>CM041294.1:68564797-69791924 GCA_023052935.1 Piezodorus guildinii
GGAGATATGGGTTAATTCTTTCGACTAAAAAAAGTAAGGTGCCTTAGGAGCTAAAAAAAATTTAAATCTCCTTGCCAGACTATTTCAAAGATGATACAACCTGAAATTTTGTTCTAGTTCGTCGATTCGGATAAGAAAAGGTTTTACTTTAGTACGATTTTTCGTTTCAGAGGTAGATTTATCACATCACGACCCGTGAAAACGTGTATTCCCGTTGAAGAAAAATGAGTAAATTTACTATATATTCCATAAATAAGTAAGTGAAAGTAATATAATAATTAGCCCACCTCTATCACAGAGGATATTGCATGAGAACCTCAAGTCGGTGAATATCACCGACTTCACTACAAACACGTCTACTAAAGAGACGCGTTTGTACGTGAGAACGTTCCAGGACCATGCTGCTGCCACCAAAGTTCTCAGGGAGGACCAGAACGTACAGTTCCACTCCTTTGCCCCACGTGGCACAAAACGATCAAAAAAGTTTGTAGTTTACGGCTTTGACGTAGACTGCGAGCTAGAACCATTCATCGATGAGATGAAAGAGAGAGTGGAGGGCTTCCGATTGGCTAGGCAGCTCACCAAGAGGATCGGGAATGACACCATCCCGGTCGAAGGCATACTAGTGGTCACCGACCATACAGTAAAGCTTGAGACGCTGAAGAATCTGAGACATGTGAACCAGGTGAGGATTAGGGTCGTCAAGTTTAAAGAAGATGGCTGCCCAGCACAGTGCCGCAACTGCCAGAAGTTCGGCCATGTGATGAAGTACTGCGACAGGACAGTCGTGTGCCCATGGTGTTCCGGCACACACGTTGAGAGCCAGTGCCCCAAGAAAAAGAATCAGGTGAAGTGTGCAAACTGCGGCGGACCCCATGTCGCATCCGCCCGAGAGTGCCCGAAACGACTTGAACTCCTCAAGCAAAGAAGAGCTCCAGTCGAAGAAATCGTCGCCAACTCCATGAGACCTTCAAGAACAGTGCAGCAGGGCGTATCTTACTCACATCTCATTGGAGGATCTGCGGGCCAACCACAGGCGACCACCTCCCACCACCACCAGGCTCCCCACCACCAGGCCCCCCACCACCAGGAGCCAGTACCTTCAGCGCAGCCAGCTCCAGCTCAGTCGGTTCCAGGACAGCAGCAGGACATCATCTCTCTCATCAGCCTCATGACGCAGCTGCTTCAAGAAATCAGAACTGAGAGGAAGTGCAAGTGCAAGTGCCGCCGTGATGACTGAACACCGGGTCATCAACTGGAACGTCCGAGGCCTGCTACAGAAGAAGGCCGAAGTCGAGCTCCTCCTTCAGCAACACCAGCCAACAGTGGTGGTGCTGACCGACACGAAGCTTCCCACTTCAGAGCGTCGTCGCTTCCAGGGGTACACCTCCTTTCGGGAGGAGTGCGCCTCCGGGAAGGCAAGCGTTGCTGTTTTGGTCAGACGAGATGTCCCTTCTAGGGCAGTGCCAAACCCAGTAGCTTCTACCGAAGGCACTCATATAGTCACAGTAGATGTTCACCTGAAACATCGCTATACTTTCTGCTGTGTCTATAGGAGGCCCAAGGCAATCACAACATCGATGAAGCTGTTGCTGCAGCACGCCCAGGGTAAGAGTCGGCTTGTGGTCCTCGGTGACCTCAACGCACGGCACACTGCCTGGCTGTGCAGCAGTAACAACCCCATGGGCACTTACATCTCAAAGACCAGAATGGCCGTTTTCCACCCAGGGGTGCACACCTTCCGACAGGCGGGCAGACCTGGCTGTACTTCTACGCTGGACCTGCTCCTGACCAGAGATCTGCACACCGTCACGGGGTGCCTAGCACTTCCTTTCGGACCGTCAGATCATCGGCCAGTGCTATACACATTTGATGGCACGCCCGCTAGACCACCGGCGAGCAGATACATGTTTCATAAGGCTGACTGGAAAGGCTACAGGTCCAGTGTGGAAAACACACTACCATGCGTGAAGACTCTTCGAACCGAAGATGAAGTGGACGAGGCGGTGGAGGTCATCACCACTACCATCCAGGAATCCGCCTACCAGCACATCCCTAGGTTCAGCCCGAAGCCGAACGCCATCAGGAAGCCTCCCAGACACATCCTTGCTCTGATTGCCCAGAGGAACAATCTGAGCAACATCTTTCATCGCACACGGGACTACACCTTGAAACCGGCCATCAATGCGATGACCCGGCTCGGAAGATAGATGCTCCAGTGCTTCCTGAAGGGAGACCTTCGTCCCCTAACGAGAAGCCCATCTACTCCAGCTTCAGCCAGCTCGAGTCGGTTCTACGACGTACCAAGGGTAACAAATCCTCTGGGCAGGACAACATACCATATGTACTGTTGAAGATGCTCCCTAGGAAGGGTAAAGCCTTTCTACTGAATATCTTCAACTCGTGCATAAGGATATCATACTTTCCGAATGCCTGGAAACGTGCGATCGTAGTACCGCTACTCAAGCCTGGGAAGACTGGAGACTCTACGGAGCACTATAGACCGATCAGTCTTCTCTCGCACATGAGCTAGATCTTCGAGAGGCTGGTTCAGTACCATCTCATGAAACACTGCAGGGAGGAGGGCATCATACCACCTGAGCAGACTGGCTACCAGCGAGGAGTATCCTGTGCGCACCATCTGGCGAAGCTGCAGGCTCACACCATTGAGAAAATGCACAAAAATGAGGCTACGGCGTTGATCTCACTGGACTGCACCCAGGCCTTTGACTGCGTGTCTCACACTCTGTTACTCCGCCGCCTGGAGGAGTACAGGTTCCCCGCCCCCCTATGCCGACTGATCAGAAGCTATCTTAGCGGAAGATCCTTCGTCGTACGGGTCGGTGAGGATCTGTCGAACCCATGCGACACCACCTGCGGAGTACCTCAAGGGTCTGTACTGGGGCCAATACTGTTCGTCGTTTTCACGGCGCCAGTGGTCCCAGTAAAGCAGCCAGGAACAGTGATAGCAGCTTATGCGGATGATATAGCCATTTATGCGACCAGCATAAGCGCAGATGAAGCACTTAAGACGGCCCAATCAGCCACAGACACCATAGTTGACGAGCTTCATAAGAATGGGATAAGAGTAAACCCTACGAAAACGGACGCCATAGTTCTCTCCTTCAAACAGGAAAGAGGAAACTGCCAACAGAATTCACCGTAGAAGGGGAAAAACAACCTCTCTCTACCAAAGTGTTATACCTGGGAGTGACACTGGATAGGCATTTAACCTTCTCCAGCCACGTCCGGGAGAGATTAAAACTGGCGCGATCAAAGTCGTATAGGCTATATCACTTGCTGACATCGCCGCAGCTCTCACTGAGGCTCAAACTCCAGATCTACAAAGCCATCATTAGACCAACACTTCTCTATGGTGCGCCGCTACTTCGTCACATGTATAAGTCTACCCTCCAGAGACTGCAGAGCTTCCAGAACTCCGTCCTTAGGCGGATAGTCAGAGGAACTACACTCCAAAGGGCGAGAAATGTCACCATATACGAGGAGCTACAGCTACCCTCGGTTCCAGAGTATATCGGCCGGAGGCACATCAAGTTCTTTGATGGGCTGAAAGCCTGCGGTAATCCGCTCTTCCGTGACATAACACCACCATCCAGGCCCGGAAGGTGGCAAGGTGATCTCCCCTTGGTAGACGTGTTCGCCGAGGGAAGGGGTCCGGACTCTGCAGTCTGAACCCACCTAACCTTTTTCTTTGTCCCCAAAAGAATAGCCCTTCCCACTGTGAATAAAGGCTTAAGCCCTAGTGCATAAAGCGCCTCCAGCGCATGATGTATAATAAACCTTAAAATGCCTCCGGGCAAAAAAAGGACCACAAATTGTAAAAATGTACATAGTTATAATTGTATAAATATGTTGTAAATAGTTGAAAATAAATTTTGGAGGGTTAGAAAAAAAAAAAAAAAAAAAAAAAAAAAAAAAAAATTATAATAATTAGAGTATTCATGAAAAGCAAAAAAAAAAAAAAAATTGAAGAAATATGTGTGGCTCAGGGGCATGATAAATTATTCTTTCAGCGAATTCTGGAGATAACAAGGGCTGTATTTCCAAAGCACGAATACAGACATAAAGAAAAAGAAAATTCTTGTGATTTTTCTGCTCATTAAAACAAAGGAAGCCGCACAAGACTTAACGAACTGAAATAGAAATTTTTTCAGACATGGATAGGCCCCCTTGTTATTGATGAACAAATATTGATTCTGTTATTGCTCTGGTCTCTTCCTCTCTTTGGTATGCTGGCGTTGTATTCCTTATCTCTTTGTCATTGTTAATATCACCTCAATCAGCTCCCATAGTTTAAAGAAAATAACTGGCGAGCACAACACTCGAAGTTTACTTACCACTGTTATTAAATCTAACATCAAACGTATCCAATCCTTCCAATCCAAAGTCCTCCGAACAATAGTTAATGCTCCTTATTACGTTACCAACTGTACCCTACACCATGACCTTAATATTCCATTTATTTTAGACCTGGTACCATCCAAATTCTCCAAATTCCATCAGAACCTTCTTCATCATCCTAATCCTCTTGCTCAATCGCTCTCCAGCTCCACCCATCCCTCCAATCCTCCTCGAAGATTAAAACGGCAGCGGCCTCGCGACGTTTTGTAAACATTTATTCTGAAGTTCTGACACTGGTCAGATCCTCCACTCGTGTACTGTATGTTTGTGGCTATTCCCAAGCTCGGCCTCCACTGGCTTACACCAGTGAAGCGCTGAGTGAGAGGCGCTGGGATCTCTTGGATTCGGCTTCTCCCCCCACTTGTGGAGGGAGCAGCCGAGTCTAGGGTCTCTTTAGCAGATTGTATATATTGTATATAGTTAAGTTTGCTTGTATGATTTTTATTTATTTCCCAACTTGTATTTATCTCTACTACAGGTTGTTGTTTTGATTTGTTTGTTGTCGTTTTCTGTTTTTATTAATTGTTATTTTCTTGTACATATTTGAATTTATTTATTTCCGGTTTTATGTAATTTGAATTTATCATTATTTTCTATATATATTGTATGAATGTGTACTACATCACTATTACTACTGTTTATTATGTAACAAATTTTAATATTTCTCAATAAATAAAAAAAAAAATAAAAAAAAAATAAATAAAAAAGAACTGTTATTAATATCTATCATAAAAGTTTTAAATTAGTAGTGCTGATGAGTAGTTTCTCTACGTGCATATTGTGCGTTGTTTAACACCCCTTTCATATTTACTAGACGTATTTATTTAAAAAAAAGTTTTACATCAAGTTAAAATTGAGAAAAAAAAAAGTTTTTATTGAAACTCACAATTAATCATTATCTTCTCTCTCTGTATAAAATGATAACGCAAATTTAGTTTCCGCTAACTCCTTTTAAACCAAAAGACGGATTTTGATACGGTTTTCACCACCATTAAAGGCATTCTTTGCTGAAGGTCTATAAGGAAAATGAATTGAAATTATACATTGCATTGCATAATATACCTTTGGAAAGCACTAAATTTTAGAAAAGTTAATATGTAGTAAAATAAATAGTACCATGTAATATAAAGTAGTTTTAAGCCCATGAACTTTTGAACATATTTTAATGGTAAAGAGAGAGGTTATAGTTAAATGTATAGAATCGTGCAAGTTCCATTCTTCTAATCAGTACGTACGATTTTAGAAACAATATTATACACTGAATTGTAACTAAGTTGTTAACTAAATTTTAAGTTGTTATACGTAATATGTTCTATTTGGCTTAGTTGGAGTTGAGTACGTAAAAGCATAAACATTTACCTTGTTCCCTAACCCGAAAAAAAACCTCTGGACCAGCTGATAGGATGATTTCGAAATAGGAAACGTTCTGTCGCAATTTGAGATCTTCAGTGGTCTATTATAACTGTAATGAGAAACACTTTATTTCTTTTGTCACAGTTTATTCGACACCATATTGAAGAAGCCACGCCTCGACTGAGACTCTTTGAGCTCATGAATGAACATATGATGCGAGCGATTCATTCACTTTTACACGGTGGAACCGACAACCGGCCTGCTGCCGTACAATACACGTCACACCCTTAAGCCCCCTGTCGGCCTTACCTGACGAGTCGATGGCTCGATAAAAAGGTGTGAGGTCTTATATTGTAATCCGAAGAGCGTGCGGCGGGAGGGTGAAGACCGGCTACAGTTTCACCGCACCGATTTCGCTAATTCCTGTTTAGCATTCAGGCAGCGGAGCTTCCGACCGTCCCTACCACTCAATAGGAAACCATTTGTAAAGGGGAAATTGTACCGCCTTTTGTCGCCGGGTTCATCCGACCCGTTTCTATTATCTCCAGCCCAAAGTGGTTCACAAAGGAAGAAGGAAAAAAATAGCACAAAAAAGAGAGAAAAAAAGCTGTTCGATTTAAGAAAAGAACTTAAGTATTCGCACTACAAAAAAATCTGGTGCGCGCAACACACGACTTACACTTACCTCCGTTGGTAAAATCAATTTAAGATTTTTTAAATGCATTTAAAGATAGAAATAAATTGTTAAAGAATTAATTATATTGAATTTCAATAGAAACATGTGTTTTATTTAATAATCTATCATATTTTTATGTACAACAATCAGTTAAGTGTTATCGGATTTTTATCACTCTCCATTAACTTTTAAAATTCCGTGTGTTAGATAATATTTTTTCTACAATCTTTAGCTATCCAACGGTATGTTATACATCTATATTACTATTCTTGTGTTCAAAAACTCAAAAATTGCATAGCAACATATGTTTGTACTTTTGTCATTTAGTTGTTTATCAAATTCGCTAAACTTGCGTATCCCCGTTATTCATCAATGCTAATAAGATGAATTTCTACATTTTTTGAACCCTACAAAATTAAAGGTACTTTAGACGAAGAAATTTTGAATATAGACCTTTAAGCCCTGCTACACTATTTCAATCAGAATAAAACCTACATCATATTAAAGCTTATGAAATTTTACATCGACATAGCGAGTTAAATCAAAATCGTTAGAGCCGTTTTGGAGAAAATCGTAAAGAGGTACAAAATGCATGATATAATGTGGCTCTTCTGGCTAGCTGATTTGGATGAAAAAGTTTAACGTAACGTCTCGGGTGTATAGTTGTGTTAAATATAAAATTTAATTTTCATAGGACTTTTCGTATACGCGCGGGAGTTACCACACACACACACACACACACACACACACACACACACACACACACATTTTTGCGGGACTTGGTCATTTGGACTCAGGAGACTTTTCACGATCGCAATACTTTACCTTACAATATATTTCAAATATGGGTAAGCGAAAGTAAAAATCACATGGTTTGAAGTATTAAAGTATCTAACGTTTCTAAAATACAATTGGCTTGGAGTTCGTTAGTCCAGTGTTGCAGGAAAAAGCAATCTTTAATAAACTATGCTAATATCAAATCGTATAGATCAATGGTTCTCATTAAACATTGTGCGCATTTATTCAATTTTATCTAAAGTTGATAATTTCATTCTAAAGCACATTAAAACATCTTCCATAACGTAAAAAATAATTCTATATTTAAATAAAAAAATAATCAAACTATTAGGTTTAAAAAAAAATGAACATTTTCTAAAATGATACATTACAATTCCAAATTAATTTTAAGGCATATCCGACTTACAAATATCAATTGTTATTGCAATAACGAATTAAATATTTTGTGACCACCAGGCTCTAAAAACCGACCACAATCCATGAAACAGTGTTGTGAATTAATAATATTTAGAAATACGATATAGTTACCAATTTACTATCGTTTACTGTGCAATGTAGTTACAATGTAGTCTAATTTTTGAGCGTATCTTGTTACAAGCGAAAGCTTCACAAATATTTTTTCATCATTAATAGAAATATTCCAATGACATATCGCAGGCCATGTGGACATCTTTTTTGGGCCACTAGTTTGAAACCACTGGTATAGATGATGAACCATTGAAATTTAAAATTATATATTGTATATCGTCGTATTATATATTTATTGCAAAAGTTTTGACAGAAATGATTTATTCAATATATTTATTGGTTTACTATTGGTGGCACTCTAAATATATTCTATACTAGAATGTCTGAGAGCTATCTTTTTTTCAGGAGCCTCAGAGGATTGAGGGTTATCAATAATAGAAGATAAATCAAGGATTAGAGCACTGCTGGAGTTAGTTATGAAAAGGAATGGTACCTGGTTCGGGCCGAGTCAGCAACATATTAAAAATTAAGTTGAGGATGTAAAGTCGACTGTAGAAACTATTATAGGTGGAATAGTCAGGAATTAGTCATTAAAAAAAAAAAAAATTAATTTTGCCAACGTTTCGGCTCAAGCTTGTGAGCCACCATCAGGGCATTACATTACTGAGCCATGTCCAAGCATAAACATCATTTTTTTTTTCAAAAAATGACTGGTTCCTGACTATTCCACCTTTATTAAAAATTAAGGTCTTTATGGATGAGTTTATTCATGACAAAGATGATAATGATGTAGATGGGCTTTTAGTAGTTCAGTGGAAGATTGTTGCATTTGTGTTGTAAGTGTTTAAAGAAGCTAAAACGTGGGGCTGATTTTGCCTTTTTAGTTTCAGTCTTGTATGATGAGTCCAAGTAAGATGTTTGTCAAGTTGGAGTCTCAGATATTTAAAAAAAAAAAAAAATTAATCGCTGTTTCTTGATTAGAAAACTATAAATTTTGTCTTTATCATCAAAAATAAAAATTATCTATTTAAATAATTTCTAATCAGCCGCCATTTAGAAACTTAAGAGCTGATATAAACGTCCAGAAGTTAGGGTTATTATTGGATACCCTAGTATTTTTATGCCGAGTTTTGAAAAGATTGGTTCTGTAGTTTCCGAAATAAGCCGCGGACGACCTATACAGGTCAAACGGATTTTTTATTTTCGTAATTAGAGTTAAACGTATCTTGAAATGTAAGATTTAAATTTTGATGAGGGGTGAGGGTTTTTTTCTTTATTACAAAGGTTCATTATTAAAAATAATATAAAAAAAATTAACTTTAAGGCCATTGGTGTTAAAAAGTGAAGAGATTTTTTACCTCACTGTACTATTTCTTAATAATTATATTATGATAATATATTTTATATGCAATTAACTTATATGTATAGTTTACAATTAATCAAAAAGCGTTGTGCAATTGACACTGTAAAATCACTTTGCAATCTGTACCAATTTTGTAATCACTATCAATTTCATTTAATGATTTTGTGATCCACTAGTTATTACGGCGGGAAGACGGATTTTTGGTATTTTATCCAATGTTTGGATTATACGTAATATAATATTTATCTTCTTTCTGGGCCGATTACAGAGGCTCATTATTGAAAATAATAAATCATAAAAGATTTTTAAAAGGATTATAAAATTAACAAAGACGTCGTTAGTAATGATTCAGTTAATTTCTCAAAGTTTAAATTTTATAATTCTTTCTGAATCCAGAAAACATATATTTTGGTTTAGAGAGAAAAAAATGTAGAAAGTAAAGTGGAGACGAAAGAATAGAGATTTCTTGAGAAGGTAATCCTTCGGAAATATAGGAATATTGCAGGAGAAAAAAAAAAAAAAAAAAAAAAAAAAAAAATGGGACAGCGTCTTCTTACTAATCGGGGGAGGAAGTGGAATGGATGATATTACGTCAAGGGAGGAGGATGGGAACCTATAACGGGGAGGAATGGAGCTGCGATAATCGTAAAAGAGGAAAACCCGCGAGTCCTCAGGAATTCGGAGAGTATAAGGGGGGAACTTATGGCTACCTCAACAGTACTTTTTATCATGTGTAACAAATGGAATTTTTAAAAATATTACAATTGTTCATAACCTTAGACATGTTAGTTGTTAGTTAGTTAAGGCTTTAAGGCATTAAATATCAAATGTCATGAACGCCTATACAAATGCTAACATAATTGTTAGACTTCTAGAAGAAGGAGGAAATAAATAAATAATAGTAATTATAAATAAAAGGTATAAATAGTATCAATTCAATTAAGTATGAATTAAAAAAATTAATTTATAAAAATAATGTAAAGTTGCGACAAACTATTTAATAATAAATAAAGTTGTAACAAAAAACTTGTTTTTGGAATAAAGTTTGAATGATGAAGATAGAAAAGTTTATAATTTGGGTAGTAAGGAATTTATCCGAAAAAAATTAAAGATTAATTTCATTAAATGCTCATTATCTCCTAGAACATTCAATATATCTAGAATGAGTCCCATTCTGTGAGCCTTCTTGGATAAAATGATTAATCGAGAGGGTTCCATTGCAATGTTGGCACAAGGCTACAGGCTCGCGAACAAAAAGGTAGGAATGTATCAGTCGGATGTGTCCTATCCATAGTATAACCATAGACATATTTTCCACACGAGAAAACATCGTTCATTCTGTCCCAACAGTGTGTTTTTACGATCGAAATCGATAAAAGAATGTTGATAAAACTAGGCGATTTAAATATGAATATGTATTAGGCTGAAAAAAAAAATTCGTAGCGTTCTTATAATATTTCAATTTAATCCTCTTTGTCATTATAAAACCAAGATTCAAACAATCTTTGGTCAATAATGTTTACATATTTAAATTATTAACTAATCAATGTGCTTTTATGCATCAGTTTCAAACGAGATTCCTTATCCTTGAATGGTATTTTGCTTGTTCAAAATAGAAAAAAAAAATTAATTTTCGTCATTCAATAGGTAACTGTACGTTTAATAGTTTTCAAGATAAAAGTATTTAAGTTTGTTTTCTTCTCCCCCCTAAAATCAGAAATAAATATTTTGTGACCTTATTTTGCCAAATATATTTATGACAGTTTTTAGCTTTTGGTTTATTATTTCAATAATGAACCTTTGTAATAGACCTAAAAAAAAAAAAAAAAAAAAAAAAAAAAAAAAAAAAAAAAAAAAAATACCCTTCTTCAAAATTTGAAGGCTTACGTTTCAAGATGCGTAGAATCCAAATAACGAATAAAACAAAAAAGTTTGTCCGCCATTCCCAGCAAGCATTTTCCCGAAACTACTGGACCATTTTTTTTTTAAATTCGCAAAAAAATACTAGGGTATGCAGCGATTATCTTAACGCCAAAACTTTGGTACCGGCTGGTTATTTTTAAAATGGAGGCAGATTAAAAGTGATTTAATTCAATAAATCAGTTTTTTTTAAAGATAGAGACAAAATTTATCAACGCTTATAATAATAATAATAAGAGGCTTACCGAACCCGAAGGTTCGATACCGATACCACCAAACTCCGCCTGCACAGACTCGTTCCATGTTCACCGTTCAAGCCCAAGCCCCCAAGCTCAGCCTTAACGCAATCCTCCTATGGACGCTTCGGCCTACCTTTCAGACGCCTATCAATCTGATTAGCGAATACCAACTTTCTCGGAATCCGTTCCTCACCGAGCCCAACAACTTTACTCGCCAATTTGAGTCTCCGTGATGCTACCAACTCAATTATATTCACAAGGTACAAGCTCCGCAGTTACGCGTTGTGCAACCTTCTAAACTCCCCAGTGGCCTCATCTCTCTTCGGACCAAATATTTTTCGCAGTACCTTATTTTCGAAAACCTTAAGCCGCTGTCCATCCTTCAAAGTAAGCGGCCACGTTTCACATCCGTAATGAACCGTCGGAAGAATAATAGTTTTATAAATTCTAACCTTTACATTTTTAGACAGATCCCAAGCTAAGTTATAAATGTTTATTAACCAAAAATCCGCCAATAATTATAAAAGCAAGGAAAAAAATTGAAATTTAATTAATAAATACGCCCATGACTCAATTTTTGTTGAAGATCGAGTTTTAAAACAGTTTCAAAACCAAAGAAGCGCGGTTTAAAATACAGAAAGTATTATCAATGGTCGACTAATTATATCCATTTTGAGGGATTACGTTTCAAGATGCATAGAACCCAAATAGTAAAAAGAATCTGTTTATCCTAATTAATAAAAAAATACTAACAATTTAGTCGTTAGTGCTATTTAGTCGTGGTCTACGAAATGAAAAAAGAATCATTAAATTGGTTTAGAACTAGCAGAGATCTGGCGTTTTGAAATTAGCAGAGGTTATATGCCATTTTCCTTTGAATTATTTATTGCTTCTCATGTTACTTAATTGCCTATCTACAGTTTATAAACAGTTATATCTTAATGTTGTTGTATTGGAAATTTTTTTTATTTTCAGATTAAAACCTAATTTTAATGTACTATATACTAGTAGTACATAAACCGTAAATTTAACAGAATACAACGAAGATTTGGCATTAAATAACAGTATTTCATTCATGTTAAAGACAATAGTTAAAAGAGTAAGTTTGTTTGTTAATTCATTGTTAACGTCATTCTGCTATTCCACTGGACAATGCTACAGTGGGAGTCCTAAAGTTCGTCTAAGTTATATAGGGCACGGATCTTTAACGAGTATCTGACATTACACAGGCTCGGGACCATTTTTTCACGTCCAGTCCGACGGACTGTATAACTAGGGATTTTTAATAACATTAAAAAATCCAAGGACCATCTGCCAGGTTTGAACCCACGAACTTGGGTAAGAAGCATACTAGCCACTACATCACAGGTGACACCTTAAAAGTAAGGTGGTTGACTGATAGTTACTAAATGTATTATTGTTACCATAAGTTAAAAAAATATGAAAGGTTACAGAAATAATATTTGAATCATATATTCATGAAGTATATCACTACTAGCAAAAACATTACGTTTATTTCATTAACGTACATCAATAACAATAGCATTTAACGCTAAAAATTGTTAGTAATATTCACCTTAATGCTGGAAAACTCTTTAAAACTCCAAATTGCTGTCTCTAATGAAAAGTTTGTCCTTGTATCCCGATTAATTTCAATAGGAAGAAATCCGTTTTCTGAGGCTTTTATGTTTTTTTTCCGAGAAAATCATTGAAGAGATCAGAGGAAAACAAAAGCTTTTCACTAAAAAAAGAAGAAAAAGGGAGGGGAGGGGAGGAAGAAAGCCTCCTTAATCGGGAGGACACTGAGGAGAACCATCCGAAGGAATAAAACCTCTTACCTCGAAGGATTTCTTTCCGACTTTTAATTGTCTTGGGTTATTCCTTCCCCAGCTGTTGGGGTCTCGTCCGGGAGGAATTAATTGTACTTCGAACCTCTTTGTTTGCCTCCTTATTGCCGTCCGGGTCCTTACAATGGAATTTACAGAGACAAAAGGTCGGAGCCAAAGTTTTGAAATCGGATTGAAAATTAGTTCCAATCGGAAATGTACAAACAGTCCTGAAAACACGAGAATGAAAAGTAGTTTAAAACTTGTTTCGTCACTAATGGTTCACTTTTGTTATATTTTCCAAGAATAAAAAAGAAAAAGTTGTACCTCTACTTATTTAGTGCTGTGGATTTAGAAACTAAAGTGATTCTTACAGTTTGTTTATTCATTTAATGTTACTTTATGCTGTGCGGTAATCGGACGATGTTGCAGTGGGAGTTCTAAATATTACCTATTCAGGTTTAATTAAGAAAGGTATTTTTAAAGAATTCATAAGACCACACAGGCTCGGGACCACCATTTTACTTCCCCTAAGGATTTTTTATTCCCATCTCATCTCCAACCTTGAGGATGGAGGTTTGCATAGGTTTGCCAAACCACGGGTGACTCCTAATATCAGGTATAGTATCATGATTTAACGACTTAAATAGTTTCTGAGCTGGAGAAAAATAAATTAATTAATAAATTGCATATTTTCAATAACAGTAGAACCTGCCAGTTTAGATAAAAATGTTTACACCACCTCCTCACTTGGAGTACTAAGTACTAAATCCACCACAATCCATTTTAGTGCTATAGGTTTGCTTCTCTTTACTATGATTCATTGTCGTGTTTTATAAATTTTCCAAGAACTGAGGCCGAAAAATGCGTATCATAAGAAGAAAAAGTTTCATGTGATTTTTACATTTTAGCTACCTTGTACAAGAACATTGATTTTGTCTGCCACCTCAAACTGGTCGGAATAGAAAATGGCAGCAATCCAAACCCAAATTGACCTCATATTAACATTATAAAGGTAAATATTATAGCAACCGAGCATTATACATAAATATCCATTGTAAAATTAATTAATGGACATTAAATAAGCTTCGATTCGAGAGCTGATAGACGTCTTAAGGTCTTATAGGCATCGAGATAGATATCTTATTCCGTATAATACATTGTGTTCTAACTAAAAAACTTGATCAAATTTTAACATTATTAATAAGGTAAATATTACAGAAATCAAGCATTACACAAAAATATTCATTATAATATAAATTATTGGGTATTGAATAAGCTTTGATTTCAGACCTGATAGACGTCTGTTGTACAAGTTGACTAAAACGTGAAAATCACATTGAAAATATTCTTCTTATATTATGCATTTTTTGGCGACCTCAGTCCATTTATAGTCCGGTCGAATTTTTAGTCCATTCTCTTGGACTAAAAGGCCTATTTTGTATAAATGATATTTTCTTTCGGTTTATAATCTCAACGCTTTATTTCTTTCACTTACCTAAATATGAAATATATAGTAAGGGAAAGTATCGCAATCGTGAAAATTTTCGAATTCCAGTTTCCAACGGAAATACGCGTTTTAGGGTCCCCTGAGTCTAAATAACCAAGTCCCGCAAAATGGTGTGTGTGTGGTAACTCCCGGGCGAAAACGAAGTGTCCTGTGATACTCAAATTTCATATTTAAGGAAACTATACGCCCGTGATTTTACAAAAACTTTTTCATCAAAATCGGCTAACCGGAAGTCCTACTTTATCCTATGCATTTAGCATCTTTTTACGAGTTTCTCAAAAATGGCTATAATGATTTTGATTAAACTCTATATATCGATGTAAAATTTGATCGGTTTTAATATGATGTATCATTCTGATTGAAATAGTATGACAGGGCTTTAATGCCGATATTTTTAATTTTCTTTCTCTAAAGTACCTTTAATTTTGTAGATTCTAAAAAAATAACTATATAATTTTGTTATCAACTATAAGAAACTGTTAAATATATAAGTTGAACGAATTCGATCTCTAACTAAAAGAAAAAACTGCAAAAATATTTTTTTAATGCAATTTTTCATTATTGAACATAAAAACAGTAATATAGTATTACACATCTATACCGTAGGAAAGCTAAAGATTTTAGAAAAAATATTATCTTACACACATGCTTGTAAAACTTAATAAAGAGTGAAGAAAATCCGATAAAACTAACTGATTATTATTTTAGATAATAATATAATAATTTTTTCTATAAAACAAATGTTTCTATAGGAATTCAATTAAATTAATGCTTAAGTTAGTAAACCTAAACTACTTTTAAAAGTAGTTTCACTAATTTTTATCTTTAACTGTATTTGAAAATTCTTTAATCGAACTTAACAACGGCGGTAAGTTAAAGTCGTGTGTTGCCCGCACCAGATTTTTTTTTTATAACTAGAATATATATATATATATATTTTATATATATATATATATATATATATATATATATATATATATATATATATATATATATATATAAGATAGGTGTGTTGTTTAGAATTCTTTTAACGAGGATGGCGAGTTGAACTCATAAAAAAACAAAAAAAAAACAGTCCTCAATATATTAAAATGGGATATATCAATTGAAATAGAAAAAAATCGTCCTTTTCTGGGTATTTATACATGATGTATATACATCATCCCATTTTATAAGCGCAAGTGCACATAAGATTACTGTCGCTGAGAATAAATACATTTTAGGATGGAGTATAGAGGAGAGGCGAAATGCTCAATTACTATTCGACAGGGAACACATTAACTGCACCCCCTCCCACCCCTAAAAGCTCTCAAGACCTCTCTCCATCTCAACAGGTTATCTCCAACTACCCTTTTATTTTGTGCTCATATTGTCCTTCCGACTTCCAGCATTAAGTTTTTACCGACACCCTCCGTTTTCTGAGGGACTCTCACCAATTTATACTGGATTGTTTCCTGCACTTGGGTCTTTACCATTGTTAAATCCGAATATTATATGAATATCGGCAGCAGTGATATGAGATATTCTAACAAAAAATTATAATTTTTTAAAGTGCGTGAGGAAAAATGTAGCTTGAATGCGGATAATAAAAGACAAGGGCTTACGGAATACGTACATACAGCGTAAATATGTTTGAAGCGGATGCTACATTCCGTTGCATTGACGTCATCCAAAACAGCCAGATACAATACATAAATCAACCTCTCACTTTCAGCTCCTCTGTAAAATGTTAGGTATCTCTATCGCCCCTTGAAACCACAAACCGTCAATAAGTATCTTCAAGCTATTCAATCGTTTTCGACATTTTCTTTGACAGTCCACTCGTAAGCTCTTCGTATCCTCCCTAAATTGCACCTATTTAGGTTACGGCTGGGTGGTCTACGGTGGCTTCTCAACTGTCCTAGAAAAAGGAATGAGGCACATCATGGACTTTTTTTAGATTTATCTTTGGAACGTCGATAAGGTGTTATGTATACCTAAATGGAGAATTAAAATGACTTTTCCCCACACCCGTAGGCAATATTTTCTTGGATCGTTCCTAGACGAAACAATCAACTCCCAGGACTCCTGTACTGTTGCACTATTTGTTTTTACAAAATTGTTTTGTTTGTTACTTGTTGAACATAAAGGAGATAAGAAAAAAAAAAAGAACAGTACTCTCTCTATAGCTACAATCTCCTGCAGCTCTAACCCTTAATCCATTTACAAAAAACTAGATCTCGTCTTTACGAACTTTATATCCGTACTTCCCACAGGACCAAAACTTATGTAACATACTTTCCTTATTTGCCCATCCCACTAGCTTTTGAATTCTCTCCTTTTAAATATCCACCGTTTTCCCTCTATTTCTTCATCCCTTCTTCTCACCTTTCTCATTTTATCTTCTCACTCCCTAAAATAATGCTATCTATCTAGGACTATTCACTCAGAAGTTTAAAATAGTCTGTAGTCAATATTTAATTGTTCACTTATAGTTAGTATGCATTCATATACACTTCTAACTTACCATCTGTGTTTATCTTTTTGTTTAATAAATGGAACTAAATTGTATTTCATTGTAGTTTCATCATAAGAGATTATTTCCAACTCTAGCTAACGTTATTAAATTTCATTTATACCTTATTCCATCCAAATTTTCAAAATTCGATCACAACCTTATTCATACATTGATTCTTATAGGATCACCTACAATCCTATCCAGCTGAACCCACCCATGCAACCCTCCTAAAAGTTGAAACGGCAGTGACATATTGTAACTAGTTATACTTGAGTTCAGAAACTGAGCTAATTGACCACTCGTGAGCGGAATGTTATTGGGCTTGCACTCTGCTTCCACCGACCACTCACAGCAGTGACGCGGCTAAGAGAGAAGCGTAGGGATCTTTTCGAATCGGCTTAGCTCTCCAGAAAAGAGGAGACAAACCCGCATCGGCTAAGTGTAAATATTGTATATGGTGTTCATTTATTTTTAATTCAATTTTATTCGTGTATTTGCTTCTACTGTATAGCTAAGTTTTTACCTTATTTATCTATTCATTTAATTACAATTATTATTTTGACTGTATATTGTGTGAACGAATCTCAGATCGCTATAACCAGTGAGACAGACTGTAATGTTACAAAATCAACATATTAAAAAACAGTACTAAATTCTATTCTAGTTAGAGGACCAACGTAAGAAAGTTCAAGTTAATGAAATACATGGCAGAATGTATAAATCTATAAAGATGGGATCATTGCTTATAATCACATTTTTTTTATAACTGTTGAATGCTATAGAAGTACAGTACAGCTAAATAAAACAACAGGATTTGTGTGAAAAACGAAGTGGTTGGTGGTGTCAACATTGATTGGTGGTATCAGCAGAAAAACGATGTTGTCGAACAGAAACACAAGAAGACTTTTGAAGAAAAGAGCAGCCTTGATCGACCTCCTTCCTGATTGGGAAGCACAATCTGCCGAGGAAATCATTTCCAAGTGTTTCTTGGAGGGGCGGGAAATTGCAGTGTCGAAAAGGATGGAAGCTGGAGAAATGTTTCGTAATGAAATATAGAAAGGCTATTCTCTCTGAGGGTGGCAACAAAATATAATGGCAATGGCACTGAAAACATCAATGTTTTTGAAGAAATCACGAGGATAAAAATAAATAAATCAATTGATAGCTGGGAATATTATTTATAAAAAGTACGCTCCAAAAATAATAGTGACAAGTGTCAAACTTAGCAAAATTTGAAATGATTTCTGGGATCCATTCTCAAGCCAGTCATAATTCACATTTCTATTACAATTGTATAAAAAAATAAACTATTTTCAAATAATAATGAGTATTTCAGAAAATTTGTTTTTATTACATCATGAATCCAAGCTTTGAAATTTAATTAATTATTTATTTATCTGTTTATCAGGATCTAATCTTTCAGTTAATTAGCAAGTCATAATTCACAACATTATACTAAATTTAATGAATTGTCTAGCCTCCCATTAACTTTTAGCCTGCGTCAAGACGTGGAACTGTCAGAGCTGGATAATAAAATAAATTCCAGCAGATACAACTTTTGCAGAAAAACAATTGTAAAGAAATAATAAATAAGATTATAGATTTATTAAAACTTACTATTTGTGTTAGTTACTTAGTCACAATTCAGTACGTGGTATAGTTTCTAAAAACTTGCGTACTCAATTGAAGAATATAACTTGCACGATAATGTACGACGTTGGCAATATTTTCTTCTTATTCTTCATGGACGCCAGAACTCATCGCTGATTCCTGACCTCCTCAAATAGCTTCGCCCGTTGTTCTCTCTCTTGCAGCTGTCCTCCAGTTGGCTCATCCAAGAAGAGCTCTGCCATCTGCTTCGAACCCATCCATCCAGCGCAATCTAGGCCTTCCAACTCTTCTTTTTCTTTCTAGAGGCGTCGGCATAATTGTTTTAGTTGGGCAGTCCATCATCCATCCTGGCTACACGACCTGTCCATTTCAAACGCTCTACTTTGATCAACCGGACTATATCTGTATCACTTTATATTGCGGCTAATTCAGCATTACTTCTCCTTCTCCAATTGCTGCCTATGCGTACTGGCCCATAGATGCGGCGAAGTACTTTCCTTTCAAATACCAGCAGCTTGCTTTCATCACTTTTGGAGAGGTTCTTCGTTTCACCGCTCCATATGTGAGGACAGGACGAATCAGCGTCTTGTAACGAATCGCTTTATTTTGCCTGGAGATTGAACTATTACTTAAATACTAACGAAGGGCAAAATAACATTTGGCAATATTTTAACAATTATAACCTCCCTCTTTCCCAATCACGTATGTTTATAAGTTTATGGGCTTACAACAAGCCTTCTTTATATATTAACTTCTTTAGATTAACTTGTACGAGTTCTTTTATTGTATATTAACTTTTCTAAATTCATTGCTTTCCAACGGTATATTATAAGTCTACATTAGTACTTATATTTCAGAAATAATTTTTTTATGACTTGGTTATAGAACCTTTATTTTTTCTAGTTAAAGAAGAGCTAAATTGCAATGTATTTTATATACATACCTGCAGGAAAGAATGCCTTAAATGATGTAAACACTGTAGTTCGCGGAAACTATATTATTTATTTATTTGTAGTACCTCTAACTTAATTTATCCATTCTGCCCTAACACCAGTGATATACAGTGGATTAAAAAAGTATTAGCACACCCTGTTTTTTTCCATTTAATTCTTAACGTATGTAACTTATTATTCAGTAATAAATTTTATTTTGGAACAGACATTAAAAACCATTGATATTTGGTTTTATTTATTTTTATAAATCCCATTGAACATTAATAGTATATTTTTGATCTGAAGGTAAGAATACACAAAATTACTTTAAAAAATCTGTTAAAAAATGTGTTGTTAGAGCAATGGGGAAAAATAGGACCTGAGGTCACGGAAAATCTTGTTTCTACAATGCAAAGAAGATTACAAGCTATAACCGATGTAAAAGGAATGATAACAAAATATTAATAACTTTTAGTACCTTAAATATGATACTTTTTTTATTAATAAATGGCTGTGCCAATACTTTTTTTAGCTTTATTTTTACCTTTTATTTTCCTTATTCATTTCTACCTTAACTATTTGAATTTTTTTGGCTTTATCAATGGTTTTTAATGTCTATTAAAAAATAAAATTTATTACTGAATAATAAGTTAAATACTTTAAGAATTAAATGGAAAAAAAACCTATTAAGGTAGATTTCGAGCTGAATAAACCAAATGAATGAAAAATGAAGGAAAAAAACCAGGATGTGCCAATACTTTTTTTAACCCACTGTATATAGCCATTTGTTGAATTTCTTAACCGTTGAGCCTATCTAATCAGGGTTTCTTTCTGAAAGTCAACTATCAGTTCTAATGTTGCAGTAAAACAAATGTATCTGTACGGTTGACTTTCGGTTTGGAGTGTGTTAGTAAAGAAAGCTAAGTAAGGGTATTTTCTGCTTGCTTCCGGAAGTTTTTGTTGTTCATAACCGTGTTTTGGAAGAGACCTATAAACGAACTACCTATATGGTATCTATGCTATGCCCCAAGTAATACGAATTATATTCAGTACATTCAAGAAATCAAGTAATACTCAAAATGTAGGGAGGCAGGAGACGGGGACTTGAGATAAGATGGAAAGAAGATAGATAAAAGGAGACGAAGGGCGGACTGGACAAATAGCGAAGGGAACCTGAATCACAATGGCAGCGCCCTTTTCCATTTCCGCTCGACCTCTTGGACCACCTCTGCTCCTCACCACTTCCACGCTTTGTAGGGGTTTGCTCCGCCTCTAAGGAAGAATATCTACAAGAATGTCTTCGAGGGAGGGAGGCTTTGCGGTATTTGGTCCACAATCCTCCATCGCAGTCTACTGTGGGATCAAAGGAAATTACAATAAAATTCCCGGGTAAATACAGCTACAAAATATTATTATTTTACTTCACTTTAATCTGCCATATGAGAAACAGAACATAAATAGAACTTGAAAAAATAGTAACACGTTTCTTTAGTATACCTCAAAAAGGGTCATGTCCAACTTAAAAAGATGGAGAATAATGAGATTTCGCAGATATACTGATAAAAATTTGGTGAGCGCACCACACGACTTTCATTTACCTAGAATTTAAGAACTTTTGAATAATGTTAGATTAGAAACGAGATTAGATTATAAACAAGACAAGCATCACAAACTTCTAAAAACCAATATCGCAGGTTCATTCCAGCACATACCCCAGGATTCTTTCAAATGTTGTAATCCTTGGTTATGCCCTGCTTCGGAAGGGACTTAAGATGGTAATCCCTAGTCTGTGCGATGTCAGGTACTAGTTAAGGATCCATATCCTAATTAGAAATGGATAGGAAAAGTTTAGGACTCCTACTGTAGCATCGATAAGTACGTATAAGGCATATAATGACGTTAAATGAATAAACAAACAAATAAAAACAAAGAAATATTCAAACATGCTTTTTCTGGAGTTTCATAGAAATTATATTCTTAAATTACCTCACAAATTAGAACATTGCAATTTCTTACATACAATTTATATTAAATGCCTATCGTCTGATCAAATCATATAATTATATCTGCAATAAGAACATCTTGGAGATTCCAGAATTAGACAGTTAAATTAAAAAATCTAGTTACCTCCTTTGTTAAAGTCAATCTAAGAATTTTTAATGAAGTTAGAATTTAAAAACGTTTAAAGAATTAAATTCAGTTTTGTTGGAAAAATGTTTAAGATTAAACAATATAACAGTATACAATTGTTACGTGCATCAATCACGCCCTATTTATACGTTTATGCCCTATTCGTTTACATTACCTTCTACAATTTTGTATATAAGATAATATATTTTGTTAACTCTTTAACTTTTCAACGCCATATTATACATATTATAAAAAACAAAACAAAAAAAAAACTAAAAAGTATTTTTGGTCTCTTCTCCTTTAGTTGGTTATCTAATTCATTAAACTTATATAAGGAGTCGGGGTGGCCGAGTTGGTTATGAGTTGGTTGGCATTGCCTAGCAACTACAGAGGAACAAAAACCAAATAATTACGAGTTCGAGTCGCGGTGCTTGGGGGATTTTATCTCAGCGTTTATCCCCCAAACTCACCCCCTGGCCCGAGAAACCCAAGAGTATAGCCTTCAAAGGCGAGGTAGGGGTGAAAAAAAACAAAAAAAAAAACTTATATTTGTAATAAGTTTTTTATCAATGCTATGAAGACGATATGGTTAATTCTTTGGATTCTACAAAACTCAAAAAATTGGCAGTTTTGCCTTCTCAGACTATTTCAATCAAAATTTATTTTAAAGCTGAATCAAGATATTGAAGCTCATTAAATTTTACATCGATGTAGCAGGCTTAATCAAATTGTCAGAACCATTTTTAAGAAAATGGTGATAAGGTTTAAAACGCATGGGATAAACTGGATCTTTTAGTTGGCTGATTTTGGTGGAAAAGATGCTGTAACATATACGCTCATAATGTGACAATGCCCACACACATAGATCTTTTTACGGGACTTTGTCATTTAGACTGAGGGGTGTATTTCCGGTGAAAAATGGAAATAGAAAATTTTCACGATCGCAATACCTTCATTTAGTAATATTTCATATATCGAGTAAAAGTAAAAGCACCTATCGGTAGAGCTTTTTCTCTTGGAAGACACATATCGAAGTATAGGATACAAAATCCCCAAAATATTGCTAATATAGTAGGTGAGAGATATTGGAGGAAACCTGGTATCAAGGTTTAGGGTGAAGAGAGAGTTTGCTGCTGAGGGCTTTATCCTTTACAAAGCTCTGATGAAAATTTAGCGCGACCAGCGGACCAAGGGACAGGCGGTATTGGGCGGAAAGGATTTAATTAAAATTTACAGTTGCCCCGATATCGGGAACTTCCCCCAACCACCCTCACCTGCCGGGGTTCACTACACACCTCAGGATCAGCTGTCCATGCAATACACCTAAAAAATTTATACTGACAATTAGTTTCGAATTTTCCAATATACTCTAAGGTACCCAAGGATTTGTATAAAATGAGCTGAAAAAAAAAAAAAAATATGGCGACGTTTACTAATCTCCGTTGTTAAAAGCAATTTAAGAACTTTGAGGAAGAAAAGTTAGGTTTTATCCACTTGCATCACTGTAATTACTATTTACACCTTTAATTTTAGAGCACTTTTTTTTATTTATAAAATCATTAGCTTTCTAATGGTAGACGGTTTTTAAGTGTGGTAATCCTAGTTACTTCTAAAATATTTCGATCCGTATACTTTTTAAAATTAGATCGAGTCAAAAGAGGTGGTTCTCTTCCATTTTGAAGCATATCCTAGTTACAAGATATGCCGGTTATCAAGAATCCTTTTAACAAGAAAGGCGACTTTAATTTAGAATAAAACAATAATTAAAACAGTCCTTAAAATTGGTGAAAAGGCATACATAGACCGCTGCGCATGCGCTAGTCTAGAGCATGTTGGTAACGCAAACCGTCACCATGGTAACAAAATGAAAGCTTTTAGCCCTGCCAAAAATCGCATAAGACGAGTAAAGATGTTTTCAGTTCAATAAAAAATCATAATACATACAGCATTTTATTACAATATTTATTTTAACCCATAAATATTATAATCTTCAGTTTCTAAACTTATAAACCATTTCCCTTGTTAACAACCGCTGAGAAAGCCATTAGGGAAAATAAAGAAGTACAAGAATTAAGGAAGAATTTTAAATTAGCCGTTAAGTTGTTGAACTTATTCAAATCCCTACTTGGCTTAGAATCCTTTTTGTTGCTTTTTATCGCTACTTGGGAGGGCTTCAAATAAGAGGATTATATACCAGTCACAATTACGAGTTTTCTTGAAACGAATTTATACAGAATGCTAATACCCTAAATAGTTCTTTTTCAGGCGATAGCGTAGGGAAATTCAGCAAAATTTAAAAATATTGGTGTGCGTAACACACGAATTTCACTTACTTCCGGTTTTAAAGTCAAAGTAAGAATAATAAAATAAGTATTGTTCAAAAAAGTTGAAAAACTACGTTGAGTTTCAAGAGAAAAATTTGTTTTAGAATAAATTTTCTAAAAATGGAAATTATAACTGAAACAACCACTGACTTTTATCTAGTTTTCATCACTCTCCATTACCTATTAGAACTTTGTACATAAGTTGTTTTAAAAGCCTTTATTAGCTTCCCAGCATATATTTACTCTTTTTTCTGGTTCACCAAATTTTGTTGAAAAAGGTTCTGTGAAATCTCCGACATGCACGTTCAGATATAAAATTGTAGTTTCATACAATGTATTGTTTTCCAATTAGACTTACCAAATACACATTTTTTTTTTGCCGGACTTGATCATTAAAACACTCGAAAACTCGAATTCGAAAATTTTACGAGTATTTAAAGTTACAATACTATAGGTAAGTGAAAGTAAAATATGAAAAAAATAATAATACGCTTAATAAAATACTGAACTTTCAAAATATATATAGATTTATTGAAATTGACAACTATATTAAAATAAATACATCCATAAATGTGAGGATATAGAAACAAAAAAAGACTTGATATACCTATCTAAATAAGTAGGTATCGACGCCATCTTGTTTTTAAACGCCTTGGAGGAGTATAAGGAATTGAAGAGGAAGCAGAGGTTGAAACTAGTGGGGGAATGTATTTCATGGAAAGAATGGTATCTGGATCGAGACATACCAGCAACATTCGAAACATTAAGATCTTGATGAATCAGTTTATTCCTGAAAAATTAGAGAGCGTTGAAGATGTAACGAATTGTTTGGGATAGTAAGGATTAAATACGGTAAGTATTCGATAGTTTAGTAGAACCCCAAAGCTCAACTCCGTAAGTCCTGGTAGGTCATATGATAGATGTGCCTTTTGTAGATAAGAGACATTTTTTTTGAGTTTATGCTTGGCATGGATCAGTAATGCCGTGATGATGGCTTACAAGTTTGAGCTGAAACGTCGGTAAAATTTAAATATTAAAAAAAGACTGACTCCCGATTAATTCTACCTACTACAGGAAATTTATTCCTAATCATTTTCTAAATATATATATATATATATATATATATATATATATATATATATATATATTAATATAACTTATGTGTTGCCCGAAAGATAAACTAAAAAAAAGGAATAAAGGGCATAAACAACACGCTTGATGGCTATTCAAACACTGCCTTTATTGGTCTTTTAATCCTCTATATATACATTTCTAATGTTTACAAGAGGTGGTTTGGAATTAAGGCTGATATACTACCTTATCAGTCCTTAACTCCCCCCCCCCCCACCAGTTTACGAACAATCCTCGTAAACTACATCAACAATACAAAAAAACAAACAAAAACAGCGAAATAAAAATTGCATAAGATGATACAAAAGCAAAAGAAACTAAGTTTAAATAATAGAAACAAATACAAAAACCTCCTGAAACACAACACAAAGGAAAAAATAAAAAATAAACACTGTGAATAAACTGAACAGAAACACTTTCAAAGAAAAACACTGGGCCAAAGCTGAGGACACTCCAAGCTAGGGTGCGTCCATGGGCGGGAGTTTTAATTGTTCCAAATGAACCGTTCGCCGCTTCCGGGCTCGCGCAAGCTCTCAATGGTTACCAAGTTATGCTCACGAATGACGACCACGCGGAATGGGCCTTCATAACGCCGGAGTTCTTTTCCCCCTATTAGTCCCCACACGCCGGTATACCACTGTTCCAATTTTGACGGGCCCCATCCCGGACACCGAGATTATGACGCGCCACTCTGCGACACTTTTCCCGCTCAATCCGACCACGGACTGTGACCCATAACTTCTTAAGCGCAAGGCAATTGCTCACGACGGCACCATCACTAGCCCCCGCACCGCGAGAATCCCGCCGGCGGCCTTGCAAACCAAAAAGGACTTCGAAAGGGGTAAATTCCGTCACAGAGTGAACGGAGTGGTTATAGGCTACGACCGCTCGTTCCATAGCCACGTCCGGCTCCAATCCCTTTTCTAATTGAAACACCGCAGGTGATCACTCAGGGTACTGTGGAGGCGCTCGATACCACCGCGACTTTTCGGATGACCCGGGGTGTTAAGATGCCACGTGACACCCAAAAGCTTCATTTCCTCCCGGACACGAGCGTTATCGAATTCGCGGCCACTGCCCGAGGAGATCCGGTCGGGGACGCCATAAAACTGGAACCAGATCCAAAGGGCCCGTAAAACCGACTCCGCTGTACGCTCCTGAACGGGATACGCCAACGCCATCTTGCTAAACAGATCCATTTATAACCCTTCCAGGTAAAAGAATCGATTTGGAGATCGACGAGGGGCGCATCGGCAGTCGGGGTTTCCTCCTGTACCTCGCGGGGCGGATGGCGATCATATTTAGTGCGAAGACACACGTCACATTTCCCGATGGTTTCCTGGATAGTGCGCTTCATCCCCCGCCAATAATAACGTCGCCGCAATGCACGTAACGTTTCAGTCAGACCCCGTGATTCGTTTTGCCCTGATGATATGCGAGCGTCACCTCCCGCTGCCGTTCCGCGTCACGGATAGTCTCAACTAACAGGAACAACGGACAAACGACCGGTCAACTCCGATTCACTCCGCCCGCCACAACCGTTGGATACGCTCCCATACCACGCGTTACCGACATACAAGTGGTGGGTCCTACCAGGTTTTGACGCGTCCGCCAACGCCCGACAGATCTGGTCCTCCCCAACGGTGGGCTGCGACCAGACAGTGACCACCGAACAACCCTCAAACCGCTGGAAATCGATCTTAAGGAGTCCAGACGTCCTTGTCTTCCATATAATTTGGTGACGCTTGTCGTTCACAATCTCATCAAGCTCTTCCATATCCACAGGGCGTCCCTCACAAGAGTGTTCGTCTCCCGATGTCAGGGCCCCACCCGAACCACCCGACGCGGTAGACTGGAGATCGTCCCCAGGAGTCCACTCCCTCAGAAATTGGCGCACATCCCGAGAAGACTCGCCACGCTCCTCGACTGCATTCACCATCACCGCTCGCGAAAGCCAATCCGCTGGACGCTCCCCCCGTTCACTGTCCTGAGATAGCACGGCCCCGAGAGCGTATTCACTGGCATCCGTCGTGATAGTAAACGGCCGGTCGAAGGCAGGAAACGCCAGCACCGGATCCGCTGTAAATGGTCAATGCACCTGCGGACCTTGTCCGCGATATCCGGGGTCATCACGATCTTACAACCTTTGCGGAGCAAATTATTAAGGGGCACAAGATATTCAGCCATTGCTGGTACAAACCGGCGATAATAATTTAAAGCACCCATCAACCGCCTTATCCCCTTAACCTCGGTTGGGATGGCCATACGCTGTAAGGCCGCCACTTTCTGAGCATCTGGCTTCACGCCCTCCGCGGAAATCGTATGGCCCAAAAAGCTAATTTCCCGACGACCCAGGGTGGACTTCTCAGGAGAAAGGCGGAGACCAAATTCCCGCATGCGATGAAACACAGCCCTGAGATGCCCAACGTGGTCATGTTCCGTCCTACTAAAGACCAGGAGATCATCCATATAAACCTGGCACACGGATTCGTCCAGACCCCGAAGGAATTCATCCATCAACCGTTGGAATGTGATGGGAGCATTTTTCAAGCCAAAGGGCATCCGGGTAAATTCATAATGGCCCCTCTCGAAGGTGAACGCGGTCTTGTGACGGTCCCGGGGACGCATCCCGATCTGATGATATCCCGCCTTTAAATCCAGTGTGCTAAAAATTCTCGCACCACCTAACCTGTCCAAAATATCATCGAATCGCGGTAGAGAGTATTTCTCATCAACGGTATTCTCGTTTAATTTGCGGTAATCGATTACGACTCGATATTTTTCCTTCGTGTCTCCGGGTGCACTCTTCTTCTTGACGGCCCACAACGGACTATTATAGGGAGACGTACTGTCCACAATAATGCCCTGTCGACGTAAATCGTCCAGCTCCTCCCGGATATGTCTCCGAAGAGCCTGAGCTAGGGTAATTTCCCCGTAGTCCCAAGGACATCGCCCTCTTTAAAGAATATATCCCCGAATTCCTCGAGGATAGCCGCTTTCCAATCCTCGACCTGATTCAGAGCCCCGATTCGCGTTGAACCGTCCCCAACCAAGCGAATACACGCATATCGTCTCCCTCCAATTCTGATGTCCCATTGGCCATCCTTATTCCTGATCCGCGCTCCGATCATCCCTTTTAGATCATTCCCTATGATCACGCTATACTCCCTTGGCATTCTACTTACGATGTGAACGGATAAATTGCCACCCTTCTCTCCCCAAGTACATAAACTCATCTCGGATTCTCCCTCCACGCTGCAGGGCCCCCCTAGGTAATTAGATGACATTTGCATACCTGCACCTGGAGTGCCCTCTCTCGGCCGTTCCATCTCTCTAGCGCCTCTCTGCATGCGATGGTGCTCGAGCTCCCGTGTCCACCAGGCATGCGACTCCCTCTACGCTGATGATAGGCAGACCGCCGCTCTCTCCTCTCGCATGGTAGCTCACCAACGTGCGGTTGCCACTCTGCTGATACCCACCTCAAATTTCCTCACGCGATGACTGAGCTGCCGCTTCCGGTCGCCTCCATACACTACTCCTGCTCCTATGTCCACCTCCTCGAGCGGGAACGTCCGCCTCAGTCTCCGTTTCTGCGGACTCGGACCCTCCAGATAATTCGGTCGCTGATGTCAAATGCCTCCTCTGGAACCTTCCTGGTCGTACTCTCTGAGCATTTACCTCCATGGGTTCCGGCTGGTTCACATCACGCCGCCGGTACATATAGGGGCAATTCCTTGCCATATGTCCTTCTACTCCGCACTCAAAGCACCTAGTGCGAGGACATTGAGCTACCAGATGCCCAAGCTTGCCACAACCATGGTACTTGCGGTCCTCCAGCCTCCCACTGCTTCTTGGCTTTGCTGGCCGTCGATCACCTTGCGGAGGCCTCTCTCTTCTATTCTCCCGAAAATCTCTTCTTTTCCAAGCAGGAGGGGTCCTGGGCTGATTGTACGAGACCCGTGTCCAACCGTGTTCCTCCGTCTCCATCCGAGATTCTTCCTCTCGGGCACTGGTGTCCATCATTTCTTGAGCGCATTCGATGAACGAGCACTCCCTCTGAAACCCTTCTCTTTTCCCGGTTTCCTTCGCCAGCTGCACCTTTAGAATTATTGCCAAGAAATCCATTCTAAAGTGAACCTCCTCAACGCTCGCGGTCTCTCTCATCTTCTCCGTTATTCGGTTGAACTTCGTAAGAAGTTCTCCCGCATACTGACCATTAGACTGCCGCGGCTTCTTAGTTTCCCTTATCAGGTGGAACACATCTTCTTCAGGGGCCCATCTTCCCCCTCCGTAGGCTTTCTTTAGTCGCTCCTTCACAACGCTCCAGGGTGTCTCCTCATCTGCTTGAATATGGTTCAGAATGCTCCTCCTCACCCTGCAAACCACTGCAGCCCTTAACGCTTCGGCATCCTCCCCGTCTAACAGGTTTTCGGACAACTTTGAATGGATTCTCACCATCAAGCGATCGCCTCCTTTTAAAAAGTGGTTGAGCTCACCGATCTCTCCAGTGAATCTATCAAGGTCGGATGTAGCCTTTCTCAACTCCTGAGCTGTCGCCGTTTGGATCTTCACCCATTCAAGCGTCGTTCTGTGCGCCTGCGCCAGTGAAACTTCCGGTAGTGGCGGTAACTCAACTGCCGCCGCTGCCGCCTGCTGTGGCGCAGCCGGTGGGACGTTCAGAACGGCTGGCCTCAAAACCACGTTTTCTGCCATGTTATCAGTTTTTACTGGCAAGAGATTAAATAATAAAAAATAAACTCACGTACTCTGAGAAGTAAGCAAGTACCAAAAAAAAATTACGTAGTCTGAACTTATCTAAAGGTCCCGGGTTTCGGCACCACTTATGTGTTGCCCGAAAGCTAAACTAAAAAAAAGGAATAAAGGGGCATAAACAACACGCTTGATGGCTATTCAAACACTGCCTTTATTGGTCTTTTAATCCTCTATATATACATTTCTAATGTTTACAAGAGGTGGTTTGGAATTAAGGCTGATATACTACCTTATCAGTCCTTAACTTATATATATATATATATATATATATATATATATATATATATATATATATATATATATAAAATAAAGCAATCAGTCACAGGTCTTGTAGTTAAGAGGAGGTTTTGACCATTTGTCGAGTAAGTGAGAAAGAAGCCGAAAACAGCGAGCATCAATAATTAAAAAAAAACTTATTTATTGTGCAATAGTACAAAATAATTGTGATTTTGGCTATACGAGTAAATAAGATTTGGAATGACAAAATGTTTGATCTGGTAGGGTCAAAAAGGTTGGTAAAGGCGATTTGATGGAATTTCTGATATGCGACTGAACGATTTTAGGATGTGATTCAATAGGCGATTATTCACTGAGAGCAAGAATATACCAAAGGCATGTGTGATGAATATTAGAATGGGCTAGGATATGAGCTGCATAAATTGTTTTAATGGACTGAAGATACTAGCAGAGGTGTTCCTGGAAAGAACAGATAATGAAAGTATGTAGTGCGGAATTAATGGAGTTTGTGAAGCAGTTAAGAGCGCTAGACATAGTCAAATTCCTGCTTCACACCAAGAATGAAACCCGAGCAGCACATGATGAATAAAATATTTATTGAGTGATGATTATCATGTATATTAGTAGCTACGATATTTTTTATTTTAATTGTTTTATTTAGAAATAATACAATCTGCCACAATCTTAGGCAATGAGAATTAGTGCTAAAAGAAGTCATTCATTCCATATGTGCAGTAAATAAAAAAGAAATACAAAGAAGAATAAATAAACCTAAATAAAGAGAAAACAGAAAAGAAAAATAAATAAATAATAATAATCTTGGCCACATTCATACATACGTGTATATAAAATATTTACATACTGCCTCTGGATACTCCAAATCAAACCTCGACGCCCATACTTCACTAGAATGTCGGAGCCCGAGGCCAGATCTGTCAGTCACGTCACCGGTCTGAAAAGCCAGTGAAGACTGCGTGAGGGCGCTAGAGCCACAGACTCAATAGACTCAAATAGTGGTGCTTAATTTGTGATCTAGAAGAGTTATAGATGAGCAGGGGGGAAGGGGTGAACCATGAACGTTGTATATAATTTAAGTATAAACATATATATATATATATATATATATATATATATATATATATATATATATATATATATATACATATATATATAGTTGTTAGTTCTCAACTGTTGATCACAAAGGTCTGTAGATAAGACACTATTTGTCTCAAATTCTAAGTATATTTGTAATAATTTGTTATGTAAGTATTTATAAGGTAAAAAAAAAAAAAAAAAAAAAAAAAAAAAAAAAAAAAAAAAAAAAAAGTGTACCACTACAACCCATGAGGGGTCTTGGGCTCTGTACAAATAGAGATTCGTACTGTTTCTAGGCCAACGGTCGTGCAAATGAGGTGATTAGGCTTTGATCACGCTCAGCCGCCAGGTTTTTTCCTCAATTTTTTGGGTATCCACTATAGAGGCTAGGTCTCCATATCCTAGTGTCGACCCCCCCCCCCCCCCCTCCCGACTGAATTAACAGAATAAATAATATTCTGCCACGGCCGGGTTTCGAACCCAGGACTCAGAGAATAGTAGACTAGTGCTCTATCCACTAGGCCACGCCGCTCCCTATTACCACGTAAACAAATGTAAACTATAATTTTGATGCCTACTACTATACATTAGTTAATTGTGAATTCAATGCATACTTAAAGTTAGTCAAAAATGTTTTCTGTCTCTTTAATATCATCCATTAATTATTTATTGTATACAAATTTTAATATTCTATATATGCTTTTTTACACAGTCAGGACATATAATATGAGAAAATTAAATTATGGCAACTTAGCCTAAACACAATTTTTTTTATTTATTGACTAAGCCTCAAGACCCATAGATAACTTATACATGAAGAACTTAGCAAAGTAAGGTGAAAGGAAGGTTTTTGCGTGAGGTAAAAAAAGAATAATTATAGATGTTAATTTTTTATTAAAATATTTATGTGAAATAATGTGTCAAATAATTTAATCTTGTAATTGGAAACTTCCTTTTTCTTAGGCAATGTATATATCTGATACATACAAGTATTTAAGTAGTTATTGAACATTAACCCTCTTCAGTGGACCACCTTCTGACAATGATATATCCGGATAGCGATATCCATTGTAAAGTGAGAATGATTGACTGTATGTATATAAGGGAGAAGTTAGTTCAGGGTGCAGTCAAAAGAACAATTAAGATTGAACTTAATTTACTGGTGCCGACGTTTTTGCCTAAATTATAGGCCGTCTTCAGGGCTATACAAACAAAAGATAACAACCAGTAGTAGAATACAATATATAAAGATAAGTAAAAAATGTATACCGATAATAGAAAACAAAGCAAAATGTTAGTTATGACAAAGGACTAATATAAAAATAATTAGAAACAAAAGGGACAACAGAAATTTAATAAAATGTGAACAATTAGATAATAGAAAATTAAAATATTAAAAAATATCAATATTTATAGTATGGAAAATGTAAAGTTAAAAAAAATATCATTTTAACAGAATGAGAAAAAGAGTTACAAATATAAAATGTGAAACAACAAAATAAGTGAATAGATAAGTATACATATTTACTGTGAAAAATCTTAATTTGTTCTTTTGACTGCACTCTTTTGGAGGAAAATAAAAACCCTCAGAGGCAGAAAGCCCAAACAAATAAGAAACATAAAGAATGAAAAAGGAGAGGTGGTATCTGAGGAGAAAGAGGTCTTGGAGACCTGGCGTAGGCACTATGCAAGACAGTTCGAGGGCAACCAACAAGAAGAAATCGATCATCTCAACAGGGAATCCGAAATCGAAGATGAAGGAAATGACCCGATTGAGGAGGAAGAGGTTGAAAGGGCCATTGCGAAGATGAAGATAGGAAAAGCAGCAGGGCGAGACAACATAGTCCCAGAATTTCTTAAATACGGAGGACCAGAGTTGATAGGGACATTACAAAAATTCTTCCAAAGAATGAAAAAGGAGAGGTGGTATCTGAGGAGAAAGAGGTCTTGGAGACCTGGCGTAGGCACTATGCAAGACAGTTCGAGGGCAACCAACAAGAAGAAATCGATCATCTCAACAGGGAATCCGAAATCGAAGATGAAGGAAATGACCCGATTGAGGAGGAAGAGGTTGAAAGGGCCATTGCGAAGATGAAGATAGGAAAAGCAGCAGGGCGAGACAACATAGTCCCAGAATTTCTTAAATACGGAGGACCAGAGTTGATAGGGACATTACAAAAATTCTTCCAAAGAGTTTGGGAAGATGAAAAAATCCCTCAGGAATGGGAGTACAATGTTATAGTCCCCATCTACAAGAAAGGAGGTCAAAGTGACTGCTCGAACTACAGACCTATTTGCCTGTCTCCCGTGATCTATAAAGTGTATACCTCTGTTCTCGAGAGCAGGTTGAGGCCAATAGTGGAGCCTATTCTGCAGGAAGAACAGAGTGCATTTAGACCCAACAGACAAACTCAGGATCAGATTTTCACCCTGCGAAACGTGATCGAGAAGTCCTGGGACCATGGCCGAAACGTCTATCTGGCGTTCTTAGACTTGAAGGCAGCATTCGATTCGATACCTAGGAAAGAAATTTGGGAAGCCTTGAGGGCAAAGAACATTCCTCAAAAGTTGCTGAGGGCTATAAAGTCAACATATCAAGAGCCAAAGGGTGTAGTGCGCTTAAATGGGCAAGAATCGAAAGTGTTTAGGATGGAAAAGGGAGTAAAACAGGGCGATTCGCTAAGTCCCCTTTTGTTTATTGTTTATATAGATGAGATTGCCTCAATCTGCAAAAGACGCACAGCCAGAATGCACATGGGCCAATGGAACCTGTACCCTGTTGTTATACAGTTCCTCTTGTTTGCTGACGATATAGTCCTTATAGCGGAATCCCCAGAGCAGCTTCAGCAGGCAGTGACGGAGTGGAATGAGGAACTGAAGAGAAAGGGAATGACTATCAATTCCAGATAAAGTAAGGTTCTTCAAGTTGGTAGAGCTCAAGAAGATGTACAGATCTCATGTGGTGGAGAATTGATGGAGGTGGTGACAGATTTCACGTATCTAGGCACAGTGATCAGTAGATCTGGGAAATTGGATTCTGAAATCTCAAGTAGAATTTCCAAAGCTAATTCCGTCTATTACCATATCTGCAACACGGTTATCGGAAAAAGAGAAATAGCACGGAACGTGAAGTTACACCTGTTCAAGTCCATCTTTCTACCAGTGCTTCTCTATGGAGCAGAGAGCTGGATTATGAATGAAAGGCTACAAAGTCGCATCACTGCTTCGGAAATGAAGTTTCTAAGGAGAATTGTGGGGAAGACACGGAGAGACTGTGTCCGAAATGAAAGGATCAGAGAAGAGCTTAATGTATGCTCTGTTCTGGAAGTCCTAGACAAGAAGCAATTGGGATGGTACGGGCATGTCTGCCGAATGGACCACCACCGGAACCCAATTAAAACAATGGAGGTAAGGCCCTTAGGACGAAGACCTAGAGGACGCCCTAGGACCTCCTATATCACCCACATGGAGCAAATAGGGATGCGTAGAGGAAAAACTCTGGGCGAGATTAGAAACCTTGCCAGGAACAGAAACAGTTGGTACCAATGGCTGGGAGCTCGCCCACGCTGAAAGGCAAATGGGTCGAAGAGAAAGAAGAAGAAGAGAAGACTGCACCCTGAACTAACTTTTCCCTGATATCCATTGTAGATAACAGTTCACTGCATTAATGAAACCAATAATTTATTTTAGTAGTACTCAGGGTTTTAAACTTCCTTTGTTTAGTTATTTAACGTCACTTTATGCCACTATGGCTAATCGCCGTTTTATTACGATAGAGATCTTTAACGAGTACCTGATATCGCACAGTCTCGGGACCACCTTCTAACGTCCCCTTCGAAGGACGGCATAACTAAGGATTTTTTACTCCCACCCAAAAATCCTAGCATCACCTGCGGGTTTGAACCCGTGACCTTTGGCATAGGAGGCTGTTATGCATAATATTCACCAGTAGCTTCCTATTTTATGTTTGCTAAAATTGATAAACAAACACAAATAATAATTTTGTGGGAAGAAATAAAGCGTATAAACAGCAGAATAAACCAAGCAATTAATAACCAGAAGTTTATGCTATGCGGAATATTTCTTCATTAACAATAAATCCTAGTAATTTACGACCTTCCGGTAAATAAAATTTGCACAAAATTAAGAAAAAAGAATTATGCTTCCACATTAAACGACCATTATAAAAAATACGGGTGATTTAATACAGAGATGGTGTTAGATACGATAGGCAGTGGTTGCGCAGGGCAGCCAACATTAGCTTCATTTAGCTCCCCGATCAATGGCCCTTCTCATAACCAACTTAAGTCTCCGGGAAAACTGTTAATAGCCTTTTTCTTGGTAATTGCTGTTTTTCTCATTTCTTCTCCCATATTTTCCTCAAATTAGCTTCGTTTTTCGGCTCGGGCTGTAGAGGACTTCCTCCGCCATTTTCTCGGAGATTTACGAGGCAGCGCGAGTTCAAATTAAACATTATCATATAACAAGGCTTCTCCAAGAACACGGCTAATTAGATAGTAATATAACACTCGAGATTTTTAGAATATTAATTATAAGCTCCGATGTATACCGTGTAATCCTCAGAATAGGTTAAGCATATTAAGCTCAAAACTCCTAACCTTTCAAGAGTTCCTAAGTATACGTTCCTAGTTTAATGACCGTTAAACAACGAATTTGTGAATAAAAGTTATATATGTGATTATGATACATGAAAATTTTTATTGTTATATGATGTAATATAAAACATTATGTTTCCTACGAAGTAACATATATTTTTTTTAAATTTCTTTAATTCAAACTTTATTTAATAGTTCTTCAATTGATTTTAACAACCGAGGTAATTGGAGGTCGTGGGTTCTCTGCACTAGATCTTTATATGATTCATAAAAGATTGACTATAATTAAAATGCTGGCTTATGCGGACGATATAGATATTGTGGGACGGTCCAGGCAAGCTGTAATAGAAGCCTTCCTTGCATTAGAAGCTGCAGCAAAACGCATAGGACTCGTTGTGAACGAAGATAAGACGAAGTATATGATTTCGGATGAAGCTCCAGGATTATTTGGCACCAAGGTTTCTTTTGGACAGTACGAGTTTGAGCATGTTTCCCAATTTGTATACTTGGGGTCTTTGGTAAATCACAACAACGAAACCGCAGCTGAGATAAAAAGAAGAATATTAGCCGCAAATCGTTGCTATTTTGGGCTTCGAAAACATTTCTGCAGCCGTCATGTGACTAGGCGAACAAAGGTAACGATGTATAAAACGCTAATTCGATCTGTACTATGTTACGGCTCAGAAACGTGGGCGACATCAAGAGCTGAAGACCAGCTTCTAGTTATATTCGAGCTTAAAGTATTGCGCCGAATATATGGCGGTGTTTATGAAAATAATGAATGGAGGCGGAGGAGCAACAGAGAGCTGTATCATTTATATTGTGAAACTGATGTATCCCGCTTCGTTAAGATCGGGAGGCTTCGATGGGCAAGACATCTGGCACGAATGGCTGACAATATGCCTCCAAAGAGATTACTAACCGAAATCGTTTACAGTCGTTTCAAGGTTGGGAGGCCAAGGCTGCGCTGGGCGGATTATGTGGCTCATGACGCACGAAACTTCTTGAATGTGGGAAGCTGGATGGCCGCAGCACGAGACAGGGAATCGTGGCGTTTGCTGCTGGAGGAAGCCATGACCCTTCACGGGTTGTAGAGCTATGAAGATAGATAGATAATTAAATTTGAAGATTACAATAATAATTTTCATATTATTATTGTAACCTTCAAATTGTTATATGTAACTTTTATGATAAAGTTTTAACAGTTGTTTTTGATCCCAACAGTCTCTTCCAGCTAACCTTATTTTCTAGATTTTTAAAAGTGATATGAGTCATCTTCTTGGTATAGACTGAGAGGTAATGTTTTCAGAAATTATAAGAACTATTATTTAATTTTTAAAAACGCTGCAACTTATCACACAATGATTTATTATTTATAAATAACAATATTAGAGCATAATTGTTTATATAGCTGTAAATAGGCAATAAGTTATAACATATTTAAAAAGCAATAAATCAAACGATAATGGTATATCACTATTGCTGATTTCAAAACGCTATACGAGCGTTTCTCGTATCTCTGCTAGTTCTTAACCGATTTCAATGATTCGTTTTTCATTTTGTAGAAAATTTAATTCTCTATAAAATAACACTAAATGGTTGGTATTTATTTATTAATTAGGAGAAACAGATTTTTTTTTATTAGGTAATCGGATTCTACGCAACTTGAAACTTAATCCGTAATATTTTGAGGAGAGGGTAATTTTTTAGTTAGGTTAAAAAGGTTCATTATTGAAAATAATTAACCAAAAGCATTTACACTACAAGACTGCGTTACTATTTCCTTTTCTTTTCTTTCAATTTTCATTAAAATAAAATTTCCTGATTCCAGGAACCTTACATTTATTTTTTTTATCAATATTAACCGAGTTAGCAGGGAATCATGCCTCTTATAAGTTGTGGCTTGTCCATATATGAAGATTCATTCATCGCGCTTTACTGATTATAAAACTTTATACATATTTTTCTCAATCTTCAAAAATAACTGAGTCATGGGCGTATTTATAGGTAAAATTCATTTTTTTCTTTATTTTTTCTGTTTTATATATTTATTCGCGTTTTGGTTAAAAACACTGGTAAAATGTTTGTCTGTCTCCAGAATGAGTTGAGAGGGGGTCATTTTTTTTATTTTATCTTTTTTGGTCGATTACAAACAAAGGTTCATTACTGAAAATAGTAAACCAAAATTAATTAATAATTCGATTAATTCTTCTTGATGGTCAGAGCTAACACGTTGGAAACAAACTCACTAACCAAATCCTAATTGTCTTATTCACCACAGGCTCTTATTAACTAGAAGCACGTGAGTTCCGCCTTCCTAAACTGGTCTTAGTCACGTTACTCGGTCACTGGTAATTTGGTCAAAAGGTCACGGTTAATCTGGTTCTTCAATGTCGCATAGTGTTTTTATTGATTTTTTTATTAATATTTATATGTAAAAATTAGATTAGTAGATAAAATTTCTTCTCCTAATCTTTCACGAGGTGGGAGAAATAAATTTGGGGGAAATTGTAGTTGTTTTTTTATTCATCTAAGATCACTCACTATATGCTGCTGTGGCTGATCGGACGACGCTACAGAAGGAGTCCTAAATTTTACCTAGAAATTAGGTCTCTTACATTCTAAGAAAGTTCTCAAGCATCACGGTTCTCGAGGAAGAAGAAGAAATGCCAGTAAATTGTGTATGCACTTACATCATTGATAAATGAAACAGACCCCAAGAATCAGGCAGATTAAGAAGATCCGATTCGCTTTTCCAACTTTAAAATAACTTTGATAAGGGTGTAGCATAACTGTCTTATAGATAGCCTAGAATATTTTAAATGAAGTAATTAATCCTTAGTTATTCCTTTCAAGGGAAGGAAAATGGAGGACCCGAGCCTGTGTGAAATCAAGTTCTCGTAAAAGATTCAAATCCTAATTAAACCTGGTTAGAAAAAATTTAGAGCTCCTATTGTAGCATCGTCCGATTAGCCACAGTAGCATGTAAGTGGCGTTAAATAAATAAACAAACAAAGAACTTTCAAAAGTCATATATTTTTTCATGGAACATATTCATGACTTTTCATGTACCTAATTAATACTTTTCCTATGTTCGTTTACTTGAGGTAAAAAACAAATATTGTGCACCCAAATCACTTCTATTTAAATTAATTTTTACTTTTAAATAGTTTTAAAAGTCTAACAAAATATTATATTGAAAAAAAATAACAGCAGATATTATTATTTATGAACATCATTCAACTTCATATATATATATATATATATTTTTTTTTTTTTTTTTTTTTTTTTTTTTTTTTTTTTCAAATATCGTTTGTTTTCCTATCTCACTCTTAAATAAAGTTGAAGTGATCCGGTGAACCCAATAAATATATAGTCTAAGATCCGAACTTGAAACGATCTGCACCGAGCTGATAATATAATGAAACAAATTTATAACAAATTCAGTATATTAGGAAATATGTTAAGAATGGGTTGCCTAAAAAAGTCATGGACAGACTATTTTTAATTATTTAAAAAAAATATATTTTTAATTAAATGTTGGAACAACATGATAATAAGAAAACTTTTACCCTGACTTAAAGTATCAAAGGTATAGAATGTGCAGCCGTTGGGTTGCCAAATCTTTTCCTGGACCAACTATCGGTTGTCAGGTAAAAGCGGTTATGTCGATTTCAGTTATCTGCACCGGCTTGATAATGGAAAAAAATATATACCAATATAAGCATTGTTTTATTGCAAACACATTGATATAGGGTTGCCTGCAAAAAACTAGGTCATAATGTGGATTGCTGAATTTTAAGGATTAAATTTTAACGCGAGTGGAAATGCGTGACAGAGAGATCCCAATTAAGTATAGCGTGTAATAATATAAAGGGCCCAACATTGCAGCCGCACTTAATCGGACATTGAATAAAAGTAAGTTTCATAAAAACCTGTACCACTACAACCCATGAAGAGTTTTGGGCTCAGTACAAGAAGAGATTCGTACGGTTTCTAGGCCAACGGCCGTGCAATGAGGTAATTCGGCCGAGATCACGCTGAGCCGCCAGATTTTTTCCCTATTTTGGGTACCCAATTTATTGAGGCTGGGTGTGCCCTAGGAGGGTCTCCGTACCCCCAGATCGCCCCCCGGCTGAAATAACAGAATAAATAATATACAGGGAATTAATAAAGTCGAAGAAGTTGATTATACATTCTACCATGAAGAGGCAGACACGAGAATTGTTTTTCACGCTCAAAAAGTAACACCAAGCTCCAGAATTCTTATAAAAGCTTCTGATACTGATGTTCTTGTAATTTTACTTGGAAATATGCACTAACTGTCAGAATCTATATCTAAATGTCAGATCGTTTCAAGTTCGGATCTTCTACTAATACTAATTATATGAGTTTACATAACTATGAAGTTTTCAGATAGAATCACTAAACACTCACTTATTAAGGACTAACATAGAAGAAGGTATAAAGGATGTTCTGAGAGGAAGGATTCTGCTAAATATTAATGCTTGCTCCAGCACAGCCAACATCTGGTCCTGCTTTAATCCACCCGAGAAATTGTCTTTTTTTACCTCCCCCACCCGATACCGGTTGATATCGGCCCTGAGCAAGAAGTTGAAGCCCTTCATGAAAAATGTATCGTGGATATTACCGGCAACTCCCCGCTAGATAAATATAAATCTCCCAACTCCCCTCCTATGATAAATTTCTTATTTTCTTTCCGGCTTCTACACTCCAAAGGGAAGCGATACTTGGCTTTGAGGCAAGCTATGATCCTTGTGAATGTGTTTTATCGAAATACATAAAAACATAACCCTTCGCAAGAGCATTACAGACATCTGTTTTCAAACAACTGAAAATTTAAAGCCTGAACCACGCAGAAAATCTATTTCTTTTACTACTTTGAGGGAAACTGTTTAGTTTCGTTAGTAAATATTTATGTAATTATAACTAGGAATTTAATTTAGCCGTTTCTTCAGTTCCTCCAAAGAAGCACCTAAATACTAACTTTTTAATTTTAATAAAAACTTTCCTAATAATTTTGGTTTATTATTTTCAAAATAACCCTTTGAGATGGATCAAAATGAAAAATTCCTTCTATCTCTAAAAACGTTTGAAGAAAAGTGGAATCCGTATAATAATAATAATAATAACCGGGTCACCGAACCCGAAGGTTCGATGCCGATACCACCAAATACTGTCTACACAGACTCGTCCAATGATCACCGTTCAAGCCCAAGCTCCCGAGATCAGCCTTAACGCAGTAGATTAGAATAGAATAGACGCTTCGGCCCACTTTCGGACGCCTACCAGTCGGTTTAGCGAGTAGCAACTTTCTTGGAAGTCGTTCCTCACCGAGCCCAACAACTTTACTCGCCCATCTGAGCCTCCGCAATGCTATCAACTCGATTATATTCACAGGGTATGAGCTCCGCAATTCCGCGTTGTGCAACCTTCTAGACTCCCCAGTGGCCTCATCTCTCTTCGGACCAAATATTTTACACAGTACCTTATTTTCGAAAACCTTAAGGCGTTGTTCATCCTTCAAAGTAAGCGGCCACGTTTCACATCCGTGAAGGACCGTCGTAAAAATAATAGCTTTATAAATTCTAACCTTTTCTCCGAAACTAATCGACCCATTATTTTGTAACACAAAAATACAAGACACAAAAATACTAGATAATTTATAAATTTCCAACGATGATCCTAACATTTAGACTTCGATACCGGCCGTCTTGTTCTAAAATGGCAGCCGATTAAATATGATTTAATTCAACAACTCAGTAAAGATTCAACATTTTTGAAGGTAAAGAAAAAATTTACGAGTGCTTTTTAACCAAGAGAGAACGAATAGTTATACAAAATAAAAATAAAAAATTGAAATTTTTTCCACAAAGACGCCTATGACTAAGTTATTATTTAAGATAGAGAAAAAATTGTATTCAGTTTTAGGATCGGAAAACCGTAACGTGTAGAAAAAAAAAACAAAAAAAAACAACGGAAAAATTGAAATATTGTCTACATATATGCTTGTTTATTTATTTTCTACAAAACGAAAAAAGAATCATTAAAATCGGTTTAGAAACAGCAGAGATATATCGTTTTAAAATTAACACAGGTGATTGACCATCTTCATTTGAATTATTTATTGCTTTTCATATTAATTAATTGCCCTTAAAAAATTATACCCTAATATCGTTATTTGAAAATAACTAACCATTGTGAAATATATTGAGCATGGATAATATATTAAGGACAACATATTGAGCGTAGTGTAATAATTTTTAGCGTTTTTTTTTTTCTCACTTGCATTTGTCTCTTTTCTATTAGTATTTGAAAACTTGTTTATATTTATCTTATTTACTCCAAAACTCTGAAGCCCATTTTATATATTCTGTAAACATTATTCATGTCCAAGAACACAAAATTATTTATTTGTTATTATTAAAAAAATAAATGGACTTTGCAGTTTAAGGTAAAGTACATGACACGAAGTCAGTAGAGGTTAGATTTTTTATTATTTCCAGATGCCTCGGAGAGTAACAGAGAAGACTTGGGTATAAAAGGATTCAAACATGTGCTTTCTGTGCGCAGGTAATTTTAGAATCTAAAAGAAATTTCTATTTCTGGCTAATTTAACAACAAATCGGATATTCAGGTATTTTGAATGATTCCATCAGTGACAAAATAACCAGCAAGGAAAAGTGTATGGATTTCGGAAGGTAAGAAGTCATGCAGAAGGAATTTTATCAATTTGAGACGCTAAGTATCCTGATCCTTTGTCATGCCTTACATGTCAACATTCATAGATGATTCCTCCCATTTGGTGATAGTCCTTGCACGTTTAGACAGGTGCATATCAAGATTTTAAGAGAAAAAAATCCTACAAAACAAAATAAGAATCATTGACATCGATTAAAAAATAGCAAAGATATAGCTTTTCGAAATTAGCAGTGGTGATAGGACATTTTCTTTTGATTAATTCCATTTCCTTAATTAATTTCTTTCTCTCATTTCATATTAGTTTATTGCCTGAAAACAGCTATATAAACCATTCTGTATTAATTTAAAGCGTTTTTTAAAAAGAAATATTATGTAAATAAAGTGTTATCATTATTATCATAAACGGAAGAAATTTCAAATAGCTTAATAAATACTAAATATAAACTAAAAATGCCCTCTATTTTTTAAATGCTTTCTATCATGAGGTCTGCAGAATACAATCATATTCACTAAAGGGTAAGTAAACACGAGTATTTTCTATAGAAAGCCTGAAGAGCTCTCGGAAGGGAATATTTCCACTTCTGCTCCACAGCACACCTTTGACACTCGTTCCCTTCAATTTCTCCTAAAACGCTTTTCTTCCTCGAAAGAGGCTCATCAATAGGTAGGTCTGTTTCAACCTCTGAGACGTTGGCGTTTAAATGAGGAGCCAGGGAGACAGTTAATCCTCCTCGGTGAAGATAGGATCCAGCCAGCGTGACAACTCCTCGGACGGCGCTGAAGAGGTCGGGTACAGAAGAAGACACCCTTGTAGGAGCTGTGCAAATCCAATTTGAGCAGAGCAAACAGCCGAAAAGGATTCCCATCACCGCAGGTTTATTCAAGCCCCAAACCTTTCCAAGCCTATCCTCCTCGACAAATATCCGACGATAAATATAACCATCACAACCTTTAACACCTCTCTCAGGAAACACAGCTCCTCCATGTGTACCGTCTCAGGCACGTACTATACCGAAACCCACTTTCGTCCACTTGACGCGGAACATGATAAAACTGAGCAATGGGAAACTGATAACCCCATAGCCATCCGGTTTTCCTACTATTTCGAATAACCACTTTAAAGAGAATGGTCCTCCATACCCTAGGGTCGCTCCGTTCTTCCCTATGGTACGAATGTTAAATTTTGAGCAAATTAGTACACAGTAACTTCAATTATTTTTTGAGTCTTCATTTATTCAGACAAACAATCAAACAATCAAGTTTACAATACTTTTCCTTACTGTATATTTCATACATAGAGGAAAGCAAAATGCATTAAATTCCAGAGTAACAGAATATTGAATCTTCAGTTTTCCAAAAGGTTTTGTTCAAAAACGTTATATTCAGTAGCTAAATAAAATACAGAATGGCATTATCCGTAAATTGATGCAAACTGTTCGAAGGGAATGGAATGAAGAAAATCCATTAGATACGCGAATTACGTGAATTTAATAATTTCTTTACTATTTATGATGTGTAGAAATAATCGAACAGTTACTTATTTTATAAAATGAAAAGAAAATATGTGTATATAACCAACAAAAGACGAGTTAAAAGACATTTTAAAATATAAATTTTATAAGTTTTATATTATACCGATAAGACGAAATATATGATTAATAGCAGAAACGGTGTCGATCTTGGTGATGTTGATGTATCAGGTCATACTTTTGAACACGTAGAGAAATTCAAGTATTTAGGTTCAATTATAACTAGAAAAAATGAAATCCAGGAAGAAATAAAGTCCCGGTTAAAGATGGGAAATGCGTGTTATTATTCAGTAGCTAAGTTACTTAGTTCGCGGCTTCTATCTAAAAACTTAAAGATTAGAATTTATAAAACTATTATTCTTCCAACGGTTCTTTACGGATGTGAAACGTGGCCGCTTACTTTGAAGGATGAACAACGCCTTAAGGTTTTCGAAAATAAGGTACTGTGCAAAATATTTGGTCCGAAGAGAGATGAGGCCACTGGGGAGTTTAGAAGGTTTCACAACGCGGAATTGCGGAACTTGCATCCTGTGAATATAATTGAGCTGATAGCATCGCGGAGACTCAAATGGGCGAGTAAAGTTGTTGGGCTCGATGACGAGCGGATTCCGAGAAAGTTGGTATTAGCTGATCCGACTGGTAGGCGTCCGAAAGGTAGGCCGAAGCGGAGATGGAAGGATTGCGTTAAGGCTGATCTCGGGAGCTTGGGCTTGAATGGTGAACATGGGACGAGTCTGTGTAGGCGGAATGTGGTGGTATCGGCATCGAACCTTCGGGTTCGCTAAGCCTATTATTATTATTATTAAGTTTTATATTGGGTTGTAAAATAAGCTAGTAGCATTTTTTACTGATGATTTCAATAAAAACTTCAGATTCTTGTAAATATTTTTAATCAATAATAGATGGCCCATTTTGGGGTAATTGAAGATATTTTTTAGTTCCATCCTCCCAGAACAGTTGAAGGAAGACCCGAGCGCTTAGCGTCTCCCAAGCCATAAGTTCGAGTTCTGAACCTAGCAAACCACTTGCGGACGTTACTTCCTCAAAAGTCTTCATCGCCATACGCACTGCAAATCTCGTTAACAGCCTATGCAGCGGATTTTCCTTTTCGGAATTAAAAAATCATTAAATGACGAAATTTTTTTTAATTTCATTTTGAGCAAGCAAAATAACACTTACAGATAAGGAATATCGGTTGAAACTTTTGCATAAAAGCACCTTAACTAATTATTTTTTAAATTATGTTAACAATATTGACTAAGTTAACTTGATTTTAAAAACAAAAAGAGGAACACATTGAAACATTGAAAAACGTAGCTTATTATACAACCAAATATAACTTTTACCAGCTAAACTTACCACACACACGCAGATTACTTCGATTAGCGAGACTTCGCCTTTTGACTCAGTGGACTTTAAAATGTGTATTTCTGCCAAAAGCTGGAATTATATCTAAAAACGTGATTTTATTCTCTGTATAAAAGTACAAAAATAATTAGAACGAGAGATTGATATAAAATACAAACAATTAAAACAATAAATAAATTAATACCTGTATAAAAGAATTAAATTACACGTCAGTCTTTCAACGTAGTAAGAGAACAAATTGTGGTTACACTTTACACTATTTACAATCATATGGGAAACCATATGTTAAGAGACCAAAACCAACATTATATCTCCCCCTCTGGAGACGGTTGATGGGGGTGGAAAGGAAGCAACTTATTGGAATGAAAGAAATTTGAAATCTTCTTTTTCTTGCAACTTCATAAAAAGATTGTGAAATTTGTCTAACGATAGGAAAAGGTCCTATACGTATTGGGTCCAACTTTTTACGGTTTAATTTACTTCCATTCGATATGTATACCAAATCACCGACCTGGAAAGTATGTTGGCGTCGATTCTTATCTATACGTTTCTTGTTAATTTGGAAACTTCTCATAGAATTCTGGAAAGCAACTTTTCGGTCTTCTTCCAGAGTTGATTCATTTTCTTCCTAAAGAGGTGACATCGTAGTCTTCTTTCCAAGCAGTAAGTATGACGGTGCAAAGTGTGTGGAGCTATGAATGGTATTATTGTATTCTTTAACACATTCCAGAGCAAGAGTTGACCAAGCTTTTTTACTATTTTCAGAATTGATTTTACATCTTATGCGATTAACTAATGTTTGATTTAAACGCTCTTTAAGTCCATTTGATTCTGGATTATCAATGCAAGTAAAAACAATTTGTATTCCATTTTTCTTTAAATAATTTTTCAAGTCACTTGAGTTCAAACCTGTATACTGGTCAGCGAGTAAGATAGAAATTTTATGTTTCTTGACAATAGGCTGCAGCAGATTTATAAAAACTTGAGCGTTCTGTCCTTTCGAAGTGGATATCCATGCGTACCGGGTAAAATGGTATACTAATATATGCATGTATCGTTTAGGAGAACGGTGACCTGCAAAACCCCCGACAGTATCCAGTGACATGATCTGGAAAGGCTCAGTAGCTGGTCCCAGATTTGATAAGAGGCCGATAGCACGACTACGACGAACTTTGTTCGCCATACACACTTGACATGTCTTATAGAAGGAATGTATAGCGTTGTCCATACCCTTGAAATAATAGTGCGGCCTGATCGTAGCAATCATCTGCGCTGGACCTATATGACCGTAGTGTTGATGAACAAGTTCAATTATTTTCTGTCCCAAAACTTGAGAAATAAAAATTCTGGACTTTCCTTTATAGTTCTTCAGAATTAATCCCTCTTTGAACTTTATGTTTTTAGCTGATTTTGAACCAGAAAGATGTTCCTCTTGGTCTTCTAATATAGTTTGTAAATCTATTAAATTCACGACCTGGATCGCATCTTCATTCTCGAAATATTCAAGAACTGGGTTTCTTGACAATAAATCGGCAAGAACATTTTCTTTGCCCTTTTTATAAATAATATTGAAGTTGAACTGCGATAAGTACATAATTAAGTCGCCAAGTATTTCATCAGTTCTTGCTTTTGTTTTTAAATTCTCTAACGGCTTATGATCACTGCATACTGTAAAAGAACGTCCGATCAAGTAGTACTGCCAGAATTTTATTGCATCCTTAATGGCTTTGCATTCTAAATGAATGAAGTCAAAGCGCTTTTCCCTATCTGAGAGCTTACGTGAATAATATGCCACTGGGTGTAGTATTCCGTCATCTAGCGGCTGCTTTAAGGTAGCTCCGATACCTTTATAGCTAGCATCTGTTTCTATAAAGATAGGCTTTTTAATATCATAAATAGCAAGGATAGGCGTTGAACATAAATACTTCTTTATGAGATTGAAGGTTTGTTCACATTCATCGGACTTTTCAAATCTCACTCCTTTCCTTAATAAACGGTGGAGTGGTTCCAGCTTCTGGGTACTGTTTTCAATGTATCTTAAATAAAAATTTATGGATCCAAGGATACTACGGACTCCAGTTTTATCCGATGGTCTTTGAAGCTGTTGGATTGAAGTTAAGTTCCCTTGATCAGGTGAAACTTTGTTTTTCGAAATCGTATGTCCCAGATATTTCACCGATTTACTAGCAAACACACATTTATTTAATTTTAATTTGAAACCTTCAGCACTTATAATTTGTAAAAACGTTTCAATGTGTTGAAGATGTTCCTCCCAAGTTCTAGAAAAAATCAAGATATCGTCGATGTAGTTGACGCAGAATTTATCTAAATTATTTCTTCGCAAAATATTTGACAATATTCGTTGGAACGTGGCAAGAGCTGTTTTAAGACCAAAGGGAAGAACTTTAAACATGAATTTACCATATTTCGTAATAAATGATGTTTTATCTTGGTCTTGTTCTTTCAGTTTGATACACCAGAATGCAGAATTTATATCTAGAACCGTAAAATATTCGCAATTCACTACTTTTTCGATTACATCTTGTATTGTAGGGAATGGAAAACATTCAGGAACTACTAGCTTATTTAATCTTCTAAAATCAATACATAACCGGGATCTTTTACCATCCTCTTTCTTGAAAGCCAATGTGACTGGAGAAGCAAATGGAGATTCAGATTCTTCAATAATTCCGACGTCTAATAATTTCTTGATTTGAGTTCTGATTTCTTGGTCGTCCGGAATTGAACATTTATATGGTCGACAGGTAACATATTCGTCTCTTAATAATTTTATCTCTGCTTCTTTAGACTTTACTTGGCCAATATCAAATTTATCTTTGGCAAACGTGTGCCGATACTTCTTAATTAATTGGAAAATCTTTGTTTTCTTATCTTCATTTTCTATATGTTGTAAGTCGACAAAAAATTCATTTAAATTTGATTCAACATTTTCAGCTAACTCTTTAACCTTGTGTTGAACTCGCATCTGATCATCATTGGATCGCTTAAAAGGAGTCTTCTGATCATTAATCGATCGGTCTTCCTGCAGATATGTTACTTTCTCACTATTGATTCGCTGGCAAATTTTTAAATTTTCATTTTGAATCAGCTTAAATTTTGTTATAGCGTCAGTACCAAGTAACATATCATAGGAGAAATTATCATTTTTAACAACATATGTTGTCAAGTAGTCAATAATATTACCAATTCGTAGTTTAATTATTGCCCGGGCTGAAGTGAAATTATGTCCGCTGATTGTTTTTAATACACTTCTATGTTTCATTAACCTTAACTTGAGCAAATCAGCAATACGTTGGTTGATTAATGATACATTGGAACCACAATCATAAATAGCGTTTATTTTCAAATTGTCATTAATTAATACATTTAATTTAATCAACGGATGTAATTTCGCCCGGTCCATTAGTTTAAATGTTCGTTTTCAAGATCTATCTTCAATAAATCCACATCTTTTCCAAATACATTTTCAGTTGCATTAACCCGTTTTTGTTGTTCGGATTTATAGTTACGACAATCAGCTGGAAGATGGAATCTATTTTTATAACCTAGACCCACACATATAGAACATGGTTTTCTCTGAATGTCATTGTTTTTCAATGGATTCGGAACGGACTTTCTGTTCATTGGAGTTATTGGTTGTTCTTTCTTTTTTCTGGAAAACGAATCTTCTAGTTTGCGAAGCTCAGTGAACAGCTTGTCGAGCGTGATTATATTCTCTGTCCAGTTTGTCTTGGGCTTCAATAGGTAAACCAAAAACTATCTGATTAATTAGAGATAGTTCAGTTCCATCGGGCTCCGCAGCTATGCATAGCCTCTCTTTTACCAGCGCATAATCGATCAAAGAACCTCCCAAATATTTATAGCTGAATGCTTTCCTAACAATAGACCAACCTTTATGAACAAAAACATTACAAAATGAATTCTTCCATATCTCCCATGATGTGGTTAGGCCATACTTTGTTAGGTTAGATTCGTACCAGTCTTTTACGGGGCCCACTAAAAAGAAACGTAAAGCCTGAATTTTAATGCTTTCTGAAGTTATTTGAAATCGAAAACACTCCGCCTCAAATTTACGTAGCCATTCAGTGGGATCGGTTTGATTCTTTTCAAATTTATCCAAAACAAATTTCTTTTCAATTTGGTACAATTTTACTTCGCTTTGAGTTGAATTGGATTTTAATTGTTGCTCTAATCGTCTAATTCGATCCTCATATTCAAATTGTAGCTGTTCAAAACATCGAGGAATTGGAGGAGGGATGTATTCTTCCAATGGTAATTGTTGGAAACACATGTTCCCTGCTTCATCGAAATATTCATTTTTAACATCGTCATCAATTTTTACGGCTATAGTTCTATAACCATTCACATTCTTAATAGCAGCTATAGCATTAAAAATGGGTTTTTTACCTGATAAAACAGTGTGATGTTTTAAGTCAATTAATTCAGCTGGCAATAAATACCAAATATTTTTATCAGTAGAAATACATTGGATGAAAAATTCTTACTCCGCTTTCTTAACAACTTTAACAAATAGCTGAGCCATCTCCTTACTCATTGAAGCTTGTAATTTAATTTCTAAAAACGTGATTTTATTCTCTGTATAAAAGTACAAAAATAATTAGAACGAGAGATTGATATAAAATACAAACAATTAAAACAATAAATAAATTAATACCTGTATAAAAGAATTAAATTACACGTCAGTCTTTCAACGTAGTAAGAGAACAAATTGTGGTTACACTTTACACTATTTACAATCATATGGGAAACCATATGTTAAGAGACCAAAACCAACATTATATATATTTCATATATTTTTTTATAACAATATATTAACGAGTTTTTTTACCCCGCTGTCATTTAGTCCGTCCGGTTTTGCGAATTTAAAATGTATCCTATTAAATTTAATTCTATTTAAGTGAATGTGTTGCTATCTACAGTGATAATCAATGAGATATCGAAATCCACCATTTTATGTCATTCTCTTAACCATTCTCGTAGAAATGGAAGAACAGATGTATCATAATACCGAGGATGTACTCAGTACTTTTGGAGGACGCACCAAGGGTAACAAGGCTTCGGGACTGGATGATATTCCGTATGTACTATTGAAGATGCTACCTCGGAGGGGTAAAGCCTTCTTATTAAACATTTTTAACTCCTGTATGCGGATCTCATACTTCCCCGATGACTGGAAGCAAGCGATCATAGTGCCGCTACTTAAGCCTGGGAAGAATGGAGACTCACCAGAGCATTATCGGCCTATCAGTCTCCTTTCGCATATGAGCAAGGTGTTCGAGAGGCTGATCCATCACCATCTGCTAGAGCACTGCAGTGAGGAGTCCATCATTCCACCAGAACAGACCGGGTTCTCACGAGGCGTAGCCTGCGATCATCATTTAGTGAAACTTCAAAGGCACACCATAGAGCGTATGACGAAGAACAATGAAGCCACAGCGTTCATCTCGCTGGACTGCACACAGGCGTTTGATTGTGTATCCCACGAGTTACTGCTTCGCCAGTTGGAAGACTATCGTTTTCCAGCTTCATTTTGCCGATTGATCAGAAGCTACTTAAGCGGGAGATCCTTCGTCGTAAGGGTAGGCGATAAATTGTCAACTTCAAAGGACACCATTTGTGGGGTTCCTCAAGGTTCTGTATTGGGACCACTATTGTTTGTGATCTTTACAGCAAAAGTGATCTCAATGAAGCACCCAATGGCACTGGTAGCAGCCTACGCCGATGACATTGGCATCTATGCTTCTAGTATGAGACCGAAAAGGGCTCTCACCCTGGCACAAGGAGCATCGACCACTATTGTAGATGAGCTGAAGGAGATTGGCATTAGGGTGAACCCGAAGAAGACAGATGCTATTGTCATGTCGTTCCAGAAGGGGAAGAGCGCTTTGCCCACTGATTTTAAAGTGAACGGAGAAACACTGCCAGTCTCTAATTCAATCCTCTACCTGGGCGTCACTCTAGATAGGCACCTCACCTTATCTAGTCACGTCCGGGAACGACTCAAACTGGCCAGGAGAAAGAGCTATAGACTTAATCATCTACTCACGTCACCTCAGCTCTCACTGAGGCTGAAACTACAGATCTACAAGGCTATAATACGTCCGACTATGCTCTATGGTGCGCCCTTGATGCGGCATCTGTTTAAGTCCACTCTCAAACAATTACAGACGTTCCAGAACTCCATCCTTCGGCGGATTGTCAGAGGTACCAACTTACAGAGGGCCAGAAACCATATCCTTCATCAGGAATTAGTATTGCCAACAGTGCCTGAATATATCAGCCGGAGGCACATTAAATTTTTTGATGGGCTGAAGGCCTGTGCTAATCCATTATTTTCTGATATCACCTCACCACCCAAGCCTGGGAGGTGGCAAGGATCACTACCTCTCGTTGACGTTGTCGCCGAGGGAAGGAGTTCGGACTATGTCTGAACTCAATTTATTGCCAAAACCCTGAAGAATGGTCCCTCCCATTTTGCAATGGATAAATAAAGGCTTAGAAGAAGCCCTTGAAAGATTACTAGTGCATCCAGCGCATATAGCAATCCTCTTTAGAATACCTCCGGGTAACAGAAGGACAAATCTGACAGCTATACATATTATATTTGTATTTGTATTTTGTTCGAAAATAAAACCAGAGGGTAAGAAAAAAAAAAAAAAAAAAAAAAAAAAAAAAAAAAAAAAAAAAAAAAAAAAAAAAAAAAAAGTACTTTTGGAGATAATCTCTTTTTTTTTTCTAAATTCAATTTATAATTATGAAGAGTATTTTATATTTAAATAAATTCTCCGTGACCACCTCTTTTTTTTTAAATATCACTTATTAATTCATCAATAATAAATAAAATAAGTTTATTATTATATGAGGATTATATGCCTCACCTTCAAAATCACTAGTCAAAAACCAATAACAATTCAACGATAGATTACATTTTCAACAAATTAAAAATAATCAAAATTATAATTCTATAACTTTATATCACATTATAAACCTGTTTTTAAAAATGTTATTTGTATTTTATAAATACTTAAGAAAATCCATATCATTCAATATTGGTCATATTTCATGAAAATTTCCTTATTTTTGTGTTAAAAATGGTCAATATATTCATTTGGTAACTACGAAAAAAATAATTGTAAGTCTTAATAAAAAAACAAAAAAACAACTGGTTTATAATGTGAAACAGAGTTATTGAATTATAATTTTGATTATTGTTAATTTGTTTAAAATTTAGTCTAATCTTGAATTGTTATTGGTTTTTGACTAGTGATTCTGAAGATGAGGCATGTGGACTTCGAAACGTTGTAAATGTAATATCGATGAATTAATAAATGATATTTAAAAAGAAAGAGATAGTTCCGGAGATTTTTTTTTCTCTTTTGTTTGCCTGGCGAGGAAGTAACTGATAATTCATTCTTTTATATAAATTTTGAGACTCAGCGGTAAGCATCCTATGTTGAATTATTAAGTATTGTTCGATATTGCTTACCCTTTATTTTAAAATTAATTATTTATTAATTAATTTTAGTTGGTGTTATGTAAAATCAAAAGCATATTACGTCTCTCGTATGTCACATTTCGAAGAAAATTAATTTTTGTACCTCAGGATATTTTTATTTTATTTTGAACAATTAAGGACCTCTGGACCTAAATCAATAAACCATGTCATAGGTAAGAGGAAGTGAAAAAAAAAAATGGTTTCATATATCTTAAATAAATTGGGTTAATTTTTTTTTAGAATGTCTATTCTGGTGGCTATATTAAATTTTCACAGAAATCTCCAAAGGAAAATATAAAAATGATCTTGTGAGAGAATTTTTTTTTTTTTTTTTTTTTTTTAAGAATTTACGATTTAGCAGGCAAGTTATGAATATTGAATCGAGTAGGAAGGAAAATTTACCGCGGGGAAGAGGCGATGGGAAACGTAAAGGGAACGTAAGAGGTAGAGAATTAGAAGAGGTAGAGAATGGTGTCCGGCGAAGCGGTAAATAAAGCCGGCTATCGGGCGGCCACACACCCCTCCGCTCAAGTATCAGCTATCTACCATTCAGACCTTTCTGTTGGATATGTTTAATATCTATAATATGCATTAATACAATCGCCATCATGATATATATATATATATATACAATAGCTGTAACCCTCGGCTTTGCTCGCTGCTTTTATATTGTCTTTATTTAAAATTTGCATAAATGCGTTCATGAGTAGTGACTATAAAACGCATATGATGTAGCAGTTGTTGGTGGGTGTGGTAACAAAGGAACTACCAATAAAACACACTTATTTTTTTTTTTTTCTTACGGGTTTGTTTTCTAGGTGGCTGCGCCATCAACCAACTTATTTATCAATTTATCAAAATTGTCAACAACTACCCCATTATTATAAGACGTATAAGTTTTCAAGAAATATAACTAATATATTTCTTAGAGGTTTAAATATTATAAATAATTAGAGGAGAACAGAGTAGAAATATTTGTTTAATGTTTCTTTTTTGTGTTTCTGAACGTAAGAACAGTAATGAAAACGTATTAGATACCGTTGGAAAGCTATAGATTTTAGAAAAAATATATTATCTATCGCAGCCCAAGATTGTAAAAGGTTATGGATAGTGATGAAAAGCCGATAAAACTAACTAATTAGGGTACATAAATACACAACAGTTTTATATTGTTATGTCACTTATCATAAAAATTCAAAAATTTTCGAGGAATGTCCCTTCTACACCGGGAAATTGAACCAAAGGGGAATACCACTCAATGTCGCGGTTGCTTTGGGGAACGATATAAATAGAATTGACGAATTGATGTGCTTTCTTACGGAAATGGACTTTTACAAGCAGATTTGAAAATTGTATTTTACTATTATTATTATTATTTTTAAAATTATTATAATTATTATTATTTTATTTTTTAAATTAATTAATTAATTTTTAACTTTATTTATATACATACATATAAATATATATAATTTATTTATTTATTTATTTTTATATATATATATATATATAATATATATATATATATATATTATATATATATATATATATATATATTTTAATTTAACCTGATATATGCTTATTTTTTGCTAATGCTGTTACATTTTTTCTTACTAGTGATTATTCTTATAGATAAATGTTTTCAACTATTTGTTGTTATTTGTTTTTTTAGTAAAACAATGTTCATTACTTAACCTTAAATTAGTTTCTAAAAATGAGTGTCTGGCACTGATGACCGAGATGTTTTGTGCCAATAAAATATAACAACCAACCAACTTATCATAAAAATCATTTTGATTAAACTCGCTATATCCATGTAAAATTTAATGGGTTTTTATATCATGTAGGTTTAATTTCAATTGAAATAGTCTAATAGGCCTTAATGGCCGATTTTTTTTTAGTTTTCTCTTTTAAAATATCTTAAAATTTTTTATGTTTCAATGTTCCGAAAAATCCAGCGATATGTGCGACCAGCTAACAGTCCTAATATTTATCTGAGGAACCTCAATATGTAATAAGTTATGGAAATATTAATAGTAATAAGTCTATCAGTATTCTCAATCATATTTCAACGCATTTAAGTATTTCCAGTAGAATTTTATATTAATCCGAAATAGAATGCTGAATGAATAATGGTTATCCCTCAGTCATTCCTCCGCTCCAACATATATGTTGTTTTTAAACTATATGTTGTTTTATGAATATTCGGAAAATTGTAATTCCGATTTTACTAAAACGGCATAAATTTACAAAAAAATGTATACCTCATTTCTTATTGTGTTTTTATTATTATTTTTTTATTGTACGTTATTATTAGAATTTATCTTTTTAGTTACTTTATTTGTAAATTTTGTTTGTTTAATTTTATTGTTTATAGTTATTTTACTACTTTTAAGACTGAAAGGTCCGCTTCATTATTTATATTTTATTATTCTAATGGGGCTTGTCCTTAATAAATAAAGAATTATTACAATTGTTATTTGAACATAATCTATTATGGTAAACTTCAACAACAACGTCTTAAATTAAAACCAGTCGGTTTTTTTTTAATTTTTCCCTTCATCCCATCTAACACCACACTGAGATTGGTAAATATGAAACCTTCGAAAGGAAATGGAATGGTTTTGTGCGGTACAATAAATAAACGATATGGTATATTCTATTGGATCCACTCAGAAGCAGACAGAAATATTTAAAATACATCAGTAAATGCAGTATTTGGAACTACCGCTGTCTATGACAAAAACATAGCAGTATTATTTTTTATTTTCTTGATGGATTTCTTGCCTGGTTTTCGGTTATATTTTGAACATATTTTTAAGAAGAAGAAGCGACAAGACAGCTAGAAAGAGGGAGATGATTCAAGCTACCCTCTTGCTTATAAAATTGTAAATTGCTACTCGGGTTACTATCAGTCGAATAAACTCATATTTACATAAAGGCTCCCTCCTGCGGTTCTCATTAGAATGCGCATAAAATAATATTCAGTGTCCAATAAGCTACCTCTTCTTTTTATCATTCTTAAGTGTTCTTAGGAGCAACTTATCATTTTAAGGCCACTCATAAATACGAACAAAAAACATTGTTAAAAGTTACACGAGAAGGGTCGTTTATAATGTTTGTCAATAAAATAGAGTCGAAATCAATAAATACAAAATTTTGAAGAAACATTTCTGTTGCATGGTCAATTTCTAAAAGTTAAAAGAGAAAAAATTACTAGATTTGTGAACAGCTGAACATCCAAGGATTGATATGGTATGAATAATATTAAAAATTAAAAAAAAAAAAAAAAAAAAATTCGTTCACAAACGTTACAAATTAATACACAATGGCATATTATTTTTGAATAACTATATCAGGGTATAGTTTACATATTTACAGACAATCAACTAATATGAAACGCAATAAATTAATTAAAGAAAAAACGCCTACTACTTCTGTCGATTTTAAAATGCTATATCTATTCCTTGACTGATTTCAATGTTTTTTTTTGTAAGGAATTTAATGTTCTATGAAATCGCACTAAGAGCATAATTGGTATTCATTAATTAGATAGACGGCTTATACTTATCTTGAAACGTAAGCCCAAAAGTTTGAAGGAGGAGGTATTTTTTTATTCGGTTAGAAAGGTTCCTATTGAAAATAATAAACAAAAGATCACACAATGCAATGCGGATCAATAAAGCGGTAGATAAATAAAGCAGTTTCTTCACCACAAAATGACAACAGAAAAAATATATATAAAATTGAATTATACTTAAGATTTATTGTCGACTGTTGAAATTTTTTAAGTAGAAATAATCGGGAGTCGGTAATTAATTGAGTTAATGCTTGCCATTGCTCACGGATGCCATGATGATGACTCACAAGTTTGAACCGAAACGTCGGCAAAAATTAAAATATTTTTAAACTGACTACGATTATTTCTCCCTTTATAAAAATAAATAAATATATATCTCTTGGTAAAGTTAGAAGAAATGGTACAATTAAAGCATGTACTAATTATTGTATTAGGTGTGTTATAGTTTCGACTTTCTGCTCTTTCTCTATCTCCTTCGTGCTGTAATGTAAAGCGTTGAGTATCGTTTAATGTGTCTTGTAATTCTTCAGCAACGTTTCCAGGAATGTTGAATTTGAGAATTCTTTTGCAGAACTTTAAAAGAACATGAAAAAGTGAAAACGCAGTCCAGAGAGAAAGTACAGCAAGAAGAAAGAAATGTTAGTCCATGGAATCCTCAAGTAGTATGTACATTTACTACACTCTTATTATTGTCAATAATAGAGAGTTACTGTGATAATACTGCATATTACTCTTAGGTTAAATTTAAGTTATTTAATATGTTATATATCCTTCCGCTCTAAAAAACCAAAATTTCTTTTCTCTAAAAAGGTTCCCTGGATTCAAAAGATATATTGACATGAATATTTCATTTTACCCTCAGCTGGGCAGTATTCAGATCAGTTTGAGTTGCTCGGATTGAAAATTTGACGACCGTTTTTCAGTCAGAAATTCAGTGGAGAATATTTTTGTAATACAAAATTTGTAGCTGCTCAGGAGCTTATACTGTTTTTAAATCAAGTTTATCATGAATAAATATAAAATAAGGTAAACATGAAAAAATCAGGTTTTTCTACATTTATTAAATGTTTGAAGCTTCATTGACACGCTCGACGTGAAAATTCTTTATTCTGGAACAAGGTTCCCTTAGAACAAAGAATAAAATAAAAAAATGGTTCCGTGACTTTTCAATAAAATGTGTGTTGATAAATTAAATTAAAACAGTCCTTAAAATATGGAAATCGGACATATTGAAATAGTAAAATTAGTCCTTTTCGGGCGTACTTCTAGATGCGCTGCATCCAAAAAATTTGAATAAATCTAATTATTAGTGAAACTTCTAACGTGATGAAAATAAATAGAATAAACAATGTGATTTTTGTGTCTAGAGCTTTAACAATTGGCAGTCTAGAGAATTGAGAAGATAAATGTTATTATTAAATTGTTTATTGATTTCTCGACAGTCAAAGTTGTAAGAAGTTCGCTGCACAGGTAATTTTTAGTTTTTTTTTTTGTTTTCATTAAATGACGGTTAAAAAGAATAAATTTTCCGTTGAATTGAGTATTGCAGCCCACACAATACACAAAGAAAAAAAATCCGATAGCCAAAGTGCCGAAAAAAAATCCAACAGATTAATTGATGTAAACCATAAGTGGTCTCAAACTTTGACCGGCAGTGAACGACAGTGTACTCGTATACCTATATTTTACAATGGAATGGAAGATTGAGATTGAGATTGAGAGTAGGTAATAGAAGAGTTGATGTTGGAAAGAAGAGTGGTTTTGCGGATAGAGGTAGGCAGCGATTGCCAAAAATGAGATTCGCACGAAAACGTATTTGTGAAATTACATAGTTCTATGTAATAAGGCATACTTATATATTCTATGTTATAAGGTGTATTTATTGATTGGTTGTTATAGTGTTCAACGTATGGATGTCAGAGCGGAGGGTGTGGAGTTCAGATATAAAGCAAAAGGTTTTTCTATTTTTTTATGGTTTAGATTAGATAAGGACCAAGGAAATATTACCCATATAAGGATAAAGACACTTTAACTCGGTGAAATAGCCTGCAATATGGTCACGACTACGGGCTCCAAAACTAAATCTTATAATGCAATTCATCAGACCCTTTAATTTCATTTCAAGTTCGTCGTTAATCCCCCATACACCAGGCAACTGAAGTCAAAGTTGGGGAAGATAACAGAGGAAACAGGTAGTTGCTGAGTTTTTGAAGGTAAGGAAGGATTCATGGAATCTATATAGCTGTTTAAGTATGGTGTATATGCATAAAGACTAACCCATTATTTAAAAAATATTTTATTAATCCTTGTCGACATAGGATTAATACTCCGATATAGCCAACTAAAGCGATCAATGGATCCGGTAGGAATGGAATGGTGATGAGCCAATCTATATACGGCTAGCCGTGAGCACACACCACTGGTCACAGCTGATATCTTGTTCAGTGATCATTTTCGAATCGTCAACTACCGAGTAGAGTTTAACTACCTCCCAATAAATGTACTGTGAAAATCGCTCTTTGGTTTTAATTTATTAAAAGAACGCGGAAGTAGAGTTAAACAGAATTTAGAAAAGCTAACTAAATTATTGTTAAAAAAATGAAAGATGACTAACAAAATGGGCTGTAAGTATTGAATAGTAAGGGAAAGTATTGAGATCGTGAAAATTTTCGAATTTCAGTTTTCGACGGAAATACACGTTTTAGGATCCCCCGTGTCCAACTAACCTAGTCCGGAAAACAATTTTCTGTGGTAGTGTGTGAGTGTGTTAAATCTAGCACAAAAACGAAAAGTCGTACGAAAATGAAATTGCATATTTAGAATAATTATACGCCCAAAATGTTACAGAAACTTTTTTCATCAAAATCGGTTAATTATAAAAGCCACTTTATGCCATCCATTTTGCACCTTTTTACGATTTTCTCAAAAACGGCTCTTACGATTTTGATTAAACTCCATTTATGGAAGTAAAATTAAAATGGGCTTTATTTAATATCATGTAGGTTTCATTCTGATTGAATAGATCTGACAGGGCTTAAACGCCGATATTTTAATTTTACCTGGACTACCTTTAATTTTGTATATTCCAAAAGATATGATTGATATATCATCTTAATGAAATTGATGAAGGACGACTAAATATACAAGTTGAACAAATTTGATGACAAACTAAAGGATGAAAGAGAAAAACTATATTTTTTTTTTGTAATTTTTTTTTTTTATATATATACGAAAGACGTAATAATATACCGCTGGAAAGAGAAGAATTTTAGAAAAAATACTGTATGATACCCAAAGTTGAAAAAAGTAATATAAAGTGACGAATAGGGAATAAACTTATTGCTGATTAAAATGTTAATGTACTTATATTATTTAATCTAAATCATATGTTTCCAACGAAAATGAATACACTTTTTATTAAAATCAATTTAAAATATTTGATTATTTAATACCATAATACTGCGTAGAGTATGGTTTCGACTGTGTCTTCAAATTTTACACCAACGTTTTAGAAACATTGATTATAAGAATTATCTCACAGAACACTGGATAATGCGGCAGTATGATACGATGTTGGCAAAAGTCGATTAAAAAATTGAACTAGGAAGATAAATACGGACGACTAAATATACAAGTTGGACAAATTTGATGACAAACTAGAGGATAAAAGAGAAAAAACTATTTTTTTAATGTAATTTTTGTTTTATTTTATAGTAACATAGACAGAACACTGGATAATGCGGCAGTATGATACGATGTCTGGCAAAACGTCGATTAAAAAATTAAACACACATTGAACTAGGAAGATATAAATGATTTAGTCTGTGGAAGCTGCATGTACATTTACTAATATTGTCACTATCAATACTAGAGAGTTTAAGTGATATAAGTATTTTGGCTTACTTCAAGTTACCTTTCTTTCCTCCCCTCCAAAACAAAATTTCTCTTCCTAAAAAGCAAAAGAGATCTATCAAAAAGCTCCTCTGGACCCATAAGATATATTGACATGGATAAGTATTTTGGCTTGGGGTCTGTAACTTCCGACGTGTTAAGTGTTTTTACAATCAGTTTGACACGCTCTAGCTATGTTGGTATGGCTCTGATCGAAAAACAATTTCGAAAATATTTTTTGTTATAACATTTTTCGCGAGTACTCACATTAAAAATTCCTAGTGTTGTCTTCCTAGTTTGAACTAACAACTATGGGCATATAAAGCTGTTATGCTAACCACTGCACCGCAGCTGTCCCTCCCCCCCTTCCAAAATGTGATTGATGACTTTTTATATTAATTGGTTTAGAACCACTATACGACATTTCAGTATAAATTTTAGGCCTTCATCTATGCTGATTGGACCAAAGTTTGGATCGCCACATTACTCTCTGATAGTTGGACTAAGGCATTGAATATAACGCAGAGGCTAAGACACGGACTACAGACAGCGGATGCTGATGACAAACAGGATTAGCCCCCTCGTTAGGGAGGGTCATCAAGTAGAGTGAACTTCATCTCCAGGGTAGTATACTGCTTTAGTGTTTGGAACCGACCTATCTTCTCTTCTTAATGATTAATTAGTTAACTTGGGAGACAATTATCTGTATTTATAAAATTTACCATTCACTCACTTATGTATCCACCTTCAGTATTTTAAAAATGTCAATAGTTGTGAAGCTGAAAACTTTAATGAAGGTTTCTCTTACCGGTGTGAAATAAGTCTGGGTGTTGGATAATTCATCCTCAAAGAGCTTGAAAATAATATTTCTAATACCTTAAAAAACGTTGCAAATTATAAAATAAGGATTTATTATTTTGAAATAATTATATAGCTGTTGACAGACAGTTATATCTCTTCTTTTTTTCCTCTCTATTTTTCGTAGATACCTCATTTTCATCGCTTGTATCTGACTCCTGTGTTTTGTGGTGAGGGTCCACGATTCTTAAGAGTACGATAGAATCGGGAGGAATGTCGATTTATAGACTGCTAGCTTGGTCCGCTTTGTCACTTCTCTTCTCCCTAGGAAACCTTGTCTGACCATACAGAACATCTTGCCTGCTGCTTCAATTATTTAGGCTACTTCCTCGTCTATGTAGCCACTCTCATTGAGATGAGCTCCCAGATATTTAAAACTGTCAACCTGTTCTAATCTCTCTCTCCAACACTTAGTACTCTCATTATCCTTCGGGGTTTCTTTCCAATACGCATGCATTTCGTCTTTCCCGGATTGATCTTCATATTTATTGCGGATAATTCCTCTTGGAGGACATTTATGTTGTGTTGGAGGTCTCGATCGTTGGCAGCTAGTAAGAGGATGTCGTCAGCAAAGGCCATAAGGCTTGGTTCTCAATTATAGGCTTGGTTCTCCTTAGTGCCAAATCCAGAACCATTGATGAAGAGCAAAGGACTCAGGCTACAGCCCTGTCGGATACCTATTGTAGTCTCAAATTATTTTGAAATGTGATTTCTGGTCCTAATCACATTCCTCATCTTTTTATAGAGACTCATCACTGCCAAGGTTGTTCCATGGTCTACACCTCGCTCAGACAGTGCCCTCTCTATATCTTCTTTCTTCACTCTGTCAAAAGCCTTCTGGAGATCAACGAAACAGACGGAGAGCTCTTTGTCCTTCTCAACAGTCTTTTCTGTTATTTGTCTCATCATGAAGATGAGATCTTGCGTGCTTCTCTGATTCCTAAAGCCATACTGTTCTTCTCCTAGTTGGCAATCTACTATTTTCCTCAATCTTGATTCTAGAATTCTAGAGTAGACTTTTGCCGGCATAGTGAGGAGTGATATTCCCCTATGGTTACTGCACTCTCGATTGTCCCTCTTTTTGTGAATGGGCACAATTACCGCTATTTCCCAGTCTCTGGGAATCTCCTTCTTCTTCCAGATGAGATTTAAAAGATGGAGAAACATCTCCTGGCCTTTGCTGCCCATGTACTTGATCATTTCCGGAGTGATTTCATCAAGTCCAGCTGCCTTGCCTAGTCTTATCTTTTCGATTGCATACTGGAGTTCTTCTTCGCTGATGTAATCTTCCTCATCCCAAACGTCCTCTGCATCGTTCCGAGTTACGCACGCCTCAACGTCTCTCCCCTCTAACAGATCTTTAAAATTTTCTCTCCATCTTTACATAATGCACTCCACACTTGCCAGACGATGTTCCCGTTTTTATCTCTTATTCCTTTCAGGGTGGTTGGCCGGTCCTTCCTCATTCCTTTGAGCACTCGATAAAAGATTTTCTGGTTTTCCCTTGCATTTTCTTCCAGCATCCGACCCAAACCATCCCAGGATCTTCTCTTCTCCTGAATTACTAATAATTTGGCTTCCCTTCTCCGAGTTTTGTATGTCTGATAAGCTATTGGGGTTTTTTGACTGAGATAATTCTTCCAAGCTGTCTTCTTTTCTTGGATCGCCTTTTTTACGTCCTCATTCCACCAATCTGTTCTCTTTAGACCGGATCCAATGCTTTTCTCTCCGCAGACCAATTTCGATGCATCTAGGACGATTTTTCTAAAAGCTGCCCGACTCTTCTCTATGTCGTCGTTATCCTAGGGTCTGTTACAGTCTAGTGACATTCTTTCAATTTCCTTTTGGTAATATGCAGCCATTTCCTCCTCTTTTAAGCGGTAAGATTTGATTATTCTTTTCTAAGGATTCCTGTGTTTCTTTTTGGTTTTCACTTCCTTCCAGAGCCTGTTTACTAGTAGTTGATAATGGTCACTTTCGATTTCATAGCCCCTTTTGACTCTCGCATCACACAGGTCCCTGACATATTCTTTCTTCACCAGAACATAGTCTATTAAGGACGTTTGCCACATAGAAATTTAGGATTATCTTTCCATTTTCGTTTAGAAAGCTTTCTCCATATCTTCCTAACGTTCCATACCACTTCTAATGTTCGCAGCCAACTCGGCCGTTCAGGTCTCCCAAGACCGTAGGTGTGCCCTCGCAGTCATCCAATTCCTTTTGAAGGGAATTAAAAAAGGAATCCTTTTCTTCCATTCTTGAATTTTCGTTAGGTCCGTAGGCGACAATGTATGAATGAATTTTTTCTCCCTCCACAATGTCCAATACCATAGATTTTAAAGCTATAAACTCCTCAACAAAAAAGTGGCGCACATTGAAAAATTATTTTATTATTTATCCTCAGAAATTAATGTGCATTACATCAACATTTTATAAAATAGTATTCTTTTAGGATGATTTAGAGGTAAAATTAGGACGAAGAAAAAAAAATTAAGATTTTTTTTTCTCAAAACGGAAAAAATAGAAAATTTATAGCACAAAAAAAAAAAAATGTTTTTCTCGGATGAATTCAACTTTCAATAATAGGCATTGCTTCCCCTTGCTTGAATTACAGTCTGGAGCCTTGCAGCCATACTTCTAATAAGGTTTGGTACATCTTGCTGGATTTCCTCCCATGCTTCCACTAAATAAATTCTTAGCTCCTGTAAGTTTTCAGGAAGGTTAATTCTTCTTCTGCCACCTCTGCAAAGTCCATACTAGAGATGTTCAATAGAATTTAAGTCAGGGCTAATAGCTGGCCATCTTAGACCATCTCTGAACCACCTCCGAATTGCACTCTCCTAGCAATGTTACGTTCAGAATAAAGCTCGCCTGAACTTAGGTAAACTCTAGAACGTCCATCTCGAGAGTAAAGTGAAATACGAGACTCATCGGAAAAAGTACAGTCCTCTATTCATTTGCATCCCATAATATGTTCTCTGGAGCAAACTCTAAACGGGCTCTTCGATGATTTACATTGATCTGTGGACCTTTGGCTACCCTCCTGGGATGTAAGCTCATCTCAGCAAGTCTTCTTAAAGTTTCGGCACTAATTGAAACATCACGAACCACCCGGAGCAATAGGGAAGCGATTTCGAAGAGTATGTATTAAAATTTCTCGTTTATGTATAAAAATATCTCGTGCCTGTGTCGTTCTTGGGCGACCCGAACCTGTCCTAAGTGTGTAAAGTCCCGTTTTTAAAGTGATTATTACCTTAGTTCATGTTTTTGTTTACATTATTGATCATATCATAGGTCTTGTTTTGTTCATATTAAGTAAACAGAGTTCTCTATTTCATAAACTTCTCCTTAAGAATTGTTAATAGTGATAAAAAAAAACAGATAGTTTTTTTTTAAATAAAAAAAATCAACTTTTTAAAGTGCGTCACTTTTTTTGTGGATCAGTGTATATCAACAGCAATAGAGGTTCCATTCCATGGTTCATGGAAGCAATTCATGTCATATCTTTGAGAAATCCTTGCTAGCTGCCTTCCTATGCAGATTTAAACATGAAGGAGCGTGGCTTTGACAGGAGGTGATACTCCCCGTGGTTCCTATATCCTGATCAATTACACGGGATGACACCCAGTCCCAGGACGGGAAAGGGAGATCACTGGCTTCGGTAGGCAATTATATTGGGACGGATGAGAAGGTGTCGCCAGCAGGCTCTTAACGTCGAGTGGCAACTGTCAGCTTCTCGTTTCTACGTCCTTTAAATATTCGCTTGATTAGCATTGTTAATAGCATCTATAGTCAGCGGTTTAAAATATAGTATAAATAAACTTTAATATGAAAATGTTTATTTTATGAGTTTTGAATAATGTCTAATTAAAAAAAAAAAATAAAAGCACACGACTTTCACTTGACTCCGTTATTAAAATCGATTTAGGATTATTAAATATAGTTAGAGATGTAAAAAGGTTATAGAATTAATTACCTTAACCAAGTTCCTATTTTTGTAATTTATTATATATAATAATATTTACTATTTTATAACCCTGAAGAATGGTCCCTCCCATTTTGTAGTTGATAAAGGCATAGAAGCCCTTGAAAGGTTAATAGTGCATGCAGCGCATATAGCAATCCTCCTTAGAATACCTTTGGGTAATAGAAGGACAAATATCTGTGACATGTGGACATATCATATTTTCATTTGTATTTTTTGTAAAAATAAAACCAGAGAGTATGAAAAAAAATACTTTTTTTATAAATAAATTGGTATTTTAAGATAATTACTTTATGCCATCTGATCCCAATAATGAATGGATAAACATACCTTAGGAAAAGAAATCCAATAGTTTTATAAAATAAGAACCGAAAATTTATATATTAGTTAATACAGTTTCGGAGTTACAGCTGCCTTATAAAAGTAGCGGTCGAAACATAATATCCCCTTATATAGTTTTACAATCAGGAAACCGCGACAAAAAAAAAAAAAGAAAAAAAAGAGAGATGGGAAAAGTAAAAAAAAAAAATAAATCTTGCCAACTTTAGTAATTGTATACGCTGGGCTATCCGTGAAAGAATAATACTTCCAAGTGACAACTCAAAATTGAGGGTGGTTCTATTGAAATAAATAAGTGGACTGTATAGATTTAAAATAAATAAAAATAATGAAAACAAACGACGAATCACAATACATTTAATACACTGAAATACATATAAAGATGATAAGAAACAAATTAACCTAATAAATTTATAAAAGAAAAATTAACCTAATTATAATGAAACAGCTGTAAGAAAATGTAGGAAACAAAATAAACCTAATTAAAATATTGTAAAAATAGAAGAAACAAACTTAACTTAATTAATGCTTAAAAATGTAAAAAAAATAGTTATCAAATTAAACAGTTTCTTGAATAAGAATTAAGAAATTAAATGTTCCATTAATAGATAAAGATAGGTTATATTCACGTAAAGATGTCCAGTTGAGTGTTGAAGAAAACGACCGCAGGGCGGCTTGAACGAAGTCGTCTTGAGTATTGAAGAAAATTACCGCAGGGCGGCTTGGACGAAGTTCTCTTGGGTGTTGAAAATGACCGCAAGGCGGCTCTTCCAAGTTCCAAGGGGAACGATGAGAAGATGAAGAAATTCGTATCCAAACGTTCAAACGTTGAGAGGAATCTTGGGTCTATATACGGCACATCTTCACCGCTCAGACGCTAGCTTAAGACTCGACTGGCCACGAGGCAGTCAAAAAACAATTGAAGTACGATCGTCTTCTGTCTTTCTCTTCTACTGCTCTCGTTTAAAAACTTATAATTATATTTAAATTAACTATTTTAAAAAGAAATTAAAAAATAAAGATTTAAACAAAAAAATGATCTTATAAATATCATAAAAATTATGAACTTATCATTCTTCGATTGAAAAACTATAAAAACCTTTTCAGGCCGTAACATATGGCGTGAACAGTAATTGTCTTGTAACTCCGTTATTTTTGTATAGTTATTTGGAAATTATAAACCATTGTGTAATAATTTGCAGCGTTTTTTTTTATTTTAATAGTCAGTGACATAGGATATTGGAAATCATGCTGTTACTTACTGTCCAAAATGCTGAAATATCCAGACTCCATTGTGGCCGTAAAGAGCAGCTTGCAGCCACAGATTCCAGGAGCAGTTTGGAACGGGACGTTAATTATAGCACAGTACCCAGCGGTAATTGGGCCGTAAATCTAAGCGGGGAGGTGGTGGGGCCAGTCATCAAAACACCTCTAGGGGCAGGTGCTGGGATTTACAGCAGGGTCCTCCATGTCCTGTCCGAAGAACGGATTACACCCCTCAAGGGACAGTGTACCCCGCCGTTATTGGATCCTTCTGTCTTATTTGAATCCTGTCCAGATATTCGGGTATTAGGTCCTACACACAGTGCGATTTAAATCCAGTTTAACCTAGCTAATACTGGAAATCGGATTTTTGTACAGTAAAAACCGGAAAAAACGTGCACCATAACTCCAATTGAGATGTTGGTTTCCAAAAGATACTAACGAAATTTTTTTTTCAAAATTGATATATGCCATATTTGTATACTAATAGTTCAGTTTTATCTAAACCCGTAATCAGATTTCATCTAAAAAAACACAGAAACCCATTAAAAACGTATTCGAAAATTGCATTTCATTCCAAAACGTACTAAATCCACATTTCATTTTATTCCAAAAAGTACTATATTCCCTATTAAACAGCAGAAACACCAAACCCAATAATTACCATATATTACCAACAATTTATTGTTCTCTTTATTTTATGCATTTTTATTTGTTCATTTAGCACGTCTTAAATCACTGATATTATTTTGATTAATGGTTTTAACCTAATAATCAGTTTTTAGGCTGTTTTAAACAACTTCATAGCTTCGCTTCGGTTTTGGTAGGTTCTCAATTAAATTATGTCTTTTCAAAGTATATCTTGTTGCAGCCACATAAATTTGATATAACAATTTTTCAGAAACTCAAATATTAATAGAATAATGGTATTTAATCCAGGAAATGGTTGGAATTATAATTCCCTGACCTGGCTAAATATGGAAAAATAAATAATAGAATTTTTTTTTTTTTTTGAAAAAGGTGAAAGAACAAAATAAGAGTTATTTATATATCAGTCTTAATACTCAAATATCGTTTACGCGAAATTAATAATACAAATACATTTGTTAAATTCACAGAAAGAATAAGTAGAAGTTCAAATCAAATTTCATAATTACATACTTTCTTATTATAGTGCAAACAATAAATAGAAGTTCCTTTGAATATTCACTTTCTTTATGAAGAATAGATAATAAAATCTAGTTAACCAACAAGGAAAGATATTTCGCAGAGTGAGAATAGTGAAATATACTAAGTAATTAACGTAATAAAGACGCTGGTTATGAGGAAGGTTATATTGACTGTTATCACGCGTTATATTCTCTCAAAAAGTACTATATCAATATTTTATTGTTAAAAAGTATTATATCCATATTTTATTGTTAAAAGTCAAGAGATTTGGAATAATTTGGAAAAATAAGCTGTCAATATAGTAGAAAATCAACTTTAGATTTTAATAAATAAATAATAAAGTAAATTGGTCCTGTAATAAATAAATGACAGATTTTTGCGTTTCCTGAAAATTGTCTACAGTTGATATTATACCTTTTGGGACCCAACGTCTCATTTGTTTCGTATATTGTATAAAATATATTTTTTAATATTTTTTTCTGAGAATGCTCTTAAATATAAATTTTACGCGTGCATAGGTATATTTTCCGAAGAAGTTAGTGGTGGTAATTGAAGTTTGAAAAATGGAATATACGATCCCACTAAAGCCATGCACAACAAAATAAATAGATATAAAATTAGTTCAGAAGCTGCTTTTGTATAGCTCTATTTTATTAGCTTCGATAAATGTTCGTTTCCAGCTATCTGGGATTTTCTCTCACAGCCAATTGATTTTTCACAACCAATACATAACACAGTTTTCCTATCAGAACTAATCTCGGGGTAATTAATTGGATATCAAATTTTTAATCAATGACGAGATACTTGTTTCAAATTTAGGCATTATTTAAAATTTATATTTAACTTTTTTAATAACAATAAACACTAAAGAAATATCTGAAGAAATTAGAGATTATATTCTACGAATTCTACTTAGCCAAAGCTGTGGCTGTTCGTAGGTGAGGTTAAAAGAGATAAAACCAATGGAATACCCTATGTTAGAGGGTTTTTTTCTTACTGAAAACTACTAACTTCCAAATATATCCCTCCTTCAAATTTTATCTTCTTAACGAAAATTTAATTTTACATTTATTCAGGGAAAAATGATACAATAAAATTTTAAATTTTAATTAGTATATCTATGTATTGTTATTACGAAGTTTGGTTCAAATGTAATTTAAATATTATAAAAATTTACTTAAAGTCAGAAAATCGCTATTCAATGCAATGAAAATTTAAAAAACGTGCAATTTAGCACAATAAGAGCGAAACGTCATTTTAAGGGTACTCACTACGTTTGTACTAACCATCAAATTTTTATACAGGAAATAACTGTAGAAACTAGACGGGTTTAGCGAAATAACACAAATAGCATGCTATAGCAAACGTAGTGAGTACCCCTTTTTTTTGCAATATAGAATTTAATATATTATATCCTATTAAATGAATCTCAAATAAAACGTGCAAAATCATGGAAATCCGCTTGCTACCTATCACCACAAAACGCTTACTACAACACTGTAGGATATTTATAGGTGTTAATCTCCCAAACAATTAAGCATCTTATTACATGACAATAGTTAATAACAATCATCGAAAACATATTATCTTTTATAAATTAAACTGAAGTTTCCCATTTGAGACGTTGATTTCTACCATAGCTACTTCAGACAATTTTAAAGGGGTGTGTGTGTGTGGAGTGGTAATTTTAGCACGAAAACAAATAGTTGTACGAAACTAAATTTCAGAAGCGTATCTGCCTGAGATGTTACAGCTTTACTGAGATGGTATAGGTTTCTAAACCAATACATTTTTTCTAAAGTAAGGATGAATTAAATTTTTGGATTAATAAAAAGAAAACAATTCGGAAAAAATCTGGTGCGGCAACACAACGACTTTCACTTACCGCCGTTGTTAAAATCGATTAAAGAATTTTCAAATACATTTAAAGATAAAAATGATGTGAAACTCATAAAAAATTAATTAAATTGTATTTGTATAGAAAAGTGTGTTTTATTAAAAAATTTTATTATATTATTATTTTAAAACAATCAGTTAGTTTTATCGGCTTTTCGTCTCTCTTTATTACCTTTTACAAGCTTGTGTATAAGATAATATTCTTTCCAAAATCTTTAGCTTTCCAAGGTATATTACACATATATACTTTATGTTTCAAAAACGAAAATTGCATTAAAAAATATTTTTGGAGTTTTCTTCTTTAGTTAGGAATCGAATTCGTTCAACTTATATATGTAACAGTTTTATTATCGTTTGATAACAAGATTATATTGTTATTTTTTTAGTATCTACAAAATTAAAGGTACTTCAGGGGAAGAAAATTTAAAATATCGGTATTTAAGCCCTGTCAGACTATTCCAATCAGAATGAAGAAACCTATATCATATCAAAGCCCATTAAATTTTATATTGATATAGGCAGTTTAATCAAAATCGTTAGAACCGTTTTTGTAAAAATCTTAAAAAACTCCAAAATGCATGGTATAAAGTTAGATCTTTCGGTCAGCTGATTTTGATGAAAAAAGTTTATATTATAAAGTATAGTTGACTTTAATATAAATTTCAGTTTTGTACGACTTATATTTTTGCGCTAGACTTACCACTCTCATCACGGACCAGACATACAGACCTTTTTTCGGGACTTGGTCATTTGGACTCTGGAGACCCTGAAGCATGTATTCCCGTCGAAAACTGGAATTAGAAAATTTTCACGATGCAATTCTTTCCCTTACTATATATTTCATATATAAGTAATAAGTGACAGTAAAAATATATTCCAATGATATATCTGACGATTTTAGAGTGCTGTTCATTAATAAAGGATTAAGGGAGATAAAAAGCTAGAAGATAGAATTTATTCGTTCTTGCATGAAAATAGTTTCTTTTTGAGAATTTCTTTTCATGGTTACATAGTCAAAGAAAGAAGCATAGTTGACGAGAATAAATTAAGAAAATTTGAATTAAAGGAGATTCGTTGAAATGAGCAGGGAAAATTTCACTTAATTGCACACATTTAGTCAATCAAGCATTAGTTGGTTAAATCGACAAGAGCAGGATTATCGCTCAGCAAAATACTTCTATTTAACAGCTTTTCAATTATTGGAAAGTATAATTGAAAATTTCTGCCCAACTATTTTCACACTTGACAGGTCGGATGGAAGTCAATTCAATTTTCCGCTAGGTTTTTAATTGAAATTGCCGCTAGAGATCAGAGCATTCGGAATTGTAGTTGGAAATTAGTTCGAGAGAGAGAGAGAGAGGAAGGAGAGACAAGTTGGATTTACAAACCTCCCTGCCACTGATCAAGTTAAATCAACTCGGCAAATAGGCAAATTAAATCAGCCTGCGCCAAGTAGCGTTCGTCCCGGCCAGGCGCTTCTTAACTCCATCCTTCGTCTATCTACCTGAGGAGCTGTAATTGTAAATATCACTTTCAGCAATAAATTTCAATTTCGTTCAAATCTTATTAATTTCAAACATTAATAATCATTAATCGAATATCAAATATTTTCACTACGTCTTTTTTGAAGTCCTGGTATTTGATGAGAAATAAGTTTGATGCAAGATTTAAGAAAAAAATATTTTTAAATTTTTTTTTTTCATATTTTTTCACTACTTCAAAAATTCCTGTGTTTAGAGGAGTATAAAAGACATTAAAAAAAAAGCGGTTATTAACACCTTTCGGAAATATTTTAAAAAAACATTTTATGTTGATTTTCTTTCTTCCTAAAAAAAAATCGGCTTTCTATTTAAGGATCATGAACATATAATTTTTTTCATGCCTTTCACTCCTAAGAATCAGAGAAAATAATATCATTAATTAATTTTACTATAAAAAAAAATTAAAAACGAAAAAGAGGTTTTTTAAAAAATCTCGAAACCCGTTTGCATTAAAAAGCTAAAAATTTAGGTGAATTATTTTTATTTGACACTAAATTGATCCCCCATGTTTGAGTAATTTACTATACATATCCAGCTATATCCATTCCTAGAATGGATATAGCTGGGATGAGCTAGACGGCTAGATTTTCCACCACAAAAGTACTTATTACGCACTTCGTATCGTTCCGAATCATCCAAAAACATTTCATGCCATAATTTTAATACAGTGATAAAAATATACTAGAAAAAAAATCTAGATTTTATTGCGAAAATAATGAAATAAGTTGGTTTAGTAATATAGTGATAAGAGATTATAGCGTTTTCTGTAAAATGCCCTATAGTAACTTACGAAAATCAACGACTAATCAAAGATGAAATATTTTAACTGTCTTTTTATATTTATTTATATTCGGACCCTCTTCAAAATTTTATAACTTAACTTTCAGACATACAGAATAAAATATAGTATAATGACTCGAAATTCTACAAAAAAATTAAATGGGCCCCAAACATTAAGAACAGACAGACTATGCTTAACAGATGTCAAAGACTAACAAATTTCAAGAAAACAAAATTAAATATAATTTATTAATATTTAGATGAATACATCAAGTAAATATGATAAAAGATTATACTGACATGATTTACATGTAGTGATAAATAATACCCATTGGCAGCTGTACCAAACCTATGCTGAATCAGAAGGTCTTGGGGTCTTTTCAGACGCCTCGAAAGATTATCACGAATTGTCTATGTTGTAATGTTTGAAACAAGTGGATTAGAGTGGGAACGGAGTTTTTCGTGAAAGGAGAGGTACCTGGTTCGGGCTAAGTCAGCAACATCAGAAACATTTAAGTCTTTATAGATTAGTTTATTCGTGACAAAATTAGGGGCATTGAGGGATTTTGGATTGTAAGGATTGGAGACGGGAATAATTTGATGTTTTAGTAGAGCCAACTAAACAGGGCGCGTTATCCAGCCAGGGGTTAAATATTTCTAAGGTGTAGTATTTGAAGCCAAATCTACTTTACTAATTTATTAAATTAGAATAAGCAAGAAATGAAACCAATGAGTTAAGGTTAAAATGGAGTTTGATCTTGAAAGGAATGACACCTGGTTCAAATCACCTATAAGGAACATTCAGGTCTTTACACTATTCGGATTTTTTTTTTTTTTTTTTTTTCAAAGTTTATTCGTGAAAACTAGATTTTGGATTTATGAGAGCAATTCGATAGTTTAGTAGAACCCTAAAGCTCAACTCCTTAATTAAAATAGGCCTTATGATGATCATGTAAATGAGGTTATAAAAGTTAGGGCGTCTGTTGAAGTAAGCAGAGTTTTAGCATAAGGAAATGCTAAAGAATAACTAATGATTTTAAGTAGATTAATCCGAAAGTAATATTAAAAATAATTGTAATACAAAGTGATAAAATACCCTGGGGTTTTCTCATGTTTGGTTTAATTTATAGCATTAATTTATCCAATAATACCAATTCAACAACTTTTACTAAAAAATGACTAAATAATTAAATACAACATAAATCCATCTCATTGAATTAATTTCCCCTATTTAACACACAATAAAGGGAAAGTCAGCAATGTAAATGGAACGCCAACAGTTGACAAGGCCCCTTACAGACAGCCGGATGCAGCACGCACAACCCACACGTACAGCGGTATAGTGGACTGATTATCGATCGGGGACAACAGAACGCCTACTGCAGTTTTATTGCAGCTCATGGAAAATGATATAACAGGAAGCCAACCTCATCCATCACACCTCGTTAAAGGATATTTACAATGTGTTCCCAATAGTAATGTTCTGCGGGTTTACTTATGTTTGAAAGCTCGTTTAGAGTAGCAACTAGTAAATGATCAACTTTTTATATATATATATATATATATATATATATATATATATATATATATATATATATATAATACTTATAATAAGCCTTATATTTCTCTGCTTCTCTACCTGATGATTTCACCTAGATGACAAACGCTATAGTGCCCACTTAACAAAAAAGAGCTCATTTGTCAGATAATAATAACGTGTATAAGAACTCAATTAAATCATCGAATTCTTTCCGTAACCATTTTTAACAACCTTATTGAAATTCTCAATGTTCCATGACAAACTGCATTTCTTATCCAACCCTCAGTGGTTTCTGGACGTAAAAAAATGGTCTTGAGCCTGTGCGATGTCAGTTAACCGTTTAAGATCTGTGTTTCAATTAATCCTGGAGAGACAAAAATTTAGGACTTCCACTATAGCATCGTTGGATTAGACACAGGAGCATGAAGTGACGTTAAATAAAAAAACAAACAAAATTATTTTATTAGTTAATACAGTTGTGAATTTAGATAAATGATAATAATAGAAAAAAAGGACAGGTTGCATCAAATTACTCTCCTATTTAATCTTCACAATCCAAAATAAGGACAATTGCTCCTAACTTTTTCACGAAAAAAGTAATTATGTATTGCAGGTATGACCTTAATGTTATTTTTGCTGATTTGGCTCAAAACTGGCTCTACAAGATGCATTAGTGTAAATTTCAATAGATAAAAAATATATATAAAAATTGATAGATTGTTCAAAAAATTTCCAATTATACTTTCTTCCTACATTACAATACACGTAGGTTGGAATAGAATTTTCGTAAACAGCACATTTATTTTAGTGGAAAATAACGCGACAAGACTGTCATTTAATGGTTCTAAGTTTTCCTTAAATTTACTTCATGTGTTCCATAAAACCGTTGTAAAATCCAATAAACATAATTTAAATAAATTCTGCAAATTTAAAAAGAAAAATGTATTTCCAAATAACAATAATAGGACATAAAAGTGTATATAGCTGTTTATAGGCAATTAACTAATATGAAAAGCAATAAACAATTCATACGAAAATGGTCCATCACCACTGCTAATTTCAAAACGCTATGCCTGTTATTTCTCAACTAACATCAACGATTCTTTTTTTTTTTGTTTGAAAAAAAAAAAATTATTTATCAAATATCATGGATATGGTATTCATTAAGTCGCATAGCGCACGGCAGATTTTTTTTTTATTCGTTCCTAATTATCTTGAAACGTGAGGTCTCAATTTTATAGAGGAATAATTTTATTACTGAAAGGAAAATACTAAAATTCATATAACCATGGCTTATATACAATTTACTAAACAGAAGAGTAATAAAATCTTCCTCTGAATGAATTACTCAAGATGAGGCAGGTAACTTATTGACATTTTTTTTATTTTGAATATTAAAAGATGTTCCGTCTGTTACTGATTTGGACCGAAGCAAATACCTCTTCTGCCATAACAAACCCCATTTCCACTCAAACCCACTAGTTTCAATCCCTTCTTCCTCTTCAATACCTGATAACCCTCCGAGGCGTCTGAAAAGAAGATGGCCTCGAGACCTTCTAGTTTAGAATATTTTTAGAGTGCTTCCATCGGGAAGCTTCTCTACAAGTCTTGTTCATGTCTGTTTTCCTTTAGCCTATTTACCAGTCGAGTTTTTAATACAGTTTTAGAAAAAAAAAAAAAAGAAGAAGAATATTAAAAGGAAGATTCTTGTTTAATTCACTCTCCCCATTATGGTAATGGTATCGTTAGGTGCTGAATCATCAAAAAATGAAGTATTTAACTGGATTGGTTACTAAGTACCTTGTGTAGAAGTTACAAACCTCGCGTTTTCATTAGAATTCTATGGAATTTAGAAGAATTTTTCTGCTTGAAGTTATTTTTTTACAGACAATAGGGCAGTTAGAGACTAAGTTCTCCTTGATCTAGCTGAAGTAAAAGCCGCTGAAGAAGAAAACGGAAGAGAAGGAAGGAGAGAGGAGAAGCATTGAGGAAGGGCGGGATGAAGAAATAAGCCGGGAGTACGGAGGGGAGTTACCTAGGTGACACCCTCGCCCGAAATTACCCTCATCCCTGATCTACTACCGCCCCAGTCCACGTCGCGCCAAACAAAACTTTTTAGTTTCTTTCAAGTTAGAGGCGCCTCCTGCCTCGCCATCAATAGCCTCCTGCTGTCCCTAAAACGGATAATAATCTTATAATCACTAAATTAGCTAGAAAGATTAATATCTTTAAAAATTATAAATGGGTCAATCCATTCGGAATTGTCCAGATCTTGCTGGTTTTTTTTTTTTTTTTTCTGATTTTTTTACTCCCACTTACCTATACATGAAATATATAGTAAGAGAAAGGAATGCGATAGTGAATTTTTTTTTATTTGAGTTTTCATCGGTAATACACGTTTTAAGATCCCCTGAGTCCAAATGACCATGTCCTGAAAAAAGGTTTGTATGTAGTAGGTCTAGAGCAAAAATAAAGGTAGTATAATACTGAAATTTCATATATAAAAGAAATATACGTCTGAGATGCGACAGCAACTTTTTCATCAAAATCAGATAACCAGAAGGACTACTTTATACCAAGAATTTTGCACCTTTTTACTCAAAATTGAATTTCTCAAAAAATATATTAACGGTTTAGACTAGACTAACTATATAGATGTTAAATTTAATGGGCTGTAATATTATATAGGTTTCACTCTCATTAATATAGCCAGACAGAGCTTAAATAGCGATATTTTAAATTTACTTTCTCGAAAGTACTTTTAATTGTGTAGATTCTATAAAAATAACCATATCAACTTGTTTTATATTGATAAAAAACGGATAAATATATAATTTGAACAGTTTCGGAATCCAACTAAAAAAAAAGCAAACATTTTATTTGCACTTACCTATATATGAAATATATAGTAAGGGAAAGGAATGCGAACCTGATTTTTTTTTAATTTCAGTTTTAAACGGAAATACACATTTTAGGGTCCCCTGACTTAACCACTCTCTGTACTATACAGTTAATGAGTTGTGAAAAAGTATTAAGGACAATTTTATCCTATTGTTAGCTTTTGTTTTGATTTGATGTATACAAAATTACTAGAGTTAGAAAGATTTTCCCGGCACAGTAAAAAAACCATGAAAATAAAAAATGTTAAGCGACAAAATTAATGAATGTTGCCACGGTTTCAAGTGGCCCATATACAGTGAACGTCAGAAGTATAATTTAATTTTACGAGTTTAAACTCGGCCTGAACTGCGTCCGAACAGCCAGAGAAATCAATACTGACGTAATGATTAAAATTCCATATAATCTATCGTTAATGGTTTCGCCTAGATTAAAGTACTTTTACTTTGTATTAAAATTTTAATTATCTTTTTATAGGATTGATAAATATTACTCTGAGCATAGTTTTTAAGAAACCTTATTAAATGTCTTATTTCGACGAAATTATTTATATTATTAGAGTTTTCACCCACCATAAAACTTTAATATTTTAATGATCTATGTTGTTGATTATTCCGCTTTAAAATATTAACCAGAGTTTTTTGTTTGTTTTTTTCGCACAAAATTTCCGATGTTTTTACGTCTTAGGAAGGTCCTTAGTATTTTGCGTGGTCTAATGGATTAATGTCTAGTTTTACCTATACCAAATTCATCAATATTGGTGAGATACATTTGGGATCCTCTCATTGTTAGTACAGTGTTTAAAATTATGACTAACTGTTAAAATAAATAAATTACAACTTCAACAACATTATGAATGTTTTTCAGTAGCCTGGAGCAGATTCCCGGATTGATTAAGGAAGTTAAAGGATCAAATCGCAGAAAGTTTGAAGAAATTAAAGAAGGAAACGCAATCAAGGTTGAGTGTGTAATTGGTTTTGAAGAGCTCAAGTTTTCTTTTGTCCAATTACCGTGGCTCCTCATTATTTTAGATCCTCTTAACGAGGTTTCTCGAGGAAACGGCTTCAAAATCATTCTTCAAGCAAAATGTATATCCACGGCAATGATTAAAACCTAATATAATTAAAGCCAAGCTAGCCGTTAATTTTGTACTTGCCACTTCAAGATTTATTAAAATATATGCATTGAGGGAAACGATCAAGACACAGAAGCGAAAAGACAAAATTGTTTGATGAATCAAAATGATTTTGGTGGAGTCTTAATTCTGCTCCATTATGATTAACACAATATTTAGATATTTCTAAGTATATTTATATATTATATTATAATATTTAGGTATTTCTAAGTATAATTTCTGAAACTGTACAGTACATTCGTATTACATACGGTTGAGGATGAAATCGATGGTTTTCTTTTTATGGTTATGGTTATATCGGGCAATTATTATTTTCAAAAATACACCTTAATCGACCCTCCTTACCCCAAAAAAACTCCCACTCCCTTACAATTTGTAGGCTTACGTTGAAGGATTTTTTTTTTCTCGAAATTTTTCACAAAAATATTAGAGTATCCAACGATTATCCTAACACCTAGATCTTGATATCAGCCGATTAGTTTTAAAATGGCGGCAGATTAAGAAGGATTTGATTCAATAACTCAGTTATTGATTTTGAAGAAGGAAAACAATCTTGATAGGGTTTGTTAATAAGAACATTGCGATTAAATAAACTAAAGAAAAATAATTGAAATTTCGCCCATAACGCAGTTATTTTTTCAAGACAGAGACAATTTGTTGAGAGTTTTAGGGTCAGGACACCGCGAAAAACAAAAATTAATTTTAAAAAATCTTTCCTATATATACTACCGCACAGTGGAAAAAAAAATATCACGATTTAGTGGCCCAAATTCTGAACTATTGATCTAATCAAAGAAAAATTTTTTTTTTTCATTTATGAGTGGAGAATGTTCTTTATTAGGGCGTGTAAAAAAATTACTCTCGTTACATTTTTTAATATTTTTTTTCAAATTTACTGATTTCATACATTTCACTTACTATTCATAATACAATTTAACCCACTATTTAGAATATTTAGTATATTTTTAAATCTATAAATTATTTCTTCTTCTAAATGTAAAATGCTGAAAGTAACATTTTCTAAAAATCTTCTCGCAGTGTTTTAGATGTTAATTTATTTGTCTATTTTATTCCCTAGTATTTATTTGATGATATTGTTTTGTATATATTCTGTGAATTAAATTCCTTATCTCTATCACCATGGACAAAGGACAGAATGTAATAATATTAGATAAATATATACAATAGTTTGCAATATTCTTTATCATTATAATCCAGATAAATTCATTTATACACATTCATATTATTCATAGTTTCAGTCAAGGACGATGATAACTAAGACTTTTTTCAAATAATGCTTGTATTTTCAGACTCTTTAATTTAATTCTCTTCAAGAATATGTCAAAAAAATAACGAATCACATGAGGACTGGTCTCAACCTCAAGATATCAAGGATATCTTTGAATAGTTAATAAAAATAATCATAATCATAATTACCGTACATAATATATTTCAAAAATACATATATATATATATATATATATATTGTTTATACTTATTTTTGTTACACCTTGTATATACGTGTACTAGAGATATAGAAATGGGAATATAATGATTTTTTAGGAATTCCAAGAGCATCGAAACACCTAGAAATTCGCTTTTTTCATCGAAACGAATGGTTAAAAAGTATGAATTTGTTACAGTTTTTTACAATTACAGGTTTTTTTTTTTTGAAAAATGATATTTTTAAAAAATTATGACGACGCAGCTGAAAAGCGGTGAAATGAAATGATAATTAAGATGGATATACATGGTAGGTGACATAATTATTAGAAATAATTTATTATGTGTTGTAATTAAATTGTTGAAAATGTATAAATGCAATGAAACTTTAATTGATTACAGAAGCTTGAGAATGGCCCTAGAAGCTGAAACGTTGCGATGACTGGATTAAATAAATTGTTCTAAAAAAATATATATCCAAGAATTTCTTTTGTAAAACGGCCTAATATTTATCGAACAAATATTCAAACAAAAGAACAATTACGACAATGATGAGAAAAAGAATTTGTCGTATAATTTCGTAGTGTAATCAGAATAATACACGTTAAGATAAAATTCTAGCGCCAAATCGCCGAAAAACTAAGAATTTTGAAAACTAGGGTATAAAACTACCCCTCGCTTTGAAAAGGATCACTCTTATCACTACAAAACTCGATCCGAAAAGGCTAGAACGTTGGCTCCAAAAGATGAATTATTATTTTAAAAAGCCAGAGAAATCTAAGACTCACCGGTACCAATATTTAAGCTGAGGCCAATCGAGCATGTAAACAAATATCTTTCCAACGTTAAAAGAAGACTGTGGGATGCCAATTACTTGGGGTGTGTCGGTACAATGAAATCACTTCCAAAACCAGCCAATAAGAATAAAAAATACCTTCGGGCTCTTGCTTACAAGGATTTTATGCAGGATTGGAAAATGGTACTTTGGACAGACGAATCAAAGTTTAAGGTGTTCGGGACTAATTGTAGGAAAATGGTTCGTCGCACAGCTTCAGAAAAGTCGATTCCTCAGTGTATAATTCCAACAGAAAAGCATGGAGGATAGTCAGTTTTTGTCTTGGGGTGGCCCTCTGGCTTTGGAAAAGGGAATCGTGTACGAATAACAGGTAAACTTAATAAAGAAGCCTATAAATGCATTTAAAAAAAAAATCGTTTAATTGGTTCTATCATATTGGATTTAATTAAACGGCAGGATAACGATCTAAAACACTTGTAAAAAATCAGCAGAGGGTATTTAGAAGACAGATAAATGGATTATATCCTGAAAAATATCAATTAGCTGGCGCAATAACCTTATACAGTAAAATTGAGCTCCTTTGAAAAGAAGTAAATAGGAACGTTCGGGACGCTGCTCCAACTTAAAAAAAACAACACCTTTTGGAATTAATTAATAGCTGTTGGGATAATTTGAAATTTGAAACATTGATAAACTAATAGAAAGAACGCAATTAGTGGTCACAGCTGTTTTGAAAAGAAAGAGAGGATTTTTTGTCGAAAAACAGTTAAAACGCAATGTATACATTTTAATATTTTGATTTCTGTAAAGTTTTATACAGTTTATTATATGCTTATAATTAACTGTTTATTAACTTTTATATGGTTTTATAGTTTCCTTCTGCTTTAGCTAATTTTGTTTGATATAATCCGAATTTTTCTAGAAACTGGAGTGGTCACAACCTTTTGATCAAGAGTGCTTCCAACTCAGTTATTTTGAGGAAAAAAATCTGTAGAGTTTTAGGATCAGTACAAGAAGAGGTTTCGTTTTGGGCGTACTAGATTAATATAATTCGAAACAATCAAGAAGATGTTAATGGATAGAGCGTCCCTAGAGAAATCTTGACCGAAAATTGGGAAGGTTGAGGTTTAATAAAGACATAAAGGATAATTTTACGAGGCGGGCACACACACGTGGTGTTATCCCGTGATCAGGAACAGGTCACGTGACAGAGCGTCATTAATAACGTTGGCTCACGTGGAAATCTTATCGCTGCCTCGCCGCGGGTTGAGGAATTTCTATGCTTTAGCCAATTCCCTGTTTTAGACTACATATAGTCCTACTTAAGTCCTGTCCTAATGCAGGGAATTTAAGTGTTCTTAACGATATAATAAACTTTATCTTAAAACGTAGCAATTTTTAACACTCTACTATATAACGCCTTTCTTCTTAACTAACGCATTCAAGTTGAATGAAATATTATCCTTGTGTTACTTTCAGCTACTGTTGATAAAGAAGTTAGACTTCTAATGGAAAATGTTAATCAATAAAGTTAGCTTTTACCAAGAAGAAAAATACTTTGATAAAGATGAAGATTAATGCTCTGAAAAGTCAAGTCCTGTAAGATTACAAAAAATATTGGCCGGTAGATATAAGCCGTAAGTAGTTCCTAAAAAGCCCATATTTATTTTTTTATTTAATTATCAAGAAATAACTGGCTCTCAATTCTTCATAAAGTTTATCATGCAACATTAATTATTATAAGTTCACGTTAAACAGCTTTTCCTCTTCTTCAGAACATATCCATTATCTTAATGTTGGTATCCTTTGTATCAAATTAAGTCAAATATAAATTAAAATTCTCTATAAAAATATAACTATCACAGCCAATATAGGAATTGGCTTTTAATATATAATGTGGTCCGGATACAATTTATTCAAAAAAATCTGGTGCGCGCAACACACGACTTTCACTTACCTCCATTATTTATATCAATTCAAGAATTTTCAAACAAATTTATAAACGAAAATAAATTGTTCAATAATTATTTAAATATGATTTTAATAGAAATATATGTTTTATTAAATAATGTATTATGTTATTATCTACAAAAATCAGTTTGTTTTATCGGCTTTTCATCAAGCACTGTTAACTTTTACATTCGTATGTATAAGATAATATTTTTTCTTAAATCTTAAACACTCCAAAGGTATACGTGTATATTACTGTTCTTATGTTAAAAAACAAAAAATGCATTAAAGAATATTTTTTCAGTTCTCACGTTTAGTTGAATATCGAATTCGTTCAACTATATATTCGTTCAATTATATATTTACCTGTTTCAAAGAAGGTAAGGTTATTGGTGGATTTGTTGGAATTTATTTTTTTCTCCAGTTCTGACATACTTTAGTCTTTGATGTGGCTTGAAGGTATTTGAGGCAACAAATGGATCTTTATGAACTGATAGCACGTAGGTGTCATCAGCATAGGTAGAAAGAAAGCGGTTGATAGGTTGGATATCAGCTGTATACTCGTCTACTGTGTATAGAATGGGTCCTAGGAAACTGCTTGAGGAATACCAGCAGTCTGTGTAAAAAGGGATGAATAGGAATATTGTGATTTATTTTGAAGAATCTATCAGAGGGGCACTTGTGAAATTTGAATTCCAAATGAGCAGACCTTATCATGTGCGTATGGTAATGGTATATCAAAAAGTATTTAACAGGTTTAGTTAAACTGAACCAAGCGTGTTGAATACCTTACACTGCTTTCTATAAGGGCGAAGTCTTGTCTTTGATAAAATAAGGTATTTCACGTTTGTATTTGTTCAAGAGTTCCTTATATACTTACTAATCATAGGCATAATGAATAAAATGTATATGTGAAGGCTAAAGAATGGGTTAATTCCTTTTTTCATAGACCTTTTCGGCATTGGACTGTGTCTTCGGAATAGAACGATTACATATTCTAACGTACAATACAAAAGAAATCGGCAGCATGTCTCATGAAGAATTGTTGGAGCAATTGAAGGAGGATTCTTCACTAGAACAGCCACAAAAAAAGCAGTGATGCAGTATGTAAATACCTTAAGCACTATTTAATTAGGTTTATCTTTAAGAATACAAGTAAATAATTAAAGTAAAATAAGTTTCATAACAACGAGATTACTAAAAATGAAGCTGCGCCATCCTTCGACATACACCTCATTTCACAGACGTCGAAAGTAGAACAGGATGCGGAATGGTCGAGTGGAAAGACCAGTGAACGACTAATCTTCGGATTTTGAGTTCATTATTTATTCCGTTATTACAGCTTAGAGAGTACCGTGGGATAGGGAAAGTGGGTAGCCAAACTTTTGGGGTGAGAGGGAACCCAAAAGTTTTGAGGGAAAACTGACAGACCAAATTAATCACGACTGTTGGCCTGAAAACTATACGTACATCTGTATGTACTGAACCCAAGACCTATTTTATATATGCATATATAATTATCAACGCGTATTTAATCCTTAAGAGAATTTTTACACCTAGATATTTATTAAATACATAGGTAAGGGAATGTATTATAATAATAAACATTTCGCCCAGTTTCCAACGGAAACATACGTTTAAGGGTCCCTTGTGCCCAAATGAACAAATCTCGCAAAAAGCAGAATTGATTTAACTCGCTATATCAATGTAAAATTATATGGATTTTAATGTCGTGTACGTTTGATTCTGATTAAAAGAGTGAGAGATTTACCACATACATACACAAAGACCATGTTGATGCAGTAAGCCTATCTCAAAAAATAGAAGCAGTATTAAAACAAGTATAACCCTGAGATGTAACATCAACTTTTTCATCAAAATTGCCGACCATAAGTGCTATTCCACCTTATTAAGATTTTCTTAAAAAGGACAGTAACGATTACGATTAAACTTGGTATACCAATGTAAAATGTAATTCTTCTTATTGAAATAGTCTGACATGGCTTAAATGCCAAAATTATAAAATTTCTTCCTTTAATTTCATAAATTTGTAGAAAAAAAAAACAGTATCATCGCTTAAAAACTGCTAAATATGCAAGTTGAACGAAGAATAGAGAAAGAATATATATATATATATATATATATATATATATATATATATATATATATATATATATATATATATATATATATATATATTAAATACATTTTCTTTCCAAACATAAGAGTAAATATATAATATATGTATAACATTGGAGAGCTAAAGATTTAAGAACAAAAATCTTATATATGGGTAGTCCATTTGAAATCGTCCAATTTTCATTAATTTTGCTGTTCGACATTTTTGATTTTCGTCATTTTTTTACGAGTTACTCTCTATTCTTTCGTAAATAAAAGACCGTAAATTAAAAAAATTCAGGCAAATACCTTTAGAGTTACAGCCGTTTTAAGTCAGCTCCGCGGGCAAAACATGTGATGGGAAAACCTTTCAAATTCCTGTAATTTTGTACATATGAAATTTAAAAAAATAAAAATTAACAATAAGATATGAACATGCTTTGTATTTTGGTCCTTACAAATCATTACCTAAATAATGAAAGTTGTTTAATAATCCTCCTTTGAAAATTTATATTTAAAAAAGGATATAGCTTACGCGATCAAAATGACTAAAACAAGTAGTGCAATGACTAAGCTATATAAGGAAAAATAATTAAACTTGAAAATCTATTCTAACCTTACTTGTCATAGCGCGCCAAAGGTTTCTGTTGATGTAATTGTTCGTGATTTTTACTTTCATTTACTTTATATAGTAAGGGGAAGTATTGCGATCGTGAAAATTTTAGAATTCCAGTTTTCAACGGAAATACACGTTTTAGGGTCCCCTGAGTCCAAATAACCAAATCCCGCAAAAAGGTCTGTGTGTGTGTGGTAACTCCCGGATGGAAAAGGTTAGTCCTATAAAACTGAAATTTCATATTTAAGAAACATATACGCCTGAGACGTTACAAAACCTTTTTTCTCAAGATGAGCTTACCAGAAGAGCCACTTTATACTATGCATTTGGCACTTTTTTTCGATTTTTCGAAAACGGTTCCGACGATTTTGATTAAACTCGCTATATCGATGTAAACTTTAATGGGCTTTAATACAATTCAGGTTTCATTGGGATTAAAATGGTCTGATAGGGCTTAACTGCCGATATTTTTAATTTTCTTCCCCTAAAGTAACTTTAATTTTGTTGATTCTATAAAAATAACTATATTATCTTGTTACCACTAATAAAAAACAGGTAAATATATAATTGAATGAATTCGATACCCAAATAAAGGAGAAAACAGAAAAAATATTTTTTTAATGCAATTTTTTGTATTTGAACATAACAACAGTAATATACATGTATGATATACCGTTGGAAAGCTAAAGATTTTAGAACAATTATTATCTTATACTCAAGCTTTTAAAAGTTAATAGAGAGTGATGAAATGAACATAAAACTAACTGATTATTTTAGATAATAATATAAGAGATTTTTTAATAAAACACATGTTTCAATATAAATTCTTTTTAATTAATTCTTTAATAGTTTCACGTATTTTTATCACTAACAGTATTTGAAAATTCTTTAATTTTGATTTGAAAAATGGAGGTAAGTGAAAGACGTGTGTTGCCCTCACCAGATTTTTTACGAGTTATTCTCTATTCTTTCGTTAATAAAAACCTTAAATTAAAAAAAATTCAGGCAAATACCTTTAGAGTTACAGCCGTTTTGAGTCAGCTCCGCGGGCAAAACATGTGATGGGAAAACCTTTCTAATTCCTGTAATTTTGTACATATCAAATAAAAAAAATAAAAATTAACAAAAAGATATGAACATGCTTTTTATTTTGATCCTTACAACTCATTATCTAAATAGTAATGAAAGTTGTTTAATAATCCTTTGAAAATTTATATAGAAAAAAGGATATAGCTTACACGATCAAAATTTCTAAAACAAGTAGTGCAATGACTAAGCTATATAAAGAAAAATAATTAAACTTGAAAATCTTTTCTAACCTTACTTGTCATAGCGCGCCAAAGTATTTTTATCTCTAACTGTTTTTGAAAATTCTTTCATTGATTTTAAAAATGGAGGTAATTGAAAGTCGTGTGTTGCCGACACCAGATTATTTCAGCTATTTTGTTGACTACTTAGGTAATCTGTTGTAAGGACCAAAATTATATCAAATATTCTCATGATCATGCAAGCTTTTGTTTGGTTCTTAAACATGCAAAATTACCGGAGTTAATATTTTTAAAAGAAAACGTTATTTTAACAGTTATGATAATTTTATAACTCCGAAACCAGCTTAATCTCAAAGAATAAATTTTTATAACTTAAGTACATCGTACAGATAGGTAATCTGTATTAGTTTCATAATTTTCCAGAAATTTCCGTGTAAACATCGCGAAAAATGAATTTTTGCCAATTTCGAAAATTCATATACAAAAAAAGACTATGTTCTCAAGATCGCAATTTTAACAGCAAGTAGGACTATAATTAAGGTATAATGGGAAAAATAATCAAATTCAAGTCTATTTTCCTTTATATACATTTATCCCACAAACAGTCTTGTTTTTTATTCATTTTTGAGAATTTTTTTAACAACTTTCATTACTAGTTAGGTAATGAGTCGTGAGAACCAAAAACACAAAACATGTTCTTTTCTAATTGTTAGTTTTTTTTTATTTGATATGTATAAAATTACAGGAATTAGAAAGGTTTTCCTATCACATGTTTTTACCCGCGGAGGTGACTTAAGACGGCTGAAACTCTAAAAGTATTGGCCTGATTTTTTTTTTTTTAATTTACGGTTTTTTATTTACGAAAGGATAGAGAATAACTGTTCAGAAAATCACCAAAATCAAAAATGCCGAATGCGAGGCCAGACGATTTCGAATGGATTGACCCATATACAGTTTTACAAGGCATTGGAAAGGGAAGAAAAAATAAGATAATAGTAAATTTGTTGTACATAATAATTTCTATTATATTGAATAGAGGACTAACTGTAATTCTTTAAGTTCATTTAAAATTTTTTAAATTAATTTTAACAACGGTAATATGTGATAGTCGTGTGCTGCACGCATTTTTAACATTTTATACCATTAATCAGTGAGTATATTGTACGATCTTCGGAGGAAAATTTATCGACATAATTATCAGTAAAAACAGTTAAAATGTTATTTATTATTAACCATTGATCTTAGAATCGGACAATTTGAGTGCCTTCGTAACTGACTGTAAGATGCCGGACGCCACCCTAGTGTTAGGGGGAACGGGGTGGTAAATACGTAATGAGCATTTCGGCCTGACAAAAGGAATTCCCTTGGTAACGTTGATTGTTATCTGTCAGCAATGTTAAAACATCATAATGTAGTAACGAAGATTTCCAAAAGGTACTTATAGAGATTGTATACAATATCGATTTTTTGACATATCCGTATTCAAAATGTTTAAAAATCTGTCACCCGTTTTCATCTGACAAACAACACAAATACTTTACAACCGCTTTTGAAATTTGTTCTAAATGGTATAAACAATAAGTACATTTTTTTTTAATCCATAAAATACCAAAAACATATTTTACCACAACGTACTGAAGTGTTTGTAAAAATATAAACTGTTTTACTTTCACTTACTATATATAGTTGGAGAATGTATTGCGATCGTGAAAATTTTCGAATTCCAGTTTTCAACGGAAATACACGTTTTAGGGTCCCCTGAGTCCAAATAACCAAGTCCCGCAAAAAGGTCTGTGTGGTAACTTATATATGATATATATACGGTTATATATGACCCACATTGATCTATAACATGTACCATATTTCAGGTAATTTCTTTTATTCCGTCCTCCCAGAATTTCTCAGGATGAGCCGAGCGTTTTGCGTTTTCCAAGTCCAAATTTCCGGTTCTGAGTCCAGAAAACTAATAACAGGCTGTGCTTTTCCCTAAGGCATGGATGGCTGCAATAAACACAGCAAATTTTGTTAAACACCTGTACAGCGGATTTTTCTTTTCGGAAATAAAAAAATCATTAAATGATGAAAAATGAAATATATTTATCATCCGTTTTGAGGAAGAAAAATACCACTTAAAGATAAGGAATCTCAGTTAAAAGTGATGAATAAAAGCACTTTAACTAATCCTTTTTTACTTTCACTTACTATATATAGTAAGGGGAAGTAATGCGATCGTGAAAATTTTCGAATTCCAGTTTTCAACGGAAATACATATTTTAGGGTCCCCTCAGTCCAAATAACCAAGTCCCGAAAAAAGGTCTGTGTGTGTGTGTGTGTGGTAACTCCCGGGCGGAAACGGTAAGTCCAATGAAACTGAAATTTCATTTCTAAGACAACTATACGCCCGAGACGTGACAAAAAATTTTTCATCAAAATGAGCTTACCAGAAGAGCTACTTTATACCATGGATTTTGCACCTTCTTTGGATTTTCTCGAAAACGGTTCCGACGATTTTGATTAAACTATATCGATGTAAAATTTGATGGGCTTTAATATCATCTAGGTTTTATTCTGATTAAAACGGTCTGACAGGGCTTAAATTTTGTTCCCCTAAAGTACTTTTAATTTTGTAGATTCAATATAAATAACTATATTACCTTGTTAACGCTGATGAAAAACAGGTAAATATATAAATTGAATAAATTCGATACCTAACTAAAGGAGAAAACAGAAACAAATATTTTTTTAATGCAATTTTTCGTTTTTGAACATAAGAGCAGTAATATACAAGTATGATATACCGTTGGAAAGCTAAAGATTTTAGAAAAAATATTATGAACATGAAATGAACATAAAACTAACTGATTATTTTAGATAATAATATAATAGATTTTTTAATAAAACACGTGTTTCTGTATAAATTCAATTTAATTAATTCCTTAATAGTTTCACGTGTTTTTATCTCTGACTGTTTTTGAAAATTCTTTCATTAATTTTAAAAATGGAGGTAAGTGAAAGTCGTGTGTTGCCCGCAACAGATTTTATTAGTTTCTTGAAAAGGTACAATTGTTTATTTCTTATGAGATACCAGAAGCACGTAACTTCCGTAGTTTGTTTGTTTGTTTGTTTAGGTTTTAAGGCGTAAAACCCTAAGGTCATCAACGCCTAGACAATATATGCATATTCAACCTTTATAAGAAAGAACTATTAGGTAATGGGTGATTGAATAAAAAAAAATAAAGAAAATAAAATAAAGAAAGATAATACTTCTTTAATACTTCTATAATACTTCCGTAGCATTATACCATCAATTTATTTTTGTAATAATTTTAAAACTAATAATCATTTTTCAAGTTGTTTTAAACATTTAAATTGGGTTACATTGGTTCTTGTATGTTTATTTTGTTAAAACTTTTACAGAAACACGAATTTTAGTAGAATAGAATGGAATTTAAATTAATAAAAAAAAAAATTAGAATCAACATTAGGGGTACTCACTATGTTTGCTATAGCATGTATATGTATATGCTATTTGTGCTATTGTGCTAAACCCATCAATTTTATACAGGAAATAACTGTAGAAACTCGACGGGTTTAGCAAAATAACACAAATAGCATGCTATAGCAAACGTAGTGAGTACCCCTATTATCTAGTCTTGCTACTTATAAGAAGGAAAACGTGCCTGATCTAATCATATAGGAAATAGAATAATTAGAAAAATAGTAAAAGATAAGCTTCAAAATTTTTCATCAGCATTTATAGTTAAATATTATTTCAATGTAGTTTATAACATAAATAAATTTCCTAAATTCAAAAAAACATAGTGAATAAAGGTTGCAAACACAATAAATTATTTTTATCGAGCAATTACTAAATAAGATGTATTTGAATATCCACCTTATTTAGAAAGAATAGAAATTCGAATGTGAAAAATAATTAATCAAAATTAATTAATATTTCTTTGAAACATAGATAATAAATACGATAGTTATTATTAGTAATGTTGCAACTTGCAAGGAGGAAGGTTATGGTGACTCAGTGTTGCCACCACAGCAAATATCAAAATACTCTTGCATACAGCACTCTATCCTTTTCGATTCTTGCTAAATGTACCGTATTCACATATCTTTCTTCTAAATACACTATACATATACTGTCGGTCAAAAGTTTGAGAATATCTATGGCTTACATCAAGAAATCATGAATAACCTCTATGAATACCTAAATAAAGCATATGTATCTTATTATTACTTGTATTTATAAACTTTGCTAATAAAGTGTAAGAAAGGTTTGTGACTATCGTAAATAACAAGAAATAATTTGATTAAATGTAATTATTACTGAGACTTCTAGCTTGATAAAATAAATGAGAATTAACAATGTGATTCTTGTGACAGGAGGATTTTTTAACAAGTCTATTCTAAAAGTAATTAAAACAATTGGATCTGTAAATCACTTGTCAGCATAGAAGGTATCATTCCTCTCGCAAATAATAGGTATTTCAGAAATTCAATGGTTCGTTGATTGGAAGATATAACACTTTTAATATTTTCCTCAATAGTCGACTTTAGCCAAGCTTTGTAGAGGGTAACTTGGAGTATCAGGGCATCATCATGACAAAGCAGAGATGATTAAATTGCTTTCTAATTACTTCAAGTAGTCTACAGGCTCCCCTATTCATCGTTCATCGAACCTATAATACGGCTCAATAATTCATCAACACGCTAATTTAAATGAATAGAGGAAATTAACCTTTTCCTAAAATATTTTGGTAAAAGCAATAAAGTACCTATATAATTTTAAAATTTATATTTCTTTATACTAGAGCATTTCAATCTCAAGGGTCATTTGTATCTTTTCTTACAAGTTCCATTTTTAATTCTTAGACTGATTTTACCAACAGAGGTAAGTAAAAGTCATGTGTTGCACCAGATTTGTTTTTCCTATCATAAAATTTTTCCGCATCTGGAGGTCACATTTAATGAAGGATGTCTATATACACAGATGTTCCTTTACTATGAACCAACTACTATTATAACTTATATACAACAGAATGCATTAAATAGCTTGCAGAATATATCGTCTCCTCGTTACACATAAAATGTTAACGCGATTTTGGTTTCCTCCTGCTCTTAACCGCTAGACGGATGTTTTTATGTTTTTTACTATCATTTAAGGCATTATTTCTGAAAGTTTTAAAATTAAAAGTATTTAGCTTTTCTTTAAACGGGAAAAATATACTTTCTGTAACCAAGTCATCAAAAAATTATTCCTGAAATACGAGAAGTAACATAGACGTATATATACCGTTGGAAAGCGCACGATTTTAGAAAAGTTGATAAGAAACAAAAGAAATCGTACAAGTTAATATAAAGTTGACGTAAGCCCGTAAACTTATGAACATGCGTTATTGGGAAAAAGGGAGGTTATCACAGTTGTACAGGATCGTGTATTCATCCATTAAGTACGCAAGATTATTAATTTAAACTTGACATTTTAACTGAGTTGGTAATATAAATGGTAAGACGGTATAAATCTATTAACTAACATGTTATTAATCATTCCAAATTCAACAATATTTCATGAAAACAGATATTTCACTGTAAACTCAATCGGATTCCTATAGAAACTTAATTTAACATTTAAAATTTAATTTAAATAGTTCTTGTTTTTGTTTTTTGTTGTTTTCCTTCGTCATCACATTCACTGATTGTCAATCATTTATTGACAGGTGTGAATGAAAACATTTGAAGATAAAAAAAATAAATAAATAGGTCATCTCTCTCTCTCTCTCTCTCTCTCTCTATATATATATATATATATATATATATATATATATATATATATATATATATACATAAAGTGACAACAGGATTTTTGTTTCCGCTAACTCCTTTTAAGCCACTGGACGGATTCTGATATAGTTTTCATCAACGGCAGTGTTTTCTGGAGGTTTATAACTAAAATACATTGCAATTTATCTTTTCTTTAAACGGAAAAAATAAACTTTTTGTGACCAAGTCATAATGATAGTCGGTCATAGTGATTTACGGTGATCGTACAGGTTATATCATTCATACAGGTGTCAAGATTTTGGAAAAAAAATATTGTGTACCAAATCGTACCTAAGTTGTTATAAACTTATACTGTTAATAATTATTTCTACTTTTAGATCATTTCACAAAAAATAGTATGGGATAGTATAACTAAATGGGACTCACATGGAAAATAAATTAACTTCAATACATTAAAATTTATTTAGAAGAAGTTCTTATGAAATTTAAAATTGTAATAAACTGAATAAAATAAGAATCGTTAAACATGAGAAACAAATAAACTAAACCAATTTTTGATTTTTTGACCAATTTATGTTTCTAATTTCTTCCGATGATTAAATATAAGAATTAATAGATGTTATATAATAAACACAATGTAATTTGCACTTTTCGTTATGATGAACTAAATCTCTCAAAGCGACAAACTCTAAATTGGTCAGACAGATATTTTTACAACATGAATGACGAAGCCACAAGTATTTCTATATAATTTAAAGCTCGTTCTGACATGACTGGAACCACGGTTTGTTATGGATAGACAATGGCAGTGTTACTCAGCATGCACCGACAAAGAGATAGATATAATACGACGTGTAGAGCGCTAGATAATATAGATATGCAAATTAAGAAGAAGAGAGACAAAGATAGTGGATAAGAGATGAGAGGAGGCAACAGATGACATACAACACCCCGCGGTATCTTTATTAGAAATTTTCCGCCAATAGTGACCTGAGGGCTCCCGATCTGACAGCTAATTGGCCACCGGTCCTGAGTCATCGTATCCATGGCAACCCCCCTCCTCTCCTCTCTCCTCCCCACCTTCTTGGGCCTTTAGTGCCGCTTTTTCCCTCAATTAATGTTTTAATACCTGTACAGGTGTTTCTGGGGCGAAGGGCTGCCTGCCTATCAGGATCGGATTGGGATAAAAGTCGAGGCATATCATGTCAGTGTCAATCATCAGGATAACCGTTTTATCCAGTACTCCCAACTTTGCTAACTCATACCTACTTTAGACTATTTCTTGAAACATTACTTCTTTTCACAAATTCTTTCTCGTTCTCGTTCCCCACCCATTTAAAAATCGCTACCGATCATCTTTTTAATATTTTTATATATTCATTAAACAAAAATTTATACTGCCATCGCTAATCGGACGATGCTACTGAGGGAGTCCTTAATTTTGCCTATTCAGGTATCGCCAGAAGTGAACAATTCAACTTTCGGAAGTGAGAATAAGAAAGCAAACGATTTAGGGGTAAAAAAAAAATCTTGCATATGAAGCTGTGATAGTAGTGAAGACTGACGAAATTTATGAACTTAAGTGATTTCTATTGTTACATTATTTTTCTAAGGATTATTATTTCTTGAACTCTTAAGACTATCTTAAAGTAAACATCGATTGAAAGAGAAGTAATTGGGTGATGGGAGCACCTGATTTGTTTTTTACCCCAAGTAAACGAACATAGAAAAAGTATTAGATTAGAGGTACACGGGAACTCATAAAATATGTTGCATGAAAAAATATGTGAGAGTTTTGAAAGGTTTTTGTTTATTAATTTATTTAATTTCAATTGTGGGCTATTGTGGCTAATCGGACGATGCTATTAATTTATCTCTTCCTGGTTTAATGATAGCCCAGTAGAAACATTTTTTTTTTATCCATACTATTAAAGAAAAATTCCTAATGTCTATTTATGATGGTGTTATGGACACTTCTATAGATGAGTTGCAGTAAGAGCTAAGTTCGATTTGGCACGTCTACCTCCAACAAGGGATTCAGTTAAATTTCATGCTCATCTGCAAGTAGAACTATGGATAGAAAATGTGAAAGACCCCTTAAACATGGGCTGGAAAAGGGATATGGGTGACCATGATTAAAGAACATCAGTGATTATGATCAGTCACATTTAGCATCAGTGAACATGATTAAAGAACCAGCACCATCGACATTACTGAATATGATTTCCTAGAGATGCAAAGAGAAATGCAGCTGCAAAAAAAGGGGGACTTCAATGTTATGTTTTTATTGCGGATTCAAATCATGCAATAATAATCAAATGCTGAATATAACATAGAAGATGACGAGTTTGACGATAAGCAGCCTATCGTTCAAAGTGATACATTATACACATCAAATGCATTTGAGACTAAAAACTAAAAAAATGATTTATATTTTATTTTAAAGTTTGTTTTGAGTATGTTTAAATACTTTCTTTTTTTTAATTAATTCAAATTAAATTAATATATTGGAAATTTGTTTTTATTAGTTGAGAAAACGCTTTTCGTCTCCTAGAATATACACAATGATGGTTTTAAGATAATATTCCGTTTAGAAGATCTAATTAAAACGGAGTATTTTATTTTTTTCTTAACAGAGCACTTTCATTAAAAATGTTATTTTAACGTTTCTTGGTGTATATTAGTAATTAAAAATCGTATACTCTACCTTGTTAGAAATTTAATGATCTAAAAGATTGTATCTTATGTATTTTTTAATAAACTGCACACCAAAATAGTTATTGAAGCGAAACCACCGACTTTTCTGAAATTTTGGCCAATATTGACACCCACGTATCTCAGTAGGTGTTCGAATTTCCCATATGTTACAACCAAACATGTAAGCAATTTATTGTCTTTAAAATTGCTGACGACAAGTTTGTTCTAAAATATCCAGGAAGAGATGTAGAAGTAAAAAACTGAAAAAAGTGCTTTTTTAAGAGGTTTTTTCAAGATGGCGGAAAACGCACAAGGGTGAAAAGTGTGAAAACTAGGGTTTTTAATAAGGGAGAAGTAAAAAAAATCGTGCCTAAAAATTAAATTTACCCCACCTCTTTCTAGCCAACCTCCTTTTTTGGTCTAATTCTACTGGGCTATGAGTATAATGATCTTTAACGAGTACCTGACATCGCACAGGGTCGGAACAGTCTTTTATGTCTTCTCGGAAGCACATAACTTATTTCCCATCAAAGAAATCCTTGTACCTCCTACCACTTGGGGAATGAGGACTGTTATGCTAGCCACTTCACCAAAGTTGATCCCCGAACTATGTCTGTAAAAATGGCCTCTATGTCTTCATTGAAGTTTCAGCTTTGTAATTACCTACTTCAATATCAATCTTTCGTTCAATAGTAAAATATATTGTAAAGTATATTTGTGTGTCCGTTCGAAATGGATCAAGAAACAAAACATATCCTCCTCCTCCACCACTCAAAGTTCAATAGACCCAAATAAAGACTATAAAGCAAAACCTTTGGTCGAAACTAAAGGATTGAAAAATTAAATTCCTTTGAAACAAAAAAAGAATCATTGAATCGTTAAGAAATAGCGGTGAACCCTTTTGAACTATACCTTGTAATCCAAAATTACTTCCTCATTTGCTTTTTTATTTAATTAGTGCTTTGTAATAAACTTTTTAATCGACCAAGTAAAAAAAATCAAGTGACAACTTGAGAGATGCAATCCCTATAACCGGTTATTATTTGTACAATTCAGAAAAAGTGTTTTAAAAACAGGTATTTAAAGTTAAATTAGCTCTAAAATAATTAAAGGAAAATAAATTTAAAAAGTAAAGAAATCCAGTACAAATGCTTTTGGTTTATTATTTTCAATAATGAACCTTTGTAATCGACCAAGAAAAAATAAAATAGCCCCTCCATTCCTCCTCCTGAAATATTAAGTCTAACTTCAAGATATCAGACCCTAATGCGAATAAAAAAATCTTTTTTTGTCTGCGGTACGAATTGATGATTACTAAAACTTTCGTTATTGCTAATTGGTAGAGAATTAAATTCCCAACAAAAATAAAAAATATATCATTGACATTGTACTGATTAACAGCGAAGATTCATCGTTCGTTGTGGCCAATCATTTTATTAAATATAAACTGACAGTGTTGCAAACCAGCAAAAGACGAACCGTCTTTCTTAAGTTGTTTGATTAATTTATTGCTATAATCCCTATTTAACATATCATACCATAATGTAATTATTCGGAAACAACAAAAAAAACACTGCGTAATAATTTTTAGTTTTTTTTTATTAATATTCTATGTGAACTCGGTCTCTAGAATAAAGAAATTATTTCATTTCATTGTCACTTCCAATTAACTGTATATAAAACTAGCTCTTACCCCAGCTTCGGACGTGAATGTTTTGTTTCTTCCACATTAATATTCTATAATATATATGGTACACAGGTCATACATACATGGCATAGGAACGAAATTAAGTTAGCCATGAGTCAGACGTATATTTATAAACAATTTTACTCCTCAGAAATTCTACGTGGTTTTGTAGACCAAGCCTTTTTCCCGATAAATATCCGCGATTTTTCCGGTTTTACAAACTAAATGCATTTACAAAGTCACAGAATGCGCAATGTAGTATGGATAATTAGTATAGCTGTACCATTCACCATGAACCATACATCATACAATATGGTAAACAGGGTGTAAAGCGTAGAGCGAAGAACCAGAAAATTCCAACATGTGAATCCCAAACAGGAGTAAAAGCCAAGCGGTGGATGGGATAAAGCAGTGAAAACCTCCAAAAGGCAATTCCCTAACAGCAACTCAATTCACATACAAATTCGCAACCCTCTGCCGCCATGACGAGGGGCTGTAGGAGTGTGCAAAACTTTAAAAATCACATCGCCAGGTAAACGGATAGCACAACCAAAGATTTCTCTGTTAAATTTATACTTAAATCTATGTTCTATTTTTTTCTTCCTAAAAATCAATAATACATATGTTACATTAATTTATTTGTTTGAATTTTATTGTATAAATTGCTGTTCAGAATACACATAAATTTGGAGACATTCAACATTTGTATGGTCATCCTGTTAAAAATCATAATTTCGGAGTATGAAACCCAACAAGATAAATTCCAAGCAAAAGTCCAATATTATAGGAAACCATCCGAATGTAATAAATCTACAATGCTGTTTCCCAGGAGCAGAGCATTCACCTTATCTCGACAGGGAGGGGAGAACAGGGACCAATTAGATAAAGCAAATGTGATTTATTCCTATTTGTCCAGAAATTTCGAATGCATTGGATTGGAGTGTGGTGAGGGCGAATGGAGCACTGTTGTCATTGGTGTACAAGACTGACCACACGAATTACAATTGAATAAAGTTGATCAAGATAAGGCGAGACCTTATCAGCTCTTCAAGGGCTGCACCCCATTCGACCTTTTCATGTCGTTCAGAACGCGCTATAAACTAGAAGGGAGCATAAAATTTTATTGGTATGTAGGGGTCGCTCCATGTCCTTTTCGGTTTTTCTCTCTATATGAATCCTAAAGATCAATTATAGATATTTAAACTGATCAGGTTTTCATCATTTGAGAAATATTTAATGCAAATTCGTTTTATCACCAATTATAAGAGTCTTCAGTTCATATAGAGATTCGTTCTCTTTTTTGGCCTATAAGTTGAAGAGTATCCAATCATGCACTGTGGTTTTAGTAAAAATGGATGGTGAAGCTGCTCAGCTTTTTTGATACCAAAGCTACAGTTTAAGATTTAATTTTTGCTTTCCACGATTTGTTTATTTTCTAATTCTGATGATGATAGTGATCTCTGATTAGATGGTGATTGACTGCTAAGACACTTCATGAATATGAGTGTATTTGTTTGTTTTTTACACATAAAAAGCATCTACCGAGAATTTCCAACAATATATAATCTATAATACAACTATGATAAATGTTAAGTCAAAAAGATTTTACTTTTTTTTTTTTTTTTAATTTTATTGGCTTTTGAACGCACGTTTCGCTGTTACCGAGAGCTATTTCTTTTCTTTTCTGGTACTTAATTCTAAATCTCAATTAATATATTTAAACAAAAAATAAAAGGTAATGTTATTAAGTTAATATTTTTAATGAATTCACTAGTTTTTGAACTTTTTCAGTCCCTAGATCATTGATTAATTGCATACATTTCTCTATTCTTCTATTGATCAAGTTTAAAATTTTGTTTCTGATTTTATATTTTGGTTTTTTATCTGTAGATCCACTTGAACTAAAAAATGCGTGGTGGTATTTTAATCATGACTCCGGTGAGGAGTTTCAAGCACCTTTGGACAATTATATTTGTTAAGCAACCATTAACGCCTGAGAAGAGCTGTGTGGTCGTATTCATTATTTAGGTAAAATCTGAATGTTCGTTAGATTTTGTTTTTTTTTTGTATTGCACTGTATGTATGTACAACCTCTAAGGGTCCTTAGTGTATTGAACAAACAATAATAGTTAACATTTTAAAAAGTACGCTTATTTTTTCAGCAGATAGTTTTATCTATAATCACTCAGGTTCAGGCTAGAGGATGTTTAGTATTCCAATAGAAAGTTGAGCTGTTCTGGTCTTATGCTATTGGGTAAAAGTTGGGGGTTATATTCAGTTTCCTTCTTTCAGACTTCTTACCATCTACTAGATCTTCTTTTTAAAATTTTCTTTATTTCTTCGACCTTTGTAGAACTCGTACTCCATTTTCTACCATTTATTGTTGAGTAAAATATTGAACTCTTACCATTCACTCAGTTCAATTGGCACTAGCAGGTACCCCCTGCTCGGTGATAGGGGCCGAATCAATAAAGCAATCTTCACTGTTTTTTTTAGACGACCACTCTTTCACAGTTGATCCTCGAGGAGCTATCTACTCCCGCTTTCGACAAAGACTCTGGGCCTGGGTTTAGCACCTCTCAGCTTCTTTATAGGCCTGAACACGAGGACACGTTCAGGCACCTCACTGCTGTAAAAACCAACACCCGTACCGTCTAAAAGAAAAGAGAGGAGGTACTTCTTCTTTAAACTAATAAAAAGAAGAGGCAAAAATAAGTAAGTGAGTTAACCACAAATACCTACATATCCAGTATGTTGATTAGTAATGAGATCAAATTGAATATTAACTAATGAATAAAACCACTTGTCAACAATAACAATAAGTTATTGACCCTAAACATAATAAAAATATAATGTAGCTATCAATAGTAAATGAAAATATGTTTCGATCACATATGTTCCAGAAGAATAAATGAGTACATTTTAGTACACATAAAAAAAAAGTATGACAATTTTATTTTATTGTATTTATAATAAAATGCAACTTCATTTTAATGCAATTTTTATAACAATAATAATAATAGACTTACCGAACCTGCAGCTAGGTAGGTAGGTAAGGTGTTTTAGGGCGATAAATTTCTAGATTATTACGCCCGTCCGAACCTGCAGGTTCGATGACGATACCACCAAATACTGCTTATACAAATTAGTCCAATGATCACCGTTCTATCCCAAGCTCTCGAGATCAGAAACAATCCTCCCATCGACGCTTGGACCTACTTTTCGGACGCCCACCAGTTGTTTCAGCGAAAACCAACTTTTTCGGAATTTGCTCTTCACTGAGCCCAAACACTTTACACCCCTTTTTGAATCTCCACGATGCTACAAGCTTCGCAATTCCGCATTGTACAACCTTCTAATCTTCCCAGTGTAAAAAACTGAGGGTATAATAATAGTTTTATAAATTCTAGCCTTTAAGTTTTTAGACAAAAGCCGCGAGCTAAGTAATTTCGCAACTGAATAATTACACACATTCCCCACCTTCAAACGGGACTTTATTTTCACCTGGATTTCATTTTTTTTGTTATCATTGAACCTTAATACTTTAATCTCTCTACGTGTTCAAAAGTATGTCCAGATATATCAATATCACCAAAATCGTCACCATTTCTGCTACTAATCATATATTTCGTCTTATCGGTATTTATTTCGAGCCCTGTTTCTTAACCTATTTTTACTTTCACTTACTATATATAGTAAGGGAAAGTATTGCGATAGTGAAAATTTTCGAATTCCAGTTTTCAACGGAAATACACATTTTAGGGTCCCCTGAGTCCAAATAACCAAGTCCCACCAACAAGGTGTGTGTGTGTGCGTGTGGTAACTCCCGGACGGAAACGGTAAGTCCTATGAAATTGAAATTTCATATTTATGAAAAATATACGCCCGAGACGTAACAAAACCTTTTTCATCAAAATGAGCTTACCAGAAGAGCCACTTTGTACCATGGTTTTTGCACCTTTTTTCGATTTTCTCGAAAACGGTTCCGAAGATTTTGATCAAGCTCGCTATATCGATGTAAAATTAATGGGCTTAATATGATTTAGGTTTTCATTCGGATAAAAATGGTCTGACGGGGCTTAAATGCCGATATTTTAAATTTTCTTTCTCTAAAGTACATTTCATTTGGTTGATTGTATAAAAATAACTATATTATCTTGTTACCACTGATGAAAAACAGGTAAATATATTAATTGAATGAATTCGATACCCAACTAAAGGAGAAAACAGAAAGAATATTTTTTTAATGCTATTTTTTTGTTTTTGAAAATAAGAGCAGTAATATACATGTATGACATACCGTTGGAAAGCTAAAGATTTTAGAAAAAATATTATCTTATACTCAAACTTTTAAAAGTTAATAGATAGTGATGAAAATAAGACAAAACTAACTGATTATTTTAGATAATAATATAATAGATTTTTTAATAAAACACATGTTTCTATATAAATTCAATTTAATTCTTTAATAGTTTCACGTATTTTTATCTCTAACTGTATTTGAAAATTCTTTCATTAATTTTAAAAATGGAGGTAAGTGAAAGTCGTGTCACACACCGCACCAGATTTTTATTAACGCACTTGTATTTAGTTGCATAGTTTCCGAGTCTTTACTTAGCAGTACTAAGTCTTCGGTGTATCCCAGAACCGGAATTTCATCGCCCAGATTTAAATTCTTCTCGGTACACGTCACTTTTCTATGACAGGTTGTAACGCTAAATTAAATAAAACAGATGAGTGGGAGTCACTTTGCTTTAAATCCGATCGTACCTCAATTTCTCGTAGTAATTATGACCGATTCTAACTTTATGGAATGTTTCCGACAAACACATCTGTACTAGGTTTCCTAACTCACTAGATAGTCCCTTATTAATCATCATGTTATACAGCTTCTGACGGTCTATGGAATCATAAGGTTTTTTAAACTTAATTTAAAGTTGATGGAGAACAACTTTGTATTCCAACTTTTTCTAAAATATTTGACGTAAGGAAAATATTTGATCAATAGTTGAACGATTCCGTCTGAAACTACATTGCTAGTCACCGATATTATCTTTAGCGTGTTCCGTGATTCGGTGAGTTAATATTGACGATAAATGTCTGAAAATACTGCTTGAGGACAGATCCGGGAATGGTTGTAACAATCCGTCTTCGAACCTTTTTTGTGAATCGGAAAAAATATTGATTATTTCCATTCGTTATTGAATAATTCTTTTGGGCATTTTATCATTTTCCCAATACTTTTTAACGAAAACATATTTTGGAAACATTTAAACATATATTTCCTTACACGCTTTAAATATTTTCTTTTTATAAAACTTACACTTTTTTGTCATTGTAGTTTATTATTATGTACATGTACAATGGCTTTACCCATTCCCACCGATGTAAGTACTTACTGGCAACCTTCCTCTTCTCAAGTTCACCAATTCCCCGCCCATCTTATATTCCAGATATGTTTTCATTCATATCTTCCGTCCACTCCAGCAACACTCGTTCGCGGCCTTCAGATTTGTATATAACGCCTCATCGACCGCAGCTTTCGACAGATCATTCCTTAACCTCTCCTTGTCTGTATGGAATTCTATTCCTTCATATATTCGTCACTCATCAGAATATCAACTCTTCCTACCTTTGAATCCCGTCTATTCAATCACTTCCTTTCTGTCCAATTCCCAAAGAGCCCTAAATTGATTCGAAATTTCAATAAAAATAATAAAAAACATAGAAACGTGATTTAAATATAAATTTTTATTTGTGTTGCTCTTGCACATTTACAATATTATTTCATCAATATTCCACCGATATTGTAAAGTTCTTTTAATTCAAAATTCAATTCAAAAAGATTCATATATAAGTGCATATTTTTGGTTTTATTTTTTGCATATTTTTGTTATTAATTATTAGATGCTACCTTTTATATTATTATAATAGTTCATTTTTGTTTTTATTTATATATCTACCCATGAAGGGTCATTAGCTACATACGTAGTTGCTTGTTTTTCACAGTGTTTTAAATCAAATTAAATATCTGACATTTTTTTTTTTAAGCTAGTTTTTGAACGCACACTTCACTGTTACCGAATGCTGTTTCCAGCCTGATGTCAATTCCGCATTCCGTTCTAGCACCGCTGAAGGCCCCGCAGTGCAGGATGACGTGCTCCACCGTATGAGGTGCCTCCAAGTCCTGCAGGTCGGTGGGTACAGTCCTTTAAGTAGGTAGGTGTGTGTTAGTGCTGTGTGCTCGCTTCTTATCCTGGCCAGGACCACTTCTTCGCGCCGATTTTTCCTCTCTGACGTTTCCCATACTCCGAATCTCTTTGATTTTCTCTAATTTTTCTTTTGTCCTGTTTCATTCATTGGTCCATGAAGCGTAAATGCTATTCTTGACGATGCAGTTGTCTTATTGACTTCCACTTCAGACAATTACACTCACACTTAGTCACTTCCATTCCAGAGCGGATTATTAGCCGCTCGGTCAGCGTCCTCCATTTCTTCCTAAGACCAATGAGATGGGACCCACAAATATGTTTATTTATTTCTTTATTTTTTTATTTTTGTGTCGTGTATTATGGTACTCTAAGTTTTCGACACAAAACTTATTTTTTGTAATATTGTTCTATAGGGACTAGTCCCAGAATAATAAAGAATTTATTATTATTATTATTTAGTTAGGTTCCTTTAATTAAAATGATCCATTTCATTCAACTCATTTTATTTTCCTATTTTTTTCCCCCAAGGTTTTCGGCCTTTTGCCATTTTCAAGGGCACAAAAACCATTTATTTTAAAACTAAAAGATAAACAACATTATTTTTTACATTCTTATAAGCAATTTACATACCTTTTTATATTCCATTATGCACTCTATATATAATATATAAATATATATTTTGTCATAATTTAATAAAATAAAAATAAAACTATTACAGGCTGACCAGCCCTGTCCTGGTTGTTATTGGTATATATGTATATATTGGTTTTGATATCAATAGTAAGAGTGAGGGAATACATTTCTTCTTTAATCCAGTGGATGATGAACAACCAGGACAGGGCTGGTCAGCCTGTAATAGTTTTATTTTTATTTTATTAAATTATGACAAAATATATATTTATATATTATATATAGAGTCATGATGGAATATAAAAAGTTGTAAATGTAAATTTGCTTCAAATCAACGAAATGTAAAAAATAAATGTTATATTATCCCCTTTTTAAGTATTTAAAATAAATTTTTTTGTTAAATCCGACTTTAAAATGGTCAAAAGGCCCGAAAAAGAGTGGGGAGAAAAATAATACGAGAAAATAATAAATGAGTTGAATGAAATGGATCATTTTAATTAAAGGAACCTAACAATACAATTATTCATTCAAAGAATTTTTAATTGTAATAAAAATTAATTATTATTTAGTTTATTGCAATTTTAATGAAATCTCACAGAAAGTTATATAACACACTAATAAATATGTTGTAATGTATTGAGATATATGTAAATAAATGTATTGTGATATATCAGGTCTTATCGGAAGAGATATTGCGTAACGATTTAATAGAATCGCCGTGAAAAGAGGAAAGGAAACCTTTCATGAATACAAATGTACTCTGAGGCAGAAGGAGAAACGCCGGAGAAAAATCAGGAGATTGCATTAAGTAAGAGAAGTACACAGAACCCTGACAGGTAACCACTCTTAATCCGGAGGGTAATTTCGTTAAAGGTTCAAACAGTGAATTAAGGTAGAGATCCCTTTAATTGGTTTAGCGGAAGGTGAGGCGTGGAAGATTTCCTTTTGTCTGGAGCCTCCAGCAAGTTCACGGGTCGCTGCCGCTGCTAATTCAATCCGGCATGAAGCATGGGAGGTGCGGCACCTTGTCAGTCAAAACGGGAATAATTTTGAAATCTCTACCGCTTCTACGTTCAGTAACGATCTTTTCATTTGCAACAAATGCCGACAAACGCTATCTACAACTTTCAAGGCTTCTTTACGCTCTTTGAGTAAAGAAGGAATTCCTTTCTTTTGTCTTTTTTATTATTTTTTGAAATGGACTATATATTATTATTTATCAAATTATCAATCGACTAAATTATTTAGGTATAATTAATAACTAGATTTTTTTTTTTTTTTTAAATTCATCTATAATATTCAATCAAGTAATAAAGTTAAGTCAAAATACTCTAGATAGGTCTTCAACCTCCGAACAACGCTAGCTACCTCTAGGACGGCTACAAGTCAGTACAAGTTTTTCTTTTTTTTTAATAGTAGATATTTACCTTTAATTTTCAAACTCAAAAGTTGATTTCCAAAGGAAAACTTTTTGAAGGAATTTCTACTTCATATGATAGTAGCAATTCTTGACAGTTCAACGGAAATACGCGTTTTAGTGTCCTCTGAGACCAAATGAGCAAGTCTCGCAAAAGGTCTGTGTGGTTAGTCTAGCTAAAAAGAAAAGTTGTATAAAACTGTAGTTTCCTATTATAAAAACGTATATCCTGAGATATTACAACTTTTTCATCAAAATCAGCAAAGCAGAAGAGCTTCTTTTTACCACTCATTTTGAACATATTTACGATTTTCTCAAAAACGGCTGTAAGATTTTTATTCGCTCCCTATATCGATGTAAAATTTTATGGGCTTTGATATCATTTAGGTTTCATTCTGATAAAAATATGAAATGAAAATGAATATGAAATGCAGAATTTTTTTTTTTTTTTTATATATTTTATTAGAGAATTTTAAATTTTAAATTATTCTTCATCGTCTAAATTCGCTCGAAATATTTAGAGCCATTCAAATCATCGAAATTTGGCTTCAGAAACATCATTCGACCATTCAACAATTCCATCGATTAGTAGACTACATTTCGAATGCTTTAGAGTCTAAAAAATATTGCCCAGGTGTTTTTTTCGATATTAGTCAAGCATTCGATAAGGTGTGGCATGAAGGATTGCTTTCCAAGCTCAAAAATTTGCTCCCTCCGACTTATTATTTAATATTACTCTAAGGTGTAGATTCTTTTAGGTGAAGGTCAAATTTTTTATAAATAAATTGGAGGCTGATGTCTACTTCACCACTATTTTATTGAAAAAAAATATTCGCACTACGTTTCGGCTACAATGCCATCTTCAGGTGCAGTGGAACAACTTAGATTTAGTGTGGGTAGCTGCTACTATTGATTTGGTCATGTGGTTTTGACTAGGAAGCAGCAACCCACACTAAATCTAAGTTGTTCCACTGCACCTGAAGATGGCATTGTAGCCGAAACGTAGTGCGAATATTTTTTTTTTTCAATAAAATAGTGGTGAAGTAGACATCAGCCTCCAATTTTATTAATATTACTCTCTTACTTGACAGACCGACACTTTACTGTAAAAGTAGGAACGCATTTTCTGGAATAAAACGTGTTCAAGCAGGGTCCCACAAGGCAGTGTACTGGGACCGTTACTATTTAATATCTACACGGCAGACTTACCAGAAAATGACCACACCTTACTCGCCACTTTGCAGACGATACAGCTCTTTTGACATCCCATCAAACCCAATTATTGCATCTTCATGTTGCAAAACCACATGATGACTTATCCAGTTGGCTAATAGATGGAAGTGAAAATGAACCAATCAAAGAGTCTATTTATCGTTTTCAAGCTCAATCATGGGGATTGTCCAGCAGTCTATTTTGAGGATAAACTCATTCCGACATCAGAGGAAGTACGATATTTGGGACTGTACTTGACAAAAGACTGACATGGAAGACCCACATTAGACTTAAAAGACACTGAACAGACGATTTGGACTACTATCCCGTCTGCTTGACAAACGATCCAAATTATCCGTGAACACCAAACTTACTATTTACAAAGTGCTGATCAAACCATTATGGACATACGGATAGAGCTATGGGGATCTGCCAAATATTCTAACATCCAAATAATTCAAACCCTTCAATCGAAAATATTGCGAAAAATCGTGGATGCACCCTTTTATGTAACCAACGAATTACTTCACAAGGACTTGGACATACTTACAGTTTCAGACACAGCCACAGAATATTATAAACATTTCATGACAAACTGACTTACAACATGAACCATCGGCCCAAACACTTAAATCCTACACGAACCCGTATAACCACCCCGACGACTTTGAGGCGGTGGCCTAGATAATGCTTGCTTTAACCGACTTTTGGAAGTCATCATATTTGCTTATTGCAATTTTATTTTTTTTTTTGCAGATAGCAAATAACATTAAAGTCAAACAAAAACGATTGTAAATAAATAAAATAAAATAAATTTTTAGGACTACAAAAAATTAACCATATTACTTTATTGGCGTTGATTTAAAAGGGGTTAATACTCAAGTTAAAAAAAAATAATGAAAGACAAAATGAAAGATAAAAAGAGCAGAAATATTTTGTAAGGCAAATTTTTTTCCCCGAATATAAGAAAAGTATACCGTTATAAAGGTTAAGATTTTAGAAAGCAATATAAATATAATATAAAAAGTTGTGGAAGGTAAGTCATCGTAACGAATAGGGCGTAAACTTAATAACTTAAAAGATACTTTTGTAAACAAAAATTTAATCTTTTATATTCCTAACGAAACTGAATATAATCTTTAAACTTTTTCAACTATAAATTGTTGAATAGTTCTTGGATTTATTTAAACGACCAAATTAGACCGTGTGTTGCTTGCACCAGGTATTTTACGAAATGTATTAGTAAAATGGTTTATTCTATGCTTAATGATATTAACACAGAAGCAGTAAGTTAGCACCCGTTGGGCTAATATACTTAATTCGTCTAAAGTAATAAAATATCACAAAATTTACTCACAGTTATGTATGTATAATTATTATCATACGCTCTACGACCAAGTGTTGAGTCTTGGCCTGCTCCAGCATTAACCGCCAGTCACTTCGGTTTTGTGCTGCTGCCCTCCAGTTGCGGATGCCAAGTATTGATAATGCATCGGCAGAGACACAGTTTTCCCATCGGAGCCTTGGACGTCCAACCTTCCGTGTTCCAAACCATTTCTCCGATAGGACTTTAGATGGGTTTTCTTATGGATTTCATCCTAGCGACGTGGCCGGCCCATCGCAATCGAGATAATTTAATTACATCGACCACATCCAAATCTTTGTATAGGCTTCTTAGCTCTAGATTCGTTCTTCGCCTCCACTCTCCGCTAATACATGCTGCTCCATAAATTCTGCTCACGATTTTTCGTTCGAACCTGGACAGTCTTTGTGAGCGACCAGGTTACAGAACCATATGTCAGGATAGGTCGAATTAAAGCCTATTAAATCCTTACCTTGTAGGATTTTGACAGGTTGTTAGACCGGAGTTGCTCTTGAAGTGCGAAGGAACACCGATTTGCAGCCAAAATACGCCTGGCTATTTCTTCGCCAAAATCATTCCGCGAGTTCACTTGGGAGCCCAAGTAGACAAACCCGTGTACCACTTCTACCCTGTGTGAACCCAACTGAATAAAGGCTTCTTGGATATCATACTTTGGATTCACACACATATACTTTGTTTCGTCCGAGTGTATTAGGAGCCCCATACGTGCTGCTGCTACTTCTAGAGCTTCGAAAGCCTCTCTGACTGCTTCCAACGTCCTTCCAGCAATGTCCAGATTATCCGCATATCCTAGCATCTGAGCAAGTCTGTTTGGAAGTGTCCCTGCAGTCTAGATACCAGAGTTCCTTACAGCTGTCTCAAGAGCAACGTTAAATACGAGGCATGCTAAACCATCTCCTGACGAATTCCTGTTCCAGTGTTAAAGTTTCTTGAGAGTTCTCCGAACATTCGCACGCAGCACAGGTTACCCTCCATTGTCATGCGTGTAAGTCTGACAAGTTTTGGAGGTATCTTGGTCATAGCTTTGTAAACTTCATTCCTGTTTACAGAATCATACACTTGTTGGAAGTCCACAAATATACGATGCGTGCTAATTCTGTACTCTCTTGTTTTCTCAAGAAGCAGGCGGAGGGTGAAGATCTGGTCGGTTGTCGATCTTCCTGATCTGAAACCACTTTGGTATTTTCCTATTTCCCTTTCCGCATAGGGTATGTATAATATATTTATAAATATTTTTCTGGTATATATAACAAACTATTTTAACCCGTACGAATCAATAGACCAGAACGTAGAAAACTAGAAATCATAATAATACATAGTATGTTTTAACAAAATATAAAGGAAGTCTTTAAAATGTAACTAAAACCAGGCCTCGTGGAAAAAAGAAAGGACAATAAGAGTATAAAAACAAAGAGATAAAAAGGATTTGTGAGGGAGGGTGATAAATGAAGTCTTTCTAAAAGCACCTCAATTAAAATTATACAGAGGTAGAAAGAGTTTATTATTTTAAGATCTAATTACTTTTCAGTAATAAAAAGGAGAAGTAGCCTTATAAAATAAAATGAAATATTCAACTTCACGTTTTTAAAAAAGAACTACCGAGTGGCAGAATATTAAGTAGTGCATTATAGATAATTCAAGTGATTATAGCGCAAGATTTTTATCAAAAAATAGAAAATACTCCTGTAATAATTTGATACAAATACATACAAATTAATGTAGACAATATGTTTCAGACACAAACTTTGACTATACTAGTTGTACATAATTTTAATATTAAATGGATTAATGTAACTATTAATGTATACCCAAACAAAATTACATGGATGACTACTTCGGATTTCTTATGAAACAACATTAAGGTTAATGTCGAAAAAATCGTTCTCATAAAGAAAGTGTTTGCTAAAGTCGTTACAAAGTAAGGTAAAACGCTAATGCTGCTTTAAGTTGCTAAAGTTTTCTCGATGCTAAAAAAAAAATATATATGTTATCCCCCATAAAAGAAGAAGATATAAAGTACCACATAACATCAGAAAATGGCTGTACTGTTTTATTGGTTTAGTAAAATTTGTAACGAATTCATGTTCAGTAATAGTTCAAACGGCAAAGCATTTGGAATCATGTGTTTGAGATTATAAAATCTAACATTTACTCGTTTTCACAATAAATACTTAGTTCTGTCAACTTTTTATGACCCTCCATCAATATTACTATTCTTATATTTGTTATACAATGAATGAATTCTTTTAGCTCTAATACTTATTGCCCGAGATAGTGGCAGATTGTATTATTTCTGAATAAAGCAATATAAAAAAATCTGGTGCGGGCAACACACGACTTTCACTTACCTCCATTTTTAAAATCAATGAAAGAATTTTCAAATACAGTTAGAGATAAAAATACGTGAAATTATTCAGGGATTAATCAAATTAAATTTCTATAGAAACATGTGTTTGATTAAAAACATCTCTTTTATTGTTATCTAAAATAATCAGTTAGTTTTATGTTCATTTCATCACTCTTCATTAACTTTTAAAAGCTTGTGTATGAGATGATATTTTTTCTAAAACCTTTAGCTTTCCAACGGTATATCATACATGTATATTACTGCTCTTATGTTCAAAAACGAAAAATTGCATTAAACAAATATTTTTTCAGTTTTCTCCTTTAGTTGGGTATCGAATTTATTAAATTTATATATTTAACTGTTTTTCATCAGCGTTAACAAGATAATCTAGTTATTATTATTGAATCTACAAAATTAAAGGTACTTTAGGGAAAGAAAATTTAAAATATCAGCATTTAAGCCCTGTCAGACCATTTTTATCCAAATAAAACTTACATGATATTAAAGCCCATTAAATTTTACATCGATATAGCGAGTTTGATCAAAATCGTCGGAACCGTTTTCGAGAAAATCGAAAAAAGGTGCAAAATGCATGGTATAAAGTGCCTCTTCTGGTAAGCTCATTTTGATGAAAAAAGTTTTGTCACGTCTCGGGCGTATAGTTGTCTTAAATATGAAATTTCAGTTCCATAGGGCTTACCGTTTCCGCCCGGGAGTTACCACACACACACACACACACACACACACAGACACACACACACACACACACACACACACACACACACACACAGACACACACACACACACACACACAGACCTTTTTGCGGGACTTGGTTATTTGGACTCAGGGGACCCTAAAACGTGTATTTCCGCTGAAAACTGGAATTCGAAAATTTTCACGATCGCAATACTTCCCCTTACTATATATAGTAAGTGAAAGTAAAAATAAAATAAAATAAATTCTTATGGTACCAAAAAATTTTGGTTATTAAATAAGTTCAACTTGTATATTTAACCGGTTTCATCAATGCTAACAAGAAGAAGTGGTTACTTTTTCAAAATCTATAAAATTAAACATTAGAGGAAGAAAATTTTAAATGCCGGCATTGAAGCCCTCTCAGATCATTTCAATAATAATAAAACCTAAACCATATTAAAATCCACTAAATATTACATAGCGAGTTTGATCAAAATCGTTCGAGTGGTTTTTGGGAAAATCAAAAAAATGTGCAAAATGCACAAATCTGGTATAAAGTTTCTGATTTGTAGATATTGTTGTAACATCTCAGGCATATATATAAAAAAAACTGTACCTTTATAACCCATGAAGAGTTTTGGGCTCAATACATACAGAGATTTTAACTATTAGGCCAAGGGCTATACAATGAGGTGATTAGGCTAAAATCACACTCAGATACCAGATTGTCCACCATTTTGGGGGGGAATCCAGTTTAAAGAGGCCATGTTTCTGCCCCAGGAGAGTCTCCATACCCTAGTGTCGCTCCTCGGGTGAAATAACATTCTGCTACGGGCGGGATTCGAACCCAAGATCTAGAGAGCAGCAGATTAGCGCTCTATCCACTAAACCACGCTCAGGCATATACGCTCCGAAAATATGAAATTTCAGTTTATATACCTGATCGTTTTTTTAACTAGACTTGGCAGATCCACACAGAGAACAATTTACGGAACTTAGTCATCTCGACTCAGGAGACTCTAAATGTCTATTTCAGATTAAAACTCATATTTGACAATGTTAACAATTGTAATACTTTCCCTTGATATATATTTCATATAGAGGTAAGTGAGAGTAAAAATGGAAATTTTATATCAATAACAAAAAAAATATGAGTTTCTAACTGGAATATGAGTAAGGAACGGTGACCCCAAAGCGTGCTGCCGATCTGAGTCTCTTTGTCAATGCCAGCCGAGTTTACACGCAACTCCTGTATTAATGCCGGCACTACCATAACGCATTATTTATTTGTGACAGTATTAATTTCTCTTGTCCTTCCTTCTCTGGAAGCAGGGCTATGGTCAGTCTACTACTGATATTTATAACCAACCCATATCAAACACAGCGAAACTGTGGTTTGACTGGTAAAAAGTATTACTTTAAAACTTATAATCATTGATTAGGAAAATAAAATGTAGTCGATATTAAAAAAAACACAGTAAAAATATAAGATTCGTTAGCTAGTTAAGAGTTTCGAACCCTGAATTCATTGAACTTTATATAAAATACAGAATACTCAATTTATAATCACAGGAAAACTGTATTTTTCATAACCAATTTATTTTAAATAGACTTTTCCACATTCTTTTTATGGTAAAAAACAAAAAGAAGACTGATACAAAAATTTAGGAACACTTTTTTCTCCACACAGAGGTCAACATAAAATAGAAAACAAACTCTAAATCTACAGGCTATAAAAACTGAATAGTATTTACTAGTTTTAGTGTAAGCTCTAGATAACTTAAAAAAAAAAATTGCATGAGTTAGTTGTTTTAAAAGATAAAGAAACAATTCTAAACAGTTTTAGAATTAGTACATCGCGATTAATTTTAAAACAGAAACAAATAAATACAATTTTACCTATAAATACGGTTCAGTAATTATTAGAGAGTTTTAGAATCAGTAAAGAACCCCCAAAACATAGTAAAAGAATAAAGAAATGATTCATGTATTCAAGTCACAAATTAGAAGATATTTACCTAATTCCTTCAAATTTATTTATTATTGAAGAGATAGAAAAATCGAAAAGATTTTTGAGATCAAGACACCGCGATGAACAAAGAAAAAAAAGTAATCTTAAATGGCCAAGCCACAACTTATAAGATATATGCTTCCCTGATTTATCAGTTAGAATTTTGGTTTAGGAAATCGCGACAAAAAAAAAATATATCGAAAATAAAATTAAAATAATAAAAAAAACGAAAAGGAAAAATAATTGAAATTTTCTCTCAATAGCGTTTAACTCAGTTATTTTGGAAGATAGAGAATTATGTATATATAGTTTTAGAATCTGTAGCCAGCGACTAACAAATAAAACATTGATCTATACATTTAAGTCACATATTACCTTTAAGATACATACATAAAAAATAAAATAAAATAAAAAAAAATTGAAAAAAAAATGAACGAATGAAAGAATAATCCATACGAATTAATAAATAATCAAATGCCAAAATTTATATTTGGTAATTATGAACATTTTTGTAATAAATAAGAGCGTTTTTTATCTATTAATCTTCGAAAAATACAGTAATAAATCCGTAATTATGTGTGTATTATTTACAATATAACTATTTTTAATATGTTGACAATTATTACTATTTATAATTGTAAGTATAACTATTTACAAACGTTCAAAAACTACAAATCTTCAATGTGTTTCGTAATACCTGATCTAGGTATATGAAAATAAATAAAGGAGAGGCAGAGTTTTCCAGCAAAGACGTCCATTTCATTTTGTTTAAAGTAAACGCCAAGTAGATTTATTCCGGGCTAAGCTATCAGCGTCAACGAAATTGGTTTACATCTTTTGGGGTAATCAGTTTCCTTACCGGCCAAAAAGAAGTTGACAAGTTTCCTAACGTAATATTAAAAGGAAATGACTAAATTTAGCTGAAAAAGTTAAAAAGTTCAGAGGAATGATTTTTAATATCATGAAAAAATATTTTTTTATCGCGAAGATAAATTATTAATAATTTAACATTGGTCAATACTGGAAAATAAATTTGCCATAGACGCAGATTTATTGGGGAAAATGCTACTTTATGCACAAATAACCGAATTATTTAAAACATATATTTTTATTGAGATTTACAACTGTATTGTATTGAAAACATCCAGCAAATTTGAGGTATGATTAATAATGACATCCTTAATTGTATTGAAACTACCCATTGGCAACACTCTAGAACTATTTTAAACTAGGTCTCTGGGTCTATCTTTTTTTTACATACCTCGGAGGATTATCCGGAATTAAAAAGGAAGCAACTATTCTATATATACTCTATATATGTGACTTCTTGTTGTCCAATTCTGGCTGGTTAAGAGCATCTCCATAGATACAACAATGCAGCGAAAATTATTCATCAAGCCATAGCATCAAGAATGAATCCCCTAAGCACCCATTCTCCCTATTACAAATACAGTCCATCAGCAATTGCTACCGGTCACAAAACTAAAATTTATTGGGATCACCATATCATTACGGACCACACAGTTTTAAATAATCGGCCTGACATCTTAGTTATTGATAAAAATATAAAACTGGCACAGATTATTGAGATAGGTGTCCCGTCCGATGATAATATTCAAAAAACTATTTCTGAAAAGAAAAGGGAATACCAGGAGCTGGCGGAGGAGCTTAAACAACTCTACGATTTGGAGAGCTGTGGCACATACCCAATTATATTATCCTGCAATGAACTGATTCCAGAGACTACGCTAGAATCAATCCAACAATTTGAACTACCTATAAAGATTCTAGCGGAGGTTCAGCGAGAAGTCCTTCTAGGAACAGCAGCCACAGTTCGAGCATTTTTAAATATAACATAATTAAAGAGTCTAACACTTGACTCATTGAGTCCGGTTGGGTGATAATTCCCAGCGAAAGCTGAGGAAGTACGAAATTCTAAAATAATAATATTACCAATGCCATAAAATTTATTAATCATACTTAAAACAAGACAATAACAATGTATTAAAAATCCTATACAATATCCCCTATTTAAGGAAATATACCGACATCAGAAATTTTATATTTTTATGGATACCAATGATACTGCATTAGTAGAGATAGCAAAACTAGAATTTGTCGCCTTGCTCAAATCATCAGAATTAAAAGGCAAAGTTTATGAGGACAACATATGTCAAATAAACTAATTTAGACCTTGACTTCCAAAAAGACCTAAAGGATATATTTCACGAAAATGATATATTGACTTATTTGTATTACAAATTTTTTGTATTTACAAATCTATTGTTTTGTTTTTTAAGATATCCTCTATCGCTTTTTTATTGATTTAAATCCTTCAAAAAAATGCGACTTAGAGATGAAAATTTAAAATATCGGCATTCATGGCCTGCCAGATTATTTCAATCATAATGGAACCAACACGAAATTTCAGCCAATTCAATTTTACTGCTTGTAGGAAGTTACTCAAACTTTCTCTTCTGATTTGTCGATTTTGTTTAAGTTGCTGTAACATCTCAGACATATAAGTTTATAAAATATGATAGTTCAGCCTCATACCACACACACTCAGATTTTTTTTTTCAGAATGCAGACACAGGGAACCCTATAACGCGTATTTCCATTGAAAACTCTAATTCGAAAATTTTCACAGTTGCAATATTTTCCTTTACTATATATTTCATATGTAGATAAGTGAAAGTAATAACGTTCTCCTCAAACTCTTAAATAATTTATTTTTTTAAGATAATCAATTGAAACATTTTTTAATATAAATTCACGTTTTAGAAACTTTGGCACTTTTCACTGCTTCACTATCTTGTAATGCTCTAAGTTTCGTCTCTTGCTCTAAATTAAACAGTCTTTGTGAAAGCGTTGAAAACAGAAGATGGTTTGGTTCAAGCAGAAGTCCTAACAAACAGTATATTTAATGTTAAAGGCGTCGGTGTGAGTTACGTCAAAACCTTTATATCCTTCTAGCAGTTACAGGAAAGAGTTTTGGACCTCAAGCGGACAGATCCCAAAATATCCGCTCATCGATCTGTCTATAACTGGTCCACTTTTCTTCCAGCGACTGATTCCCTTGTCTGGTCTAACAGCTCTCAAACCTAGTTTCACATTTGTTGTAAGAACCTTCTACTTAGGTGTTCACTATATTTTATAACGAGCAAGTTATAAATTTGGAGATGATGTGGACGTGACTTGAAACTTAATGTTAAATTAAATACACTTTGCACTGGTGTAATATTTGCACGAATACAGTAATGATAATGGGACCGGACTAATAAACTTTGCCATTTCGAAAAACCTAATAATCAAAAGTACTGCTTTTGAACATAAGGATATTCATAAGTATACGTGGACATCGCCGAATGGACAAACTCGGAATAAAATAGATCATATTTTAGTACAAAACAGATGGCAAAGTAGCGTAATTAACGTGAGATCGTATCGTGGTGCAGAATGCGGTTCTGATCATGAATCAGTAATCGCGAAACTTCGTCAAAAACTAAATACAAAAAAGAGAACACCGAACTATATTCATCCCGAGAATTTTGTTTTAGTTAAATTGAACAACCCCGAAATTATAAAACAATTCGCGATAGAAGTAAAAAATAGGTTCGAAGCTTTGGAGACGAGGAACACGAAGATGTAAACAAATTATGGGAAGGGATCAGGGATAATATTAAAGAGGTCGGTAACTTATGTCTTGAAAAAATCGAAAATAAAAAGAACAAACCTTGGTTCGACAGGGATCGTCAAAATATGTGTGAAAAAAGAAAAACCGATAAACTGAATTCCTTAAATAATCCTAGCGATAATAATGTGGTTTACTTTCAATTAGTAAAAAATGAAACTTCAAAATTCTTAAAAAATAAGAAAAGAGAGTATCTTAGAGGCAAAATAATAGAAATAGAAAAACACAGAAGCCAAAATAACGTAAGAGAGATGTACAAAGGTATAAACAAATCGCGTAAAAGATTTGAAGCTCTATTGAATGGGGTTAAAGATGAGAATAACAATATAATCGCGGACCCGACTGAGATATTAAATAAATTTAAACAACACTTTGACGGCATTCTGAATACGGAAAATAATAACCAATCTCCTCCCTCTGAATACCAGAGCGCTGAACCATAGATAGACGCACCGAGTAAAGAGGAAGTCGAAATGGCGATAGGAAAATTAAAACGTTATAAAGCTGCAGGAAATGATAATATCACGAGTGAATTAATCAAGGCGTGTGGAGAAGCGGGCGTTTCCAAGTTTTAATTAAAAAGATCTGGGAAAATGAAAAAATGCGCAAAGAATGGAAAGAATCGATACTTATTCCGATTCACAAAAAAAGGACCGAGGACGGATTGTAACAACTATCGTGGTATCTCTCTTCTCCCAGTATGCTATAAAATATTCTCGTCAATACTAACTCGCCGAATCACGGAATACGCTGAGGAAATTATCGGAGACTACCAATGTGGTTTTAGGCGGAATCGCTCGACTATTGATCAAATATTTTCCTTACGTCAAATATTTGAGAAGAAGCTGGAATACAACGGTGTAGTCCATCAACTCTATATCGATTTTAAAAAGGCTTATGATTCCATAGACCGTCAGAAGCTATATAACATCATGATTGAACAGGAAATACCTAGAAAGTTAGTAAACCTAGTAGAGATGTGTTTGTCGGAAACATTTCATAAAGTTAAAATCGGTCATAATTACTCCGAGAGATTTGAGGTGCGATCGGGTTTGAAAAATGGTGACTCCCTTTCACCTGTTTTGTTTAATATAGCTCTAGCATGTGTCATAGAAAAGGTGATGTGTACCGAGAAAGGCTTAAATATGGGTGACAAGATTCCGGTTTTGGGGTATGCCGATGATTTGGTTCTGCTAGGTGAAGACACGGAAACCATACAACTAAATACAAGTGCGTTAATAAAAACCGGTAAACAAATAGGTCTTGAATTAAATACTGATAAGAAGAAATATATGATTAGTAGCAGAAATGGTGGCGATTTTGGTGATATTGATGTATCAGGGCATACTTTTGAACACGTAGAGAAATTCAAGTATTTAGGTTCAATGATAACAAGAAAATATGAAATCCAGGAAGAAATAAAGTCCGGGTTAAAGGTGGGAAATTATTATTCAGTTGCTAAATTACTTAGCTCGCGGCTTCTGTCTAAAAACATAAAGGTTAGAATTTATAAAACTATTATTCTTCCGACGGTTCTTTACGGATGTGAAACGTGGCCGCTTACTTAGAAGGATAAAAAACGGCTTAAGGTTTTCGAAAATAAGATACTGCGTAAAATATTTGGTCCGAAGAGAGATGAGGCCACTGGGGAGTTTAGAGGGTTGCACAACGCGGAATTGCGCAGTTTGTACTTTGTGAATATAATTGAGTTGAAAGCATCGCGGAGACTCAAATGGGTGCGTAACGTTGTTGGGCTTGGTGAGGAACGGATCCGAGAAAGTTGGTATTCGCTGTGGGTAGGCCGAAGCGTCAATGGGATGACTGCATTAAGACTGATCTCGGGGGCTTGTGCTTGACCGGTGAACATTGGTCGAGTCTGTGCAGGCGAAGTTCGGTGGTATCGGCATCGAACCTTCGGGTTCGGTAAGCCTATTATTATTATTATTATTATTATTACTGGTGTAATAACTGGCGTATAAAGGTGAACGAAGCCAAATGCAGACACGTCACCTTCACTCTTAGACGAAAATCCTGTGCGCCAGTATATTTCAACTCAATACCAATTCCTTTTTGCAGATACAGTCCGATATCTTGGCTTACTGCTAGAGGAAAGTTAATAGAGAAGTTGGTTGAGGATGCGGTCATCTAGAAAAAACATAAAAATACAAAAAAAAAATATTTTAAGTGGACTTCTTGAGATATTGTCTCAGCGTCAGCCCTGGTGAAGGCATGCAAAGTAGGCCGAAACGTCGGCACTAAAAAAAAAAGTTTGTCCCATTGGAGTGATTTCTTGGTGATCGCACAACCAACAAACCACCCCATCATATTATTATTAATCCTACGCTTGATTTTGAAATTCCTAGACATTGTTAGATATTAGATAGTAGTTAGAAGTTGTGCAGACACTTGAATTCGTGATTTCTCTTTACTGAATTCTATAAATTTTCGATTTATTAACATCTACAGTTTTACATTCATTACATCACGTCCTTAGGGATGAAATGTAGTTATTAAATACTTTTTACTATTATTTGACTTTTTATCCTACGCTCGCCCGACTTGCTTCATGAATAATAATAGAACAGTTTCTCTAGTTAGTCGATATTATACGAAATTCATAATCTAACAGACAGGAGATAAGGATGAAAGGACTAGATAGCTAGGATATTTCGCTGTAGTTGAAGGAAAGTATAAGTAGTAGAGGAGGGCGATCGGATCCTGCAGACTAACTGAGTCACGTATCCAAGTTATCAGCAACTAGCCCCAGGCGACCGATCTTCCGGCTCCCGGCTCTGTATCTTCACTTCAAGGGTTCTTTGTCAGCTCTCAACTATTTAGTTGTAGTGCAAAATCAACAACAAGCTAACAATTTTGCATTTCACATTAAAAGATAACGCTCTATTCCGAACTAGCTATTCCTAAATGATAAATACTTCCTTGGTTTGTTTTTTCAAGAACAGACTAGTTTTCGATCAAGCTTTAATCATAAATTAATTATTTTCACATTAAGAAATAGATTTTTTTTTTGTGTTATTACAGCTTTTTACGTACACTTACCGGGTTATCTGTAGCAGGGTGGTTAGCATAACAGCCTCCTATGCCAAAGGTCCAGGGTTCAAACCCGCAGGTAGACCTTAGTTATGCCGTCCGGAGAGGACGGAAAAAGATGGTCCCGAGCCTGCGCGATGTAAGGTACTCGTTAAAAAGATCCCTATCCTAATAAAACCTGGATAGGCAAAATATAGGACTCCCACTGTAACATCGTCGGATTAGCCATAGCAACATACAGCAACGTTAAATAAATAAAAAAACAAATAAACGTACACTTACCTATATATTTGTTTATTTATTTAACGTCACTTTATGCTACTATGGCTAATCGGACGATGCTACAGTGGGAGTCCTAAATTTTGCCTATCCAGGTTTTATTAGGATAGGGATCTTTAACGAGTACCTGATATCGCACAGGCTCGAGACCACCTTTTAACGTCCCCTCCGAAGGACGGCGTAACTAAGGAGTTTTTACTCCCATTAAAAAATCCTAGGACCACCTGCGGGTTTAAACCCGTGACATTTAGCATGGGAGGCTGTTACGCTAGCCACCCAGCTACAAGTGATCCCTCTTACCTATATATGAAATTTGTAGTAAGAGAAAGTATTGTAGTCGTGAAATTTTAGAATTTAAGTTATCACTGAAAATACACGTTTTTGAGTTATCTGAGTCCAAATGATCAAGTTACGCATAAGGTTTGTGTGTCCTTCTGGTCTAGTTTAAAAATAATAAATTCTTTATAAATATAAAGATCTTTTGTCAGTGTGTATGGGGTAAATCTAGCTTTAAAACTATAAATTGTGTAAGAATGAATTATCAAATTTTAAAATTTTTTTAGAATAGAATAGAATAGATAGAAAAAAAATTTTATTCTGGGACTAGGTCCCCTAAGAATAACAGTTATGTACAATTTGAATATATAATATGTCTGGCCAACAGACAATAAAAACATGATTAATTATTATTACAATGTTTATTAAAATTATAATTATTTACAATGAGAAGTTATTTTTATGTCTAAAACGCATATTTTGAAAGAATATCGATGAACCAGAAGAGAGAATTTATATCAATGATTTTCTAAAAACAATGGCTCCTTTACAAACTTGCTATATCCATGTAAAATGTAATGAACTTTAATATCAAGTAGTTTTTATTGTAATTAAAATAGTCTGATCATTTACCGGTGAACCTGATGTTGGGGTGGAGAAATTCTTTGCGGAAAGAAGACAGTCGCTTACCTACGGAATCGTGATTGGGATCTATTCAATAAGCATATTAATGCCCAGCTCACTGTCCCTAAAGCACTAAAAACTGAAAAAGACTTAGAAGATGCAGTTTAACTCTTCACTTCAACCGTTCAAGAAGCCGCATGGTCCTCACAACAAAAAAAAAGAAGGCCAGGAATAACTTCGCCATCCTACCCTCAATTATCAGGGACCTAATCCGAGCCAAGAGACGATCACGCAAATAATGGCAAACTAACAGACTTCCTTCAGACAGACGAATCTTCAATAAACTTAACAATGAACTTAAAACAGAAATACGAAAATTTAAACAAACTAACTTTGACAAATATCTGGAAAACTTGACAGCCGACGACAACAGCCTTTGGCGACATACCAAACGAATTCTGAAACAACGAGAAGTTTCTGCCCCATTGAGAAACGATGATGGTTCTTGAGCCGTGTCGGATAAAGTTGACTATCTTTCAAGTGTTTTTCAACCTCACACAGACTTGACCGACATACTACACGAAAAGTATGTACAGAAATTCTTGGACTCTCCTCTTCCCATGTCTCTTCCACCAAAATCCTTTACTCCTTCCGAGGTATCTAGACAGATTATGAAAATGCCGAAAAGAAAGACTCCTGGTTACGACCTTATCACTGCTGAGGTTCTTCAAAAAATCCCCAGAAAAGCTTTAGTATTTCTTACTACATTATACAATGCCATACTCAGGACGACCAAATTCCTCATTCAATGGAAATATTCTACGATTTCAATGATACATAAACCCAACAAAGACAAACACAAACCGAACTCCTACAGACCTATTAGCCTTCTTCCAGTATGCTCAAAAATATTTGAAAAATTATTGTACGGACGCATTATTAACATACTGACTGACCACAACATATTACCAGACCTTCAATTCGGATTTCGCTCTTTTCACTCCACAACACAACAGCTACACAGAGTAACGGACTTTATTTCCACTGCACTTGAACTAAAACAATTCGCTTCTGGGCATTTTTGGATGTTACTCAAGCTTTTGATAGAGTGTGGCACCAGGGTCTTCTTTTTAAACTAAAACCCATACTTCCAAGCACTTATTATCTAGTTCTACAATCTTTTCTCTATGACCGCTTCTTTTCTGTCCGACAGGGTTCCGAGACCTCATCAGTCAAGCCAGTCTCTGCAGGAGTTCCCCAAGGTTCTATCCTGGCCCCACTTCTGTACTTAATATACACATATGACTTACCGACAAACGAAAACATCCTAACTGCGGCATATGCCGACGACACTGCAATTATTACTAAAAACACAGACCCTACACAGGCCAGTATGACTTAACAACATCACTTAGACAATGTACAGAACTGATGTAGGAAATGGAAATTAAAGATTAACCACGACAAATCACTACATGTTACATTTACAATTAGACATGGAACCTGCCCTCCAGTTTACATAGACAATCACCAGATACCGCAATCAAACACAGTAACGTACTTAGGACTTATTTTTGACAAAAGGTTGACATGGGTCCCACACGTCAAGACTAAACGAAAAACTCTAAATTTTCGACTGAGACTATTGTATTCGATACTTCATAGACATTCTAAATTACCTATCAGACAGAAACTTAACGTATACACTTATTTATTAAAACCAATATGGACTTACGCTTGCCAAATATACGGACCTGCTAAAAAAACACACATACGAAAAATACAAACATTTCAATCGCAATTTTTAAGACTGGCAACGAACTCACCACTATATGTTTCAAACGATACCCTTCATACTGACTTACATATTCCTACAATAACAAACCACATTCGATCGACTTACAAACGATTTCACGACAAACTAAATGGACACATAAACAAACTTGGCAAAACATGGCTACAACCGACATACCATCCATAACTCGGCCTAGGCTGAAAAGAAGTTGGATGAGAGACCTCCTGACCTAAAAATATAGTTCTGCTTAATGTCAGGAGGATGCACCATGGGTGCTGTCTCCCTCATGCCTGAAAACGCCATGTTTACTTAGATTTTAGCACATTTTCTTATTGTAATTTTTTTTTACAGGTGTAAATAAAATATTAAGTGAAAAAAAAAATAGTCTGACACGACTTAAGAGAAGATATTTTAAATTGTCTACCAATGAAGTACCTTTAATTTTGTAGATTAGGGAAAATAAATCATGACATCAACAAGCTATCAACTTTGATAACAAACTAAACGATGAAAGAGAAAAAAGATTTACTTATTTTTTTTTTTAACATAAGTATTATAGAGGTATAATATACTGATGGAAAGCTAAAGATTTTAGAAAAATTATGATAGATACAAAGATGTAAAACGTAATTCAGAAAGAAGAAAAGTGATTATTGTAGATAACCATTTTTATTGTTAGATTCTTTAATATGAAACACATGCTTCTATCGAATTTCAATGTGATTCTTTAACCTTTTTTCAACTATAACTTTATTTTGAAATCCTTGAATTTATTTGAACAACGAATATCAGTGAAAATAGTGTGATGCGCGCAACCAAATCATTTTTAATTTACTTTTAAGAAAGCCCAACATTAACCTTTATCATTTAAATATTAAATATAAGCAACTAGTCTACAGTCCTTCGTGTCTTTCATGATTTGTAGAGGTGGTGTATTTTTAAATATAATTTTCAATAGTTTGTAACAGTGGAAATAGCTGAAACTATTCATTTGAATAAAACAGATCCTCAAAAATTAATAATTAGAGGAACTAGAAAGCTATTAACCGAGGCGCCAGAGACGGGCTTATTGCAGATATATGGAAAGTGTATTCAGGGGAGGCCGCTTTATAGAATAAGGGCCTAAGACCCAGGATTTAGGGGGATTCATTCGCCGCATACTCTCTCTTCTCGCTCCTATACTATTATATTATCCCGCAGCCTTACAGTAATAAACATATATTAATTAAACTAGCAATTAATTTTAGGATTTCTTCATAAGTTATTTGCAGTGAAACTCTACCAAGACTCGGGCTAAGAAACTTTTAACCATTAATTAAGAAGTTGTTTTCAATTTTTTTTTTTTTACGTTATTTATTACTTTGCACCTGTCAGCACTATTGTGACAATCAGCAAATAGGATAAAATAATAAACAAAATAATAACGTGTCAGGCATGAGGAAGGGCAGTACGCAGCAGCACGTCTTCTCGTCAGTTTTTTTTTTTTTTTTATGAATGTTTGTCCAGCATTTTCTAAATGATTGAAGTCTTTATTTTATGTCAGAGTGTTAATAAGGCTACCATTATATGGTTAGGGGCCATTTGGAGGGTTCATAGCTTGAGTGAAGTAAGCGAGCTCTTGGAGAAGGCTTAAAAGGGGCTGGATAAGATTATTCAACCCTCTAATTATTTGTGAAATTTGGAATTTCACCTGAAGATGGCTGCTGAGGAATTTCCCTCCTCACACCCGAGCCTGTTGGTTCTTTGTTGAAAAAGCGTAATTTGGTCCCATCTGGAGGGATGATGATTCCCGTGGCTGAACTGGTGGACCCAGTGGCTGGAGTGCTAGTTCCTGTTGTCGAGTCGGAGCTCTCAGCTGCTGAACAGGCAACTCTATCTGTGTTTCCAAATATTAATTTGAAAACCACTAATTAATTTTTTTTACATGAAACGGCCTTTTAAGAGCAAGCTAATATCAGTATTTAGTTTAAGTTTTTCAATGAAAAATAATTTTATTCTAGGAAATGTTGTACCCTGAGAATAAGTAGTGCTTTGAGGCTCTCCTAAACCATTAAATTCTTCTCGCATCGAATCCTTAGAATCCAAAATTCTCACGCTTCTTACTTGCCACGAATAAACTTATCCATAAAGACCTTAAGGGCCATTGAACGCAAAGCCGTTTGCCGTCCAAACGGTCATTGATATAGGGGACATAGAAGTGGCACACGTACCCGACTACCGTTTAGCAGGTTTATAATCCCCTCTCTATCCATTCAGAGACCACCTCCGATGGGCAGCGTTTTTTTGTTTTTTTTTATTGCATCAGGTATAGGAAATAGTTTGATATTTGAAAAGAAAGAAACGTCTTTAAATAATATAAAATTTTGGGCCTTAAAGTGTGTTTCTAGATTTTGTCTGCTAAGTGAACCCGACTACCTATGATGGGCAGACAAGTTTTTTTCGAATCAGGCGAAGACCTAGATTAATATTAGAAAAGAAAAACCGTATCAAATAATACAAAATTTTGGTTCTTAAAGCATGGTTTTTGAATCATGTCTACCAAATGAACCCAACCACCTAGAACGGACTATTTGTTTTTGTTTACAGTATTAACCTAGTTTAATAAATTGCCGCCATTTTTAATTCCGACCAGTTTGAGGTGGCAGACAAAAAAATGTAGTTGTACAAGTTGGCTAAAATGTGGAAATCACATTGAAAATTTTCTTCTTATAACGCATTTTTCGGCCCCTCATCTTGGACTATAGTCGGCGCTTTAAATATGCCGGCATCCGTTAGAACGACATTGCTGCCTTGAAGCTGCCGTGTAGCAGACGGGCAGAAACTGAAACCACACAACGCCGGGCAACTTATTTTAAGTTATAATTAACATGACATTTTAATATAGAATAACAAATATCATAAGACTAGCATAAATTATTTAATTGTGTATATAAACGTTAAATTATTTAACTTGTTTGTAATATTCATTAATTAAACATTATTTAGTCTCAAATCTATAATTACGAAATATTATCTAATATATATCTTGCTAGCTTGAAATGGTAGATTTTAATTTAAAATAGTTTGAACTACTTAATAATTTAATTATGATTATAACAGTAAATAATTATCCTTTTGAAATTCTCATTTTTTTAACTCTTATTTATTCATTTGTAAGTTGGCCATCCTTATAATTTGATTTAAATGACCGCATTGTTTTAAAAATCTAATGTATTTCCTGTTGAATAAATTTAAAGCAAAAATTAAATTTTTAACATGTAAGATTAGATAAAAATATATCATAGATTTAAACCACGGAACTTTTTTTTAAATAATAAAACTAATAATATATAAGTAAGCTATTCGATATAAATGAATTTTATAATTATATTATTAACGTCCACAATGCTATTTATATTTAATGATTATAAACCTTAATAATTTATTATTTGTTTAGTTCGATGGATTGAATACAAGATTTAAGTTTCTCTTATGACTTTAAATTAATAATAACGATTATAAAAACAGGAAAGAATTTTAGGATTTTCAGAATTCATTTAATATATTTTATATTAATACTTCTCGCTGGAAACAGCGGAAATTATTTTTAATTCATGCAAATATTTCTCCTTTATTTAGTTAATTTAATCATAGTTCATATTTACCCTTTTTATTTACACTAGCAATGGGGATGCAGATAATTATTTAAAATAAACACAATTAAAAGTATTTAGAGGCTATCCGATTTCGGAAATGTACTGTGTAGTTATGAAACAAAAACAAACAAATGTTTTCTATTGATCATCTAACAGTTTTGCACTGTGTTATAGAAAACAATATTTCTTATTTTTTTTTAATTGAAAATAATCCTATTCTATATGAAAAAAACTTAAATAATCTGACATGGCTTAAATACCGATAGCTTAAATTTTCTTCTCTGAAGTGCCTTTAATTTTGTAAATTTGAATAAATTAACCATTTCATCTTGTTTGTATTGATAAAAAAACGGATAAATATGTAAGTTGAACGAATTCGATATCCAACGAAAGGAGAAAAGAGGAAAAATATATTTTCATGCATTTTTTGAAACAGTAATAGGGAGTATAATATACGACTGGGAAGCTAATGATTTTAGAAAAAGTATAGTCTAATATACGATATTATAAAAGTTACCAGTACTCAAAGCAGTGCATGTATTCCTCCTTGCTGGTCATCCGCAATGTATTCCTTATAAGAGGTACTCGGAAAATAGTGCCAATGTAGAGAATTCGGTATCATTTCACAATGTGCTGCAATCCATTAGTTTACTATTTTGTAAGAATCTAATGGTTAAATTACTTTTTAAAATGATAGCTGATGAGCGAATTCTACTTGAATGTCATTTGCAGAGTTTTAATTTTAACGAGAACAAGATAAAGATATACGTAAAGATATTTCCTTGTTTTCATTTTGATGATTGTTCCTTCCAATGAGGCTTTATCTTAATATCCGTGCCGAGAACGTGTTCATGTTTTCTGAGTCGGATGGAATACTTCCCGCTTAATGATCATAGCAATGTTTTCCGAGTAGCGTCATGACTGATGACGACCGTTTATAAATAGAAGCACGGACATTGACAGAGAGCACAGACACCAGCGATGCTCCCAAACCCCTGCTGTTCTTGCTGCTGAGCGCTGCCTCCTGGTCGCAGACCGCCGCCCACGACTCAGTCATCATCAACTCGCCACGCCGCGACAACACCTTCCTCCGATGCCACATCTCGGACTCCGACCTCAGTGGCTGCAAGATTCATCGCTCCGGTCTCCAATCTACTTCAGGTAAGGGCTCCGTCATTGCCTACTCCTTCCTCGCCAAGTCCATCTGCGTAGACTCCGTCCTCGACGCGACCTACCCCGACCCAAAAACTAGACGCCACGAGCACCACTGACGTCTTCCAAAACATCGACGGCTACTTCTTGAATAGAGTCGTTGACTCGAACTCCTGAGCGCCCGAATCGACGCCTCCCCGCAGTGCTACAGCAGTGACCGCGGCTTTAACAGCTCGATCTACCATTCGCGCATATTCCATTCCACAATCCGTCGCTCCAGAGTGTTACAGTCAAATTTCACAGAGAGCTCTTCTTCATGCTTGTCCGTCATCGGATTCTCTGACCTACATTACACCCGCGTAAGCAATTCTCTGATCCAGAAACTGAAGAGCTATTCCTGCACTATGTCGAACTCTGTAGCTGAACATACACACTGTGAGGGCTCAACAGTGTCCAATTCCGAAATTAAAGCATGCTCAGTTTTTAACTCGAATTTGGTCAACAGCTTCATCAGTGGAAACTCCGAAGCGACTAACACCACGCTCACGAACTCGGAGGCCAGAAACAGTAACTAGTCGGTTCCGAACTCACCAATTCAAAGGTTTTCAATTCCAAGCTCACTAATTGCGTTATTGTCAATTCTAATGTCGATAACAAAGTGTGGGATTCGGTTAACATGATGAACGGTATGATGATGAGTGGCGACAGGAATATCAAAGAGCCTAATTTCTTATTTCCTATGCTACAAAATGTTTTTTCGCTTTCATTAACTTTAACCTGACTTGTTTCTTATAACCAAAACATTTTAATTACCAATAATTGTTGATAAACTCTAGAGAAATGTATTATGAAATTGTTTTATTTTATTTTTATTAATTTTAATTTCATCGCTTGTAAATTATATACAAAGATACATCCCTAAACTATAAATAAAGAGCAACCAAATTTCTTTTAATTTTACCTCTTCAAATTCATTTCAATTCCTTATTGTATCAGATAATAAAATCAATTCAATATAAATTAAATCGTTTAAAAAATAAGTAAATCAAGGTCTTTCTTAACCTGACCCATCGTCAGAACATAAATAATGTAGGGGGAAACCAAGAATATATTTTTGCGTACTAATGAGTCGTGTAATTTGTTATAATGATTAAATAATAACTTATTGAACGGTTATTTTATAACGATTATTTCGCTTGCTTTAGACCCAACCTGACCTAAACAAAATTCCAAACCATCAAAAGGAGCTACAATGAATACTAGTAATAATTTAGGATCATTGCAATATTTTTGCAGTAGAGTCAGAACGAACAATCATGTTAACTACCCAACAAAACATATGCCTTGATATTAACAAAGTGTAGTTCAAGGAAATCACATAAGGGTCGGTATTTTTTGGCCAAAATCGATCCTTTTTGCTAGTTTACATATTGTGAACAAAGAAGACCGGGAACGCTGTTTCATGACAGAAGAAGTTGGGTGCGGAATAGAACCCTGTACATCCCGGGGATAACCAACACAGTTAATAAATCGGCCGAAAGGTCGCGCGACTTTGATGTTAAGTTTACCGTATGTTATTAATAATCCCGAAAACTAAACCTTTTTACTTTCACTTACCAGTAAGTAATTCCAGTTTTCAACCTAAATACACGTTTTAGGGGCCCCTGAGTCCAAATGACCAAGTCCAGCAAAAATGTGTGTGTGTGTGTTTGGGTGCAAAGTAAGTCCAGAGCGAAAACGAAAAGTCCTATGAAACTGAAATTTTATATTTAAGACAACTATACACGCCCGAGATGTTACAGAACCTTTTTCATCAAAATCAGCTAACCAGAAGAACCGTTTTATACAATGCATTTTGCACCTTTTTACGATTTTCTCGAAAACGGCTCAAACCTTATTGATTAAACTCCCTATATCGATGTAAAATTTGATGGGCTTTAATGTCATGTAGGTTTCATTTTGAATAAAATAGTATGACACGGCTTAAATGCCGATATTTTAAATTTTATTTGTCTAAAGTAACTTCAATTTTGTAGATTTTATAAAAATAAACATATCATCTTGCCACCATTGATTAAAAACAGGTATATATATATATATATATATATATATATATATATATATATATATATATATATATTATAAGTTTAACGATTTGATAAGCAACTAAAGGAGAAAAGTAAAAATATATTTTTTTTAATGCAATTTTTTGTTTTTGAACATAAGAACAGTAATATACATGTATAATATACCGTTGGAAAGCTAAATATTTTAGAAATAATATTATCTTATACTCAAGATAGTAAAAGTTAATTAAGAGTATGAAAAGCCAACAAAAATAACTGACTATTTTAGATAATCTATACTAATATTATAAAGCTGAAGAGTTTGTTTGTTTGTTTGAACGCGCTAATCTCAGAACCTACTGGTTCGAAATGAAAAATTCTTTTTGTGTTGGATAGTTCATTTACCGAGGAAGGCTATAGGCTATTTAACATCACGCTGCGACCAATAGAAGTGAAGAATCAGTGGAAAATCTGGGAAAAAACTGGAAAAATTAGGGAATAAAAAACCTCGCATCCCAATGATTTCAAATGATTTACTTTTTATTTTTAAAATAATTCAATTTCCCCATAATTTATCTTTTGCTGTAACAATTAATAAATCACAGGACCAAACATTTAAACACGTAGGAATTGATTTACGCCAAGATCGGGTTGCGGAGAAAATCATTATGTTCTTCTGCTACATGAAAATAAAACTAAAAAAGTCATTGGAAACGTGGCCGCTTACTTTGAAGGACGAACAACGGCTAAAATATTCGAAAATAAGGTACTACAGGCAAAATATTTGGACCGAAGAGAGATGAGGCCACTAGGGTGTAAAGAAGGTTGCGGAGACTATATTTATATCAATCTATATTATTATATAAGTCATGTTTTATTTCAAGAGTCATTTTTAACTTTTATCGTTATTACCTTGAAGCATATACATTTTTAAATTCAAATAAATTATAACAATTATTATTTCTTTTGAATTATTCGAGTATAATAATCAGAACTATTATTTTAATCATATTTAGGACTTTTATTAGCTATATGCATATGTTTATAAAATATATCAATCAATTTTCTGGTCATCGCAGTATCTAAAAAATGACTATGGTTGTGAAGCTAAAATTTTTCCTGGAGGTTCGCCTTAGTGTCTAGATGTGCAATAAGGCTGGGTTTGAAAATCTTCAACTTACAAGTGGTTGAAATTGTAAATTTAACTGAAAGAAGTCTAGATTGGGCTTTAAATAATAACAAAGAGTAGCAGATAGTTGATATTTATTATAGCTACTTTTACTATAAACGCACATAAATTAATACGAAATGCAGTATTCGCTAGCAAAGCTGCGGTTCACAGCTAGTAATTTTATAGATTTTTAATAAAACACATGTTTCTATAGAACTTCAATTTAATTAGTTCTTTAATAGTTTTACTCATTTTATCTCTAATTGTATTTGAAAATTATTTAATCGATTATAAAAACGGAGATAAGTAAAAGTCTTGTGTTTCACGCACCAGATTTTTAATTAATACACTCTCTCCTGGAATACATAACAAAGAAACATAAGGACAGCGCAAGGAGACGAAAGAGCTGCAGGACTTGACAAAGCTGATGAAGGCCACCTGACTTGCTAATACTGAGCCGTCCTCTCGAGACCACCGCCTTTTCAAACAGAACCTGCGGTGCATCTGGTTTCTTCACTGTGTTCTCTGCCTTTGCAAGAAGATTAGCAATAGCCAAATAGCCCAGTAAAATAGGGCTAAAATTCTAGATTTGTGGGAATTAATTCGGATAAAGCTGGAAGTCGTTCGATTACCTCTCCTTATGGTCCTAAATAAAAGTAATCTCAGTTTGCACAGGTGGTTAACTTTTTTAACTTAACTTTTTGGAGCCGAATAACCTTGAATTTTTGGAGCCTTTATCAGTTTTCCACCTATAACTCGAAAACGGTGCCTCCAACAGAAAATATTTTCCTTACCAAAATGGAATATCTATAAGTTTACTTTCTAAAAGTCCCATTAGTCATTAACTTTGCTTCAAAAATTTAGCCGCAATTGTTCGTGAGAATTAAGCAATTTTTCACGTTTTTGTTGCAAAACCATATTTGGTCACTTGAAGACAGCTGTAACTTTAAAACAACTATTCTAATCGAAAAAATCATAGATTATAAGTTGTAGAACATCAAATTTTAAGTCCAAAATCCTCTATAAATTTAATTTTTTTTTAATGATCGTACAAAACGAATTTCAAATTTAAAAAGACTTTAGGACTTTAAATTTGATGCTCTATTCTATGACTTTTTTTTCGATATGAATAGTTGTTGCAGGAACTAATTGCTTATTTGTGACGAATGACTGCGGCAATATCTTTTCCTAAATTCATTGACTAAGGCGACTTTTTTAAAGTAAATTTAACGTTCTTTCATTTTGAAAAGAAAGATATTTTCTGGAAGAGGAACCGCTTTTTGAGTTATAGGTGAAAAAGTGCCAACAATTAGAGGTTTTTCGGCTCCATTAACTTTTTGGATGGTGCAAACTCAGATTACTTTTATTAATAAGCAATGACAGGTATTGAAACAATTTCCAGCTTTGTACGAATTAATTCTCACAAATATCCGTATTTCACTTGGCTGAAAGAGCTTCCTTTCAAACTCTAATTTCGTCAACCGACCTGACCGGCTCAGGTTCCTTCCGCGACATAATTCTTTATTAGCCTATTTTCCCCCAAAACAAGCAACTATCTCGCTATACCAAAGGTTTATTATATTACTGTATGCGCGAAAGGCCGTGTAGACAGGCTGACGGGCTTCGCAGTATTCGGAGGAGTAATCTACAATTTATATTATACCTACATTTATATTATATCTACAATAGGAATAATCTAAATTTGTATATTATAGGAATGGTTATTTTTCTCACTCAATACTGCCCCATTATATGAAATAACATGAAATGCAATTTTACCGTTTCTCGGGGTCGTAATACACAAGAGGTGAAGGAGAAAGATTGGAGAAGAACAGATCCGTGTTGCTTTCTCATTAGCCGTTATGTTGATTAGGTTCACACCGTTCACAGCGCCATCTACAATCAGTTCTAGATTTTATGTCAGGCTTATTGGGGCTAGCTTATTTATTTGCACTCAATTAAAACATTATCTCCACTTTGTTTCTTATTAAGTTCTTTACCAATGACATACACTCCTATCTTTCGTTCGGTATTCCATTTCTTAAGTTAAAACGTTTCACATTGGGTTGAAAACAAGCGATTTTTCTAGTTTCTACTATTTAAAAAATTGATTATCATTTTAATATCATAAATTAGCCTGCTGAGCATAAAATGAACTAAAAACGGTACGAAAACCATAGGTAGTGTAGCTTTTTTTTTTTACTATAACGTAATTAATGTCCAAAGCTGATTGATTTTGGTCTTAAACATTCTAGTCCGGATTAAGTTTATAAGGTTACTTAAAGATTTTTTTTTTTTTGGCGCGACAGACTGTGTAGAACTTTCGTTGCGCGGTGTAATATAATCAGACTATCACTACTTGGGCCGATTTTTGGGTGTGACCAAGAGATGCCTAACGGGCCTCGCAGTAACTGGAGATGGCCTGTTTGAGAATCCACTTTTAATTTGCTATATATATTTCACCAAATTTAGTAAATATAAGTTAAAACAAACATTATCATTACCATACCTTCTTATTATTGTTCTAACAATAAATTAAATGTCTTCTGAATACATTTTTTTTTAAGAACAATGCAAATAGAATGTGAAATTTAACTAACCAACAAGGAAAGGTATTTCTGTGAAACATATATCACCTAGTAATTAAGATTTTAAAAAAAAGGCCATAGTTATTAGTAACGTTGTAATTACGTTACGATGACTCAGTGTTGGAACAACGCATTTAACACGGGCTATATTCTTCAATACAGTAAGTACTCCGTCTCTTTTGATTCTTTCAAAAGTGCACTATATCCAGATTTAAGATATGCAAGAAGATAATTTATACTATTTAATTTGCACCTCTTCACGATTTTTTTTATTAAACTCGCTATATTATTGTAAAATTAATAGCCTTTAATATCATATAGGTTTGCATTAGCTTTGCTGAATTTGAACGCCGAACTATTAAAAGTTTCTTTCCTCTGAAGTACCTTTAATTTTGTAGGTTCGAAAAAAGTAAAAATATCTTGTTATATCACTGATGAAAATTTGGTAAACATTAAACAATTTGATAAACAAATGAAGAAGAAATCTGCATACAATTTTTTACTTACACATACTACATATAGTATTGCGATCGTGAATATTTTCGAATTCCAGTTTTCAACGGAAATACACGTTTTAGGGTCCCCTGAGTCCAAATAACCAAGTCCAGCAAAAAGGTCTGTGTGTGTGTGTGTGTGTGTGTGTGTGGTAACTCCCGGGCAGAAACGGTAAGTTCTATGAAACTGAAATTTCATATTTAAGACAAATATACGCCCGAGACTTGACAAAACTTTTTTCATCAAAATGAGCTTACCAGAAGAGGCACTTTATACCATGCATTTTGCACCTTTTTTCGATTTTCTCGAAAACGGTTACGACGATTTTGATTAAACTCGCTATATCGATGTAAAATTTAATGGGCTTTAATATCATGTAGGTTTTATTTGGATAAAACTGGTCTGACAGGGCTTAAATGCCGATATTTTAAATTATCTTCCTCTAAAGTACCTTTAATTTTGTAGATTCAATAATAATAACTAGATTATCTTATTAACGCTGATGAAAAACAGGCAAATATATAAATTGAATAAATTCGATACCCAACTAAAGGAGAAAACAGAAAAAATATTTTTTTAAGGCAATTTTTCGTTTTTGAACATAAGAGCAGTAATATACATGTATGATATACCCTTTGAAAGCTAAAGATTTTAGAAAAAATGTCATCTCATACACAAGCTTTTAAAAGTTAATAGAGAGTGATGAAATGGACATAAAACTATCTGATTATTTTAGATAATGAAAACAGCTGGAGGCTATTGAAGTTAAAAGTTGTTAAAAAAATTACGAAAACAATTTTCTGTTTTCTTGTCGTTCCAGGATATTTCTTGAACATTAAATCAACGTTATAACGCGACAATACCCGACTCTTAGTTGAAGGTATTGTTCGTTCGCGAAAGTAACTGTTTCTTTACCGAGTGTGCAACCCCGACTGCACCGCTCGGTAAAAATGAACGGTAATGAGGCAACTAATGAAGAATTGAAGGCCGCGGAACTACCTTCACAGCGTAATAAGGAATCCAAAGCAAAAGAATCCAAAATATTATCTGGTGTTAATGTAGAAACCAAGAAGACCCCAACTCGTTTAACGTATGCCCAAATGACGACAAATCAACCTGTGTCACACCGTGAGTATGCTATTGTCCTACCAACTATTAAGGGTATTAAGCAAAAAGACTATGTAGAAGGTTTAGCGGAACTTGTAGATCCAAAATGTATACGTTTCGCTTCACGTATCTCTAATAATAGATTTTGCATCCACCTAAATTGTAAAGAACAAGTAGATCAACTACTATCCAACCACAGCACTTTAACCATTGGTGAGAATGTAGTTCCAATGAGGCGGCTGGTAAACCCTGCCAAACGCATCATCATATCCAATGCTTGTCCGAGTATTCCTAGCAGCCTTATTGAAAGTGAATTAAAAATATTAGGTATTATATTACTCTCTCCGATTACGTTCTTGAAGGGAGGATACCAAAATTCTAAGGTCAGCCACATCTTGAATTTTAGGAGGCAGGTGTTTATTGTACCGGAAGATTTAGAAAAACTTTCAAGTTCAATTGTACTCACCCATGATGGGCTTACCTCACGCATTTTCTTTTCTGAGGACGTATTACTTTGTTATGTCTGCAAGAAACCAGGTCACTTCGCGGCGGATTGCCCAGATTCAGATTCCTCTGATTCTGCGCCAAAAGAACTGCATCCTCAAGCTACCTACCAACCCGATACAGTCACTGAAAAAAACTACCAAGAAACGGAAAATCAGACATCACTTAATAAAAATAGCATAAGTATTGAACGACTTGTCTGTGCCCAGATTGAACCAGTAAAACCCCAACAGAAACCACATTGTTCGCGAGATATTGAACCTATCTGTAAAAATGAAAAAATTGAGCAAACATCGGCTCCTCCAGGCGATAATCAACGACATAAAGAATCACCAACGATAGGTAAAACGAACAAAAAACAAGTATCAGACACTACAAAACAAGACAAATTACAACACAAAGCAGATCCACCAACAAAACCTACTGTATCCCAAGCAAAATCTAAAATTCAAAAACCTACAATTAGAGACATTTTAGAACCGGTTCGTATTCAAGTAACAAATGATCATCGATACCCTCTAGCCTTTACGAAATTGTGTCTATTTTTAGAGATGGCCCAAGCCGAAAAACCATCGAACATAAAAGAACTTGCCTCACAGTTTACAAGAAACACCACTGGACTAAAAACAATGCTAACGGAAATAAACATAAACTAACAAACAGAGGAATCAAGATAAAGGTCTCCAAAATCATAAAAGAACTAAGTAGTGCAACTCCAGATCAAATTACAGAATCCTTTTCTGATTCTAGCGATTCAACACTTTTCGGTGTTGGTTTGGCTAGACAATAAATTTTAATATTCCAAATGGAGCCAATAATACAGTGGAATTGCAATGGTATTTTTAGCCATTATGAATACTTTCAGAAACTATTGAGCGAGGAAAATCCATTGTGTTGCTGCCTCCAGGAAACACACTTAAAAGAAGGTCAGTTATTGAATTGCAAAAATTATTGTGTATACCGAAGGGACAGACAGGGTACCGAGAGATCATGGGGAGGGGTTTTAACATTGGTAAGAGCTGACATTTTCTCAGAGGAGCTGAAATTAGACACCCATCTCGAGACTGTAGCAGCGGTGATTAAAGGTACACAATCCCTGACAGTTTGTAATATATACATACCGCCAGCAATTGAGTTCTCGAGGGAGGACATAGAACACATTGTTGATCAGTTACCGAGGCCATATCTCCTTCTGGGAGATTTTAACGCTCACAGCTTAGTCTGGGGTTCTCCTTTGCAAGATAATGGACATAGAGGACATAAAATCGTAAAATTTTTAGAGGATAGCAGCACAGCCACTATTCTCAATACTGGATCTCCAACCCACTTCTACTCAGCTAGAAATGGCTTTTCTGCCATAGACTTGACTATTGTAGACGTTAGATTGGCACCTAAATGTACCTGGGAAACCAAAACCCACCTATATGGTAGTGATCATTTCCCTATCATTGTTAGGATCCAAGGATCATCACTACCACATAATTTAAAGCTACATTGGAAGTATGCGGCGGCCGACTGGGAGAGCTTTCAGAAATCCTTCATCGTGAATAGCGAGAAGCTTGAAAGTAATGAAAATGACGTAGACTTTAAGGTAACAATCTTAAATGAAATAATACTGCAAGCTGCTCACGAGAATATTCCAACTGCTTCAAAAGCACAACTTAGGAAAAGAGTACCGTGGTGGAATGAGCGATGTCAAGCAGCTATTCGAGATAAAAAACGGGCGTTAAACAAGTATAGAAGAAGCCGGAATATAGGCGATGCCATTGAATTCAAGAGACTTAGATCCATTGCTAATAGAATTATTAAAGATAGCAAGAAGTCATCGTGGAAAGAATTTGTCTCGTCAATTAATTACGAAACTCCTGCCGCCCTAATGTGGACCAAAATTAGATCGATCCGTGGAATCAGAAACAACAAAGGAATACCTGGTTTGGAAATCGAAGGGGAAATAGTCACTGATCCCACAGAAATAGCGGAAGCATTGGCAAAACAATTTAACGTATTTTTTTAAGCTCCCACAGTGGAAAGGAAACAGTAGAAAGGATCGAACAGGAACAAACACAAAACGGTACTCATACTTCGCAATGATTATTATAACGTCCCATTCTCAATGGAAGAAATGGAAACGGTGATTAAAAACAGCCGTAATAATGGTGCACCTGGTATTGACGAGGTTTCATATGAAATGATAAAACATTTACCATATGAAGGGCGTTCTCATCTATTACGATTGTTCAATGACATCTGGGAGACTGGGCGTATTCCTAGGCTATGGAAAACATCAATTATCGCACCTGTTCCGAAGAGAGATATTTCCATTCATCCCAAGGACTTTCGACCTATATCGTTGCTACCATGTTTCTCGAAGATACAAGAAAAAATGGTGAACACCAGGCTTGTGCACTTTATGCAACATAATAAACTGTTGATTCCTCAACAATTTGGTTTCAGAGAACATTATTCAACGATAGATGCAATAATGTCCCTGCAGTGTGAAGCCGAAGAAGCTTTCGCCCAAAAAGAACATTTGATAACTGTTTTTCTTGACTTAGAAAAGGCATATGACACTATGTGTAAGGAGAACTTGATGCGAATTCTAACAAATTATGGAATTCAGGGAAACTTGTGGTCTTACATAGCCGATTTCCTCAAAGATAGAATGTTTCGAGTCAGAGTTGGATCTTCGTTGTCATCTCTTAACACTTTGCAAAATGGTACACCTCAAGGCTCACCTCTAAGTGCTACGCTATTCCTCGTTGCAACAAACGATTTGCCCAAGATTTTCGAAAGAGCTATTAAAGTTGTATTATTTGCCGATGATATATTGCTCTTAATTCGTAGCAAATTCCTTGAATTCATTAAGTGGAAGCTTCAGAAGGCGTTGAGAAAAGCTCAAATCTGGGCTCGAAAAAGTGGCTTTAATTTTTCTACACAAAAAACCAAAGCCATGCACCTATGCAGATTGAGAGGATGCTCTACAAATCCAACTTTGAAATTAGGAACGGAAGACATCCAATTCGTAGATCATCAAAAGTACCTCGGACTCCAATTAGATAGAGGTTTGAAGTGGATTCCCCATATCAAAAATCTTAAGAAAGAATGCTTGAAAAGGCTCGGTCTCCTCAAGTGTCTTTCACACTCTGGTTGGGGAGCAGATAGAAGCAGCCTATTAATTGTATATAAAGCAATAGTACAAAGCAAGATTGGCTACGGTTCTTGTGCTTTCGGCACCGCGAAGAAAAGTATTCTGCGGATATTAGATCCCGTACACAATGCGGCACTTAGGATATGCTCGGGTGCTTACAGAACGTCTCCGGTCGAAAGTGTAAGTGTCGAAATTGGTGAACCCTCCCTCGAGTCAAGAAGACATTATACAATGGCAAAATACGGAGCAAAAATAGTTTCAATTCCAAAACATCCATTAAAAAACGTTCTATTCGGTGCAGAACCATTATTAAGAAATGGATTTGGAAAAAAAGTACTTGAAATAACCTCATCTCTGAATATGGATCTAGCCATCGTTCAACAGTTACCAGAAGTCTGTAAACCAAGTTGGTGTGCCCCTAAAATTCAAATCATAGAATCTCCACATTTTTCTAAAAGGGCACTAGTTCCTCAAGAAAATCAAGTAGCCTTTTTAGAACTAATAAGTAACTATCCGGATCATAGCATCCTTTATACGGACGCATCTAAAACAGGAGACTCTGTAGGTTTTTCGGTCATAACGGCGAATGAAGAACTTCTATACAACCTTCCAGAAGCTTGCTCAGTCTTCACAGGAGAGGCCAATGCCATCAGAGAAGCTCTGTTGTATATAAGAGGTTCAGAGCATTATCAAAAATTTGCCATTGTGTCCGACTCAAAGAGCGTTTTGAAAGCTATTCATAGCTCAAAGATTAGGCATCCAGTAGTGGCAGAAATCCACAATATATACTGTGAAATCCAGATGAAGAATAAAGAAGTGGTATTAATATGGGTTCCCGCTCACAGTGGCATATATGGCAATGAAAAAGCCGATGCCACGGCAAACTCTGCTCGTCGTTTGACTGCACCTCAAGCAACGATGGTCAACAAAGTCCCTCTGCAAGACTGGACAAGGCAGTTCAGATCTTTACAGAAGGAAAAGTGGCAGGTCGAATGGAATGCAAATCCATCTAAATTAAGTGAAATAAAAAAAGATTGTGCCCGTTGGAAGACCTCCAACAGAAAGTCAAGGAGAGAAGAAGTGATCCTCTGCAGACTTCGGATAGGACATAGTGAGTTCTCCCACGGCTACCTTCTGCGAGGTTTAGAAGCCCCAACATGTACAAAATGTGACACAGTGAGAACAGTAAAACATATATTGTTAGATTGTCCAATCTTCAACAAATTAAGAATTGAACTAAAAATGGAAAAAACTCTAAAAGAATTATTACAAGATGATGAAAAAAAAGCCAATATCCTCTTGAAGTATTTAAAAAGAAGTTTATATTATAACAGAGTGTAAAATGTAAATGTGAACGCCAATGACCCACTAGGGTAGAGGCGACATAAATAAATAAATAAATATTTTAGATAATAATAAAGAATTTTTAATGAAACGCATGTTTCTATAGAAATTTAATTTGATTAATTCCTTAATAGTTTCACGTATTTTTATCTCTAACTGTATTTGAAAATTCTTTCATTGATTTTTAAAATCGAGGTAAGTGAAAGTCGTGTGTTGCCCGCACCAGATAAAATAACCAAATGAAGAAGAAATCTGCATACAATATTTTTTTTCAGATGTTCAAGTACTTAGACTAGCAATTATGAAGTGTTCATACTCAGTATAAGTAGTTGCAAATATTTAAACGAGTCGATATATGTGATATTGAAATTAATTGTAACTAAATTAGTGACCAAATTATTCACATGACCATAGTTGGCATATAGAAATAAAGTTATGTAATAAAATATGACCTATATTAATTTAATATGGAATACTTTGATTCTGAAGATGAGGCATTTTGGATCTCGAAACGTTATAAATGAATTATTAATGTAATAATAAATAAATATAAAAAATAAGAGAATGTAACAGATCATTTATTTAGTATAATTATACTAATCAATATTAGAAATTAAAACTAAAATGATTTCTTAAATAAAAGAGACAAATTATTAATGATCCCAACTACCTACATGTTGTTTGGCTGTTCGTTAGTGTAATTTAGCGAATGTAATTTAAGTACAATAATTATTTTTCATGAAGAAGAAACCACATGTCTACCTCAATTATTTAACATTACATGTTTAATAACTTGTAATATATTCTTGGAAGATTTTAGTTTTTTCTTTCTTTCTCAGTATACAAGCCTAACACAAACGCAGCTTACAAAATTCTTTTATTCTATATTTTTTCTCCTCTTCACTCACTTTCCTGAGTATTATTAGAACAATGTTGGACGTTAATGCTAACCTATATTACCATTTAAAATGTACAGCCTCATTACATTAACTTAAAAACTGGGAATTCACGGGCGTAAAACAATGAGTAGCATAAAGCAATATTTATCTTCGTTACAGAGGGAAATAACCGTCCAAAAGGTCGTAATATAGTCTTCGTAAAACAATAAAAAGTTGATTTTTATCCCTATATACCATGATGCCACTATTACTGGAGATGTGATAATGTGTCAGATGGGTCTGTATGCAGCTAAAATGGTTGATGGAAAAATTAGTGTTTTTATAGAAGCTCTACAACGAAGGTGGACGAATCATGAGGTTATTTAAACAGTTAATCAACAGATTTGGGGAAGCTGAACTCAATGTGAAGTAGTAATTCAAGAAGGCAGAAAGATAAAACATCTATTATAGCGATTATGTGTTTATGCATGAGCAGCATTAACGATAGCAACAAATTCAGTTTCAGAAGAAACACGAGATATCTCGGGTCTTATTTGCGTAAAAAGACCTCACTTGTAATATAATTAAGCCCAAAACTATTTATCCAAGTTGTAGAATTTGGAATTATCTCGAAGGTTTAATTTTTAAAACTAATCGTACTTAACCTTCCAACTTAATGGCCGATAATCATAAAACATAATTTCCTGTATAAAACGACTCTTCGATAATTTAATGGGAAGGATGAGACGCGCGTTACTCTGAGAGACAGCTGTTCTGTATGCTTCGCCTGACAAGAACTTTGCGGCGACCTAATTACCTAGCAGGTCGTTAGCAGAGGTCGCTCCTATTATTTTCTCATTCAGGTAGAAAAATTCGTATTCAGGGGCTGCCAAGGAAGGGATTACGCCGTTGCCCTCCGGCTACACTTTAGGGATAGGGCGGTTAGGAATCTATTAAAAAAGGGCATAATGGCGAGCATAAGTATTCCCGGGGGTCGTAAATTTGAATTTAGTATCTGGCCGGGTTCCAGGGGTCTCGTCCCGGTTATAGTGATTGGCCTATCTCAAAGCCTTCCCTAATAGCCTCCTCTAAGTACCTAGCCATTTAAATTTGTCACTGAATATATAATGTATCTATTGCAGATAATTATTAATGATTCTGGATGGGAATATATTATAACGACAGGACTGTTAACCTAGTGGATAAAATTACCAGTGGGTTATTTCGATTCGTATCATATTAAAAGGAGAATCGAGTAAAAAATGGTGGTTCTCTTCCATTTTGAATTTTTTTTTTTTTCAAAGCCCCTTGTAGTTTGGTTTAAAATTCTCAAATCTGTTGGTTTGTTAGCTGTGCATGGTACATTTTAAGAGAGGGATAAGGAGACGGAGGAGGAGGTTTTTTTTTTTTTTTTTGTTTTTTCTATTAGACAACAAATAATAAACTAAAAAATTCTTACAAAACCAAATACAATATTTAATACACTTATCTTAACACTAAAAGATTTGTGATATAAATATTTTGTGGATCCTTCTTAATTGTGAAATTCCTCCCTGCGTTCGGATACAATGGATTCTATGCAAGAGATCTATACTCCATATTCAGTCTTATAATGGTATAATAATATGGCTTTTAAAATCCAGTGGCAAATATAAGGTGTTATTGATCGTAAGAACCAATTCTCCAGTGATCACAAACTGTATCCTGGATTCAGTAATGTATGAAATGAATCGAGAAAAAAAAAATTATTATACTGGGATTAAGTCCCCTTAGAATAAAGTGAATGAAGTAAGAAAAGACAAAAAATATTTATGGTCTGTTTACTTTAAAAAAATAAAAGATCAACTATTCGATTTATCTATAAATCGTTAAAAATTGATATATATATATATATATATATATATATATATATATATATATATATATATATATTTATATTATATATATATATATATATTTTGAGTGATATCTCATTGAGTTACAATAGTATCTAAGGAATGGATATCAGAGCGAAGGTTGAGGAGCTCAGTTATGTAGGATGGTTTTCTATTTTACTTTCACTTACCTATATATGAAATATATAGTAAGGGAAAGTATTGCGATCGTGAAAATTTTCGAATTCCAGTTTTCAACGGAAATACACGTTTTAGAGCCCTCTGAGTCCAAATAACCAAGTCCCGAAAAATGATCTGTGTGTCCATGTGTGTGTGTGTGTGTGTGTGTGTGGTAAGTCTAGAGCAAAAACAGTAAGTCGTACGAAACTGAAATTCCATATTTAGGACAACTATAAACTCGACATGATACAGCGACTTTTTCATCAAAATCGGCTTACCACAAGAGACACTTTATACCATGCATTTTGCACCTTCTTAAAAACGGCTCAAACGATTTTGGATTAAACTCGCTACATCAATGTAAAATTTAATGGACTTTAATATCGTGTAAGTTTAATTCTGATTGAATTAGTTTGACAGGGCTTAAATGCCGATGTTTTAAATTTTCTTCCTCTAAAGTACCTTTGATTCTGTAGATTTTAAAAAATTAGGGCAATCATCTCATTAGCATTCATAAATAACAGATTAATATGCAAGTTGAACGAATTTGATAAACAAATAAATAAGAAAAGTGCAACCATATTTTTGAATGTATTTTTTTTTTTTTTTTATTAAAAAGAAAGACGTATAGATTAGATTAGATTTTTGTTTTCCAATATTTTACAAGTGGCTACATGCCTCAAACTTCATACATGTTGACACACGCTTGTACCAATTATATGTTACTTTTACGTTATATTTTACAAGGGTTAATGTATAGACGTATAATATACAGTTAGAAAGAGAATTATTTTAGAAAAAATATTATCTGAAACACAAAGTTGTAAAAGGTAATATCAAGTAACGATTGGGAAATGAACTTATCCCTGATTAACATTTTAATAAGTTATATTATTTAATCTAAATCATGTGTTCCCAACGAAAATGAATACACGTTTTATAAAAATCAACATAAAATATTTTTATAATTTTTAAGTATATTTAATAGTTTTTAAATTGATATTAACAGTCGAGGTAAGTGGAAGTCGTGTGTTGCCCGCACCAGAATTTTCAAAGTTTAGAATAGGTAAGAAACATGGAAATATTGCCGTCAAATAGAGCGATAAAGTCATATTAAGTTGGTATAATAGCCAGAAATATAGTCATGTCTACGGGCTCCGAAAACAAATCTTATAAAGCAGTTCATAAGACGTATCTGATGTTTCATGACAAATATATTTTAGGAGGATAAGGATTATAACTAACATGAGACGCTGTCAAATAATGTTATATTAAGAATAATCAAAACCCTCTCGCAAGTGATTAAGCTGCAGGCGCACAAGTTGCCCCTCCTGCCGGCAAAGTTTGGCCGCCCGGCGAGGGCAGTTCCTTGTTCTGTTGAAAATGTGGCCCATGGCAAACATCTTATTAGCTCTGGTCTAAGTGCTAAGTCCTCTACCGCCCCTTTTAAACTTCGGCGGCGAAAGAGTTTTCCGGAAGTCGGGAGCTTCGGGGAGAGGGACCGGCATTAATGTAAATAATGAACAAGAGGTAGAAGCCGGCAAGCCCCCCTCTTCCTCCAAGATGGATTACGAAAAAGTAAAGAAAGAATAAGCGATTTGTGAATAAACAACCTCCTCTCACCCTCATTTTTCAGTCCAAGTCTTGGGTAAATCCTCAATATTCACCAGCCTGTGGACTGGAAAAATCGAACCAAGTACTTACTCTTTAATGCAGGGTGTTTCAATCACTAGCAAACACTTTTTTTTCCCGCTTAAACTTTATAAAAACAGACATTGCAACGGTTTGATAATACCTAAACTTCCATTCCTAAATATAATTGCTGACCCCAAGAAAAGTGATGGCACATTTCTTCTATCCAAAAATATTATTATTACCTCCACAGTTCACGATAAAAAATGTGAAGAAATCTATCACCAAGACAATATTATACTGTTATGTATTGTGGATACTGAGGAGAGTTCATTATTAAATAATTTTAATATTAATCAATTAAAGATTAAGAAGCCTTTGTCGGCAAAACATCAAAACGCGTTTACCTCCATGCCCCCACCCCACCCCCAGCGATACCAAGAGCAACTTCCTTGACCCCAGGATAAAAGACCCCCTTGGCTTGGGCACTTCCCATATCAGCCCCGCCCGAGGTAACGACGATGAGAAAGAAGATTCGAAAAAGTCAGTCAAGTTCTATCCTCAAGAAGAGGTCAGTCTTATTCCAGCCACGAGAGTTGAAGTTCTAGCTACGAGAAGAGGAAAGGTCCGTCGGGGCTCAGAGCAGTTGGAGGATGAAGCCGAGAAGGGGCGCCAAAGTTTTTGTAAGGTATTTCTTTATTGTAAGATTGTATGGCAAGGTTAACGGAAACGTCCCTCAGTATTCTCAGGCATTGTGTAAATAAATTTAATGTTTAAAATAATGTCATTATAGAAACTTGGCTAATTTAATCTTGCTACCCTCCATGCCACCTACTGGGTTCGGTAAACACTATTCCTTTTGAATGGAAATCCAATGGTTTCATTAAATGTAGTATATATATATATATATATATATATATATATATATATATATATATATATATATATATATATATATATATTGATTAAGGATATCAATTAATCAAGTTTTTGAAGGTACTGCTGCCTTAGAAAAGCAGCCGCCAAAAACATAGCAGTACCTATGGATCAAATTAGCCAGGCACCTGACTTTTGTAGGTTACTTTATAAAAAAGCTACCTAATATTAGAAACAAAGCTTACAAACTAGCCGATCTCCTCACCCCGCCACACGTAAGTTTGCGGCTGAAGGTCATCATTCACAGCAACTTCATCTCGTCAGCTCTGCTCTACGGTGCTCCTATGTTTATTCATATCACACCGCAAACTGAGAAGAAATTACAGCAATTTCAAAATGGTGTGGTCAAAAGAATAAGCGGGAATAGTTTGCTGACAATCACAAAGGTTATGTATTTATTCAGCAAAAAAAACATGAAAATGAGAACACATACACAATAGAATATTTACCTAATAGTAATCAAAGCCTGCCGAAGAGTGTTGCAATATTGAGCATTCAGCCCTTAGCGGTAAATTTAAATAAATGTTAAGTAGGAGGTAGGAAGGGACACTAACTGAGTTACTGTTCAAAGGGTCACTAATTGCCGGGTGCCCCCCACCCACGATTTTCAATTTGGCCCTCAAAGTGAACTCTAAATTGTTCCACATCCTCCAGGGGGCTTTTTAACAGTCGGTCAGTGAATCAATTCCTTCCCGCACTTCTTTCTTGTATACATTGCATGCTAAAGCAATGTTTTTTTGTTTTTTTTGCTGGAAGAAGATCCACTGCTTTTTCTTTCTATTTTTTTAGTTCTAGTAGGTAAAAAATCCCAACTCAATGAGAATATTTTATCTCTCAGTAGTCGATGAACGACCTCACTAAGAATTATCTCTTAGATAATCAAATCCAGGTAGAAATTCAGGACCTTACTTTACTTTATATTTGTTTCTTCTGAATTTTAGTTCAAATGTTGTATTGTTAAAAAAAAAAGAATTATAGCAATCATTTTTAACTGTTTTAGTTAAAGTTTATTTTACCGGTTACGAACAGGTTTACATACCATAACGAAATTTCGATTAAACTCATCAAACATTTATTGTATGTATGATATCAGGTGTTTTAAAAGGCCCATTTTACTTTAACCTACCTATATATGAAATATAAAGTAAAGTATTACGATCGGGAAAATTTCCGAATTCCAGTTTTCATTAGAAATATAAGTTTTAGGATCCCCTGAGTCCAACTGAGATACCTACGAAAATATATTTTTTTTTTTTATTTATTTATAGTAATTTACAACTGTACTAAAGGATACAATAAGTAAATATGTAGAATGAATATAAAAAGTCATGAAAATGTCTTGAGAAAGGACCACCCTGTGGTAGCACTTCACTAACTATTTTAATACAGTAGGTCCCGAGGCCACCTTCTTTTCAGTCGCCTTGGAGGGTTATCAGGGATATCTGAGGAAGATAAATTACGGACAAGTGGGTTTGTATGGGCATGGAGTTTAGAATGGAAAGAGGAGTATCTATCACGGGCTATGTCTGCAACAAATGGGATGTTAAGGTAATTATGTAGGAGTTGATTTGTAACAAAATAATGAGCATTCAGGATTTTGGATTGTAAGGACTGGATGCGGGAAGAATTAGATGGTTTCGTAGAGCCCAAAAGCTTGATTCCATATGTCCAAATAGGTCTGATAATTGTGATGTAGATGAGTCTTTTGTAATGTACTGGAAGTTTTGAACGTTTGTCTAGTAAGTGTTGTAGTAATCGATATCTTCGACCAGTTTCTTGTCGTTTCAGTCTTGTGTGAGGATTCCAAGTAAGGCGCTTGTCAAGATAGAGATCTAGGTATCGGATTTGTTCTACAGAAGTAAGGGTAATGTTATTAAAGGATAGTGGGGGGGAGGGGAGGAAGTCATCGGTTTGCGACGAAGGGTAAAGGTGATTTGGTGGGATTTGTTGGGATTTATTTTAATCCTCCAATTTTGACACCATTCTTCAATGGCTTTGATGTGGGACTGAAGGGTTTGGGATGCAGTAGTTGGATCATTATGGACGGATAAGACACACGTGTCATCAGCATAAGTATTGAGGACAGTGCGAGTTACGAAAATATAAATATCTAAATAAATTTTGTTGTAAGGGCTCAAAAATGGTTTATCACAAATATTTTTCTATGTATTATTTAAAATCATTAATGATAATAAAACCGTACATAAACTTAAAATTCTAATAATCCGATGAAGCAAAAAAGCACAGAACTCTGTCGGAGTAAACTTACCATCAGTACATTTTTTCCGTTCAAAAACCTACCCTGCATGCGCAACTATTCAAACGGCTGTCAGATGAAGATTGAACCTGCGATTAAAAAAAATTGTTTAATGCGGTTATGAACCTATTACGTAACCAACATCAAGACAACTTTGAAAAAAAAATTCTGATGCTCACAACACACAAATTTTACATTATTATCATTAACTTTACAATTATAGAAAATTATTTTGATTCTGGGACTGGGTCCCTTTAGAATAACAGTTTTGTACAGTTGAAATCTTACAATATGTCACAATATATTTACAATAATGGATGAATTTGCATACAAATAAATAAAAACAATCTTCAGAAGAATTCAGAATTATGTTGAACAATATGATAAACAAAAGAATTGATAAAATAATTTAAATATAAAAGAAAGAAAAAAATTAAATAAATAAAAATAATTAGTAACATTATTCTGGTACTTTGTATTCTAAGAATAACATTAGCTTTAAAATAATAAAGGATCTATATCTGGTCAAGAGTTAATGAACAATAAAACCATTAAACATAAATGAAAATAATATAATACAATAATAAGAAATGAAATTTTCTAGTGACAAAATAACAATTTAAAAAAAAATACTATAACCATTAAACCAAAGGAAAAAATAAAAATAAATATATATATATAATACAATCGAACTAAAATTATTTCATTGTCAGGCAGCGTCATTTTTGAATGCTAAAAGGTGCTGGAAAAGAAGGAATTTGAATGTGGAGAGGGAGGGAGCATGACAGATGTTTGATGTGAGGGTATTCCAGAAATAGTAGAACGGACCAGAAAGGAACATTAGTATTTTTTTGAATGGGTAATTTGATGCATATTTTTATAAACTCTTTAGCTTTCTAACGGTATATTATGCATCAATACTACTATTCTTTTGTGTGGAAAAAAACAAAACAAACAATACAAATATTTTTGCTCTTTTCTCCTTTAGTTGGTAATCAAATTCGTTAAATTTGTATATTTACTCGGTTATTTTTAATCAGACTATTTCAATCAGAATGAATACCACGTGATATTAAAGGCAGTTAGATTTGACACTGATTTAGAGAAATTAATGAAAATCGTTAAAGCCTTTTTTGAAAAAAAGTTACAAAATGCTATGGATTTTCTAGTTCGCTGTTTTGACTGTTTACATCTCAGATGTTTTGATGTCTTAAAGTATGAAATTTCAGTTTCGTACGACTTTCCGTTTTCATATTAGACTCACCACACGATTTGTCCTTGGGACTTAAGAAACCCTAAAACATGTTGTTTTTTTTCTGGTAAAAACTCTAATTCGAACTTTTTCAGGATCGCCATACTATCCCTTACTATATATTTAATATAAAATTAAGCGAAAGTAAAAAAGCATATCTTATTGAAGTTTAATATGAGAACAAGTTAATATAAACTTAAATAAGCATAAAGTATATCCGTTAATCTAAATGCATGATTACTTCAAAGCTGTATCTGTTATTTAAATGTTCTTCTTCTATAAACACCGCATTAATACGATCGCATTGTGAACAAGTATTGGACAATGGTTACTGCTTTTAATTGGGAACAAAAAGTGTTTCGACAAACAGAAGGGTTAATTAATTAGCGAGGACAACTTCATTACCTTCCGCACTGGAACGGGGTGGATTATTCAAACTTTATTCCCAAGCATGTCGGCCATTTGCTTGTTTTGGGAACCGTTGAAAGGCGACAATGGGAGGATAAGAGAGAGAGTCAGAAAGGAAGACGAGGAGAGAAAAAGCAGCGAAATTAATAAGAGTTATTAAGATAATATAAGAAGTAGGGGAGGCAAGGAGGGAAGGAATGAAAGGCAAACAGCGGCTAGTGTTTAGACTAGCTCCCTCTCAAACAATAACCTCGCCACTTTTAAATTACATCCGCCGGAAAACTAAGATGAATTTCTAAGATTTCGTAAGCCATTTAACAGCGACACTCAATTTACGTAAAATTACAATCTTAGGTTCGTTTATTTCCAGAGGAATATAAGCTTAGTTAGACCAAGACATCACCGAAAATAATAAATGATATTTACGTGTATTATTATATTAAAATTATAATTATTGTGGAATTTAACTATTAACTTAAAAAAATCACAAATAGTTGTATTTAGGAAAGGGGGCCGGTTAGCGAGAAAGGAGAAATGGCGCTTAAATAACGAAAGTGTAACGGTTGTTAATGAATATAAGTACCTAGGTGTCACTCTATCTCCGAAATTATCATTAAATAAACATTTTGATGAAAGGTTTAGCGCCTCTTGTTTCAGTATCCACACCACTTACAAACATTTTTTCAGCAATAATAAATTACCGTTTTCATCTAAGCTATCTGTATTTAAGGCTGTCTCCCGAGTTATTTTATGTTATGCAGCCCAGGTTTGGGGTTTTGGGCGTTTTGATAGAATAGAGAAATTATCTGCCTATTTTTTTAGAAAATTATTTTCACTTCCGCAGAGTACACCACACTATATTATATATTTGGAAACTAATATTGACCCTACATTTTTGTTTACTTTGCACCTAAATATTCAATATATTCAAAAAGTATTGATGTTACCCAGCCATAGACTGATTAAGATTTTGGCAGAGGAAATTATTAACAGAAATTTATGGTGGTGTGATGATTTCTGGTCTTTGTGTCGAAGATATAACTGGCAAAATAGTGATTATTTAGTAGATGGAAAGAAGCAATGTTTTAAAGGGTTAATAGAATATATAAGAGAAGACTTTAGAAATGGTTTACTGGTTAAAGTCAACAAATCTATTCACCATCGACTGTATAAAGAATTAAATTGTGATTTAGGGGAGAACAGTTATATCTCTGATAGATACGGCCTGGGACTCATCAAATCAATAATTAAAATAAGAGGACAGCTTCTGTACCTTAATTGTAATGTTACAAGGGCGGAAGAACTACATTATTGTAGTTTATGTAATAATAAAAACTTTGAGGATATGTACCATTATGTAGGGGTCTGCTCTGTGCTATCAGAAATAAGGATGCGTTGGCATGGTGGGGCAGTATTGTCCAGACAGGAATACATAAATTATCTAAACGGTGAAAATTGGGTAGCATTGCATAACTATCATTTAAGGGCCTGGAAATATACATATTTACTTATATCAGAATTTAATATTTAAATAAAGGGGGGAAAAAATGTGGGAAAAAAAATGTTCAGTTAGTTTTATATTATAATTATTATTTATATAATATTTGTAAAGAATATTTTGTTAAGGCGCGCTATTCTGCAGATGGACTAAAGTCTATGCATAGTGTGCAATATATAAATGTATAGTAAATGTATGTATGTAAATTAAACAATAAAACACATTATTATTATTATTATTATTATTATTATTATATTAAAATTAGACCTATTATCTTCTAAAACAATATATTTATTATCACATTAATTTCGAAGATAAACAAATTTTAAATACTGAGCATAAAAAAAAAAATAGAAAATGTTTGGAAACAATATATATTACTAAGAATATAAAAAATGCAGTGAATTATAAATTAAATTAGAAGAAATTAGTAGTAACTATGCATTCATTATAAATAAATGGAATTTTTATTTTAAATATAAAATATTAAATTGTATATAAGTATCTCAATTTTTACCTTTCATTAGTTATTGTGATAATTTAGCAAATATAAATAAAGAATAATATAAAAAGATTAAAGGTGAATATTGTAGTCCAGCAGATGCAATAGCTATGAAATGGGTCACAATAAAATGTTATAACCATAATGAAATAGGCATAAAAAAAATATTATATTAAATAAATAAAAAAAAAAAAAAAAAGATATATATATATATAAGTTAGCTGTGTGTAAGATAGGAATCATAATAAACATGTAAGATTGAATTAAGAATAAGTTGTTATCATTTCCATTCCTATATACTGGTATATAGGATAAAAGAATCAATAAAGTCAGTTGCTAACAGACACCTGTGTCGTCTCTATGCTCGAATCCGCCCTTTCTTAAAGATATTCTACAGTCTTAATCATAACTGGGGCCAAAACCCGGGAACCTTCCGGATTATCGTGTTAAATTATGGGAGATAGGGGATCCGGTGATTAAATATGCGGGATTTGAAGGTAGAAAGAGAGTTGTAGTGAGGGATGGAAGGAGTGATAGAATTCCATAGGAATAAGGGTCGAATGAGAAAGGGTCTGTCGAAATGTGCGTCATATATAAATCTGAAAGCCTGGAGCGTGTACAACGGGGATGGACAGAGGATTTGAATTACAGGAGGTCAAAAATGTATGACGGACGGCGGGGTTGAATAAATTGGTAAAGGAATGACGCAAGGAAATACTTGCGACGATTTGAAGGGTAAAGCCACTTCAACTCGCCATAAAATTGGGATACGGAGGTGTACCTAGGTATCACAAAGATGAATCGGACAAAGCAATTAATTAAGCGTAGGGGTATTTAATTAATTAGGGGTACTTATTGACAAAGCAAATTATAAGGGGTACTATTAAAAAAAAAATCTCTCTCTCTCTCTTTAAATAAATAAAATCTCTTTAAATAAATAAAATTTTATTTTATTTTATATTTTTCTAAAATTTGGAAAAGAAAATATGTAACAATTTTTCTGTTAATTATAAACATAAACATTGTAAAATTTATTAGATAAGTAATTCAATTATATTTTAAATGGCACATTTGTATGTAAAAAGTTTATAATTTTGTCTGTAAGAAAGGGCCTCTCGCCCTAAGACAATAAAAATCAATCATCTCTCTCTCTCTCTCTCTCTCTCTCTCTCTCTCTCTCTCTCTCTCTCTCTCTCTCTCTCTTCTCCAGGTTCGCATCCTCCTTCCGCAGGGCATGCATTCGACTATTTCTAGACGGGGACTCGACGTGTGCGCCTTGAAGCATTATGCTCTCTGTAAACCAGTTGCCATTTCCTATCCCTTTCCTGATATTCCTTCTACTTAATTATTCCTATTCATTATCCTTTATTATTAGCATCATTCCTTTTTTTTTTCTTTTCTTCTTTTTATCTTCCTATAGCATATTGCCTATATTTTATTTCATATTTTTCTAAAATTTGGAAAAGATAATTAATTATAAACATAACATTGTAAAAATTAGTAGATAAGTAATTCAATTATATTTTAAATAGCACATTTGTATGTAAAAAGTTTATAATTTTGTCTGTAAGAAAGGGCCCCTGGCCTAAGACAATAAAAATCAATCAATCAATCAATATCTCTCTCTCTCTCTCTTTATATATGTATATATATATATAAAATCAATGAAACAATCATTAATTCTGTTTCCGATGAAAAAAATTCACAATCGCAATGGTATCCTTTACTCATATAAAGGAAACTTAGCGTCAAAAAGTTTTATTGGCTTCAGTAATAAGTTTAAAGATTTCGACTCCCAACTTCACTATAAACTTAGTTGGAGTCACATTATTTGGTAGATAGCTAATGCACAAGTTGAATGCTCTTTAGTAGAGTATCCAATTGCCAATACAAGTAGGAAAGAAGAGTCGATACGTTGACAGGTTTTGCCAACTCCTCTTCCCTGAAGCAGCTCTCCCTAAGACCCTAAATCCTGATATAAAACAATACCCTGGAGAGCCCTAACAATGGCCGTATCCTCTAAATCCCAATCTCCTACCTGTACCCTCTTCGGCGTCCAATCATTGTCTGCTTATAGAGGAATCCAACGGTAACTCAGGTTACCGAGAGGGGATTCACATAGGTCTTGCGTAGCTTTCAAGTTAAATATATATATATATATATATATATATATATATATATATATATATATTTTTTGTTTTTGTTTGTTGTTATTTAACATCACTTTATGCTGCTCTCGCTAATCGGACGAAGCTACTAAATTTTATTATCCTGACTATTATTAGAATAGGGATCTTTAATGAGCTTCTGAGATCGCACAGGCGCGGGACTACCATTTTATGTTCTCCTCAGAAGCAAGATTAAGGATTTTTTACTTCCACTAGCACCTGTCACGTCACCTGCCAGTTTTGAACTTGCGATCCCGGGCATAGAAAGCTAGCCACTACACCACAGGTGACACCACTAGCTTAAGTATTGAATTTAATCATACTATTAATCTTTAAACAAATATTTAATATAATGAAATTCAAAACAAAACTTGAATCTATAATTTAAAAAAGTATGTTGCGAGCAAGACAAGACTTTCACTAACCTCCATTCTTAAAATCAATAAAAGTTGTAAATCTTGTACACAAAGTTGTCCGATATAATGAATGAAGAGTGATTACAATCGGATGATACTAAGTGATTTTTATAGAATATTTAATGAAACACATGTTTCTATCAAACACAATGTAATTGTCTAACCTTTTCTTATTTTTAACTATAATTAAAAGTTCTTTAATTGAAATTAAATTTAGAAATAAGAAAAGGTTAAAAAATTACATTGTGTTTGATAGAAACATGTGTTTCATTCATATATTCTGTATTCATACTATAATATATTATATAGTATATTCTTGAATTGATTAAATTATTATAAAACATCACATAATTCAATCAGAGATAGATGAATACTCTAGTCGTATTACTGAAAATTTACTGTGAATATTTGAAATTCTGTAAAAGGGAAAAAATACAGATTGTGAATACAGAGCTATGCTTCCCGTAATTATGCCATTAAAAAGGTGGATTTCGAGGAAAGGACATCGAATCAATAATGAACAGTGTCCCTACGTGACTATAATATCAGCGATAAAATCTAGTAAATTAATCTTTGGATAACGAGCTTCCGGTAAATGGCATATCAAAAAATTATTAAATCATGAAACTATGAGAGAGTATGCTAAATTGCTATGCATAAATGCAGTACTGAATGTAACGTATCCCCTTCAAACATGCACCCTGTATTAATCAAGTAGCGATGATATCATCTTTTATAGCTCCATTACTTAATGTTCAATGGAAGCGGCGAGGCAGAAAAAGGTCGGAGCAACACCTCATTTTTCTTTAATGTCCTTTTTATTATTTAATAAATCTGTAAAATGATCTAACTAGAAGACTAATAAAAAAAACTGTAAGTCATATAAAGGTTTATATATTAATGTATTACCAAGCACCAATGACGTTTCAGCTGTGTCCATTCATACGACTTAACTTACCAATATAAATTTCACTAATCTCTATACTTTGTATTACTTTATATGATCTGTTGTCCAATATTACATATTTTTCAATACAATAAATAGTCTGGTACAATTTTTGTTTAAGGTAAATTATCGTTGAAAGGCGCAAATAGAATGTTACCGAGTTTTATAATTACAATTACCTAACTACCAGAAAGGGGGACCACTTAACATGGAAGTACGCGCAGAACAAAACTTTATAAACCATGACTAGGAAAATATTACGACAATAATTTTGTTTGATGTGTTTATTTTTCCTTTATCATGGTCGACTACGTGGAGTGGCGTGGTCTAGTTAGTATAGCCCTAGTCCAATATTCTTAAAGTCCTGGGTTCGAACCTCGGTTGAGGAAGAATTATCTATTCCGTTATTTCAGCCGTAGAACCACTGTGAGTTGTAGTGATCTTTCAGGAGCATATCTAGTCTCTTTAAAGGGGGTGCCCAAAAAATAAGGAAGAACATCTGGCGGTTAAGAATGGTCTAGGTCTAATCACTTCCTTGCTAGGCCGTTGCTCGTGAAAAAGTTTGAATATCTATAAGTACTGAACCCTGAACCCTTCATGGGTTGTAAAGGTACATGTATTTTTTTGATTTAATTTCTTGATTGACTACAATGGTTCATTCTTAATTGAATTAATAACCCAAGAGAAAGCATACAACGTTCGTTTTTACTTTTCGTTTTTAATGCCTTATTTTTTTCTTCTTGTCCAAAATTAGCAACAATATATTTTTCCGTTATTACTAGCTTAACGAATGATAATTCGTAATTCCAATGTATGCGTTTTGTAACCTCCTAAATTATACAGTAGCTTCTTTGGCTCAAATATGTTACGTAATACCTTATTCTCTAACACCCCAGGGCGCAACTCAACCTTCTGAGTAAGTGACCACGTTTCACATCCGTATAGTGCCGTCGGGATAATAATAGTTTTATAAATTGTAAGCTTCAGTTTTCTTGAAAAAAGACGCGAGCTAAGTAATTTCGCAACTGAATAATAACACGCATTTCCCGTCTTTATTTTTTCCTGTATTTCGTTTTTTCATAAAACTTAAATTTCTCTACGCTCTCAAACGTATATCCTAATATAATATATACATATATCTTTATTTTTAAATAATAATAAGACTAACAATATTTTAAAATAATATTTTTTTTTTATTTACTTATCCGCCTCTACCCTTGAGGGTCATTTGCGTGGTCGAAATAATTATATTCTATGGTAGAATCCTATCATTTTCGTGAATTCTATTAATTTCTTAATACTTTCTTCCTCATCTTTAAGTATTTCTCTCATGTCTTTCTTAAGATTCAATTTTTTTCTTGACTGCTCAAAAAGCGGGTACTCAATTAGCAAGTGTTCTACAGTTAAAAAAGTATTGTGGCATTTTTCGCAGGTTGGCGCTTCCAGGCGTCTCAAGAGGTAACCATGCGTAAATTGGAAGTGCCCAATTTAAAAATAATTTATTTATAATATACTTAAAGAATAATGATAACAGACAATAACGACTTCATATAATAATTTTTTTTAAATATATTTTTATTGAAATTTACAACTGTACAAAAAATACATCAAGTACATATGCTGAAATGTTATAACACATGAAATAAACATGAAGAGAAACTTCCCATTGGCAGCACTCTTTGGTAGTGAGTCTAAACAAGAAGGTCTCGAGGCCATCTTCATATAATAATTAATCAGGCTATACATAAAGATCACAGGGGGTGAAGCTCTTACGCAAGTATTCATGGTACGAATCCAAACTACCCTATTCCTGATACTGATGGGACTTAGGTAGCAATAAAGGAAATTTACCAGAGAGCGTTATAGATACGTAAGGAGACCTAAAAGTGCAACACGCTCGATCTATATGGCATATAGCGCCAGTATTCTTTGACGGTTATTATAAAACCTATGTTTATGATCAGGATTCGCATCTCGTAAAGTTACCAAGCAACCAATGCACTTCCCTCCATTTTTAAAATCAATAAAAGAATTTTCAAAAACAGTTAGAGATAAAAATACGTGAAACTATTAAGGAATTAATTAAATTGAATTTGCATAGAAACATGTGTTTTATTAAAAAATCTATTATCTTATTATCTAAAATAATCAGTTAGTTTTATGTTTATGTTCATTCATCACTCTCTATTAACTTTTAAAAGCTTGTGTATGAGATAGTATTTTTTTCTAAAATCTTTAGCTTTCCAACGGTATATCACACATGTATATTACTGCTCTTATTTTCAAAAACGAAAAATTGCAATACAAAAAATATTTTTTCTGGTTTTCTCCTTTATTTGGGTATCGACTTTATTCAATTTATACATTTACCTGTTTTTCATCAGCGTTAAGAAGATAATATAGTTATTTTTATTGAATCTACAAAATTAAAGTTAATTTAGGGGAAGAAAATGTAAAATATCGCATTTAAGCCTGTCAGACCATTTTAATGAGAATAAAACCTACATGATATTAAATCGCATTAAATTCTACATCGATATAGCGAGATTAATCAAATCGTCGGAACCGTTTTCGAGAAAATCGAAAAAAGGTGCAAAATACATGGTATAAAGTGGCACTTCTGGTAAGCTCATTTTGATGAAAAAAGTTTTGTCTAGTCTCGGGCGTATAGTTGTCTTAAATATGAAATTTAAATTTCATAGGACTTTACCGTTTCCGCCCGGGAGTTACCACACACACACACACACACAACAACAGACACAGACTTTTTGCGGGACTTGGTTATTTGGACACAGGGGACCCTAAAACGTGTATTTCCGTTGAAAACTGGAATTCGGAAATTTTCACGATCGCCATACTTTCCTTTCTGTACATAGTAGGCGAAAGTAATAAGATGTTCATAAAAGCCTTTCTGGATAAATGGAATATATTTATTGTTAAATAAAACTTGTAGCTAGGCTGTACCGTTTAGGAGCTATATTGTCTAAAATGAAAAACACTTCAAATTATTACAGAATGGTTTATAATTTCAAAATATCTATATTAGGGTATAACTGTTAAAAGGCAAATAACTAATATGAGCAATATTCAAAGGAAAACGGTCTACCACCACTACTAATTTCAAAACGCTATATCTCGGCTATCTCTAAACCGTTCTCAATGATTCTTTTTTCGTTTTGTAGAAAATTTAACCCACTTTCGCTAAATAGTGCGCTAAGATATAGCATGATTTTTGGTCTTTATTTATTTATTAATTTGAACGGCAGACAAACAGATTTTTTTTTATTCGCTAATCGAATTCTAGATATCTTGAAAGGTAAGCTCTCAAATTTTGAGGGAGAAGGGCGATTTTTTGGTCGATTACAAAAGTTCATTATCGAATGATTATTTGATAATGAACTTTTCATTATTCAATGAAATAAATAATGAATGAATGAATTTCATTCATTCGAATGTCGAATGAGTTACAAAAGTTCATCCTCTGTCTTCAAAAATAACTATGTTATTGAATTAAATAATTCTTAATCGGCCGCAATTTTAAAACCTTTCGGCCTATATCAACGTCTAGGTGTAAAGATCATCGTTGGATGCCTTCGTATTTTTGTACGGAATTAAAAATTTTGCCAGTTACACAGATTCATTATTGAAAATAATATAACAAAAAGTCATGTTTTGACTTACTTTTTTTTACACGCTTTATTTTTGTTGGTGTTTTTCGAATCAAAATTTTTACGACAGTTATCTATAAGAAATTCAGTGGAAAAATGAATTATTATAAGTGGAATAAATTACATTTATCACTAGGGCGGTTTCAATCTACCTATGATTGGTTTCAATCATCATTTTTTTTACCCTCAGAAATGTAACACAGCTAACTCTGTACGTATCGATCGGATCGAAAAATTTCGAAGATAGTTTTCAACTCAGAAAATTAATGAAGAACATTATTGTTTGAGATAAGATTATATTGGTTTGAATTAAAAACGTGTTTTTCACCATAAAAAAAGTAATGAAATTTGTTTTTAATAGTTTCCATATCAATAATTTAATGGGAATATTTTTTGTTATATCAACTTGGTATGTATGTAGCACCTACTCATATACACGATGTATTGTTTTCGTTTGTTTGTTTATTTAACGTCACTTTATGCTACTATGGCTAATCCGACGAAAAAAAGTACTTCCGGTACCGGGAATCGAATCCGGTATTGTTTTTGTTGAATGAGAAATACTAAAGCCACATTTTTGTGAGTGTTTCAACAATTTGGTGATCGTATTATGATTGCGAAGCTGCTGATTTCAAGCAACACCTAAATTAAATTCAAACACGAATATTTTTACATTAACCTTCCCTTATATTTTAATTATCATAGATATAAGAGCGTAAATAAATGACAAAGAATCTATTCAGGGCTATTCTTTTTATTTAAAAAAAAAATCATATTTATACATAACTTTTTCTTTCGATCTAGCTCAAGAAATTTTTTTAATACTTCCATACATGGACCGTACGTGTAGGGAGACAGTTTCTGTTCCTCGACGGATTCAACCCCTCAAATGAATTTCCACCCTCCCCCAGGATATGGATCCTCCACCCCCGCGCCGCATATTCCTGGAAATAAGAAAGCACTCTTGCCGACAAAGGCTCGAGGAGGGAAGCCTGCCTAAGCTACGCGGGGTCACATCTAAGGCTCATTTCACACAACCCCATTCAAATACTTTATTCTTCAGAATTCTTGAGGAGAAAGGGGCTTCTGTATTCCAAACCGCTCATTTTTTGAGGAAAAGAATATTAAGAGATATAGCTAATAATAATGAATACTGCATAGGTGGCCGACATATAATGAAATATATACTGAAGAATCCCTTAAAATTTAGTTTAATTCAAAGGAAAAACGTTTTCCAACCAAAATTATATTGAAATTAATATACTTGATGTTTAAGGAATAAAGTGTACAGTTATTAAGTATAAAGTAATTAAATAACTATATTGATATGAATATTGTAAATACTTCAAAGAGAGAACATATTGCGATCGTGGAAATTTTCGAATTCCAGTTTTCAACGGAAGCACACGTTTTAGGGTCCCCTGAGTTACGATTTTGATTAAACTCGCTATATCCATGTAAAATTTAATGGGCTCTAATATCATGTAAGTTTCATTATGATTGAAATAGTCTGATGGGGCTTAAATGCAGATATTTTAAATTTTAAATTCCTCTAAAGTACCTTCAATTTTTTATATTCTTTAAAAATAACCATATCATCTTATTACCTTTGATTAAAAAAAACAGGTAAATATATAAGTTGAACGAATCGTATATCCAACTAAAGGAGAAAACTGAAAAAATATTTGTTAACGTAATTTTTGGCTTACTGATAATAAGAACAGTATGATATAATATATATTTAGAAAATATATTATCTGATACACAAAGTTGTAAAAGGTAACATAAATGACGAATAGGAAATAAAATTATTACTGATTAACAACTTAATATAGTTACATTATTTAGTCTAAATCATATGTAGGAGCCTGGCAACACTGAATGTGAGCCTGGCAACACTGACTGTGAGGTAACCTGACGATTGGAAGAACCTTCGAGTCAACACAGTGAGTGAAGCATTAGTTTCGGTCATTGTTCTGATGTATATTCTTTCTGTTTTATAATGTGCATTAATAAATCAGTATATCCAAATGACTAAAGACTTATTTGTATTTGGATTACCGACAAACGTACACAAATGTTTCCAACGAAAATGAATACACTTTTTATTAAAATCACCTTTAAATATTTTTTAACTTGAAGCATAGTTAATAGTTTTTAAATTAATTTTAACAGTCGTGGTAAGTGAAAGTCGTGTGTTGTGCGCACCAGTTTTTTTTTTTTTTTTGTTGGCACGACAGTCCTTTAGATCCTTGGCTGCACTATATGGTTTCTCAAGATTCTACAACGCGATGGTAGGGTCATTACTGTTGAAGTAAATACATTATTTATTTTAAAATCGATTATTGTTTATGTTCACACTATGAAGCCTTGCTATAACCTTCGTGCTATTACATTTGACCTAGATTACTGTTAACATGGGGTATTCTCTTTGTTTGTATATTCATTTAACGTTCTTTATACTGTGGCTAATCAGATGAAGCTATAGTGGGAATCCTGAATTTTGCCTATCCAGGTTTAATAAGGATAGGGATCTTTAACGAGTACCTGACATCGCACAGGCTCGGGATAAACTTTTTGTGTCCCCTCCGAAGGACAGCATTACCAAGGATTTTTTAAAATTAAAAAAAATGTTTAAAGAAAACCTCCCACCAAACCCAACTTAATTATGTCTAGAATTGTTGATATAAAACACCTAAAAACTGTTTACCACTCAGGACACAGTGGTTGTATAGTTACTGGATTATAAAATATTCTTCAATATAAAGGTCAAAAGCAAAATCTGACTTGAAAACATAATTTTAAAATATATTTTATAATTTTTTTTTTGTAAAACATTAATATACTTATAGCAATTAGAGCACCATTACTAATAATATTTTATCAGTTCTGAAGGAAAGGAACTGAAACAAGCACAATACTAACTAGATACAGCGAGCAAATCCGCAACATCTGAACACGCTTTAGGGCTAGCTTGTGGTTGAGCGCGCACTGTTACTTGGCTGTCTGTAGGTTCTCTACCCCAAAAATATAAAGTTATAAATATAAAGTGGGGATCAATATAAAAGGGTAGAAACGCTACAACTTTTATTTGTCATTTTTTAGGATACAACTTTAAATAAAAATTATATTTCAAGAAAACTACATAAAATATGACTTTTAATTCGAAAATTGTGCAATTTTTGGGAATTGTGGCGAAAGTATAAATTATACGCAAAAATGTTATATAAAATGTTTTAAAGCCTATAGATATCAAATAAAACGACACTTACGCATTAATATCAAATGAATAATAGCAAACTAAAAGACTCCCGAAACGGATGTTAAAGAGGGGCTAGCAGGGAGAGCACAGGGATGAGGAGTGGGGACTTTTGAGAAAATACTCATCTAATAAGGTTCTAACAACTGACAAAAATTCAGCTTGTCTCTAATTTCTTCCGACACTAACCTTCATTCCCTGGGCTATGAGGAATCATGGTTGATTTGGACTCCTTTGTAAAAAAAAAAGTACCTCGGGGCACTCAAGTCTTAAAAATCTTCATTTAAATACTTCTTTTAGAGTCTTCCTTTCAACTTCATCCAGGACCCATAAACAGATAAGTAATTTGAATGAATTCGCACTGATTTTAAGCTTTTCATGACACCACATACTATGAACAAAGAAAGTACTCCCGGGTTCAAACCTCTGCTGTAGCCTCAGGATTGCTGGCTGCGTCTAATGGCCATTGGAAGAGATTTGAACTCATTAATGTCTAGTTATTGGTACTTGTAAGAATCTTTTTTAGCTTTTAGTAGCTGAGTTTGATCTCGGCCTAATATCCACATTTTGAAACGGCATTTAGCCTAGAAACACTACGAATCTCTAAATGTACTGAACCCAAGACCTTTCAAGAGTTGTTAAAGTACAGATTTATTTTTTTAAAATGATTGTACTATAGAAACATGTAGAAAATGAGCGAATTTCTTTTTCTGGAGCAATATTAAACGGGATATTATTTGACAATACCGTACATTTCAGCTTCCTTTTTAGATGATGCTCAGCATGGAACATTAGGCCGCTATAGATGCTGTACCAGAACATTGGTTTTTGGAGCTCTTTCACTTCCTTTGAAACGAAGATCTTTGATCTATACAGCTCAGGCTTCTCGAGCCTAGGCGTGCACACCCGATTAATACTGGTTCGATAGAAGCCGGCTAATCAGGGATTTTTGCGAGGCGGAGGAGGCAGGATGAAGACAGCAACAGGTCTCAACACCTCTCGACTAATGAGGCAGTTCTTTGAGCTTGTCCGTTGCAAAGGATTACACATAACACAGTGGACCGCACGTTATTTGTAATTGGTGCTCTTCTTCTTTGTGATATCAAATCGTTTATATGCATGAGTAACAGCTATACAGAGTAATAATGCTGTCACTGTGAAGTCATAATGTATATCTCCTATAGTGTAAAACTCACATTTAACCCAGTAGAATTAGAAAAAAAAATCTGGTGCCCGCAACACATAATTTTCACATACCTTCCTCGTTAAAATCAATTTAAGGATTTTTAACTACATTTAGGGATAGAAATAAATTGGTAAAAAATTAATTAGATTGAAAATTAATACAAACATATGTTTTATTAAAAAATCGATTATATTACAATCTAAAATAATCAGTTAGTTTTATGGCCTTTTCATTAGTCTTTATTAACTTTTACAAGCTTGTGTATACGAGAATATTTTTTTCTAAACTCTTTCGCATTTCAACGGTATATTATACATGTATATTACTGTTCTTGAAATAATATTGCTTTATTGAGAAATAATACAATTTGTCACTATCTTAAACAATAAGTACTAGGGCTAAAAGAAGTCATTCATTCCATATGTACATAGTGAAAAAAAACACAGAAAAAAAAACAAAAAAAAAAAACAAGACAAAATAATACTAATAAAAAAAAATCCGTTGTGCGAAACACACGACTTTCACTTACCTAAGTTCACTTACCTAAATAAATTTGAGAATTTTTAAATACTAATAAATTTTTCAAGAATTAATTATTTTGAATTTCAATAGAAACTTGTGTTTTAATTAATAATCTATTATATTTTTATGTACAACAATTTTAAAGTTTTATCGGCTTTTTATCATTCTCCATGAACCTTTAAAATTACGTATATTAGATATTTTTTTCTAAAATCTTTAGATATCAACGGTTTTTTATTTGTCTACATTACTATTCTTATGTTCAAAAACACAAAAATTGCATAAAAAAATGTGTTTGCACTTTTCTACTTTAGTTGTTTATCATATTCGCAAATTGCATATTTAACCGTTATTTATGAATGCTGATAAGATGATGTGCCTAATTTTTTTTTTTTAATTTACAGAATCAGGTAATTTAGAGGAAGAAAATTTAAAACATCGGCATTTAAGCCCTGTCAAACTATTTCAATCATAATTGAACTTACACGATATTAAAACCCATTAAATTTTACATTGATGTAGCGAGTTTAATCAAAATCGTTTGAGCCGTTTTTGAGAAAATCGTAAAAAGATGCTAAATGGATGGGATAAATTTAAGGTAGTTTAGAGAGAGAAAATTTAAAATATCGGCATTTAGACCCTATCAGACTGTTTCAATCACAATAAAACCTACATAATCAAAGCTTATCAAAATCAACATCGAGAAGATGCTGACGAAGATCATCGCTAAGCATTATGACTGAGCACTTAGTTATTTCCTATAATATTCGAGGCCTACTACTGAAGAAGGCTGAAATAGAACTCCTCCTGCAGCAGCACCGGCCATCGGTGGTGGCGCTGACCGACACTATACTACCCACCTCTGCTTCACTGTATTTTCAGGGGTATATTGCATACCGGGAGGCTTGTCAACCCGGGGCTAACGAGGCCGTAGTGATTCTGGTTCGAGGAGATATCCCATCGAGGTTGGTACCCAACCCAGTAGCTTCTACAGAGGGTACTCATATAGTCACAGTAGATGTTCGATTAAAACAACGTTTTACTTTCTGCTGTGTCTATAGGAGACCCAAGGCTATATTAACATCTATGAAGCTATTGCTGCAGCACGCCCAGGATAAGAGTCGGTTTGTCATCTTAGGGGACTTCAACGCCCGGCACACTGCCTGGCTGTGCGGTAGCAACAATCCGATGGGTACCTATATCACCAAGACCAGGATGGCTGTCTTCCACCCCGGAGTGCACACCTTTAGGCATGCGGCCCGACCTGACTGGACATCCACACTTGACCTACTCCTGACCAGGGACCTTCACACTGTTACTGAGTGCCTAGCGCTCCCATACGGACCGTCGGACCACCGGCCTGTGCTATATGCCTTTGAGGGAACTCCAGCAACACCACCCGCGAGCAAGTTCCTCTTCCACAAGGCCGACTGGAAAGGATATAGGGCTAGTGTGGATGATACCCTACCAAAGATACAGTACTTAAGAACTGTTAAAGAGGTGCAGAAGGCGATCTCGGATATCACCACCACCGTCCTTCTATCAGCCAATCTTACCATACCAAGGTTTAGTCCTCAGCCAAACGCCTTCAGGAAACCACCGAGTCACATTCTTGCTCTCATTGCACAAAGGAGCAACCTGAGGAATATTTTCCACCGAACTTGTGACTACGGCTTGAAACCGGCCATCAATGCGATGACCCGGCAGATAGCCAGCCTCATGCGTGAATGGAAGACTTTCCTATGGCACGAGCAACTCCGTAGGACTCATGATGATCATCGTCAGTTCTGGAGACTTGTGAGGTCACACGTCACTAAGAGGAAGAGTGTACACCTTACATCAGGTGGCACCCTATTATCCCCTGAGGAACAGGCTGAACTCTTGGCCGATTCTTATAAGGCGAGGGAAGATGATCGGCTGTTAAATGCTCCCACACTTCCTGCGGGAAGACCAACGTCTCCTAATGAAAAGAGGATATTCTCCACCTTCGGACAGCTTGAGTCGGTACTACGACGCACCAAGGGTAACAAGGCTTCGGGACTGGATGATATTCCGTATGTACTATTGAAGATGCTACCTCGGAGGGGTAAAGCCTTCCTATTAAACATTTTTAACTCCTGTATGCGGATCTCATACTTCCCCGATGACTGGAAGCAAGCGATCATAGTGCCGCTACTTAAGCCTGGGAAGAATGGAGACTTACCAGAGCATTGTCGGCCTATCAGTCTCCTTTCGCATATGAGCAAGGTGTTCGAGAGGCTGATCCATCACCATCTGCTTGAGCACTGCAGTGAGGAGTCCATCATTCCACCAGAACAGACCGGGTTCTCACGAGGCGTAGCCTGCGATCATCATTTAGTGAAACTTCAAAGGCACACCATAGAGCGTATGACGAAGAACAATGAAGCCACGGCGTTCATCTCGCTGGACTGCACACAGGCGTTTGATTGTGTATCCCACAAGTTGCTGCTTCGCCAGTTGGAAGACTATCGTTTTCCAGCTTCATTATGCCGATTGATCAGAAGCTACTTAAGCGGGAGATCCTTCGTCGTAAGGGTAGGCGATAAATTGTCAACTTCAAAGGACACCATTTGTGGAGTTCCTCAAGGTTCTGTATTGGGACCACTATTGTTTGTGATCTTTACAGCAAAAGTGATCTCAATGAAGCACCCAATGGCACTGGTAGCAGCCTACGCCGATGACATTGGCATCTATGCTTCTAGTATGAGACCGAAAAGGGCTCTCACCCTGGCACAAGGAGCATCGACCACTATTGTAGATGAGCTGAAGGAGATTGGCATTAGGGTGAACCCGAAGAAGACAGATGCCATTGTCATGTCGTTCCAGAAGGGGAAGAGCGCTTTGCCCACTGATTTTAAAGTGAACGGAGAAACACTGCCAGTCTCTAATTCAATCCTCTACCTGGGCGTCACTCTAGATAGGCACCTCACCTTATCTAGTCACGTCCGGGAACGACTCAAACTGGCCAGGAGAAAGAGCTATAGACTTAATCATCTACTCACGTCACCTCAGCTCTCACTGAGGCTGAAACTACAGATCTACAAGGCTATAATACGTCCGACTATGCTCTATGGTGCGCCCTTGATGCGGCATCTGTTTAAGTCCACTCTCAAACAATTACAGACGTTCCAGAACTCCATCCTTCGGCGGATTGTCAGAGGTACCAACTTACAGAGGGCCAAAAACCATATCCTTCATCAGGAGTTAGTATTGCCAACAGTGCCTGAATATATCAGCCGGAGGCACATTAAATTTTTTGATGGGCTGAAGGCCTGTGCTAATCCATTATTTTCTGATATCACCCCACCACCCAAGCCTGGGAGGTGGCAAGGATCACTACCTCTCGTTGACGTTGTCGCCGAGGGAAGGAGTTCGGACTATGTCTGAACTCAATTTATTGCCAAAACCCTGAAGAATGGTCCCTCCCATTTTGCAATGGATAAATAAAGGCATAGAAGAAGCCCTTGAAAGATTACTAGTGCATCCAGCGCATATAGCAATCCTCTTTAGAATACCTCCGGGTAACAGAAGGACAATTGTGACAGATATACATACTACATTTGTATTTGTATTTTGTTCGAAAATAAAACCAGAGGGTAAAAAAAAAAAAAAAAAAAAAAAAAAAAAAAAAAAATCAACATCGATAAAGCAAATTTAATCAAAATCGTTACAGCCGTTTTGGAAAAAATCGTAAAAAAGTGCAAATGCATGGTATAAAGTGGCTCTTGTGGTTAGCTGATTTTTATGAAAAAGGTTTTGTAACATCTCAGGCGTATAATCCCGTGCTGATAGTAGTTTTAACTATGAAATTTCAGTTTCATAGGACTTTTCGTTTACGCGTGGGAGTTACCACATACACAGAAACACACACATACATACCTTTTTGCGGGTTATTTGGGCTCAGGGGATCCTAAAACGTTCAAAAATTTTCACGATCGCAATACTTTCCCTTACTATATATTTCATATATAGGTAAGTGAAAGTAAAAAGAGTTTCCGAGAAAAAAGTGGGATAATTCTGATTTATTGGTATGATTGAATGTAATGTCCCCTCTTAAAAAATTCAAGTTTTCACAAAAACAAAAAAAAAAGAAAAGAAATTGCTGCATTTTCTTTAGTTTTCTCAGCCTAACTCGCTTCCAATTTATTTTATAAGAAACATTGCCGTCAGGAATTTTAAAAATTATTAAATTTGCAGCATATACTTTACTTAACATATTAAAGTAATTGAAACAGCTTTTGGTGTACGAGGCGGCCAATATCTGACACAATGGCAAAACGCATAAGAACTAATCTCGTAGAAGATAAAATTTTCTATAATCAAAACATGAAACATTTGTAAATACTGACAAATATCCAGAGGAAATTAGAGAAAAACACTTTCAAAGGATGTGAGCAGAAAACTTAAAATTACAATTTTTGTCCAAATTAGTGTGCTTGAATTAAATATTATCTTTATTCCATTATATATGCAATATAAAAGTGTGATATATCACTCATATATGAGTTTTGTAAATTTTAGGGAAAAAGAATTTTATAGAATTTAGTAGAATTTCTAAAGCTAATTCCGTCTATTACCATATCTGCAACACGGTTATCGGAAAAAGAGAAGTAGCACGGAACGTGAAGTTACACCTGTTCAAGTCCATCTTTCTACCAGTGCTTCTCTATGGAGCAGAGAGCTGGATTATGAATGAAAGGCTACAAAGTCGCATCACTGCCTCGGAAATGAAGTTTCTAAGAAGAATTGTGGGGAAGACACGGAGAGACTGTGTCCGGAATGAAGGGATCAGGGAAGAGCTTAATGTATGCTCTGTTCTGAAAGTCCTAGACAAGAAGCAATTGGGATGGTACGGGCATGTCTGCCGAATGGACCACCACCGGAACCCAATTAAAACAATGGAGGTAAGGCCCTTAGGACGAAGACCTAGAGGACGCCCAAGGACCTCCTATATCACCCACATGGAGCGAATAGGGATGCGTAGAGGTAAAACTCTGGGCGAGATTAGAAACCTTGCCAAGGACAGAGACAGTTGGTACCAATGGCTGGGAGCTCGCCCACGCTGAAAGGCAAATGGGTCGAAGAGAAAGAAGAAGAAGAAGAATTTTATAAAAAAAAAAAGTTCACTAATATTGAACTTATAAAAATCAAAATATTCCAACAAAATAAATTAAATTATTTATTTATTATATATTAATAATATTTACGAATTTTCAAGCTACCAGTTTTTTTTTTTTTTTTTTTTTTTTTTTTAGTTTTTTTTTTTTTTTTTTTTTTTTTTTTTTTTTTTTTATTTTTTTTTTTATTTTTTTTTTTTGGCCAACTCGCTGATTTATATAATTAATCACTTTGGTCAAAAATTATTGAAATGTCTAAATTGCCATTTTTCTTTTTCGAATGATCTTCCTACAAGTTTTGATTCCATAATGGAGAAATGAGGCACTATTTAAAACATAAAATGTGCTCAATATTAGCAGTGGAGTAAATTCTCCTCACGCAAACTTTCGATGAGCGCCACCGATGTCATTTAGGCGAAAAATGGAAATGATCGGCAAGTGTGAAAACTTGGGTTTTTGAAGAGAGAACTGATACATAAAATAATGCCTAAAAATCAAAATTACTCTACCTTTCTCTAGACAAAATCCTATTTCTATTGGGCTAGTCTGCGAATAAAGAGTAATGAGAGCGAACATTTACATTTAATTTAGAACTAATATGATATTAAGTTTAGGCTTAAGTTAGATTTCTTTTGTGAAAATTATATAACTCATTGTTATATTCATTCACAGAGAAGTTTATTCTTACTTAAAACAATGAAGAAAACAGTATCATGTCTGGTGATTGGTTGATGAAAAACTTGAAATCAAGGGCGAAACCAGAAAACGACCATGAACATAACAATGATTCTGTCAGTGAAAGCCTTAAGGAGTCATGTGACTGATGAATCACCACTTTATGGAATACCTGTACAATTTTTCAGCTTTCCTCTGTTTTCATTATTTCTGAAATATTTAAAGGTAGAGCTTCAAATAAGTTTTGCTCTTGCTCAACATATTCTTCTAACTCCTCAAATTCCTTATGCATGACTAACCACTTAATTATTTTTTTAAATGAAGAAAATTTATTTCAACTTTTTAACTTCTTAGACTTAATATTCCATTTATCCTTAATATTTCATTTATTTTAGACCTGGTACCATCCAAATTTTCTAAATTCCATCAGAACCTTCTTCATCATCCTAATCCTTTAGCTCAATCCCTCTCCAGCTCCACCCACCTCTACGGCAGTGGCACCACGACGTTCTATAAAGATTTATACTGGAGTTCTGACACTGGTCAGATCCTCCACTCATGTACTGTATGCTTGTGGCTATTGCGCCCTAACTCATCCTCTACTGGCTAAGACCACTGATACGGCTGAGAGAGAGGCGCTGGGTTCTCTTGGATTCCGCTTTTTTCCTCTTCAAGTGGAGGGAAAAGCCCAGTCTGGGGTCCCCTTAGCAGTTGTATATATTGTATATAGTAACCATTGTTTGTATGATGTTTATTTATTTGCCGACTTTTTATTTATCCGAATTATAGGTTGTTGTTATTTTTTTGTTTTATTTTATTTTATTTTATTGTAATATAAATGAATTTTTTTTTCTATTTTGTTTAATTTGACTTTATCATTATTTTCTGTATATATTGTATGAATGTGGTCCTATATCACTATTACTATTGTTCATTCTGAAACAGATTGTAATATTTCTCAATAAATAAATATTTAAAAAAAACTTTAATATTAATAAAACTAAGATTTCTCATTCCTCTAAAACGCTTCAGTGTTTAGACTTCCCTCCTAAATTTTTCTTATACAGGTTTAATTAAGATAGCGATCCTTAACCAGTACCTGACATCGCGCAGACACGGAACAACTATTTCACGTTTCCCCCAAAGGCATAAACAAGTATTTTTTACTCCCTTTAAAACATCCTAGAGCTATTATACACCGGGTTCCAATCCCTGGTATTGAAGGCTGTTATGCTTGCCACTGAAAAAATATTATTCGGTGTGCTAGTATTTTTCTCATTATAGATGTGCTCTAAATTCTTTCGTAAGATGTTCAGATAAAAAATAATGAGTGCAAAATAGCTTCCTCGTTGTTTATTAGGTATTGACAATCTAACATAAGTAAACTAGTTGTAGCTTTGTTTTAATTTATAAACGACCCCTTTGTCTGAATATCCAAATAAATAAAATTATTAATTAATTTGAAATTTACTTTTTCAAATCGACTTTAGGTATAGATTGAAATAAGCAACTTCACAAACCCAATTAAAAACTTCCAAATTATTCAAGTATCTACTCAAAAAAAGTACAATTTACAAAAGAGCTAATACCGACGGCCGATTGATCAACACCACCCAACCAAGTGAAGTTACCTCTTTGATAAAGGAAAAGACGTGGCAGGTATGGATGGCAAAGATCTTAACGGCAACGAGGGACAATAAGCTCAGGATAGTAGAGCCCTATGTTCGCAGGACCAAGTCGAATATTCAGCTGACGCGAAAGGAAGAAGTCGTTTTGGCTCGTTTAAGGATTGGTCATACTCGCCTCACCCATCAGTATTTAATGGAAAAAAAGCCCGCGCCTGAGTGTATCTCGTGTGGAGTACCTCTTACGGTCACTCATATTATCACTGAATGCTTCGCTTACGAGAATGAACGACAAAAACATTTGTCTGGAAATGAAAATGAGTGACCCTTGTGGTTGAAAAGCCCTAATAAAGAAATAAGGAAATCAGACCAGGCGTTTTAAGTTATTGGAGAAGTGTAATTGTTTGTTGTATTATTCAATTAACATCAATTTATGGTAAAGTCGCTAATCAGAAGTATTATCTATCAGAAGGTGGAGCTCTACATTTTGCACATCCACGTTTAATCAAGAAAATAATTCTCAACGAGTACCTGACATCACATAGGCTCGGGACCACCTTTTTACGTCCCCTCCGAAGTACGGCAGAACTAAGGGTTTTTTGCTCCCAGCAAAAAGTCCTAGACTATTTGTTGTTTTTTAACCAAATAAGAAAGCTGTTCTACTAGACACTACACCAATATCATTCTGTGAGCTGCTATTTTTCTTCATTTTTCTCTTTATAAATGTTCTTCATAAGATGAAAGGTTTATATTTCGGCCGAGGGGAAAACAGAAAAGTTTTTGCAGAGAGTATTGTGAGAGAAGACAAGAGAAGGAGAGTTGACTGTAGGCAATCAAGCCAAAGCCCGCAGCGTTGTTAAGTTGGCGAGCTGGCTCCCTCGATTTAAACTTGCTAAAAGCTTGTTAGGGTCCCCTTTGACTTAGCCTCGCTCTCTTCAAGTCCTCATCCGAGACGTTAGCATTTGACGGCTCCTCCATGCGGATAATCTTCAACTGAGGGCACGCCCTGGCGACACTTTCTCAAAGTTATAATTGTACTTGTCACCACATTACCTTGAATAAACTTGGTCCGGTCATACGCTGCGGTATCTCAACCTCTAAATTATTCAAGGATTTCTTGTGTATTAACATCTCATCGTCTTTAGAAATAATAGAAAATGGACAGAAAAACAGAGTTAACTTATATACTATGTTTTGTATTTTCTGTATTAGCTTGTTAAAAGGTCGATAAATTGATTCCTTGATAAAACTTCTTTTTTTTTTTGGTGGCGCGACGGGCTGTTTAGTAATTTGATGGGAAATACACATGACATGTGTTACTCGATTAAATTTTTGTAGGGTAGGTTCATCCACTCTCTATGTCTATTTTAGTGAGTGGCCACCATTTGGCTGACAGGTCTCACACATCCGGGAAAGAGGCTGTGAGTAAATCCTCCTTAATTAAATGCTCGAAAAAGTCCCTCCGGGACTGGGATTCGAACTCCCAAGGTGGTGAGTTCGAATCCCAGTATTTTCGTTTTCGTGCTAGACACCAACACACCACACACACACACACACCACACACGAATGTATGTGAAACATGTAAAATAATGCATTTTAATTCAACATTGCCGCTTAAATATTATATTAGTAAATATTTCCGGCAGTGGGATAATGAAAAACAAATGAGTTTTATAAGAGGTTTCATATCTTCATATCTACACGGTGAGAATTAGGGTATGTGTAGGTGAGGTGAAATTCCTGAATCGTAGGTGAATATCACCTACTTTCAACATGTTATAATAAATATTTAATTACCGAATTTCCTATATGTATTATAAGCAATGTTTTATTTATTAAAACCGAGTTTCTACATTAAAAAACATGTTTTCATGATGTGTATATTTCACTTGTTCGTTTTGATATAACTTTATCATTCATTTTTTTAACTTAAAAAAAAATTAATGATATTATAGACTTTTTCTAATAAATAAATAAAAGCCTATATAATATCGATCAATGAAGAGAACAGGGAGAAAAATATGTGGTAAGTCTTAATAAAGTAATAAAAATCTGGTCCAGATTTAGATTTCATTATCTATTAGATTAGATTATTATAGATATTATATTATTATTATTATTATTATTACATTATATATATTTATTAGAATTATTTTATATATTATTAGGTTATTATAGATATTAAAGATTATTATTATTATTATAGATCATCATCTATTAGATTAGATTTCATTATCTAAATTTTTTTTTTAATTAACCTTCCCTCTCTCCTGCTACTTTGGTAAATCTCACAAGACTTGCTTTCACCTCACCTACACCTACCTATTTCTCACCGTGCAGCGCTGCCTTTAATACTAATCGGCTAGACATTTGAGAGCTTGGCACTAAAAGTTTTCTTAACTTTTATTTGTTTAACCAGTGCCTTTTTATGATCATTTAAACGATTCACTCATCGAAATTCTGTTTTATAATTTATAATCGCGTTCAGAGGAGAAGACTACTTAAATTATTAAAAAACAATTTTTTCAAAAATATTTCATATGACATTTTTAACTTCTATAAACTTCAGAGTTTCATTTGATATCGCAACATAAAAAGCACTGTTCTTTATGATACTTTTGTTAGTGAAAACAGATTTTGGTAGCCAAAGAAATATTTCAGTAATTATTTTCCTTACCTTATTTCTTTTAACTTAAGTCATACTCAAAGTAATTAAATGAATATAAAGCATTTCGTAGTTCCACCCTATGAAGAAAAAAAAATTAAATAATTACTTGTTAAATTTGAAGTTTCAATCGACTGAAATTTTTAAGGATCCTCGTTTTTGAAAACATTCCCTTTTTATTAAAAAAAAAAAAAAAAATCTTATTGCCGATTCCTTAATTTAATAAAGGTCCATGGGAGAGCGGGAAGTTCATTAAAACTTCATTGAAATTATGTGACTCATTAGTAGGCTCAAAGGTTACTGGTCTGTGCCTAACCAGCTTTGAATTGCCCTCAATGCTAGCCTATTATATCTTAGTAATTAAAGTGCCACTGAACAGCTCCGGATAATGATAGGTGACATGAAATGAAATAATTAATGATGGCCATATGCTTTTCCCTACTTCAGAAATTAATATGCATGCGCAATTTTAATCACACATGAGCCGAGATAATTACTTTCATTCGCCTGCACATAGGAACGTATAGTGAGAAAATTTTAGAATTATTGTTTATAACCAAAGCCAATAAATCCCATCAGATTACCTTTACCCTTCGTCGTAAACCTATGACATCCTGCCCTACAGTGCCCTTTAATGATATCCCGCTTGTTCTTGTTGAACAGATCTGTTATTTAGGCCTCCTGCTTGACAAACGTCTTACATGAAATCCGCATACAAGACTGAAAAGACAAGAAACTGCTCGCCGATTTCGGTTACTTCAACATTTACTTGACAGACGCTCTAACATTTCACTCAACTACAAAAGACTCATTTACATGAGAATCATAAGGACTATCTGGACTTACGGAGTTGAGCTTTGGGGCTCTACTAAACCATCAAACTCTTCCCGTATCCAATCCTTACAATCCAAAATCCTTCGCCAAATCCTTAACGCTCCTTACTTTGTCACTAATAAAATCATCCACAAAGACCTTAATGTTTCATATGTTGCTGATTTGGCCTGTACCAGGTATTACGTTTTCCATGAAAACCTCCACTCCCACTCTAATCCACTAGTTTCAGTCCTAGTCCTTGCTTCTACTTCAATTCCTTACAATCCGCCGAGGCGTCTGAAAAGAAGATGGCCTCGCGACCTTCTTATGTAGATTCACTACTAGAGTGCTACTAATGGGGAGTTTCTCTTCATGTTTTTTTTTTTTTTTTTTTTCATTTGTTTTATCATTGTAGCATAATTACTATGATTTATGAAAATACAGTTGTAAATTTCAATAATAAATTAATAAATAAAACAAAATATTATATAACGATATCCATGTTTAATGTTCCTAAGTGCAAATACCAAGACCCGAAAATCGGTTCCCTATAAAGTTGTCCTATAAATTTAGATTTTTCGCCGTTTTCTATGGTTTTCATTAGAAAACTCAAATATATCTACTGGATGTGCATGCACAGAAAAACAAGTGGTACCAAATGAAAGAAAAGAACATTTCTCTAAAGGCTAAGAAGTCAAATCCAAAAAATTAGGAAGTTTCGTCGCAAACTTATGACTACTTGTCCAACTGCATCCTTTAGCAAGATTTTACTAATCCCTGTTGAACAGTCCGTTACATTGGACTCCATCTAGACAAGCGCCTTACTTGGAATCCTCACACTAGACTGAAAAGACAAGAAACTGCCCGTTTGACAACAAGAAACTACAACACTTACTTGACAAACTATCAAAACTCCCTATTAATTTAAAAAACACATTTACATAACCATTATCCTACCTATTTGGACCTATGGCATTGAGCTATGGGGGTCTACTAAACTATCAAACTCCTCCTGCATCCAATCTTTGCAATCCAAAATCCTACGTAAATTCCTCAAGGCTCCTTACTCTGTAACTAATAAACTCATACATAGAGACCTAAATTTCCCACTGGTTGCAAACTTAGCCCTCGACAGATACACCTCCTTTAATTCCAAACTACCTGCCCACTCAAACCCGATTGTCCGTAACTTCTCAACTACTTATATTCCCGATAATTCTACGAGGAGCCTTAAAAGACGGTGGCCTCGAGACCTGCTTATAAAATGAACTTTGAAGTGCTACCACTGGGTAGCTTCTTCACGTGTCTAATCATGCCTATTATTGTAAATCATCCATTTTACTTATTGTATTTGTAAATACATTTGTAAAAACCAATAAAATATGTTTAACAAAAAAAAAGGAAGCAAGACTTTTGCAATACTAAAATACAGCAGTACAGAAAATTAAATTTTAATATTTCTAAGAATACTCGTGCATTTGAAAAAACTATTACTCTTTTATTGTTAAGTTTTAAATTGTTCGTATCATAGAAAAAAATTTCATTTAATTAGCTTTAAAATGGGGCAAAACATACCTACCTTCATTGGCAAACCAAGGATACGAGGAAGTAAGAATTAAAAAAATGACAAAAAACAAAACAAAACAGTTATGCTGAATATGTGTCTCATAAATGTCTAGTCATATTTTTGGAGCCGATACTAAACCTCAAGAGAAACAAAAAAAGTCTTTATGATACATAGTCCGATTGACTATGGTTAGGGAATTTTTATTTATTTATTAAATTCTTTTATTGATATTTACAACTGTACAATTTACACAGTACAATAAGTAAATGTGCTAAAAACAGAAAATTGGCTTGAAAAAGACATGAGAAGAATCTACCCAGCGGTAGCACTTCAATGATTATTTGTTCAGCAGGTCTCGAGGCCACCGTCTTTTCAGACGCCTCGGAGGATTATCGGGAATATATGTCGATGAGAGGATGCGGACAAGCGGGTTTGTATGGGTGGGTAATTTGGAATGAAAGGAGGTGTATCTTTTTTGAGCGATTTCAGTAACTAGTGGGATATTCAGGTCTCTATGGATGAGTTTGTTGGTAACAAAGTAAGGAGCGTCTAGGATTTGACGAAGGATTTTGGATTGCAAGGATTGGATGCGGGAGGAATTCGATGGTTTAGTGGAGCCCCATAGCTCTATGCCATAAGTCCAGATAGGTCTAATAATGGTTGTGTAAATGAGTTTTTTAAAGTAAAGAGGAAGTTTTGATCGTTTGTCAAGTAAGTGTTGTAATAGTCGATTGGTTTCCAACGCAGTTTCCTGTCGTTTAAGTCTTGTATGAGGATTCCATGTAAGACGTTTGTCAAGATGAAGTCCAAGGTATCGTATTTGTTCTACAGTGATGAGTGGGGTATGATTAAAGGAAACAACTGGACAGGAATTCATAGGTTTACGTCGTAGAGTGAAGGTGATTTGGTGGGATTTATTAGGATTTATTTTGATTCTCCAATTGTGACACCATTCTGCAATGGCGGATAAATGGTTCTGTAGGACTTGGGAAGCAACAATAGGATTATTATTTACGGATAGCACACATGTGTCATCAGCGTAAGTAGAGAAGAAAGTGCTTGGATGGATAGGGATATCAGCTGTATACACCGTGTAGAGGATTGGGCCTAGGATACTACCTTGAGGTACACCGGCTGACTGGTTGAATACTGAGGAGTAGGAGAGGTTATGATTAACTTTAAAGGTTCTACCTGTAAGGTAGGAGCGGATTTTTAGGAAATATGTCGGAGAGAGGAATTTGCGGAGTTTGTTGAGCAGTCCTGGATGCCAAACTCGATCAAAAGCCTGTTCCACGTCTAGAAAGGCTCCAGTGCAGTACATTCCGCGCTCCAATGTAGAGGATACCACATCCACCACACGATGGCACTGCTGAATAGTAGAGTGGGATGATCGAAATCCAAACTGGTGGTCAGGAATGACATGATTTGAATCTAGGATCGGGTATAACCTTTTTAGGAGAAGTTTTTCAAGAATTTTGCCCATAATGGGCAAAAGGGATATAGGGCGGTAAGAGGATGGGTATTCAAGTGGCTTTTTGGGCTTAGGGATCATTTTCATAATGGACAGTTTCCAAATGTCAGGAAATAGGTAGAACGGAGAGTGGCGTTGTAGATGTAAGTAAGGAAAAGGATGGCCTTTCGAGGGAGCTGTTTCAGGATGTTGGTTGTAATAAGATCGTGACCTGGAGATTTCTTAAGAGGTAATTTACTAAGGATATTGATGATTTCTGATGGATGAAAGGCTTTAGGAGGTGGATACATTTGGAGTGGAACATTTAGTTCTGCTTCTACATGTTCATTATGGATAGGGTTAATGATATCGGGATGAGGATTGAAAGTTTTGGATAGGTGTTCGCCAAAAATTTGGAATTTTTCATCATCGGTTCTTGTCCAGGTCTGTGATTCAGTGAGGAGTGGATGATTAAAGGTTTTGTATTTCAGTAGTTTTGCAGTTGTTGTCCATAAAGATTTGTCTGACGTGGTTAAGTTTTCTGTAAAGTTTTGGAAGTTTTTAATTTTGAGTTTTCTTACTTCTGTCTTGAGTTTGTTAGTTAGTTTACTGTAATGGGTTTTATCTGAAGGGTATCTGGTTCTATGCCACTTCGCTCTAGCTCTGCGTTTTTCAGCTATTAAGAGTCGAATATGACTTGGCAATTTTGTTTCATGAGATTTTCTATTTGTAAAGTGAGATGTGTTGTTGTCTATGGCTGTTTCTATTGATTTTGTTAGTTCGTCAATGGCTGAGTCTATGTCCTGTTTGGTTTTTAACGGAATTTTTAAGTCGAGTCTGTTCTCTAAATCATAACGAAATTTTTCCCAGTCAATGTGTCCTTTAATCAAGGAGGGAGGAGATGGTTTAAGAATAGGATTTGAAGCCATGAGAAGTAGTACCGGACTATGATCTGAGGAGAGGTCATCTAAGGATTTTATTATAGATTGGAAGGAGGGGATTTGGGAAGTAAGGAAGATGTCAAGAATATCTGGACGTTTTTTAGAAGATGTGGGCCAGTATGTGGGATTATGAGGTGACAAGATGGAATAGCTATTGGAGGTTGTGACGCGGGAAAGAATCCTGCCACGAGTGTTGGACGTTCGACATCCCCATCGTTGGTCTTTGGCGTTGTAGTCTCCCCCAGCAATGAAGCGCGGACCTAAGGATTTGAATAAGGATTCAAGGTGGTTATAGTTGAGGGAATTACCTGGAGGGCAATATACAGCTGAGATTGTCATATTGAATGGGTGGGAAGCTAAGGAAATGGAGGTGCACTGAATGGTGTCAGATGGAGTGGAGGGAATCAATGAGTGAGGTAAGGTTTTGTGAATGAGGATACATGAGCCAGCGTGTGATGTGTTGTCTGGGTGATCTGTATGTAATGTAGTCACGTATATAAAAGTGAGAATGAGTGGTGAAATGAGTTTCAGTAATCAGTTCAATGTCAATGTGTTTGTCGTGAAGAAAAATGTCAAGTTCGTCTCGGTGATTGTTTAGTCCGTTTGCGTTCCACAGTAGAAGAGCTAGAGACTTGTTATTCATCGTGGGAGACTAAGTGGGAATTGTGACAGGAGATTTGTAAGGAGAGAGATGAGAGGTCTTATAGTGTTTTGGAGATCTAGTAGGAAGGAAGAGAGGATAGATGTAATATCAGATGGGTTTTGGCTGGGATAGGGATAGTAGGTTTTGGCAAGAGGTGGTTGGATATTCCTTTGGGAATGTTGTGGGGGTTGAATATTCAATGGTACTTCTGATGAGGGTTCGAAATGGTTAGAAGGAAGGGATGAAACTGGAACTTTGGGAGCGTTCTGAGGAGTAATTACGGGGGGTAACTCAACCCTCAGGGAGACATTTTTAGAGGGGAAATTGTTTTTTTGAAATTTAGGCTGAGAAGGTACGGCATGAGAAAGTACATGAGAGGTTTGAGGCAGAGGTTGAGAGATCTGAGGTTGAGGATGGGAGGAGGAAGTCTGAGGCTGGGATGAGGAAGATCGAGGCGGCTGAGAGCGAGGTGATATTACTGTTGAGTAAGTCTTGGAAGAAGAACTATGGGAGGCCGAAGTTCGTTGAGATGGGTTGATTTCTGCAGTCCTCCGGGCGGCAGGAACACTCCTCTCTGAAGGGCCAGGTTTTTCTTCTTCTGGAGCAGAACTCTTCTGGGTATTTGATATTGAGGCTGCGTAAAGTGCTTTTTGCCTGAGTCTAGTTCTATAGACTATGCAACCTTTGTAATTTGCAGGGTGCTCTTCGCTGCATAAAGCACATTTTGCTGGAGTTTCCCGAGACTTAGGACAGGTATCTGTTGAGTGCAAACCTGCACACTTGACACATCGTGCCTGGTGGTGACAGTAGGCTCTCGTGTGTCCCAAAGTTTGGCAGTTAGTACACTGAACTATTTCTGGCCTTCTTCTTGGCTCCTCAAAGCGGATAACGGAGTATACCAAACGTGTGATGTTGAAGATATCCTTATTGTTCGATGCAGGCTCAAGATCCACAAAAAAAAGTGGTAGAGGATATTTTTCACGCGGATGTAGCACACAGGAGATGTTCCTCACACTGTGTCCCAATTCTTCAAGATCTAATTTGATTGCCTCCGTGGGGGTTGTGCTATGTAGTCCTCTCAAGAATACCCTATAGGACCTTTCTTCTTTGATCTGGAAACAATGAAAATCGAAGTTGTTGGTAGTCAAGTAACTGACGAGTTTTTTATAATGCTCTTTGCCACTCGCGCAAATTTTTATGTCTTTCACTCTAGAGTAACACTTAAAAGTTCGCTTGTCCAATAAGTTTGGAGATTTCTCGACAAAACGAGATGAAGTTAAGAATATTGAAAACAAATATTGGTGGTGGTTCTGGTTCGTTGAATTTCTGATTCACCGAAGATTCAGTAGGAAGGTTACTCAGGGGTTCAAATTTGTTAGTTGTAGGAATGGCTGGAGCAGATGTATTCGTTTCAATTTTGCTTGTTGTAAGGTATACTTCGAGATTCTGACGGTAAAACCTGCATAGATTTGGCAGATTTATTTTTCTTTTTTTTTGGGGGTGATTTGCTAGGAGAGCCAGGAATTATGTTTCTTTGCCTTTTCTGTAGGGTTCGTCTTTTAAGGTATTGTGAGTCTGTCTCACTTCATCAGTTCCAATGCATGACATTGCACCAGAAGACATTTTGAAAAAATTTATATAACGAGATTTAAAAAGAAATAATAAAATAAAATAACTAATATTATGGTTAGGGAATAAATTCAAATTTTTAGATCGTGAAGTGAGAATGGTTGATTGTGTGTATAAATGACATAAGTTAGTTCAGGGTGCTTAATTTAATAACTTAATTTACTGGTTCCGACATTGCGGCCTAAATTATAGGCCTTCTACAGGGCTAAAAAAAAGAAACCAGAGGTATAATACAATATATAAAGATGATGAGTAAAAGAAATATACTGATAATAAAAAAAAAGTGAAATGTCAGTAATGCCAATTGACAAATATAAAAATAATTAGAAACAAAAAAGTAGCAAAAGAAATTTAATAAAAGGTAAATAATTAGATAATAGAAACTTAAAATTTTTAAAAATATCAATATTTACAGTATGAAAAATGTGAAAAATTGTAAAGTTAAAAAAAAAAAATAATATTTTTAACCGAATGAGAAAAAGAGTTACAAATCTATGACGTACAAAATGTCTATACTCTCATACAATGTGAAACATTATAATATAAAATAAGTGAATACGTATCTCTCAGAGAAGGTTTTTTTTTTTTTTTTTTTTTTTCACGGTAAACAACAAAAAAACGAAAACATACAACGGAAAGGTTGAGATGTTAGAAGTGGATAGGTAAAGAGGTAAGAGACATTTAAATCAGATATGAGTTACGTACCGTTTGAAGGAGAGCGTCACAAATACTAAGCAATAATGGCGCCGAAATGGGGAAATGCTGAACTAAGTTTATACTTAATTGTGTTTTCTTTTGATTTCACCCTGAACTAACTTCTCCCAAATTATGAGATGTTTATATTCAATGAAAACCATAAATAAGGCTCTTAAGTTCAGCACATATCAAGACATGTTTTCCTCGGTAAAATATATTTATTTAGAGAAGTAAAATCTGAGCAGTGAAGGAGGATGTGCTGCTCCACTCTTTTAACATCAAATGTGGTGCGTATTATGGGTAGCTCTAATTGGAGAAATATCCAGTGTGCGAGAAATGTCGATGGTCACTGAATTGGAAAATAGTGAAATCGAGCGTAAATAGTGTAGTTGGGTGTCAAAATTGAACTTCAAAGGTTCAATTAGGACTTCCGGCTGCAATATCTACGTTTGATTTTTCCATCGTACCATTCATCAATTATGGTACGTGCAATATATCCATTGATCAATATAAAAGGTTTGTTCCAACACTAATCACGAAACTACTAGATATATTTTAAAACTGTAAAGCGTTGTTGACTATTGTTGGGAAAAAGCTATAAGTGCAGGAAATTATCATCTTGTACGAAGTTGATTTGCAACAGGTAAAATAGTTTGTTTTTTTATTTTTATTGGCTCACTGGGACAATAGTCAACCTTATAAGCGGATGTAGCTGTGAGCTAGAGAAAATAGTATGCATAAAAAAAAAAAAAGTATTGGTAATGAGGAAAAAGTTGACTGCATTTGACAAATTGTAAAGCAATGATAATAAAAATGATATGGAAGAAAAATTGTGCTTGTTTAATATGAATTTCATTTTTTTTTTTTTTTTTAATCTATACAGTCCACTAATTTTCTTTAACCGGACCACCCTGAATTTGAGTTATCACTTAGAAGTACTCTAAAATCTAACAAATAATTGCTAAGTGACTGCTAATCTCCACCCTCCATGCTAATCGCTACAAGGCCTAGTATATGGTTATATTAAGATAAAGAAGGCCATCGAAAATAAACGTATGAAAAAAATAGCCCTACTAAATAGAAAATATAGTTAATAATCACTGTTTTTTTCTTTCAAATTCCTACATCCGACGAAATTCGATATTTAGGTATTTACTAGTACAAAAGACTGACCTGGAAAACACACATTCGGCTAAAACGTAAAGAACTTAAAATACGATACGGTCTTATATCTAGGTTACTTAACAGACATTCTGAATTATCATTAACCAACAAAGGAACTCGTTGTGAAGTTTTACTAAAACCAATCTGGACATATGAGATATAGTTCTGGGGCTCTGCCAAAGCATCAAACATCCAAAGAATACAGTCGTTTACGTAGAAAGTGCTGCGTCAAATAGTGGACGCACTGTTCCACTTGACAAATGACGTTGTACATAACGACTTGAACATACCAACGATTTCAACCACTGCTACAGAACATTACAAAGACTAACATAGAACAAAAACTGACTAATAGAAACATCAAAATACCCTAGCAACCTTACAGCCCATTGACGACTAATGAGTATAAATATTAGCCGTTGTTTTTTTTAGTAGATCACATATTTGCTTATTGCAAGGAAACTGCAGATAGCAAATTTCATGTTAAAAAAATGTGTTCTTTGTAATCAAATTAAAATCGATTTTTATTTCAGGACAGCTTGTGTAATGAAGTAATATAATAATGATATAATCATAGTAGAATAATACATTAGCGACACTATTAGAACCTTTTCTCCCCTAAAACGTGCCGCATATCTCAATGTGAATACTGACTGGAAACATAAGCGGCTGAACTTTATGCTTCCAAAAAAAAAGAAAAAGAAATATGACATTTTACACCACTTGCTGTGACAGCCCATTTGCGCATGAGGATCTGGAAGGCAGATAAGTTGCCATGGTTACCAGGCTAACTAGGTTTCCGCAAGAGAGCGCAGGGGATGGAATCGAATTTCCACCGGATACCGCCACGGCGAAAATCAGCCAAACGATGGGGCGTTTACACGGAATATTCGTCAATATTTGATCGGTTCCAAGGGAGGGATTCGTTAAACAGATTTCCTTCGACAGCTAGGGCCTATAAGGTGAAGTCTCTCCTTTGTTTGAAGGGATACATTCTTTTTTCTTTTCTTTTCTATAACGGCAATTGCCTTAAATATACACGGATTTGACAAACAAATCAAAATAATTCTTTGCATACGGCTATTTGTTAAACATCGCCGGTTATTTGTCAGGCGTTTATGTTTCAGGTATTGAAATCGAGATATGCGGCAACTATCGGATCTTTTGGACAAAGACTCGCGTTGTAAAACGCTTAATAGTGAAAGAATGTTATCTCTAATCAAGTTCATTTGCGACTATATTTTGGCTAAAATAATTATATATATAATTCTATTTATGGAACGTTTGGGGATTTATTGTTTTCATATCATGTCTTTACGGCCAAAAAACGAAAAACAGAACATTAAAATTTGTATACAATGATTAATAGAATATGGTATTGTAAGACAGACAGATAATGCATTGAAGAGATATTTCAATTAGAATATACATTAAAGATAATATTAGATTTTTTTTATTTATTATTATTATTATTCAGACGCATTCTTAATAAGCGGAATTTAATGAATTTGAATAGCATGAATTAAGGTTTTGGACATAATTTTTTTTTATTAATGGAGCGATTTTTATCTTTTTCAATGGTAATCATTTCTTTCAAATTTATTTATTTACTAAAACCTAAAACCAGTGGAAAACTTAAATTATTAACAGTCGAGAACTAATCAAACAAAATATATATATATATATATATATATATATATATATATATATATATATATATATATATATATTTACTTATTTATTTATATTCATAAAAACAGTTATACTGATCTCCGTTAATCCAGATTTTGAATTTTGGTGTTTTTTTATTGTTTTTTTCAATGATTGATTCCAGAAAACAACTAGATTTATGAATGTAAGAGTCAATCCATTTTAAATCGACCAATTTTCATTAATTTGGCGCTGAATATTCTTGATTTTCACGAATTCTTTACGGATCGATATTACATTCTTTATTGTTTTTTCAGTTTAAGGTTAATTTAAAAAAAAATAACATGAATAATATTGAAAAAAATCTAGTTGCAAATATCAAAAAAACAAAAGAAAGAAAAAAAGGTAAAAAAAGATTGAAAAATTTGAGATTTTTGTTGTAAATTGTGTTGATCACTCGTTCCACGATTTAAGTAGCTTATTGGCTCATTCCTAACGAGATTCAGGGGTTAAATGGCCTATCAACGAAGTCCTAAGAGCTCTCATCATCCCATTTTCTTAAGCATATTTCTTATTGGATTATTATTAACCTTATTCTAGCTTTAAGTGCACTATCATCCTTCGCCCTATCTCCCTCGTTGTTACTCAAATATAACAGTATTACCTTTAGATTGATAAACAAAACAAATCTGCTTATCATCTAAAGAAATCATCCAATAAAGACAATTGTATCAGCGGAAAAGTCAAGTTCGTAAGTTACAAGAAAAATAAATTAAACCTTTCAAAGGTCCGTGAACTATGTTAATATATTTAAAGAATGGAAAATATTTGTATAAAAATAATATATAGTACTCCTTTCAAAAGCTCAATTTGTATTTAACGATCGTTTCTTTAAAGGAGCTAAAAAAGGAACATCCTAAATTAATCTTAATTTTAATTTTTATTATAAAATATTCAGGAAGTTTCTTATTTCCATGCCTTTATGATATAATTATTATAGTAAATCACATACAATAGTTGAATGCAAATTAATATTATAAAGTAAAAAATCAATACATGTTTAAGAATTTTGATACTTTTGGATTTAACCTTTCAGATTTAAAAATCTCTAATAGTTACGGTTTTCCTCATTACAGTAACCCTGCAATAGGTGCATTTATTTCTACGCGTACCATCTTGCGATACAACGCGTATTTTTATTACATAATATAAATTAAGTTACAGAACATTAAGTTACAGAATATAAAAAATTGTATAATAGTTATTAACTGCAAGTATCTCTCAATATGCATCAATTACTCTTCTTAATACGTCCATTCTGTCTCTTTTACTGTAAGCACAAGTTAAATTATAGTTACTTAATATTTAAATGAAATCTACTGCTATGATAGCTAGTAATAAGTTAATCTGATGTTTCAATTATTTTAATTCTAAAGGGTCACCTGGGAGTAGTGGCTCATATTACAACTTTCTTTGCTTAAGATCGCATGTTCAAAACCGACAGACGGCCCTAACTATTTTCACAGAGAGTAATATATCCTTGGTTATGCCGTCCTTCGGAGGGATGTAAAATGGTCCTGAGCTGTGTGATGTCAGGTACTCGTTAAAGATCCCTATCCTAATTAAAATTGGATAGTTATGTTAAATAATCTATGAAAATTATCTAATTCATATGTTTCCTACGAAAATTCATTAAAATATTTTCCAAATTCAAGTACAGTAAACCTCTTTTTAACGAACACGGTAATAACGAACTACCGTTGCGGTCCCTTGAAAAATAAATAGAAAATTATGCTTTCTCCTTGTTTATAACGACATATTCTCTTATAACGAATTAAAGAACTACTTTTGTGAACCTCAGTATTGAATTCGTTCAGTTATTACGAAAAATAGAGAAGAAAAAAATTACGAGACGGCTTGATTCCCAGCAAAGAGCGGCGCCTTCTGTCCAAATCCGTACCTCTTTCTTCTATTCACTCAATTCTGTATTCACAGTCTGTGACAGCTTCTGGTTTATAGAGTTTCAGCTAGTTTTTCTGTTTTTATTGCTTGCTTTAATTCAAGTTTCCTACGAGGTCAGAGAAAATCCATTGATTTAAATACAAGGTTGGCGATTCTCCAAGAATAGATAAAAAATTGGGGGAAAATTCGAAAAATACGGGATTTTCAAAATCTCCTCATTCAACGAATTATCGCTTAATAAAGATAAAATCGATGCATCCGTTGCATCTTCATCGGAATGTGCAAAAAAAAAAATCATATGGATTCCGTGATTGAAGATTGTAAGTTCCTTTTTAAGTTTTGTATTTTTAATGATGGTTTATGTTAATCTTAAAGTATTATGTAACAATGTGAAATAAGATAGATATATGTACATAGTGCATAGTTTTAACTGCTTTTGTATTTCTAAATAAACATGTGCCTGAAAGCGAATGCCCGTATTGAAAATATTTCTTTTTAACCCCCTGAATTTATACCAAGCATATAATATAGCATACATATATTTTTTTCGTTATAACGAACAGAAAATTTTTCGGTCCCTTGGAGTTCGTTAAAACGAGGGTTTACGTATATTGAATAGTTTTTTAAATTGATTTTAACAGTTGAAGTAAGTGAAAGTCGTATGTTGCCCGCGACAGATTTTTTTAAATTAATTTAAATTCCTACAGCTCTAATACATGTTGCCTTTAAATATGACAAATCGTATTATTTTTCTATATAAAAAAAGAATAAAAAATATAAATTAATTATTAGAAAACATAATGGTGACGAGGTTAATTTTAGTTTACTTTGTAATTTACTGCTTTACTTTCTAAATTTGACTTTCAGTCCTATCTCACTGACAGATCTTTCAAAATAAATCACAATAGTTCCTATTCATCCCTTTTTGTTCAGTCCGCTGGCGTCCCACAAGGCAGTATCCCGGACCCATTCTCTTCACCGTCTATACAGCTGACATCCCTACCAATCCTAACACTTTCCTCTCCACGTATGCTGATGACACTTGTGTATTATCAGTCAATAACGATCCAACTATTGCCCTTCAAAACCTACAATCCCACATAAGAGACCTCCAGATATGGTGTCAGAATTGGAGAATGAAAATAAATTCAGACAAATCCCACCAAATTACCTTTACCCTCCGTCGTAAACCAATGACATCCTGTCCTACTGTATCCTTTAATAATATTCCGCTTGTCCCGGCTGAACAGATCCGCTACCTAGGTCTCCTCCTTGACAAACGTCTCACATGGAATCCGCACACAAGATTGAAACGACAAGAAACTGCTCGCCGATTTCGATTAATTCAACACCTACTTGACAAACGATCCAACATCCCACTTAACTACAAAAGACTCCTCTACATGACTATCATCAGGCCTATATGGACTTACGGAGTTGAGCTTTGGGCTCGACTAAACCATCGAATTCTTCCCGTATCCAATCTTTACAATCCAAAATCCTTCGTAAAATCCTCAACGCTCCTTACTTTGTCACAAATAAAATCATCCATAAAGACCTAAATGTTCCATATGTTACTGATTTGGCCCGTACTAGATATCAATCCTTCTATGACAAACTCCATTCCCACCCCAACTCACCAGTTTCAACCCTTGCTTCATCTTCGATTCCTCATAATCCTCCGAGGCGTCTGAAAAGAAGATGGCCTCGAGACCTTCTTGTTTAAAATAGTTACTGGAGTGCTTCCATTGGGTTGCTCCTCTACAAGTCTGTCTCATGTGATTTTCTTTTAGCATATTTACTTGTTGTAATATAAATTACAGTTGTAAATTTCAATAAATAAATATTAAAAAAAAAAAAAAATTGACTTTTAGTAAAGTAATAATTAGCTCTAAAATTGTTTTTATAGACGCTATACCGCTAGAAAGTGAGCTTGAATAATATATACTATAAAAATCTTGTGATCGTTGGCCCATCGTACAACTGAGATGACACCTTTAGGGAATTGAAGCGGTCAGTAAATGGTTGACCAAACTTTCTTTGAAGTATTTATAGGAAACAAAGTCCTTTTGGATCTTCGCCAAGTTTTAGGCCAAGTCAACGGAGTTAGCCAAACTTATTTTATTATTTACGTCTGCCCTTGGAACCTGGTAAGGTTATTACGTAAAGGTTAAACTTCATAACCACTATAACTAACACGTGTAATTATATCATTCTGGTATTTGTTTAACTATGAACAAATCAATACACCAAAAATAAAGATAGTTATTGATCACAAACATAAATAAAATAGTTTAAGGTTATACCCAAGACATTGGTCAAATTTCAACTCTAAATAAAATAATAATAAATAAATAGTTTCTAAAAAAAGTGATTGTTGAAAAAATATGTTTAGAAAAATAAATGAATTTTGTAAGCGTAACACTCGATCAAAAACTATTATTCTTCCGACGGTTCTTTACGGATGTGAAACGTGGCCTCTTACTTTGAAGGATGAACAACGGCTTAAGGTTTTCGAAAATAAGGTACTGCGTAAAATATTTGGTCCGAAGAGAGATGAGGCCACTGGGGAGTTTAGACGGTTGCACAACGCGGATTTGCGGGACTTGTATCCTGTGAATATAATTGATTTGATAGCATCTCGGATACTCAAATGGGCGAATAAAGTTGTTGGGCTCGATGAAGAGCGGATTCCGAGAAAGTTGGTATTCGCTGATCCGACTGGTAGGCGTCAGAAAGGCAAGCCGAAGCGTCGATGGGAGGATTGCGTTAAGGCTGATCTTGGGGGCTTGGGATTGAACGGTGAACATTGGACGAGTCTGTGTAGGCGGAATTAGGTGGTATCGGCATCGAACCTTCGGGTTCGCTAAGCCTATTATTATTATTATAACACTCGATCAAGATATGAAATACTACAGAATAAATTTAAGGAAATATATATTGTTTAGTACTATTGTTTATACAGTAACATTTCATCCAGTCTTAGAGAATATACTAACAATAGAAATCAGAGATTCATCGATTTTTACTAAGAAAAGCTTCTGAAAAGAGATATAAGGTAAATGTACCGGTAGTGGACACTGCTCTGGTAGTGGACACTTCCCCGGTTTAATTTAAAAAACAAGAAATCTAGTCCTTCAATCAGATTCAAATCAAGAGAGAATTTATTTTGCACACTCTAGGGACGAGTCATGGGACTTCCACGGTATCATGGTATTATGGAAACCAACAATCAGTCATTGCACATGGCCACTCCAGTGAACACGTTGTTACCTGCTGTCTTCTAACCCATTTCTTGAAGAAGGTGAATAAAATTTTTTTCACTTTTTGACTCTCAGACTTGCTTTTTATTAATGCCCTCAAGTATTTACTGATTAATTAGAGTGTATAAATTCATGTTTTGATGTTTGATCTTCAATATTTCATTTACGTGAGCGGAAAGGTAGGATGTCCACTACTGAAACAAGAATTTCACGTAATCTTAATAGTGGATAGGACCTGTCCACTACTAACTCTGGGAGGATATTTTTTTTTTCACTCGAAAACCTTCTGAATGAACATGTAATGCTTTCTTATTCTTATGATTTTGATCCTGAGTTTATTTTATAGATATATCTAGTAGTGGATATGTGGTGTCCACTACTAATCCGGCGAATGTCCACTATTAAATCAACTTATTTTAATTAATAAAACTTAATTTAAATATGGGATTATTATGATTATCATTATTTATAAATAAGAGATAATTATGAGGATCATTATAAAAGGTAAAGCATTAAATGGGCCTTAATAATCTGTCCTTTCTTACAGATTGTCGGCATGGCTCCTTCTGTAAAACTGTTTTGGGCTTACGATGAACAACAATTGAGACGTTGATTTTCTAAAGGTACTATATCCATTCTAGGAAATTTTACAGGAAGCGCGAAAATCTCTCATTACTATATTATTGAACCAGCTAATTTGGGTCTTTTAGCCTTAAAATTTAAAATTATTTTTTTGCTATAATAATAACAACATCATATTAAAGTTATTAAATGAATTTTTTAAGAATGATTTGGGACGAAAATAGACGCGTAATTAGCACTTTTAGAAAATGACCGCATTTATAATACGTGTTTTTTAAGGACATGAGAATTCATTAGATAACATCAAATAGAATATATAGATACAACTAAATGATGAGAATACAAATATGTAAAAAAAATCAATTACGTGAAAAATGTCCTTTAGTACCTTTTGGAAATCAACGTCTCAATTGAAGGACGCAGCAGCTGAAGTTATAGAGGGCATGGCTTTATCTTCAGCAGCAAAAAAACATAACGTCCCCTGAACAAGCCTAAGGAGATATGTTGAAGGTAAAACTAAATCATATAAAAAAATGGGACCTCCAGCAATCCTATCAGAGAACATATTGGTCAGGTGGATAGCTTCTGCTCGGGAAGCAGGTTTTCCTGTTACCCAGGAGGTTCTTTTTTGACAGCGTTCAAAGGCTTTTAAAAGACTTGAAAAGGCCAAATAATTTTACCGATGATCGTCCTGGGCGTACCTGATACCAGCTTTTCATTAAAAGAAATCCATGTGTGACCATGAGAGATATTGAGCCTTCAATCATGCAAAATGGATTTCGTAAGTGTGGACTGGTACCAGAGAACCCTGAAGCTCCTCTCAATACATTAAGAGAAATGCGGAGTACTCCTCAAATTCAACCTTCACCAGTAGACACTTTTCCAATATTAGAACTGTCGATGATCTTCAATTGGGACTGAGGGTGCTAGAGAGATACATTGGCCTAGAAAAACTTAATGCTTTTCAGAACAGCTGAGACTGGACTGGACCTTCTGAGAACAAATGTCTGTACCAGGTGTGGAGGCAGATCAAAAGTGATACTATCACTGAACCTGAGAAATCGACCCCACCATCTGACGATTTCGAGGAGGGCGGGAATAGAACGGCAAAACAAGAAGAGGAAAATATTTACTTCACAGTTAAAGAACATGAAGATCAGGATGCTGGCGCCTCGTCAAGATCTGAAGCTCTTGATGTAAATCAAAATGTTCCCTGCTCCTCAAAAATATTATTTATTCCAAGCTCTTTCAAGCGATCATTTAATTTTTTGTTTTAGGATTAACATTCTTATGTATTTTTTCTACAAATAAATGCTCTTATGTTCATCTATTTCTAAAAATTATCATATCCTCTTCCTATGTCACATAAGTAAATTAATTAAAACATAAGTAAATCCCTATTTTTTCAAAGAAAAACTTTGATGTCCACTACTAAATTCATGAGATGTCCACTATTAAAAATTTGAGTTTTATAGATGTCCACTATTGACAAAAATTTATGGTTTGGTAAAATTAATGTAAAAATTTTAAAAATGGCAAAAGCAGAAACTTTCATCGCTACGAATTTGAAGAAGGATAGTTTGAGCTTACTTTGGCCACACATTAAATATCATCACCGCCATAGGTAACCGCGAAGACAGAAAAAAATGTAAAAATTTCCTTAGCTGTGTCCACTACCGGTACATTTACTTTAATGAATACTTTTTTTTATATCTTTTCGTTTTCGTGCTAGACGTAACATCCACACTTACACAGACCTTTTTCGCTTAACTTGGTTATTTGGCCACGGGGGACCCTGAAATGGGTAATTCCGTTTAAAACTGGAATTAAAGAATTTTTACGACCGCAATACTTTCTTTTTTTATATATTTTTTATATAGATAAGTAAAAGTAAACAACTAAAAATTCAAAGTTTTTATATAAGTTTGTATATAAAATTTATTTCACGCTCAATCATGGGGATTATTCAGTAGTCTATTTCGAGGATAAACCTCTTCCAACATCAGACAAAAGACTGACATGGAGGACCCACATTAGACTTAAGACAACAGCTGAACAGACAATTGGGACTACTATCCCGTCTGCTTGACAAACGATCAAAATTATCCGTGAACACCAAAATTACTTTTTACAAAGTACTGATCAAACCATTATGCACATATGGGATAGAGCTATAGGGATCTGCCAAAAAACTCTAACATCCAAATAATGTAATCACTTCAATCGAAAAATATTGCGAAAAGTCGTGGAAGCACCGTTTTATGTAACCAAAGAATTACTTCACAAGGACTAGGACATACTCACAGTTTCTGACACAGCCACAGAATATTATAAAATATTTCATGACAGACTGACTTACAACATGAACCCATCGGCCCAAACACTTAAATCCTACACAAACCCGTACAACCCACCCCGACGACTTTTGAGGCGGTGGTCTAGAGAAGCCTTGATTTAACCGACTTTCGGAAGTCATCATATTTGCTTATTGCCATTTTTTTCAGATGGCAAACAGCAATGGAGAACAAACAAAAAACAATTCTAAAAAAAAAAAAAATTGTATATAAAAAGAAATTTATAATACCTCAGAACTTAATTAAATACATTACATTAAAAAACATGAATATACATATATATACAATTTGGATTTATAAAGAATTTTGTAATACCTTTCATTGTAGAAAAATAAAATACATTAAATAAAAAAATATACAGTTAGAATATAAAAAGAAATTCACATAATATAATATAAAATACCTCTGAATTTTATTTAAAATGATATATTGTTGATCCTGCGTCTTTTAGAGCTTTATGTGTTACATTTTTAGAATAAAATAAAAACAGATTAAATACATAAACATATATACTTTATTTGTTGGTTTTTACTTAAATAAGAAAACCTTTAAAAGGATTTTTTGGGGATTGAATGGAAAGGAAGTGGCTAAATCCTAGGTATAAAGATGGAATACATTTCTATAGGAATACAGATTGGACGAAGAACGATCTATCGAACGTTGTGGTTCGACGGGACGTTACATACATATCAAATGACAGCAAGCGAGTATCACGGCTACGAACGGAGAATTTAAAATTATGAAGGAGATTCAAGATGTAAGATGGACATCGGCATTGGATAACTAAGAAGAAGAAAGATGCCAACCACGGTAGGAATAATATGTTTTTAGTCCCAGGTTTCTGATTTACTCCTCAATAATATGGTCAGACTGGTTCTATTACGATTTAAGCTTTCTTTATAGCAATGTTTGTAGCTTGAAGAAATCGTCCAGAATAGTCATAGAAGTACAGCATAAAGGTAATTGATAAAGCGAAAGAAAAAACATTTTGTGGGGTGCTTATTGCTAGCGGAAGCAGCTGTGTTGGTAGCCTGTAGCAATCAATTTCAATCGGAGGCTCGTAAATTAGAAGCGGAAGGCTACCGACAGATAGGCAACCTTATTTGGGGCAAAATTGGCTTTGGCGCTTGGTTGCACCTGCAATTCCGCCGTAAACCAGCTCTTTAATTACAGGTGTTATAGTGAATCCTCTACACTACACATTCTACATAAAGTAGCAACTTTTAAATTTTGCCTGCACACATCCTTCCAACGATCACCGTCCAAGGACAAAGCACAAGCTTCCAACATCAAACTTTACACAATCCTCCCATCGACTCACCGTCCTACCTTCCGGACGCCAAACATACTTTTTCGGAAGACGTTCTTCACTCAACCAAATAACATTACACCTGCGTTCCAGTCACCGCTATGCTATGTCCGCTATTATAATGTCATGATACAAGCTTCTTAATTCCGCTTTGTACAACCTTCTAAATTCCCCAGTGGCCTCATCCTCTTTGGATCAAATATTTTATTTAGTATCTGAATCTCGAAAACCGTAAAGCGTTATTTATCCTTGGAATTAAGAGACCACATTTTACATCGGTGTAGAACCGTCGGGTTTTATGAATTCTTATCTGCAAGTTCCTTAACAAATGAGCTAGATAGCTAAATAATTTATTTCTGGTTTTAGTTTTTGGTTTATTTTTCAATAATGAACCTATGAAATCGACCCAAAAAAAAAAAATAAAAAAAAAAATACTCTCCCCTTGAAATATTAGGGCTTAGTTTTTAGATACGCAGTACCCGAATAACGAATAAACATATATATATATATATATATATATATATATATATATATATATATATATATATATATATATATATATAAAACAACATTGAAATCGGTTAAGAGATATAGCGTTTTGAAATTATCAGTGATGGTAGACCATTTTTCTTTGAATTATTTATTACTTGTCATTGGAGTTGATCGCATATAAACTGTTATACCAATTATATATCCTTTTGGAAATAATAAACCATTTTTTTTAATAATTTGCATGGTTTTTGTAGTTATTCTGATATATCAATATAACCAAAATCTTATCCACCTTCTATGAGTAATCATATATTTTCTCTTTATTTATTGTAAACCCTCTCTCAGTACTGGTTTTCATTAACCTATTTGCATTTAATTGTAAAGTTTCCGTTTTTTGCCTACCAATACCAAATCATCGGCGTATCCTAGAACATGGATTTTATGACCTTGAGCGTAGAAGGTTATGCTACTAAATCACAGGCGATCTTGCTTGTAAAATACGTAAGTGAATTTTTTTTTTTCCTGATAATGCAATGAATGAATTGAGGCAGTATTTTTTATTTTATTTTATCAAGAAGTATTAGTATTTCAGTATTATATATATATATATATATATATATATATATATATATATATATATATATATATACATACATATATACATAATTGGTATTCCATATAATAGTTTAATCTATTTCTTTATTTATTCATTCTTTGTTGGGAGTAATATTAGGAGAAAAATTATTCTCCTTTATAGATTCTCCTCCCCTATATCCTCTCCCCCGTACATCCATCGCAGCTTGTATCTTCAGCAATCATAATATTCAGAAGTGATTCTAGAAGAAAGTAACCCTCATTGATTCGATTTTACCTCAACCTATAGCTTTAGGTACTAGCTGAAACTAAAATTAACGTTTGATCTTCTGAATTAAACCTAAAACGTATGTACCTCATTTCCATTACCCTACACGGCTTATATTTTAACATACTGGTGGAGTGTTTGACCGACACTGGATGGTGAACAGATGCAGCAGCCAGGCGGACGGAACGATATAGTTGAGACAACCACCCCCATTGTACAAACAGCCCCGACAGCTCAAACATCCCCTGTTTGCCGCGCCGCGGGTCCGGTCCGTGTTGACCCCAACGCAAACAGAATCCGCAGGAGATTGTATCTGTATCTAACCCTCCGGTTAGGGGTCCTTCGTCCTTCCCACCTTCCATTAAATAACACTTCGGGAGCTCAATTTCAAGCTCAATTTCTGTATCTTTGGATATAGAATATAGATGTGCTTGGGTTAGTTATATCTTAAATATATTAACTAACAAACGATTATTATATTTTTTATTTTCATTAAGTCGAAGTATAGTGAATGTGAAAATTTTCGTTAGTTTTCTAACAAGCGATGTTGAGTTCCCTGAGACCAAAAAGAAAGTTCTTTGTGTGCGTGATTAGACCAGGACGAAAACGAAAAGTTGCACGAAACTGATAATCCATATTAAAGGCAAGTATACGCCTAAGATGTTACAGAAGCTTTTCCACGAAAATCGGCGAACCAGAAGAGCCACTTTATAACATGCATATTTCATATTTTTACGACTTTCTCAAAAGCTTTTACGATTTTGATTTAACTATATCGATGTATAAATTAATGTTCTTTAATAATATTTAGGTTTCATTTTTCTTGAAATAGTCAGACAGGGTTTATGTGCCAATATTTTAAATTTTCTTCCTCTAAATCTCCTTCTATCAGTACTCTCATTTTGTAGATTCAAAAAATAATATGTATATCTTATTACACATGTTTCCATCGAAACCTAATTCAATTTTTACTTTCACTTGCCTATATATGAAATTATATTAATATATTTATAAATATATTGATCTCCGATAAGACCAGTTTAAAAAAAAAACACTTAAATACCAATCGCAGTTTTTTAGGATTTAATTTCGCATATACAGAATCAATTACATTGGGCAATATAGAATTCACACATATAAATCTTAAAATATTTTGTAATAGGGAAATCCAACATGGCGGTGTACAATTGGAATCGGTTCGATGTCTTATTTTGCTCCGTACTTCGTCATAAAAATACGCCAATTAAGCCGTGAATTACGTGAATTAAGCCATACAATTTTGCTGTAAACTCTTGAACAGCTTTCATTTCTTCATTAATGAAAACATCAGCTTCATCAGTTAATGAAGCAAAAATAGCTTGATACGTCTCATTTTTAGAAAATATTTTAAATTGTCTAGTTTTTTCTTTATTATAAAATGCCGTACTGTAGTCACAACCTGTAAATGTGTGAAAAGCAGGTAGACTTTTACATAAATTAGGTCCCAACTTCAATGATAAATGGATGCAGTTAATACAATCGAGGTGGTTCAACTGATTGTTAGTCGCTGAAGTAGCTAGAAAAAATGTAGATTCTGACAGTTTGTGCATATTTCCGATTAAAACTACAATAACATCAGTATCAGAAGCTTTTGTTAGAATTCTGGAGCCTGGTGTTACTTTATGAGCGTTAAAAACGATTCTCGTGTCTGCCTCTTCATGGTAGAATGTATAATCAACTTCGTCGACTTTTTAAATACAATTCTCCTGAGCTTGGTACGAGTAATACAGATGTTCAACAGTTAAAAATAATGTTTGTTTTATATAATACTATTGACAATTAATTTTTGTTTTTCCCAATAATCAGCCAAATAGTGTGCCAAACCATATTTGTAACGATAATTTTTAAGTTGAGGATGTATAGTCGACTGTAGAAACTATTATAGGTGAAACAATCAGGAGTCAGTCTTTTTCTAAATATTTTAATTTAGCCGACGTTTCGGCTCAAGTTTGTGAGCCATCATCAGGGCATTGATACTGATGAGTTTATGCTTGGACATAGCTCAGTAATGCCCTGATCTTTTAAAATTCGGCAACCCTGATTAGAACCAAGTTTTTTTGCAGTCAATGTGTTCGCAATAAAACACCGCTTATATTGATATATATTTTTTCTATTGTCAAGCCAGTGCAGATAACTGATACCGACGTACCCGCTTTAACCTGACAACCAATAGTTTGTCCAAGCAAAGAATAGGCAACCCAACGGCTGCACTCTGTATAAATTTTTGGTAAAAAGTTTCTTATTATCTTTATGTTGCAAAATTTCATTAAAAATATTTTTTTATTTAAATAACTAAAAATATACTGTCCAGAATTTGTTTAAATAACCCATTATTGACATATTTTCTAATATACTAAATTTGTTATAAAATATGTTTCATTCTATTATCAGCTAGTTGAAATTCGTTTCAAGATCAGATCTTTTACTATCTTGTCCTATAAAAATTAAGATGTTTCGCATTGATGGATGAATAATTAACTGAAGGTAGAAATTAAGGTGAATTTGTTTAGAGGTTTAGCTGTCAAAATAAAATTAACGAACTAATAAAGTACAGGGATATAGCCTTTATATTTACAACAATGCTCTTTTTAACAACATGAAAGCACATCATAAATGTATATTAATTCCAAAGTGTAATCAAGAGTCATACTTTAGTCTTATCGCAACCATTAATATTTAAAAGAAATGGAGACTATAAATTAAAATATTATGAAACAGAACTAATGATGAATCGAAAATATGTATCGTGATAGTTCGAATAGAACCAGAAAAAAATTAAAAGTAATAATAGACAAAACATTCCTAATTAAAATGGGCTTAGTGAAGTCTTTCAGGGTCTAAATGTTCGAATATTTAATAATTAAACACCATGCATTATTTAATTCAAAATACGATATTAAAAATCTGATTCGCGCAACACCATGACTTTCACTTACATTGACTGTTAAAATCAATTTAAAAACTATTAATTATACTTTAGTTTGAAAAATATTTCATGTTGATTTTAATAAAACATCTATTCATTGTCGTTGGAAACATATGATTTAGATTAAATAATTATCTATATTAAATTGGGAATCAGTGGTAAGTTTATTCTCTATTCGTCACTTCATATTACATTTTGCAACTTTGTGTAAAATATAATATTTTTTCTAAAACTTTGTTCTTTCCAACGGTATATTATACGTCTAGTAGTCTGTTCTTATATTATAAAAAAACCAACAATTACATTAAAAAAAATATTTTTGCTCTTTTATCCTATACTTGATCATCAAATTCGTACATTTAGCCGTCCTTCATCAATGTCATTAAGATGACATAGTTGATCTTTTGGAATATACAAGATTAAAAGTACTCTAGAGGAACGAACAATAGTTAATGCTCCCTATTATGTTTCCAACTGTACCTTACACCACGACCTTAATATTCCATTTATTTTAGAACTGATACCATCCGAATTTTCTAAATTCCATCAGAACCTTCTTCATCAACATAATCCTTTAGCTCAATCCCTCTCCAGCTCCACCCACCCCTACAATCCTCCACGAAGATTGAAACGGCAGTGGCACCGCGACGTTCTGTAAAACATTTATACTGGAATTCTGACACTGGTCAGATGCTCCACTCATGTACTGTATGTTTGTGGCTATTGCGTCCTAACTCACCCTCTACTGGCTAAGACCAGTGATGCGGCTGAGAGAGAGGCGCTGGGATCTCTTGGATTCCGCTTTTTTCCTCTACAAGTAGAGGAAAAGCCCAGTCTGGGGTCCCCTTAGCAGTTGTATATATTGTATATAGTTATGTTTGTTTGTATGATGTTTATTTATTTGCCAACTTTGTATTTGTTTCAATTATAGGTTGTTGTTTGTTTTTTATTTTGTTTTATTTTATTGTACATATAAATGATTTTTTTTTTCTGTTTTATATAATTTGACTTTATCGCTATTTTCTGTATATACTGTATGAATGTGGTCCTATATGTCTATTACTATTGTTCATTCTGAAACATATTGTAATATTTCTCAATAAAAAAAAAACTTTAGAGAAAGAAAATGTAAATATCCGGCATTTAAGCTTTACTAGACTCTTTCAATCAGAATAAAACCTACGTGATATTAAAGCCTATTAAATTTTACAATATAGAGAGTTTAATCAAAATCGTTAGTGTCGTCTTTGAGAAAATTGCAATAAGGTGCAATGTACATAATATAAAGTGGCCGATTTTGATGAGAAAGTTGCTGTAACATCTCGGGCGTATAGTTATGGTATAGATAAATATGAAAATTCAGTTTCGTACGAATTTTCGTTATTGTGCTAGACTTACCACGCACAAACGACACACAGAAACATACAGAACTTTTTTCGGGACTTGGTCATTTGGACTCAGGGGACCCTAAAAGGTGTATTTCCGTCGAAAACTGGAATTGGAAAATTTTTACGAACGTAATACTTTTCCCCACTATATATTTCATGTTAGGTAAATGAAAGTAAAAATGGATGTTGTTTTCTTAATCTTCTTCGTACCTTTAAAAGATAACAAGAGTGAAGAGTCACATAGTCCATCTGACCTTAAAATAACAAAACGAAATTAAAAGAAACATTCAAAAAATTAAAATCTAAAACTAAAGTGGCAAAATTGTTGTTTAAACAATGCCGACTCTGATTGTTGCTTTATCTTATACCTGGCCCCTAGAGAAGTCAGATGACTGTGAAAGAGTACTCCAAGAATATTTGTGAATACTTTTACTCTTCAACCAAACGATAACCAGACAGTTTAGAAATAATATTTAACAACACATCAATGCCGTCGAAGCAGACAAATTCAGGCTAATCGATAAAGGTTCGGGATTCGAGGTAAACAATTTTCTGTTCGGGTCTTGTTTGGACATGGTGAGTAAACAGACGTTTTAGTATGTGGATAGGTTTATCATATTGAGTTTTCTAACTGCTATATTTAAGCGGTATGTTCAAAGCTCTCAAACACTAACAAAACCATTAAAATATTATTTAGATATGGGTTTCCTTTTATTGTTCCAGCTTGTTATTTCATAGTCTTTTGTTAGGGCAGAATAATAAAATAAATAAAAAATTTAAAACAAATTTATTATTTTGTGGGGTTAAGCTTAATTAACTGATAAACTTAAATGACTTATTCAGTTTTTCAGTTAATTTTTATATAACTTCCATACACCTCTTGTCTGAAGAATTAATCTATAAAATGGAACGTTTTACTATAACACCAGTTATTTCTTTAAACTCTTATTAAAAATATATTAGTGTTGTGTTTGAAAATATTAAAGAAAATATCATCTATCGAAATTGGCTACTTTTGCTATTGGCTAATAGTGTCCCCTTGTGCTGTGGTAGATCGGACATATATATGTTAAATAATATTGGCCCTACAACAATGCCCTGAGGTACAACTGCCTAAATTCAGAGAGTTCAGTCCCTACTTTCATAGACAAATGTCTATCGGAAAGGTATGAAGGGAATATGAAATAGAAGGTTAGTGGAAGTAAAATTTTCAGTTTGCAAACCAAGCCTTCGTGCTAGACCTTAACGAAATGCCTGGACAGTATTTTTTTTAATCTATTGAATTAGATATGAAATTTACTAATCGCTAAAATTTTTGTATAGGTGAATAATGTTTTCTAAAACCAAACTAATGATTAGGTATAAATTTTAATATTTCAAAAGAATCTAGACGATGAAGTATTTTTTTTTCAAATAATTTAAAGAGCGAAGGAAGAAGGCAGAGCGGACGATAGGAATTTAAAAATTCAATGGATTTATTTGGTATTAGCACCATGATAATTTTTAGAATATTTCCACAAGGCTGGAAAATAAGTAATTTTGAAAATAGAATCATAAATATGGGTTAAAAATAGGATTTCTTTCCATTGTAAATTTTGAATTATGGAATTCGTAATTAAGCCAAACCCTTAATTTGTTTGTTGTATAGCTTTATTGTTTGGCAATCTCTTAATAATATCATGAACTACGTACTGAAGAATTGGTTTTGATGGTAATGTCATTGGTAAGGGTACATTATTGTGGGATTGCACAATAGTCGTACAGAGTATACCATTAATCCCATTATGAGTTTTAAATGTGCCACTGAGATAGTTCGCAAACAATCATTTTTTGGAGAAACCTGTGTTTATGAAGGGCTGTAGAGACTACGGACAGGTAGTAAAACGTGAACGGGGAGGATAGTCCGTGAGCCAGCAACGAAAAATGCAACCCATTTCACTGAAATTTTTAGTATGTTTTATGCAAAGCATCTATCATAGTCAAGCAAATAATACACGTCTGCCAACTCAAAACAGGTGAATTACAAAATGGCGGCCATTCAAACAAGGAATATCACCAGATTTCACTCTTTTCTAACATAATTATGGTTACTATCATAGAAACGGCTCATTCAATGAGGATAATCGTTATAAATTAAATCATCAAGTATTTAATAAGCTTTCATTTGATTGGTAAAAGACATTTGTATGTTCAATATTCATTGATATAGAGATATTTAGCAAAAAAAATAATTTTGCGAAAAACGAAAAATCATTCTTTTCTAACATAATTATGGTTACTATCATAGAAACGTCTCATTCTATGAGGATAATCGTTATAAATTAAATCATTAAGTATTTAATAACCTTTCATTTGAGTGGTAAAAGATATTTGTATGTTCAATATTCATCGATATAGAGTTATATAATAAAAATTTTTAAAAAATTTGCGAAAAACGAGACACCACTCGTATGTAACATAACTATCCATTTTTTTAAAAAAAATCAAAAGCAAAAAGTTCAATAGGTAAACTTTTTTATTTATGTTATTAGCTAAACGTTCCAAATTTTTATTATTTTTTTCCTCCACTGTAACGAAAGTCCGAGGTTTGTATGATTTTTACGCTCCAGGAACTCCACTATAATGATAAACAACTTCGTGGTGCTGAAGTATCCGTTTGGTCGAATTCCATAATGGTTTCTAACCAGTTGATGAACGTTTCAAGAAATTATCTTAATTCTCGATCTTTGAGCCTCTTCAAGCTGACAAGCCAGTTTAATAAAATTACTTAACTAAATAATTATGTGTATTATTTATTTAACGTCACTTTATGCTACTATGGCTAATCGGACGATGCTACAGTGGGAGTCCTAAATTTTGCCTATCCAGGTTTTATTAGGATAGATATCTTTAACGAGTACCTGACATCGCACAGGCTCGGGACCACCTTTTAACGTCCCCTCCGAAGGACGGCGTAACTAAGGATTTTTAACTCCCATTAAAAAATCCTAGGACCACCTGTGGATTTGAACCCGTGACCTTTGGCATGGGAGGCTGTTACGCTAGCCACCCAGCTACAAGTGATCCCAATAATTATGTGTCAAAACCAGACAAATAGGACTTCCTCTGTTCACTGTAAATTATTCTTAGAGGACGAAATGTCCAAGAATGAAAATTATTTTTCATTCATTTATATATCATTTTATGCAAATGTAATGTTGTATCCACGTAGATGCCCACTCGCTGCATACATACAAGACGGCGGATACAGAGGAAGACGCAACAGATACAAGAGAGAGAGGTACAAGACAAGACATGTCGAACAGGGTCCCGGCTCATGATTGTCATTTAGCCTCCTCATGAATATTCCCGACGCCTAATCCGTGTCCCTTTGTCCCTTATCGGGGTGTCCAATAAGGGATCCCGGTATCCTATTACCCCGGCCCCTCACGTCTGATTGCCCCGCAAGATATTCTCTCTCTTCTCCGGCTATTCAACAGCTCACTCCGCTCTAACGTTCGGGAGGGTAGTAAAAGCAAGGCGAGACCTGGATCTCTTAAAGCACAAACCTCTTTATAGTAATTACATTTTCTCATAGCAGTTCGTTTAGTTCTTCATATAAATTTCCACAGACAATTTTCCAAGACAGAGCAACTTAAGTGGAAAACAAAAGAGAATTTGAAAAGTTCGGTAAGACCATTTCGATGAGAATAAAAAAGGCCTAACTACTAAATCTCTCTTTATCCCTATATTTATAAAATGATAACCCGGTCATTGGTTTCCGCGAACTCCTCAAAAACCATGCGATGGATTTTGATACGGTTTGCACCATCATTTAAGGCATTCTTTGCTGAAGGTTCACAACTGAAATACATTGTAATAAAGTTTATCTTAAAATGGGAAAATTAAATTTCCTATAATCAAGGCATCAAAAAATATGTTCTAAAATATGAGTTGTAGACGTATCATAAACCTTTTGAAACCATGTCGCTATAAACCTATAAAAATAGGACCATATATTATTTGTAATCTTTGTGATGAAGGAAGGTTGTGAGATTCAGACTTGCCTCCGTACGGAATTTTTTATGTTAAATAATTATCATTCGTTATTTCTATCCATTTATAAAATAATCTCACGATTCTTGATTTAAGCTGACACGACGTTCAAACTGTACCCGAGCAAAGCATGGGCGACTCAATAGTATATATATACACATATAAAATTATGTTGTGAAAATGGGCCATGAATGGAAACAAGTAGGAATCCGATGAGGACCCATAAACTTTTTTTTGATTCTACGAGAAGTATGAGGTGATTACTGAGAAGTAATTTCGTGAGGGACTAGTTCTACAGATCTACTAGACTAGAGCTCATTTTCAGATTCAATGTAGGGATTACATTGTGACTCGTATTATCTTTTGACCCATTGCACTCACTGGCAAGTTCGCGAGCACTTTGGACGAATATGACTCCTAAAAAACCTCATCAACAGCTTCCTAAAGATCCATTTCTCATCAATATCCATTAATAGTCATTCGGAGCCCTTCTTCCTTTCTAACTTTGTATTTCAACTACTAAATTTTTAGGGCACTGGGCTGGTCAAGGACACCTTACTCTTCGTAATTAATAATTTCATAATAGGTATGAATGTGACATGTTTTGTTTATTTATTTGTTAACTTCATTTATTTGTATTTATTTTGTCTACTTAATTTTGTTATTGTATACGTTTATTTATTTTGATTTTATTTTATGTAATTTGACTTTCCTTATGTTTATATTGTAAATATTGTATGAATGAGATCCTGTAGCACTATTATTATTGTCTATTATGACAAATTGTAATATATACGAATAAAAAAAAAAAAAATAATTTCATGAGTTGCTTCAGCGACCTTTAATTTTTTTTTCTCTAGTAACTAAAAGCAAGCTAATTTGAAGAAGTTATCAAATGGAATTAAATAACCTCAGAGAATGCTCTAAAGAGACTATTTAGTACAGGTAAGTAAGTAATAAATAGGATAAAAATATTTACAGACCGTTAAAATCTTGAATATATATATATATATATATATATATATATATATATATATATATATATATATATATATATATATATATATATTTACACGCTATTTTATATTCTCTATACGCTTTTTTTATTCTCATTTTTATACGCTCTAATTTAGAAAACGCTCTAAACTATTCTTCCGACGGTTCTTTACGAATGTGAAACCTAGCCTTGAAGGATGAACAACGGCTTAAGATTTTCGAAAATAAGGTACTGCGTAAAATATTTGGTCCGAAGAGAGATGAGGCCACTGGGGAGTTTAGAAGATTGCACAACGCGGAATTGCGGAGCTTGTACCCTGTGAATATAATTGAGTTGATAGCATCGCGGGGATTCAAATGGGCGAGTAAAGTTGTAGGGCTCGGTGAGGAACGGATTCGGAGAAAGTTGCTGATCCGACAGGTAGGCGTCTGAAAGGTAGGCCGAAGCGTCGATGGGAGGATTGCGTTTGAACGGTGAACATTGGACGAGTCTGTGCAGGCGGAGTTTGGTGGTATCGGCATCGAACCTTCGGGTCGATAAGCCTATTATTATTATTACAATACGCTCTATTAATTATTCTTATTTAATAAGTATTCTGCCACAGCCGAATATTACCTATAAACGTGTAACATTAAATTTTTAAGAGAAGGGGTTAAATAGTTTTTCTTTGTCAATCAAAAATGTTTATTACAGTTAATAATAAACTCAAATCAATCAATTTTCCCATGTATGTATATATACTGAAAAATATAAATGACCTGAATGCAGACAGCGATAAATCCCAGAGCTGGTTGCGGATTGATGGATATCAAGATGGCGACCAGATAGGATATAAAGCAGGCCGTGGATCTGGAGATAGGACTGATTGGGAAGGCTGTGGCTGTTTGAGATGGCCCAGCTCCTACCATTAGCCTAAGACAAACAGAACGCCCTGCCAGGGCAAACACCGCTGGGTGGTCTAAGTCTCTTTGTATTATAGCCATTTAATCCTTCTCTAATACGTTCCTGTACTGGGAGGTGAGTGAGAATCCTAAACCGATTTCGATTTAAATAATCTCTATACAATTAATTAAATGAAGATATTAAAAAAAAGGGAGATGAGAACGTATAATGTATTTAGAAATTCGGATAAATTAAGGAAATATAAAAATCTGGTGAGAAATTACCTCCGTTGCACTGTGGTTCCAAACACACTTTTTGGGACAAAAGTTTGCACTGATAGTTCAATTTAAGATATATTTGTAATTTTGTTCCTTTGTAAATTAACTTTCAATGGTATGATTAGCATATTTCAAGATCTTTTTTAGTCATAAAAATATATAGGTTTTTAAAATAATTTCAGAGAAATATCTCTGTAACTAATTATTATCATATATACCTTTATATATCATTGTTTCCTTCATTTAACTTTATTTACAATCGTTATTAGATAACTTTGGGTGGCATATAACGATTTGATGATTTTTTTTAAGAAGTTTCAAAAAACATCATAAAAATTAACATTATTTTAAATATCTCAATTTATACACAATATAATGAAAAGCAAACTGCTTTCAAAATTTCAGTTTTGTTTTTAGTTTTAACTGATTGGTAAAGGAGAACGTGCGGTTGACTTTAGAGATTTGTTCAATAGAAAGATCAGAAAAAAATTGACATATAATATTATTTTGATGTCTAAATTAATTTTTACAAATTATGTACTGCCCCGAAGCGAGATGAAAAGCGAGTAAAATTATATGATTATTGTTGATAATAATATAATAGTTTATGTAATAAAACACATGTTTCTATTGAAACTCATTGTCAATGCGTTATGCGTTTTACTTCCCCTTACTCCTTTATTCATTTATAACTGTATTTAAAAGTCCTTCAAATGATTTTAACAACGGAGGTAACTTAGAGACGTGTGTTGTGCGCACTAGATTTTGAATATATACATATGTGTGATTTTAGCAGATCCATATACAATAGTATTACATTAGGGGTACTCACTACGTTTGCTATAGCATGCTATTTGTGCTATTGTGCTAAACCCGTCGAGTTTCTACAGTTATTTCCTGTATAAAATTGATGGGTTTAGCACAATAGCACAAATAGCATGCTATAGCAAACGTAGTGAGTACCCCTAATATGTTAGTCGCATATTATTACAAAATCTACACCATAAAGGAAAAACCAATGCAATACTGTAGGATTTAAAAACATTCGGTAAAATAAAAAAATAAAAATGGAAAAAAGATACATACATACATGACCTTCCCTAGGATCTATTAATCAAGTGTCTAGAACACTCGGTTCATCCATCAATGAAGGATATAATTAATGGATCTGATAACTCTAAGCGGTTCAGGCATAGGATTGGATCTACAACACTACATGTTGTAACAATACGAACCGCATGCCAACATATCTGATTTAAAAGTCTAAATATATATTTTTATAGGATAAAATAGATGGTTCATCAGTGCAAGAAGGTATGTGTATGTATGTGTGAGGTAAATCTAGCACGAAAACAAGTCGTAAATAACTGTATTTACCTTCTTTTTTTTTTATAACAATGCTCCCAAAATGTTGCACCAATTTTTTTTTTAAATCAAATTAGACGAAGCAGAATAGCCACTATATATCACGCATTTTGCACTTTTTTTTTCACGATTTTCACAAAAACGCCTCTACCGATTTTGATTAGATAAATCAATGTAAGAAAATATAATGGGCTCTAATACCATGTAGGTTTTATTCTGAATGAAAGTCTGACAGGGCTTAAAAGTCGATATGATATTAAATTGTCTTCCTCCAATGTACGTTTAATTATGTAGATCCGCAAAAATTAAATATGTCATATTATTAGCATTGCTAAAAACGGCTAAATATACAAGATAAACGAATTTTATATCATATAAAAGAGAAAGTATAAAACATATAATTTTAAGTAATTTTTTTTATCTCCACTGGAAAGAAGTATAGATATAACTAGCTGTAACCCGCGGCTTTGCTCGCGAATATTTCATTTTGTCTTTATTTAAATTTGCATAAATGCGTTTATGAGTGGTAACTATAAAACACATATGATGGAGCTGTTGTTGATATGGTAACAAAGAAACTACCAATAAAACACACATTTTTTTCTTACTGGTGTATTTTCTTGGTGGTTGCACCTTCAACCAACTTCCTTACCGTATAGTCAAAAGTTGTTTTCAAGTGAACATATTCCCACTCGTTAGATCAAAGTATAATAATCACATTTATGTTGCAAAGGTGACTATATACCACGATTACGTTACAACTAAAATATTGAGTAATTTTGGGTGTGCCTACTTCTACTGGATCGCAATTGTATATATATATTTTTTTTTTCTATGGCGCAACAGGCCTTATAGGCCCTTGGCCTCGTGGTACAATCTCCTGGGAGAATATACCCACGATTCACGATGTGATTTAACAGGGTAGGTACATCACTCCTTACTCCTTACGCCTATTTTTTGTGAGTTGCCACCATTTGGCTGCCGGGTCTCACATACCCGGTGGAGAGGCTGTGAGTTAATCCCTACTTATTTATATCCTTATAAAAGCCCCGCCGGGACTGGGATTCGAACTCGGAACCTCTAGCATCAGAGACTAGCGATATACCGTTGGAGAGCTATCAATTTTAGAACAAATATTATCTTATAAACCCAATTGTAAAAGTTAACGGAGAGTAATGAAAATCAGATAAAACTAACTAACAGATTCTTGTAGATAATAAACTATTTAATAACAAATATGTTTCTATCGACACTTAACGTAATCAATTTTATAACCTTTTTTCATCTCAGCATTTAAAATACGTAGATTGATTTTAACAACGGATGTAATTAAAAGTCATGTGTTGCGCGCACTAGATTTTTTTATTATTGGAAATGGTTTTTTTTAGAGATGGAAAATAATACTGATTTATCGCTTACTGACTATTTGTAGGTAGTTAAATCAGAGATAAGCATCCATCAATACCCGCTTTCATAGATACATCGATGATAGAGGAATACAAAAAAAAAAAATACAGTAGATCTTGAGAAGTGCCTTAGAGGCGATCTCGGAAAAGGTAGGTATGTTGGAGCGGCCAACCCTTGCTGGCAGTAAATCCTCTCCATTGTGCCCCCGCTATGACACGCCGGCTCAGATTCCCTGCGATCCTTCTCTCTTCAGGTCTATCTTCAGCCCTGTGGGCAGCTATCAAATAGTTTATGTGGTAAACTTGCCGGGCTATCTCTGAAGTATATAAACCATACAGGGAAAGGATAAAAAAAAATAACGATGGTTAGATGTATTTGTTTAATTTAATTTTTATTTTTTAGGAATAAAGCATAAAACAACTCTATAATCTAAAACAACTCTATGATCTAAAACAACTCTTATATCAACTTATTCCCTTCGAAATAAGGGTGTATTGATTTAAAAGTAATTTTGACATAATAAGAAAAAACAAATACAAAAATATGGTGGGCACAACACACGATTTTCACTTTACAATAAATTTAATTATTACTTTCACTTTTTGTAATACAGTTGGAGATGACAATTTTTTAACTAATTAATTATATTGAGTTTCGATAGAAAAATTGGTTTTATTAAGTAATCTATTAAATTATTATCAACAACGCTCAGTTAGTTTTATGGGCTTTTCATCACTCTTCATTATCTTTTACAACTACATGTATAAGATAATATTTTATATTAATATTTCTACAATCATTAGCTTTCTTAGATATATTATACATCTATATTAGAGTTCTTATGTCACAAACAAACAAAAATTACATAAATAATATTATTGTTTTTCTCTTTTTTTAGATATCAATTTTTTTTTCTCTCTTAATATCTATATTCAGGCCTGTCAGAATGCATCTGACAATCAGCAAATTTGCAGTAAAAATTGAGATCAGGCATGGTAGGCATGAAGAAGGAAAATGCCCAGCAGCACTTTAATTTAACTTATATATTTACCTGTTTTTTTTTTTTGTTTTTTTTTCAAGAATGCTAACAAGTTGATATGGTTACTTTTTCGAATCTACATAATTAAAGCTAATTTAAAGGGGAAAACAATTAAATATAGATATAAAAGCCCTTTCAGACTATTTCAATAAGAAAGAAACCTTAATGATATAAAAGCCCATTAAATTTTACATCCATGTAGCGAGTTTAATCAAAATCTTTAGAGTCGTTTTTGTAAAAATCGTGAAAGGGTGCAAAATGCATAGATATAGAGTGGCCTTTTGGTTTGCTGATTTTTATGAAAAAGTTGCTGTAACATCTTGCGCGTATAGTTGTCTTAAATATGAAATTTTTTGTGCTAGATTTACCGCACATACCTTTTTGCGGAACTTGGTCATTTTGACTTAAGATACCCTAAAACGTGTATTTTGGATGAAATCTCAAATTCGAAGATTTACATGATCACAATACTTTTCCTTTATTTATTTAAATAAATTCATTTTGTTCTAATATTTTTAAAGGTATAACATTAGTGAAGAGATAAATAAATGTCAAAATAAATTAGTTATTGTCTGAAGTTATTTTAACGAATATTAGAAATCAGTAATACGCCCAAGGATGTTCCTAATCGGAGTTCGGCTATTAAGATAAAATCGAAATTTAAATTGTTAAAATCAAATATAAAGAAGTTAAGTGTGGGCACCAAGCAAAAACTTATTATTAAAACAACTTATTCCCCCATCTTGAAATAACGGTGTAAAAACTTATTGACTATAATAAATTTGAATGAAGTCTTGAAACAGAAGACCAAAAAAAAGGTCTAGAGAACATTCATTAAACATTTTATTAAATACTATTAAAAAATACTATAATATAACCTATATACAAATTTCACAGTTGTTATCAGAGGTGAGTTTAACAAATATTCGCAAATAATCATACAGCAATAGTATCTATGATGTTTCTAATCCAAGTTCGAAGCTTGATAGCATGAATAAACGCAGATTTCATACATTAACATATTATTTGCAAGGAACTGCGTTAAGTTAAACAAAAGGAATAAATAGTTTTACCTGTAATGTGAGCTCCCATCTGAAGTTGACAGAGCTTCACCTGCAATAATGAAAGTATGTTAGATACAATAAAAATATGTATTTCTAATATTGGGAGAATGCTAAATCTATGCATGAGAATAATTAACAATTATTCTCGTTACAAGAAAATATCCACAATGATTGCAGGCTTGAAACTTCCCTCAATGGTCTTTCTGAACCCTTTAATAAAATATATAGGAAATTACAATCAATGCTCTCTAAAATGTTACAAACATAAAATAATAAAGCTATTATCGTCAAGTAAATAATGTATATTATAACTACTTTAATACTTTATTATTATAGTTATTTATATTTGCAACTGCGTTCGTGCGCATCTAGAGAATATGATCTATTATTTTTTTTTTCCGATCAGGGTCCTGTAAATAAATTTCAATTGATAATTAATTGAGTAGATACGTTATTAATCAATTCTAAATTGTACGCATATATGTATTTTTTTTCATTATTATTATTAATAATCATCATATCTTATTATTTAAAAATATTATTTTATCTAAATATTTCTATCGAAACATAATGCAATTGTTATATATTATTTCATTTTTATCTCGAGGGATTCGTCTTAAACCTGGCATCCTGCCCTACACTAAACTTCAATAAAACTCTGCTTGTTCCTGTTGAACATATACTATACCTAGGATTCCACTCCGACAATTATCTTACTTGGAATCCTCAAACAAGACAAAAACGAAAAGAAACTGCCCGACATTTTTGACTACTTCAACACTTACTGCACAAACGCTCAAACCTTCCACTTAATAACAAAAGGCTAATATATAAGGCCATCATAAGAGAGATATGGACTTACGGAGTGGAGCTATGGGCATCTATTAAACCATCATATTATTCTCTTATCTAGTCCTTAAAACCCAAAATCCTTCGTAAAATTCTCAACGCCCCTTACTTTGATTCAAATAAACATACCCACAAGGACCTTATGTTTCATATGTTGCCAACTTGGCCCGAACTGGTTACCATTCCTTTCATGAAAAACTCCATTCCCAGTCTAACTCATTAGTTTTAACCCTTGTTTAATGTTATTTCGTTTTTATCTCTAGGGATTAGTCTTAAACGTGACATCCTACCCTGCACTAAACTTTAACAACACTCGACATTTTCCTGTTGAACAACACAAGATTCCAGTCCGACAATTGTCTTACTTAGAATCCTCAAACAAGACTAAAATGACAAGAATATGCCCGAAGTGTTTTTACTACAACACTTACTGAACAAATGTCAAAACTTGTTTTGTTTTTTTTTTATTTCAAAGCCCCTTGTAGTTTAGGTTAAAATTCTCCAACCTGTTGGTTTGTTGGCTATCTCTTCTACTGTACATGGTACATTTTAAGAGAGGGAGGACCAGGCGGAAAAAGATGTATTCTTCGTAGGTGTCATTATCATCTTTTAGCGTGTTGCTAATAATTTAATAACGTACACAGTTTCATACAAAACACACTTTATTTAATACGAGTATAACCTCCTTATCTCTTTTTTTCCAACCGCCAAAATCCACCATATGTTTCTATCAATTGATAACAATTATCAAAAATACTATATCATTCTGAGGAAGGTAATAGTTGGTTTGCTAAAATAAATTTATAATTAGAACAATAATAATAAGAAAAATAATGAATAATTAAACTGAAGACAATAATTGGAAATTTGGAGATATTAAATTTATATAAAAATCAATGCTGCATTACATTAGCAAACCAACTTTACTTAACCGCTTCGGCGTCATGTGACACCGCTGCTACATCATCTCCCTCCAATGACTTCGTCGCAGAAGCGCAGAGGAAGCTTCAGGATACGTCCACGACGGGTCCGTTGCTCCGTAGGGGCTTGGTCTTCCTGTTCTTCTAAGTCGGAGTCATTTAACGCTGGTGCATCCGAGGTAGCAGTTGTTGCTTTTGGTTGTGAGTTGCTACTACCAGATCCTTCATCGTCCTGCAACAGATACGCTGGTTTCAGTCTGTCAATAGTGACTGTTCGTGGTCCTGAAGGCAGCTGCACGGAAAAGGTCTTCTCACTTCTGCTGAGAACTTGGTGTGGACCGGTGTAAGGGGGTGTCAACGGTTTATTTACTTTGTCATCCCTCATAAAAACATGAGTGCAGGTTTGAAGGTCTCGATGCACAAATGTCTTGGCTGTCGTAGACCTGTGTATCGCTGGCCTTAACTGTGCCATATGCTCTCTAAGGTTTTGTACAAAACTCTCGGTGCTCGGAGTTTGCCTGGACTGTACTATGAGTTCGCCTGGTAGCCGGAGGGGTTGGCCGTATGTCATCTCGGCTGCACTAGTAGCATTGTCATCACGGAGTGATGAGCGCAGGCCGAGAAGTACCATAGGCAGCTTGGTCGTCCAGTGATTCCCATCCAGTTGTGCTGTGAGGGCCGTCTTCAGAGTGCGATGCCAGCGTTCGACACATCCATTCGCCTGGGGATGGTATGAGGTAGTCCTTATACGCTGGAATCCTAGAGCCTTGGATAACTCGAGGAACAGATTGGACTCAAACTGTCGCCCTTGATCTGTGGTGATCCTAGCGGGTACTCCGAAGCGTGAAATCCACGAGAAACACAAAGCTTTAGCGCAGGTGGTTGCGGAGATATCTTCGATAGGTTGTGCTTCCGGCCATCTAGTGTATCTATCGACTATGGTCAAGCAATATCTCATACCATCTGAAGAAGGAAGAGGTCCTATAATATCCATGTGGATATGTTCAAACCGACCTACTAATGGAAACATTCCAGGTGGTGCTATTGTATGGCGTTGCACCTTGGATCGCTGGCAGGCGATGCAGGGTCGAGACCACTTCCCAATATCTATGTTCTGGTTCGGCCAAAAATATCGCTGTTTCACTAGTCTACGTGAACCGCGAATCCCTAAATATTATTAACCTGTAATGTGAGCTCCCATTCTGAAGTGACAAAGCTGTCACCTGCAATTAATGAATGCATGTTAGATACATAAAATTATGTATTCTAATATTGGGAGAATTGCTAAAACTCTATGCCATGAAAAAAATAAAGCTATTATCGTCAAGTAAATAATGTATATTATAACTACTTTAATACTTTATTATTATAGTTATTTATATTTGCAACTGCGTTCGTGCGCATCTAGAGAATATGATCTATTATTTTTTTTTTCCGATCAGGGCCCTGTAAATAAATTTAAATTTGATAATTAATTGAGTAGATACGTTATTAATCAATTCTAAATTGTACGCATATATGTATTTTTTTTCTTTTATTATTATTAATAATCATCATATCTTATTATTTAAAAATATTATTTTATCTAAATATTTCTATCGAAACATAATGCAATTGTTATATATTATTTCATTTTTATCTCGAGGGATTCGTCTTAAACCTGGCATCCTGCCCTACACTAAACTTCAATAAAACTCTGCTTGTTCCTGTTGAACATATACTAATACCTAGGATTCCACTCCGACAATTATCTTACTTGGAATCCTCAAACAAGACAAAAACGAAAAGAAACTGCCCGACATTTTTGACTACTTCAACACTTACTGCACAAAACGCTCAAACCTTCCACTTAATAACAAAGGCTAATATATAAGGCCATCATAAGAGAGATATGGACTTACGGAGTGGAGCTATGGGCATCTATTAAACCATCATATTATTCTCTTATCTAGTCCTTAAAACCCAAAATCCTTCGTAAAATTCTCAACGCCCCTTACTTTGATTCAAATAAACATACCCACAAGGACCTTATGTTTCATATGTTGCCAACTTGGCCCGAACTGGTTACCATTTCCTTTCATGAAAAACTCCATTCCCAGTCTAACTCATTAGTTTTAACCCTTGTTTAATGTTATTTCGTTTTATCTCTAGGGATTAGTCTTAAACAGTGACATCCTACCCTGCACTAAACTTTAACAACACTCGACATTTTCCTGTTGAACAACACAAGATTCCAGTCCGACAAATTGTCTTACTTAGAATCCTCAAACAAGACTAAAATGACAAGAATATGCCCGAAGTGTTTTTACTACAACACTTACTGAACAAATGTCAAAACTTGTTTTTGTTTTTTTTTTATTTCAAAGCCCCTTGTAGTTTAGGTTAAATTCTCCAACCTGTTGGTTTGTTGGCTATCTCTTCTACTGTACATGGTACATTTTAAGAGAGGGAGGACCAGGCGGAAAAAGATGTATTCTTCGTAGGTGTCATTATCATCTTTTAGCGTGTTGCTAATAATTTAATAACGTACACAGTTTCATACAAAACACACTTTATTTAATACGAGTATAACTCCTTATCTCTTTTTTTCCAACCGCCAAAATCCACCATATGTTTCTATCAATTGATAACAATTATCAAAAATACTATATCATTCTGAGGATGGTAATAGTTGGTTTGCTAAAATAAATTTATAATTAGAACAATAATAATAAGAAAAATAATGAATAATTAAACTGAAGACAATAATTGGAAATTTGGAGATATTAAATTTATATAAAAATCAATGCTGCATTACATTAGCAAACCAACTTTACTTAACCGCTTCGGCGTCATGTGACACCGCTGCTACATCATCTCCCTCCAATGACTTCGTCGCAGAAGCGCAGAGGAAGCTTCAGGATACGTCCACGACGGTCCGTTGCTCCGTAGGGGCTTGGTCTTCCTGTTCTTCTAAGTCGGAGTCATTTAACGCTGGTGCATCCGAGGTAGCAGTTGTTGCTTTTGGTTGTGAGTTGCTACTACCAGATCCTTCATCGTCCTGCAACAGATACGCTGGTTTCAGTCCCGTCAATAGTGACTGTTCGTGGTCCTGAAGGCAGCTGCACGGAAAAGGTCTTCTCACTTCTGCTGAGAACTTGGTGTGGACCGGTGTAAGGGGGTGTCAACGGTTTATTTACTTTGTCATCCCTCATAAAAACATGAGTGCAGGTTTGAAGGTCTCGATGCACAAATGTCTTGGCTGTCGTAGACCTGTGTATCGCTGGCCTTAACTGTGCCATATGCTCTCTAAGGTTTTGTACAAAACTCTCGGTGCTCGGAGTTTGCCTGGACTGTACTATGAGTTCGCCTGGTAGCCGGAGGGGTTGGCCGTATGTCATCTCGGCTGCACTAGTAGCATTGTCATCACGGAGTGATGAGCGCAGGCCGAGAAGTACCATAGGCAGCTTGGTCGTCCAGTGATTCCCATCCAGTTGTGCTGTGAGGGCCGTCTTCAGAGTGCGATGCCAGCGTTCGACACATCCATTCGCCTGGGGATGGTATGAGGTAGTCCTTATACGCTGGAATCCTAGAGCCTTGGATAACTCGAGGAACAGATTGGACTCAAACTGTCGCCCTTGATCTGTGGTGATCCTAGCGGGTACTCCGAAGCGTGAAATCCACGAGAAACACAAAGCTTTAGCGCAGGTGGTTGCGGAGATATCTTCGATAGGTTGTGCTTCCGGCCATCTAGTGTATCTATCGACTATGGTCAAGCAATATCTCATACCATCTGAAGAAGGAAGAGGTCCTATAATATCCATGTGGATATGTTCAAACCGACCTACTAATGGAAACATTCCAGGTGGTGCTATTGTATGGCGTTGCACCTTGGATCGCTGGCAGGCGATGCAGGGTCGAGACCACTTCCCAATATCTATGTTCTGGTTCGGCCAAAAATATCGCTGTTTCACTAGTCTACGTGAACCGCGAATCCCAGGATGACTCAATCCGTGAAGATGACGAAATGCGGAATGACGAGTACTCTCAGGCAGGTACGGTCGTGCTTTCGACGTCGACATTTCGCAGAGGATAGGTCTTTCATGGTTAGGAAACTCAATCCATTTAAGTTTCAGGCTGGGATTCTTGAATAGCTCTTGAATGGTCGTATCGTTAGCCTGAGCTTCCGCGATCGCCTCAATTCCATCAGGGCCATGGATCTCTTCCACCCTGGAAAAAGCAACGGCAACATCGTTTTCAGTTCCTGGAATGTGTCGGATGTCGGTGGTAAACTGACTTATATAGTTTACGTGTCTGATACAAAACGGGGTGGAAGTTTCAGGTTTCTGCTGAAACGCGTATGTGAGCGGTTTATGGTCAGTCCATATTACGAAATGTCGCCCCTCGATGTATGGAAGGAAATGTCTTAGGCCTGGTCGATTGCGAGAAGTTCCCTATCGTAGGTTGTGTAGTTGCGTTGCGCCGAGGTGAAGTTCCGGGAGAAAAATCCAAGAGGTTTCCAAGTTCCTTCATCCTTCTGTTGAAGAACTGCGCCCATGACGATACTAGAGGCATTACAAGCCAACACCAACTCAGAGTTCGGCTTGGGATGAGCAAGTATCGCAGCATTAAGAATAGCTTCTCTGCAACTTTCGAAGGCCTTGATGCTCGTCTCGTTCCATACGATAGGTGTCTTGTCCTTTTTCTTTGCTCCGCACATGTATTTATTCAGAGGACCCTGAAGTTCCGCCGCGTGAGGTATGCATCTCCTGTAGAAATTAACCATCCCAAGAAATCGTCGAAGTTCACTGACGTTCGATGGGCGTGGGTAATTCATGATGGCTTCTACCTTAGCGGGAAGGACAGTTATGCCATGCCGGTTCACTCGATGACCCAGAAATTCGATTTCTTCCTTGGCGAACACGCTCTTAGCCAAGTTGATGGTGAGTCCATGCTTCTCTAATCGCCGAAAGACTTCCTCAAGGTGTACCTTGTGCTCTTCTTGGTCTCTAGATCCGATGCAGATATCGTCGATAAACGGAAATACGAAATCAAGTCCTCGGAGAACTTCATCGAGGAAACGCTGAAACGTCTGAGCAGCGTTCCGAAGTCTAAAGCTCATGCGCAGAAATTCGATGAGTCCGAAAGGGGTGATTACTGCGGTTTTAGCAATGTCTTCGTCGGCTACAGGAATTTGGTAATAGGCCCTGTTCAGATCCAACTTACTGAATATATGTTTTCCAAACAGGTTAATATTGCAATCGGCAATATTTGGAACTGCGTAACGGTCAGGGATAGTCTTTTCATTTAAGCGCCGATAGTCTCCACAGGGTCTAATTCCTCCATCTTTCTTCGGAACGATATGCAGTGGACTCGCCCAAGAACTATTTGATGGTCGACAAATGCCTTCCTTCATCATTTCCTCAAATTCGCGTTTCGCAGCAGCATAGCGGTCTGGGTCTAACCTTCGCGCTTTCGCAGTTACCGGAGCGCCGCGAGTTTCGATATGATGGACGATTGAGTGGCTAGGCTTCTTTAAATAATTTGTGGGACGCGTGATGGCACTGTATTTTTGCAGCAGTTCGAAATACCATTCTCCGCTGGGAACGGAGTAAATGGTAGGTTCCGATACATTTGCTGGCATTCCTTTTGAAGTTAGGCCCGTTATTTTATCAACCAATTGACGACCCGCTAGATCGACCATGATCTGGTAATGGTACAGAAAGTCTGCCCCTATTATAGGCTGTCCTACGTCCGCTAAAATAAATCGCCAGGTCAATTTTCGCCTCAGACCTAAATCCAAATAGACGAGTTGTTCCCCGAAGGTTGGAATCGCGGTCCCGTTGGCTGCATATAAGACGAAGTCGCTGTATTTTGCCTTCTTCTCCTTCTTCGCTGGTAAAACAGATAACGTGGCTCCGGTATCCACCAAATATCGACTTCGAGATTGACGGTCTATTACGAATAGGCGGCGGTGAGAGATCATAGCAACGGGTTCCGCCCCTGCCGTCGCTACATCTAGTTTTCCTGATGCTTATTCGTCGGAGTAGAGGATTTCCAATCGCAGGGTGATCGACATTTAGTAGCCTTGGCACGGAATTTATCATGATAATAGCAGAGTTGACGACCTTTACTATTACTTCTACTGCGAGGTCCAGTTGAAGAAGTTTCGGGTAAGGTATGTTGTTCTCTCCTCATTTCCAGAGCTGCTATTCGTTTCGTAAGTTCTTCTATGGCTGCTAGTAACTTTCCACTCGTATCAGTAGGTCGGGAGGTTCTCATCTCAGCTACCTCACAAACTGCAGGATCATAAATCTCTGAAATACGGTCGGCTATATGACTAAGTTTCGTGAGATCCCGTTGCTCCGTTGTCGCTAGTGCCACCTGCATGTTATCAGGTAGCCCTCTCAGCCAAATCGACTTGAGTAGGTCATCCGATACCATGCCACCCCCTAATCGCTGCAACTCTCTCAAAAAATGCGATGGTTTCCGATCTCCCAGACGCTGGTTCTCTAATAATTTTCGGATTCGGACATGCTCAGATTCGCCAAAACTTGCCATTAGTCTTTCCTTTAAAACTTCGTAGGCGTTTTCATTAGGTGGAGATCTAACCAAATCTATCACGTCCCTCACGGCATCTCGATCTATTTGTGAAATCACGTATCTGAAACGTGTTAGCGGAGCTTTTATATTGTGGAGAGCAAAAATTGTCTCACATTGAATGAAAAAAATCTCCGGATCGTTCTTATAAAAGATAGGGAGCTGGGCTTTAACAGTTGCGGCCGAAGTAGCTTCAACCTGCAGTGGTGCAAGGACCAGACCTTTATTTCCCTCATTTTCGTCATCTAATGTAAGTAGATCGAATTCTGAATACATTGTTAAAAAGTCAAGTGCTACTTACAGCATGTAGAAAATCACGTTGGGGTCACCACTTTAGCGTGTTGCTAATAATTTAATAACGTACACAGTTTCATACAAAACACACTTTATTTAATACGAGTATAACCTCCTTATCTCTTTTTTTCCAACCGCCAAAATCCACCATATGTTTCTATCAATTGATAACAATTATCAAAAATACTATATCATTCTGAGGAAGGTAATAGTTGGTTTGCTAAAATAAATTTATAATTAGAACAATAATAATAAGAAAAATAATGAATAATTAAACTGAAGACAATAATTGGAAATTTGGAGATATTAAATTTATATAAAAATCAATGCTGCATTACATTAGCAAACCAACTTTACTTAACCGCTTCGGCGTCATGTGACACCGCTGCTACAATCTTATCGTGACGGTGGGGGAGGGGGAGAGGGCTCACTGGATTTTTGATTCATTGAATAATATGATTAATCCTCAGTGAAGACTGAGACTTAACTATAAAAGGCTCATCTACTATCAACTATCAAATTCTTCTCGTATCCCATCCTTAAGATCCAAAATCCTCCAAATTTTGCCACAAATAAACTCAGCCATAAAGACCTTAATGTTACATGTCTTACTAACTTGAACTGAACCAGGCACCATTTTTATCATGAAAAACTCCATTCCCGGTCTAACTCATAAGTTTCAACTCTTGTTCCTTCTTCGATTCCTGACAATTCTTCGAGGCGTCTGAAAATAAGCCCCGACACTTTCTAGTTTAGAACATTTTATTATGCTGCCAATATTTCTATCACAATTACTTTATGCATTTCTCAAGGCACTTGAATTTATCAATACACATGTTAAAAAATAAATATTGTATTCAACCCCGTGTAATGTTAATTATATTAAACAATAAATAAAGACTACAGAAATGACCCTAGCAGACAAAGCCCCCGGACCACCTGCACAACCGACCGGCCGACGGAATCAATCGAGAAGAATCCAGAGCGGGTATTATTGTCCTGTAAGGTCCTGGATATTGGCACTGGCCCCGCAGGATTAAGGAGGATCCTGCGGCAGTCACAATGTCCACACCTCCCTCGGCTCCTCTAATTCGGCATCGGCTCCTTTCAATCCCGATCCTAAGCCCCTCTTACAGGAAGACCTGTGTAATCTGGATCAGCCAGAGCTATCTTGTAATATGTTCCGTTGCTTCCTGTCAAAATCTAATGGATTACAGTATCCCTTTTCTGACTTGTATATTCATCCTTCGTACTGCTCGTATTATTCCATTTCCCCTGATATTTCAATCAGAATTCATCTGCTGACTGTTATTATATCCTATACTAGTGACCCATTCCTGCTTCGTTAAATGTATCGTCATTTAAGTTTAAGACAACACTGTTTGACTAATTAAGAGTATCGCTTAGAGGTCGTCAGCTCATTAAATAGCCTAGAAAAGCCTCAAACAATATAACTGCCTAAGTTTCCAATACGTGGTCTATTATTCAATAGTTCCCTGCAGTGTGCTGTTGTATAGGGTAGTTCGGAAAATAATGTAGGTTATGGTTTTTAAAGAAAAACATACACACAAAGGTTAATGAAATCAGAGTACCTCTCCTCTGAATTAATGAAGACTAAACTTATGATAAGGAAACAAAAACAAAAAAAATTACCTAAAAATATGTTCGCTATTTTCTCCTTAAGTTAGTTAGCAAATCCGTTAAACCAGTATATTTACCAATTTATAAAATGTTTTTTGTTTTTTTTTCGGGACTACAAAATTAAGTGTTTCATAGATATAGCCAGTTTAATCAAAATCTTTAGAGCTGTTTTTTTTTAAATTGTAAAAAGATGCAAAACAGTATGAAGTGGTTTTTCATGTTGAAAAAGTTGCCGTAACATATCAGTTATATGTGCTTATAAAATTTAAAATTTCAGTTTTATACAACTTATCGTTTTTATGCTAGACGTACTACATATACACTGTAATCAATACTAATATTATAAAGCTGAAAAGTTTGATTGTTTGTTTGAACTCGGTAATCTCAGAAACTACTGGTTGGAACTGAAAAATTATATCTGTGTTGTATAGTCCATCTATTAATAAAGGCTTTAGGCTATATAACATCACGTTGCAACCAATAGGAGTGAAGGATCAGGGGAAAATCTGGGAGAAAAACACGGAAAATTAACCTTGCGTCCCAATGATTCCAAATGATTTACATTTTAATTTTTAAAAAATCCAACTTCTCGTTAATTTATCTTTTGCCGTAAAAATTAATAAATCACAGGGGAAAACATTTAAATACGTAGGAATCGATTTACGTCAAGACTGCTATTTACACGTACAACTATATATCGTATTGTCAAGATCGGCTTGTGGAGAAAATCAGTATGTTCTTCTGCCACAAGAAAATGAAACTAAAAAATATCATTTACGCTGACGTGCTTTAAAATATATTATTTTAAACACTTTTTAAACAGCAATCATAAGAACAGAAATTGACGAAGGCCAACAACTAGTATGTATTAAAAATTAAAATGACAAAGGTATATATATTATATATATATATATATAATATATATATATATATATATATATATATATATACCTAGCTATATTTTCCTTTGGCTGATAGGAGACTTGTATGCTACATTTTTTTTTTTTGTTTGTGCTATTCGGGAGTTGAAAAAAAATGCATCAACTGTGACGCAACAACGAAAGAAAAAGAGAAAAAAAAGGATGTCCCCATTTGGGAATCGTGTCCTGTACTCACGTCAATAGCTCTAAAAAGTGGTGATGTCCTGTCACATGGAGTCAAAGTGATGTATTAGATCAGCCTTTTCTGTAGGAGGACGCTCATCTAATAATCCCAAGAGCATTTGCATATTTCCTAAATCTCCATCTACCGATTCCAAGCAGTAAGTTCACATCGTTCTTAATTATCATTCCCTTAATACAGGAGGTGGGCAAAATTATTTAAATAACATAGAAACAAAGGGATAGTGAAATCATTATAAAATAAATTAAATCCTTAATGTAAAACTTCAGGTGCGCGTAACACACGACTTTCACTAACCTCCATTATTAAAGTCAATTTAACAACTTTTAAATAGAGTTGAAGATGAATAAGTTATGACTGTTGCCAGAAAAGAAATGGGCGTGAGTAATGTAAAGAATAGAGGGCAATGGAGTAAATGTGGATTCCTAGGTTTCTTATAATTGGTCTATTATTCAATAGTTTTCTACGGTGTGTTATTGTGTAGGATTGTCCATAATGATGCAGGATAATGGTTTAAATATACACTGCCGGACAAAATTAAAGGATCACTTACAAATATTTATATTATTATTACATAAGAGATAAAAATAGGAATTCCTTTGTCTCAGACTGGACTTTGTGTTGTATCTTATCAAGTCAATCCTTTACCTGTTTATATTCCCACCCGTTTATGGAGAAAAGGGTCAGTTAATCCTCTTCTTTTCTTTCTTCCTTTCAGTAAATGGTTAGTTGTTAGCAAAGATTCATCTTATTGAAGATTTTCTAACATTTAAGAGACTTTAGTTTTTAATTGTGAGTTTAGTAAGAACGTTGTGATGTTGTGTGGGGGCATAAATTTAAACTTCCGTACAGAGTTGGTTCTTGTGAACCGTGGCTCAATAACTGCTGACAGGTACATTAGGGAGGTACTTGAGCCACATGTAATACCTTTCGCCAGAAATATCGAAGGTAACTTTATTTTTATGCACGATAATGCCCGACCTAACGTTGCTCGATCAGTGCAAAATTTCCTCAGACAAGAAGAAATTGACGTTATGGTTTGGCCACCCAGAAGTCCAGAAATGAACCCAGCAGAGCATGTATGGGACATGCTCAGAAGACGTGTCCGCGCCTGAGACCCACAAAATTTGGCAGATTTAAGGGAAATGTTAGTGGAAGAGTGGAACAACATCCCAGAACAACATGTAAGAGCCCAGTTCGCTGGAATGGGCATGAGAATGGTAGCAATTATCAGAGCTGAGGTGGGAATATCAATTATTGATCGTTTCCCTCGAATTCTTCCTTTTTATTCAGTTTTGTTATTTCATTTCATTTCAAAGATTTACTTTTTCAGTTTGAGACTGTAGGACATTTTTATTTTTTGATTTGTTTTCCTATTAAAAATTTCGAGCAAAGAATTTTTTATTTTTTATTACCCTTATAATAAAGTGTGACTTCCAAAGAAAAAATAATATTTTTAAAAATACCCTATACAGTTCAGTAATTTCAAAATATTGAAGTGATCCTTTAATTTTGTCCGGCAGTGTATATACTATATATATATATATTATATATATATATATATATATATATATATATATATATATATATATATATATATATACGTATATATAAACCTAGTTTAATGAAATGATAGTACTTGGGCAGAGGAGAGTTAGTGACAACTTAATGGTGTAAGGAAAACAAATAACCTAAAAATATGATTAGTTGGTCAGCAAATTCGTTCAACCGGAATATTTGTCCATTTTCTACCAATGTTAATTATCGGACGCTAGAATCAGTGAAGTGCGTATTGGTTTCTATTGTGGCTTGATTTTGCATAGTTAAATTGGTAAAAAACTTTTACCAAAGTTTAACATATTTTGATAAATATGTGAAGGTGTGATCTACAGTTCAATCGGTCTTTGTACTAATTTAAGGCGCTATATGATCATTATTGAATGTATAACGCATTTTGTAGGGGATTGCCCTGCACTTAAGCCTACCTTACCTTAAAACAATTCTCAATACATCTGGTAAAATAGGCCTAGAAGTGTTAAACAGGCTTAATAAAGCAAATAATATTTGCAAACAGATGTGCAATATCTTCTAATATTATTATTTTGTTTATTTTTCTTCAAGTTTACTTATTTTTATTTTTTAGATTTTTCTTCAGTAAACAGAAGAAGTCTCATGTGCCTCATTCATACGACGAGTTAAAGTGACCTCTTCCCTCCACCAGCAGACAATATTTTCCAAGATCGTACCTGTACCAAACTATTAACTAGCTACCCCAGCTACCCTACCTCCCTACCTATATCCACAATCTTCTACAATTTAAATCTTCAGTCCACTCCCTTGAAATAAGGTCGCACCATTCAGAATTTTTCATTCCTTCCATAGAACAAAAACTTTTGGTCATTTCGCTCTTGTTTCACGTAGTACTCTCTGGAGTTTCCTACCTACTCTTATCCGCCATGCTTCTTCTCTAGCATCATTCAAGTCCCAACTGTCCCAATACCTACTGTTTTCCAAAAAAAAAAAAAAAAAAAATAAGGCTCAAAAATGCTGATGTTTCAAATAAAATATTAGACTTTGAAAGAAAGGAAATTTACTTTTTCTGATTTTTTTCTTTATTTGGCCTTTAGGCCAGACACATTGTACTATGGTATATATTCATCCCAAAATAAAAAATATTTTAATACGTATTTAGAAAATATCTAGGGGCCACTGCCGTTTCAACCTTCTAGGTGGGTTGCATGGATGAGTGGAGCTAGATAGGGATCGTGCAAGAGGATTAGGATGATGAATGAGGTTCTGGTGGAATTCGGATGGAGCTAAGTCTGAAATAAATGGAACATTAAGGTCGTGGTGCAAGGTATAGTTGGATACATAATAAGGAGCATTTATTATTATTTGGAGGACTTTGGATTGAAAGCGTTTGATGTTAAAACGTTTAGCCGTCCCCCACAGTTCAAGTCCGTAGGTCCAGATGGGCTTCAGTATTGTCTTATAAATTAATAATTTGTAATCAACTGTAAGTTCAGATTTTCTGTTTAATAGTTTGTATAACTGTCCGAATCATCGATTGTGTTCTTTTCTTTTAAGTCTTGTAAGTGGGTTCCATGTCAGTCTTTTGTCAAGTAGTAAGCCAAGATAGCGGACTGTACCTGAAGGAGAAATTGGAATAGAATTAAAGTATTTGGCGGAGAGGAGTTACGTCAAAGAGTGAAGGTTACGTGTTTGCATTTGGCTTCGTTCCCCTTTATGCACCAAGCATTACACCAGTCTTCGATTTGACAAAGGTGTCTTTGCAGGATTAAGGATTCTGTTTCAGGGTCGGAACTGGATGATAGGATGGCAGGCTGGATGAAAGGTGTCAGGATAATTAGGTATATCAGCAGTGTAAAGGATGTAAAGAACGGGTCCCAGGAGGCTGCTCTGAGGAACATCGGCCTCAAGGGGATAAATGTTGGAAAATTCTACACCACAACGAACTTGGAAGGAGCGGTTTGAGAGATAGGATCTTAGAATTAGGTAGAGAGACTGGGGTAAATGCGTTTTAAGCTTGAAGAGTAATCCGGCGCGCCATACCCGGTCAAAAGCTGTTCAGAAACGCACCAGAACAATACTCTTTGCATTCGAGGGGTGAGGAAATATGGTCTACAACTCGGAATCCTTGTTGAACAGTGGAATGATGAGGACGGAAACGAAACTGATAGGAAGGAAGATTTTGAGATTCTAATACAGGAAGGATTCGTTTTAGGAGTTTTTCAAAGATTTTTGAGAGAATGGGGAGTAAACTAATAGGTCAGTAGGATGAAGTGTTACTGGAAGGTTTACCTGGTTTTAGGAATAGAATGATTGTGGAATGTTTCCATAAGAGAGAGGATGCAGTTGTAGATTGGGATTGCGGGTGAGGAGTCAATACTTTTGAGAGGTGTGTGGCGAATTCCTCGGCTTTATTTTCATCAGACGCAGCCCAGGAGTCATCACCACGCCGGAGAGGATGGGAAACTATGGGATGTGAGCTGATAGAGAGGAGACGTAGGAATTAAAGGACTGAGAACGGAAGGTCGCCAACTCTCGCTTTAATTGCCTACAATAAAAGTTATAGGAGCGGTAATCTGTTGGGTGTCGGGTTGTTTACCATAATGATCTGGCTCGGCGTTTTGCATGGATGAAGTTTGCGAGGTGTTGAGGTAAATGGTTTTGCTGAGGAGTTGTATTGGAGTGCTTAGGAGAGGAGGCAGTCCAGAAAGCTTGATGAATAGTGGTTGTAAAGAAGTAGATGGAATCATCGAGGTCATCCGGGGTTTTGAGGGTCACACTGAGGTCTATATTATTGGTCAGGATTTGGCGGAAGAAGTTCAAGTTGACAGCGCCTCGGATGAATGGTGATGGAATGAGTTTCGGAATATGAGTTAGGGATACTATTAGGATCAGTGGACAATGGTCAGAGGATAGTTCATCAAGGCGAGTTACGGAATAGTTCAGGGAGCCTAATCCGTTGTGGATGAAGAAGTCGAGGATATCTGGATTACGGTTAGGCATTTACACTCTAACCCATAACTCTTAATCCTTGCTACCCCTTCGATTCCTGATAACCCTCCGAAGCGTCCGGGATCTTCTGATTTAGAATTCTTATTGGAGTACTGCCAATGGGTAGTTTATCTAAATGTATTTCGTGTTATTATATAATATTACTATCACACTTACGTGATGCATTTCCAAATACAGTGGTATCAATCAATATGTTAAAAATAAAAATATTTAAATCTATTGCTGGTTCCTATTGTTAGTTGTTCTATTATTTGCTGAGAAACCATTTTCTATTTATATTTGCAAATTAAGTCTCGCCATGTTATGTCTATTTATAAGTACCTTTACACCTTTTTGCCATCTTATTTCTTTTTTTATAATGTCTTCCGTTATTAAATTGAATTATTGAAGTCGATGATATTCAATAATCAGATAAAGAGATCGTTCCTCTTTAGTAACTTATCAAATTCTTTGAAAGTTTCTGTTTTTCCCTAAGGTTTCCCTCCAATATTGGTTAATAATAAAATACCCTCGACTGAGGCGCTATCACAAACTATCATTTCCTTCAGGGAATTGCAGAAAGGCACTCCCCACTTACTTACACTAAGGGGATAGCAGCTCCCAAGGGACAGAATCGAATCCCTTCTTGGATTAGGGAGAAGGGCAGGGGACAAAATCTATTTTTTTTCTCCCCATTCGGTCCTTTGAGGGAGAGAAAACACATTATAGTTCCATATATATTATGTTTATAAGTTTATCACCGGCTAATGGACGTACCAACTGTCGTTATAAATTATTAGTCATCTTCCATAATAGTACTAACAATAATAGTAATTGACACCTCAAATATATCATCATATTGATGGAAAAATTATCTGTTGCGCGCAACTCTCGACCTTCACTTACCCCTCCTCTAAATGTATTTATTCACATTAATACATCTTGTCGATGTGAAACAATATTAAACTAAGTTATGATGCACATGTAGGGAAACTACCTATAAGCAGCAATCCAAAAAATATGCTAAAAAAGGAGGTCTCGGAGCCATTTTCTTTTTTCGACGCCTCGGAGAACTATCATGGATTCTAGAAGAAAATGGATTGAAACAAAGGGATTACGAGTAGGTATGGAGTTTAACATAAAAGGAATGGTACTTCATTCGGGACAAGTTAGCAACATCAAGAACATTATAGTTTTTAGGGATCAGTAAATCATTACAATGTAAGGAGCATTGAAGATTTTAGGAAGGATTTTCGATTTTAAGGATGGGATACGAGAAGACTTTGATAGTTTAATAGAACCTCAAGGCACTACTCCATAAATTCATACGGGGCTTATGATAGTCATGCAGATGAGCCTTTTGTAGTTAAGTAGGTTTTGACAATTGTTGAAGTAGCACTTACAATTCGGGCATGTTCTTGTAGTTTTAGTCCTGTCATGACGTTTATTAAGGTGGAGTCCTAGATATCAGATCTGTTAAATAGGGACAAGTATATTGTTATTAAAGGATGCTATAGGGCAAGATGTCATAGGTTCACGACATAACACTATAGATTAATATAAAATAAAATTCATATGTATAATCAAGTAACAGATTGTAATAGATGTAATTACACCAAAAAAAGTCGGTTATTATTGAATATAGAGAAAAATCGAAAAGATTTTCGTGATTAAGACAACGCGATGAACAAATTGCAGAAAAACAAAATTAAAATTAAAAACATCATCTTATATGCTCAAGCCACAACTTATTGTGATTCCAATCACATTATCCCAGATCATCAGTTTGGTTTCTGAACATCCCACTCCACTATCCAGCAATGCCATCGTGTGGTGGACGTTGTCTCGTCTTCATTGGAGCGCAGATTGTACTGCACGGGAGCCTTTCTCGATGTAGAACAGGCTTTTGACCGAGTGTGGCACCCGGGATTGCTTTACAAACTGCGTAAATTCCTTCCACCTACATACTTCCTCATTATCCAGTCCTATCTCACAGGCAGGTCCTTCAAAGTAAATCATAATAATTCCTATTCATCCCTTTTTAATCAGTATGCAGGTGTTCCTCAAGGCAGTATTTTAGGACCCATCCTTTACACAGTTTATACAGCTGATATCCCATCCCATCCTAGCACTTTCCTTTCTACCTATGCTGATGACACTTGTGTGTTATCAGTCAACAACGATCCAATTATTGCCTCCCAAACTCTTCAATCCCATATCAGAGAGCTTGAAGTATGGTGTCAGAATTGGAGAATAAAAATAAATTCCAATAAATCCCACCAAATAACCTTTACCCTTCGTCGTAAACCAATGACAACCTGCCCAACAGTATCCTTCAATAACACTCCTCTTGTCCCAGTTGAACAGATCCGATACCTAGGACTGCACCTGGACAAGCGTCTCACTTGGAACCCTCATACAAGACTGAAAAGACAAGAAACTCCTCGACGTTTTCGACTACTTCAACACTTACTGGACAAACGCTCAAACCTTCCACTTAAGTACAAAAGACTCATCTACATGACTATCATAAGACCAATATGGACTTACGGAGTAGAGATTTGGGGCTCTACTAAACCATCAAATTCATCTCGTCTCCAATCCTTACAATCCAAAATCCTTCGAAAAATCCTCAATGCTCCTTATTTTGTCACAAATAAACTCATCCATAAAGACCTTAATATTCCCTTTGTTGCTGACTTGGCCCGAACCAGGTACCACTCCTTTCATGACAAACTCCATTCCCAGTCTAACCCACTAGTTTCAATCCTTGCTTCCTCTACAATCCCTGATAATCCTCCGAGACGTCTGAAAAGAAGATGGCCCCGAGACCTTCTTGTTTAACATAGTCTTTGGGGAGCTGCCAATGGGTAGTATCCCTTCACATGAATCATGTCAAATTATCTTGTATCACATTTACTAAATGTATTTTATTATACAGTTGTAAATACCAATAAATATATTTAAAAAAAAAAAAAATAAATAAATCTCTTGGTCCGTCACAAATTTTGACACAAAAATAACAGGGTATCCGACAATTATCCAAACACCTTGACGTTGATATCAGCTGATTAGTTTAAAAATAGTTAGCGTTTAAAAATGTTTTAATTCAACAACGATTATTTTTGAAGATAGAGAAAAATGTATCAAATTTTTGGATCAGGACACCACGAGTAATTATATAAAAGAAATCTCTTGGTCCGTCACAAATTTTGACACAAAAATAACAGGGTATCCGACAATTATCCAAACACCTTGACGTTGATATCAGCTGATTAGTTTAAAAATAGTTGGCGTTTAAAAATGTTTTAATTCAACAACGATTATTTTTGAAGATAGAGAAAAATGTATCAAATTTTTGGATCAGGACACCACGAGTAATTATATAAAAGAAAAGAAAAACATTTCTTAATAGCTAATAACCCAATTATTTTGTAGATATAGAAAATATGTATCGAGTTTTATAAAACGTAGGGCCCAAAAAAAAACAACATATATTCAACGTAACATTTATGGATAACATTTCAATAATTGCTAGAGAATTATATACCCTACAAATCAAAAATTAAATCACGTTTTCAACATAGCAATTGTAATTGGCCGTTTTCCTATAATATAAATTGACTATGTTGTTGGTCGTCTTTCAATTTTTGATTTATTTATTGCTATATATATGATTTACTTTCCTATACAGCTATATATGCTTCTTAAGATTTGTTTTTGGCACCTCGAGACGATCCCATGTATCCCACCTCTACAACGAGTTAAAGTGGTTAACCCCAACCTTTCGAAGACAATATTTCCTTGGATCATTCCTTTATCAAATCATAAGCTCCGACCATCCATTTTATGTCTACAGCCTTCTGGTATTTAAATCCTCAACCCATCACCAGGAAACAAGATCCCGTGTGTCCGACCTCCACACTCCTTTCCATAAAACCAAAAAATATGACTGCGCCTTTTTAGCCCGTTCCACTGGCTAATGGAATACTCTCCCTTCAAACATCCGTCATGCTCCTTCCCTATCATCTTTTAAATCCCTCCTCTTTCAATACTTCCTTTCACTTCAGACAGATGTTAGCTAATTTTTTTTATGCCAACTTATGTAAGGTGAATTTGATTTTAATGCACTTACTTTAATGAGATGTAAAAGTTACATTTTATGTTTATTCTTATTTATTTATTTCTTGAAATTGTAAATAGAGATGGTACTCTGACCCTTTTTTCCTTTTTTCATTATTGTATTATTTAATTGTAGTTGTATATTGTTTTTGTCTAGTTATAATTTATTATTTTGTTCATAATTGTTATTCTCAAGGGACCTTGTCCCAGAATAAAGTTGTTTTTCTATTTCTATTTATATTTCTATATAAATTGTTATAACATATTATAAATTTTCGGGAATAATAAAAGCATTGTGTAATATTTTTTTTTTATATTTCAATTGACAAAAGCAAATAACAGACGCATGTCTAAGCAGTAATTTTATAACCTTTATTAAAAGAAAATCTTGAATATGGAAAACGAATCCAAAACGTAGATTATATGGGTGTAAATAAATTATGGGTGAACTATAAAGAAGACAATTCATTAAATCAAAAAGATAAAAACAAATATTTAATAACAGGGGCCACTTTTCACTTTCCTTGCGTGAGCCTGTCTAGTTTCATCGATGAGCTTTCCCTTATCAAATAAGAAAAGAAGTTTTAAATTTTAAAACAAGTATTTCCTATAGAATTAGGAACAGTAAAACTACTTTACCACTTTTTATCAAACAATGTATAACGCTTCGGTCTATCATGCCATCTTCAGGTGCAAAAACAATTTTTTATTTAAAAGTATACGATTATGACTTCCTTCATATAACCATTTTGAAAAAAATATTACAATAAAAATTCATGACAAAGTTTTTAATATAATAAATAATATTATATGAAACAGAAGTGTTAATAAATAAAATTATAATCTGATAAGAATAAAGTATAAATATATAGATATAAAATACAGCAATAATTTAGCGTTAATCTGATCATAGATTACAATTATATAATATGTTGTCATTAACATTTATATTTTATTTAATTTATTTATTATAATAAAACAATTTTTCTTTCACTTACCTATTTATGAAATATATAGTAAGGAAAAGTATTGTGATCATGAAAATGTCAGACTTCCAGTTTTCAACAAAAATACACTAAGGGTCCCCTGAGTTCAAATAACCAAGTAAAGCAAAAATGTTAGTGTGTGTAAGTCTAGCACAAAAGCGAAAAGACGTATAAAACTTTTTTTTTTTATAGATATTTTTATTGAAATTTATAACTGTACAAAAAATTCATCAAGTACATATACTGAAATGTTATAAAACATGAAATAAACATAAAGGGAAACTGCCCATTGGCAGCACTCTTTGGTTGTGAGTCTAAAAAAGAACGGATTGAAACTAATGAATTAGAGTGGGAGTGGAGTTTTTCATGGAAGGTGTGATACCTGGTACGGGCCTAATCAGCAACATATGGAACATTAACGTCATTGTGGGTGATTTTATTCGTGACAAAGTAGGAAGCGTTAAGGACTTTGCAAAGGATTTTGGATTGTAAGGATTGGATACGGAAAGAGTTTGATGGTTTATTAGAGCCCCAAAGCTCAACTCCTTCGGTCCAGATAGACCTTATGATGGTCATGTAAATGAGTCTTTTGTAGTTGAGTGAAAGGTTAGAGCGTTTGTCTAGTAAGTGTTGGAGTAGCCGAAATCGTCGTGCATTTTCTTGTCTTCTTAGTCTGGTATGCGGATTCCATGTAAGTCGTTTGTCAAGCAGGACTCCTAAATAGTGGATCTGATCAACCGGGACAAGCGGAATATCATTAAAAGACACTGTAGGGCAGGATGTCATAGGCTTTCGACGAAGGGTAAAGGCAATTTGTTGGGATTTATTGGAATTGATTTTAATTCTCCAATTCTGACACCATACCTCAAGGTCTCTGATGTGGGATTGGAGAGTTTGAAAGGCAATCGTAGGATCGTTGCTAACCGATAACACGCAAGTGTCATTGGCATAGGTACAAAGGAATGTGTTAGGATGGGTTGTGATATCAGCTGTATAGACTGTGTAAAGAATAGGTCCTAGGATACTGCCTTGAGGAACCCCAGCAGACTGGGTAAAAAGAGATGAATAGGAACTATTGTGGTTTATTTTGAAAAATCTGTCAGAGAGGTAGGAGTGGATGATTAGGAAGTATGTAGGTAGAAGGAATTTCTGGAGTTTGTACAACAGTCGTGGGTGCCCGTACAAAACTGAAATTTCGTATTTAAGCTAACTATACGTCCAAGATATTACACCAACTTTTTCATTAAAATCGGCTGAAGTGCTACTTTATGCCTTTTGCTCCTTTTTACGATTTTCTCAAAAACTGCTCGTCTGATTCTACGAACTCGAGATTAAATCATCGATGTAAAATTTAATTTATTTTGATATCATATAAGTTTCATTTTGATTGTAATAGTTTGACATTTCTTAAATGCCAAAGTTTTAAATCTTCTTTCTCGAACGTACCATTATTTTTTTCTAGAGTTCACGTAGAAGAATTACTCATATAATGTTCTCAGGATTGATAAAACGCGGCTGGATATAAAAAAATAAACGAATTCCGTAAAGGAGTTTTATGCAATTTTAGTGTTTTTAAGCAAAAAAACAAAAAACAGTAATATATATGTATGTTATACAGTTGAAAACCTTAAAATTGAAAAAAAAAAAAATATTATCTTTTACGCGAAATCGTAAAAGTTAACGAAAGTGATGAAAAGCCGATTAAAATAACTGATTTTTGTAGATAAAAATGTAATAGATTATTTAATAATTTAATTAATTCTTTAACCTTTTTACTTTAACTCACCTATATATTTCTTCTCTATCTGTATTTTTAACAACGGAGGTAAGTGAATGTCGTGTGTTGTTTGAAGTAGAATTTTTGTCATTCTATGAATTTTTAAATGTTTTACATTCTGAGAATATTATCATAATTATATACTTTCAGATAAAAATTTCTTTTGCACCTGAAGACGACATTAGAGCTGAAAAGTTGGGCATTGTTTAATAAAAAGTGGTGAAATAGTATTACAGCCTCTAATTGTATGTTAAATCTTGATTTTAGCATTAAATTATCAACACTTAATTACAATTATTTCCATAAAAATATGAGATTTGAAAATTTTCCCGATTGCATTATCTTCTTTGACTATATATTTCACATCATAGCGAAAAAATGAGAGTAAAGAAAATAGAAAAAAAAATATAAAAAGAAAAGAAAAGTTCTCGAGACAATCCGAAAGTTGAAATAGGATCGGAACGGGAGAAAACCGCATTAGGAAAGAATGGAAGGGTCTAAAGAATTGACCGAAGGCGAGCAATGAGAACGATAGCTCCGAGCCGTAAGAAGTTCTAATACCCTGTCATCGTCAGCCCTCTCTATTCAACTTCTTCTAATCCTCGATTCTTTTCTTACACATCTTTCTGAAAAAACCCAAACCAAGGGCTACGAGTTTTTTTTTTTTTTTTTTTTTTTTTTTTTGCGAAATAAACAGTATTGACAGGCTCTTCACTCCTAAATAGGTTTCTGAAACATGAAACAAGGGGAAGGAAGATGTCTTTAAGAAATTGATTTTACACTTTAACAATTTATTTCAGGCTGTACACAATGTACACCATTTGGCTTTAAAAGAAAGAACACTTATTTAAGTTAAGATGGAATGGGTGTTAAAAATAAGAGTATTGCACTAATTAGGAAAATAGTGCGGTAATTTATTTGTGTCTCCGAACATTTGCTGAGCAGAAGTAATCGTCTTTATACTCGATAATTTTTTTAACAAGTAAATCAGACCACTTGTTAATATTAAAAAGAATGTTGGTTTTTCTATTTCTGCCTTCCTCAAGAAGCTGGCGTACCACAAGGTAGCGTATTAAGCCTTCTTCTCTATCTTTACACATTAGATATTCCGGAGCACTCTAACACCACCACCGACACGTTTGAAGACGAAATATCACTTCTTTCCCCCCACAGTGTTCAAGGATCCCCATGGAACAAATTCTAATTTCGTAATTGAAAATGAGTAGTAATTTGGTAGCTTCACCGTTTTAAGCTCCATTTTGAGAGCGACTTAAGAGAAAGTGAGTGTGAGTAGAAGCAGAAAGGAAGCTGAGCGGAGAGGATGATGAGCCAAGAGTATGTAAGAAACAACCCACAAGAATAACATTCATACTTTTACACTCTATTTCAATTGTAAATTAATTACTAACGGCCAAATATTATTAATCGAGCGATTATATTATAAGTTATACTAGAAACACATTTCTTATAACTCCAGACATATCAATCAGAACCCTCTCAAAATCACATAAAAGTCATGCTCCATAAGTAATATTTATCAAGAACAGAAAAATGAATACCGGGATCACAAAACACAAACACAACTTAGATTTCCTGGAAAAATAATACCTTAGACCTGAAAAAATGGTTTCAAAAATGGATGATTAAATCAATGCCTCCAAAATGAACCAAGTCAGTTATTCTCAACGAAAAAAAGTACTTTTTCAGCTGTGTAAATCGACAACAGTGCAGTCAGCACCTTCAAAAACCTGCGTACCATACGTCGAACTATAAAGCAATAAGACTTTACGAACAACTTGCATACAGATGTTAATCATGAGATAAAATAGATCATCACTAAATTTATAAAACAAGCGACTTATATACACCAACCAACTCAGACCTATCAGGACATACGGAGCAGAATTTTCGGTTTCTGCAAAACAAGTACACATAAACAACTCTAGCCAAAATTCTACAAAACGTTCACTCACCATGGTATGTTTCGTATCGCATGATACACAATGACACAAATCTCACAACAGTGAATTCTTACATACACGACAAACACGCTTCATTCGTCGACACATAACCGTCCAAATCAACTCGTCCCCTGTTACCAGGCCAACACCCAAGAAGACTAAGAAGATAGCCGAAGGATCCAGTCATTTAATTATCACAACTTAATAAATTAATTTCGAGAACCTTGATTAGGAAAATCACAAAAAATATACTATAACACATTCATAAATATTGTATGAAACTACGATAGAATTTAATTTTTTATGAAGTCGCCAATGACCCTGTAGAATAGAGGCACCCTCAAAAATAAAAATTCAATGAATAAAATAATATTCAAACACTACGAATCTTAACAATTTGCTTAAAAAATAGCCAGTCGGCTATTTTAATAATGTGTAATCAGATTAATTAACGAAATTAAACTAATTCAAACTGAAAATTTCTTCTAATATCACCATAGAAAAAATATTGGAACTTGTACTAACGTTGAAGACGTCCATTTATTTCTGCTTTAAAAAACAAATAGCAACAAAAACATGAAATAAAACTGCAAGGACAAGAAGCATTGCCTGGATCGCAGCCCCTATAAATAAATCAAGGCTACACCCGCATTTCTGTTGAGTTGCCTCGGGTATGTATCGAGGAAAACATAAACTAGAAGGATAAGGGCGGACATTTCTCCCCTTGTATGGTCTAGGAAACGGAGGGGAAACTCAGGAAGCCATTTTCCGTCTTCGTTCTGGACCATTGTCAACAATGTGCCTCTTTTCGGCATGTTGAACTTCTCGGGAACATATAGTTATTACCGTCATAATACCTTTGTGTATTGCTATCAATTAGTAAAAAAATTGTCTAAAATCTAAAATGTTTGTCTAGTTATCTTAGATAACTACTTAACAAATATTTCATAATTTTAATTTTATTTTTGTACCCAGTTCACTATTACCTATTTGCTTACTGAAACTAACTTTATTATTACCAAACAAATAAATAATTTTTTTTAATCAGAAAATCTAAGGTTATTTTGTTACTAATTAACGCATCATATAAACTATTGTCTTAATGAATATAATATCAGCGTACACTACCGATATCGCCATCTAAGGTATGTTTATTCGCCCCAATACTGAAATAAAACAGGCAGAGATGACGTGCAAAGGGATTTCTCAACGAATAGACAACTTTAACATGTTGTTTAATCCCTCTAAAACGGATTGTGTGATTCTCTCACACACATAGCTGAGTGTACTTATCATAAACTACAACGTTTCCCAGATACTAACTATACTTTGAAGAATGGTGAGGACTACAGCTTGGAAGAAAAATAATCTACCTCTTACACACACTACTCGACTTCCCGAAATAGACAATTAAGATTCACTTTAGCAACGTCACAAATCGTTGCCGATTCGAATCCAATCTAGGCAAGTTGACTTTTATTTGGTCTGACCGATCTACTAAGATGGTTAAATTTAGGATAATCTGTTCTGTATTCCACTAGAGCAGTGGTTCCAAAAAAAAAAAAAAAAATTGGTGTAATACAGTTAGAGATAAAAATACTTGAAACTATTAAAGACTTAATTAAATTGAATTTATATGGAAACATGTGTTTTATATAAAAATCTATTATATTATTATCTAAAATAATCAGTTTCCTATGGTATATCATACATGTATATTATATTGAAAAACGAAAAATTGCATTAAAAAAATGTTTTTTTTTGTTTTCTCCTTTAGTTGCGTATCGAATTTATTCGATTTATATATTTACCTCTTTTTCATCAGCGTTAACAAGATAATATAGTTATTTTTATTGAATCTACAAAATCAAAGGTACTTTAGGGGAAGAAAATTTAAAATATCGGCATTTAAGCCCTGTCAGACCATTTTAATCAAAATAAAACCTACATGATATTAAAGCACATTAAATTTTACATCGATATAGCGAGTTTAATCAAAATCGTCGGAACCGTTTTCGAGAAAATCGAAAAAATGTGCAAAATGCATGGTATAAAGTGCCTCTTCTGGTAATCTCATTTTGATGAAAAAAGTTTTTTCACGGCTTGGGCGTATATAGCATTTCCAAGTCCAATTCAACCTTTTCCAAGTCAAATTCAACCTTTTCCAAGTCAAATTCAACCTTTTCCAAGTCAAATTCAACCTTTTCCAAGTCAAATTCAACCTTTTCCAAGTCAAATTCAACCTTTTCCATTTCAAATTCAACCTTTTTCGATTTCAATAAAAAAATAAAAATCAAATTAACATGATTTTATGTTTTAATGGTTATTTTAATTACACCTTGTGTTTTTAACCCTTGTGGCTTGTTAAATGTTCCCAGGGGCCTTTCTACATATAATTAGTCACGAATATAATAATAAGTATAACCGATACATTAATTTTAAGACATTTGCGATACAAGGTCTGGTAGTCGGATTAGCGGGATTCGTTTTATTTTAGTTTTATAATCGCGGGCGAAAATATTATCAATAGAGGTTTATTTTAACTTTTTCGTATTTATTGGATAGTAGGCTCAGCAGATGCGTTCCCAAAGGTTCGTTACCGATAACACTATTAATTTTAATCGCGCTCGCTCAAATATTGGTTTATTATAACTTTTTCGTATTTATTGGATACAAGGCTCAGTAGCTGCGTTCCCAAAGGTTCGTTACCGACTACACTATTAATTTCAATAGCGCTCGCTCAAATATGGGTTTATTATAACTTTTTCGTATTTATTGGATACAAGGCTCAGTAGCTGCGTTCCCAAAGGTTCGTTACCGACTACACTATTAATTTCAATAGCGCTCGCTCAAATATGGGTTTATTATAACTTTTTCGTATTTATTGGATACAAGGCTCAGTAGCTGCGTTCCCAAAGGTTCGTTACCGATTACACTATTAATTTTAATCGCGCTCCCTCAAATATCGGTTTATTTTAACTTTTTCTTATTTATTGGATACTAGGCTCAGTAGCTGCGTTCCCAAAGGTTCGTTACCGATTACACTATTAGTTTTAATCGCGCTCGCTCAAATATGGGTTTATTATAACTTTTTCGTATTTATTGGATACTAGGCACAGTAGCAGCGTTACGGGGGGTTCTTTCCCGACCAGTCTATTAATTATTCGTGCGCTCACTCAAATATGGGTTTATTATAACTTTTTCGTATTTATTGGATACTAGGCCCAGTTGCTGCGTTACGGGAGGTTCTTTCCCGACCAGTCTATTAATTATTCGTGCGCTCGCTCAAATATGGGTTTATTATAACTTTTTCGTATTTATAGGATACTAGGCTCAGTTGCTGCGTTACGGGGGCTTCTTTCCCGACCAGTCTATTAATTATTCGTGCGCTCGCTCAAATATGGGTTTATTATAACTTTTTCGTATTTATTGGATACTAGGCCCAGTTGCTGCGTTACGGGAGGTTCTTTCCCGACCAGTCTATTAATTATTCGTGCGCTCACTCAAATATGGGTTTATTATAACTTTTTCGTATTTATTGGATACTAGGCCCAGTTGCTGCGTTACGGGAGGTTCTTTCCCGACCAGTCTATTAATTATTCGTGCGCTCGCTCAAATATGGGTTTATTATAACTTTTTCGTATTTATAGGATACTAGGCTCAGTTGCTGCGTTACGGGGGCTTCTTTCCCGACCAGTCTATTAATTATTCGTGCGCTCGCTCAAATATGGGTTTATTATAACTTTTTCGTATTTATAGGATACTAGGCCCAGTTGCTGCGTTACGGGGGCTTCTTTCCCGACCAGTCTATTAATTATTCGTGCGCTCGCTCAAATATGGGTTTATTATAACTTTTTCGTATTTATAGGATACTAGGCTCAGTTGCTGCGTTACGGGGGCTTCTTTCCCGACCAGTCTATTAATTATTCGTGCGCTCGCTCAAATATGGGTTTATTATAACTTTTTCGTATTTATAGGATACTAGGCTCAGTTGCTGCGTTACGGGGGGTTCTTTCCGGACCATTCTATTAATTATTCGTACGCTCGCTCAAATATGGGTTTATTATAACTAATTCGCTATTAGGCTCAGTTGATGCGTTGCGGAGGTTGCTATCCCAATTATTTAATTTATTTTAAGTGCTCTCGCTCAAGAAGAGGTTTATTTTAACTTGTTCATATTTACTGCATACTAGGCTCAGTCGCTGCGTAACCAAGGACTCGTTACAGATTATACTATTATTTTAATTGCGGTAACTCAAGTAGAGGTTTATCAAATAAGAATGTACTTATAAAATCGTTCTGTTTAGCTGATTATTATCAAATTCCAAAATATTAACCAAAAAGATAACATACTATCCTAAAAGTTACAAAAAACACGAATTAAACATACATTAGACCAACTGACTAAAAAAACATTAACACATTCCCTAACAAAACTCCCGAAACACAAATACAGAAATTAGCATAGGAAAAAAACACGAATTTATAATAAACCCATATTTGAGCTAGCGCGATTAAAACTAATAGTGTAATCGGTAACGAACCTTTGGGAACGCAGCTACTGAGCCTAGTATCCAATAAATACGAAAAAGTTATAATAAACCGATATTTGAGGGAGCGCGATTAAAATTAATAGTGTAATCGGTAACGAACCTTTGGGAACGCAGCTACTGAGCCTTGTATCCAATAAATACGAAAAAGTTATAATAAACCCATATTTGAGCGAGCGCTATTGAAATTAATAGTGTAGTCGGTAACGAACCTTTGGGAACGCAGCTACTGAGCCTTGTATCCAATAAATACGAAAAAGTTATAATAAACCCATATTTGAGCGAGCGCTATTGAAATTAATAGTGTAGTCGGTAACGAACCTTTGGGAACGCAGCTACTGAGCCTTGTATCCAATAAATACGAAAAAGTTATAATAAACCAATATTTGAGCGAGCGCGATTAAAATTAATAGTGTTATCGGTAACGAACCTTTGGGAACGCATCTGCTGAGCCTACTATCCAATAAATACGAAAAAGTTAAAATAAACCTCTATTGATAATATTTTCGCCCGCGATTATAAAACTAAAATAAAACGAATCCCGCTAATCCGACTACCAGACCTTGTATCGCAAATGTCTTAAAATTAATGTATCGGTTATACTTATTATTATATTCGTGACTAATTATATGTAGAAAGGCCCCTGGGAACATTTAACAAGCCACAAGGGTTAAAAACACAAGGTGTAATTAAAATAACCATTAAAACATAAAATCATGTTAATTTGATTTTTATTATTTTATTGAAATCGAAAAAGGTTGAATTTGAAATGGAAAAGGTTGAATTTGACTTGGAAAAGGTTGAATTTGACTTGGAAAAGGTTGAATTTGACTTGGAAAAGGTTGAATTTGACTTGGAAAAGGTTGAATTGGACTTGGAAAAGGTTGAATTTGACTTGGAAACGCTATATTTGTCTTAAATATGAAATTTCAGTTTCATAGGACTTACCGTTTCCGCACGGGAGTTACCACACACACACACAGACCTTTTTGGGGTACTTGGTTATTTGGACTAAAACGTATATTTCCGTTGAAAACTGGAATTCGAAAATTTTCACGATCGCAATACTTCCCCTTACTATATATAGTAAGTAAAAGTAATAATTTCGCGGACCTCTTCATACAACCATTTCAACTGCAAAGACTCCCTAAATCTTAAATTAAAGGTATATATTTAGATTTTTAGTTGTATATTTAGTTTTACATCGTATCACGTACATCGCGTGCGAAACACCTATACCGAAACTATATTCTAGAAGTAGCCTAGTTACAGAAATGTAAATGAAGAAAAAATAACCTATAGGTTTTTACTTCAATCCGGGAAACAATGAATAACTAAAATTTAATGTTGAATCTGATTGATAGTATGTTGATTGTATGAGTATGATGGTAGTATGTAGATTGACAATATGTATTCCAGTCATCCAGGAATTTTAAGAATCCTGGAATTGACCAAATCAATGGCTAAAGACGGAAAAATAATTCATTATGTCTGGATACCGGGCCATATGGGGATAATGGGAAATGAAATGGCAGATAAGGCACCCAAAGAGGCTCTCACTCTCCCTGGTCGTGGTAAAGCACTGTTAACACCATCAGAACTAGCGCGCCCTCTAATTGAAAATGTTTTTAAAAAATGGGATGAAACATGGAAAAACAGCTATCCAAGCAAGCTGAAAGCGATTAAGAGAGAGCCAAAGTCTTGGAAAACCTCAAATCGCATCTGCCGCAGAGAGGAGGTGGTCCTGGCTCGTCTGAGAATCGGACATACAAGGTTAACCCATGGGCACTTAATATCTAAGGATTTGCCCCCAAGATGTCAGCATTGTGGGGGAGCCCTGACAGTAACTCACATTTTCGAGGAATGTCCCTTCTACACAGAGAAATTGAACCAAAGGGGAATACCACTCAATGTCGCGGTTGCTTTGGGGAACGATATAAATAGAATTGACGAATTGATGTGCATTCTTACGGAAATGGACTTTTACAAGCAGATTTGAAAATTGTATTTTACTATTATTATTATTATTATTTTTAAAATTATTATAATTTTTATTATTTCATTTTATTTTCTAAATTGATTAATTAATTTTTAACTTTATTTATATACATACATATAAATAAATATACATATATATATTTTTTTTCTTTCTTTTTTTTTTTTTTTTTTTTTTTTTTTTAAATTTAACCTGATATATGTTTATCTTTTGCTAATGCTGTTACATTTGTTCTTACCAGTGATTATTGTTATAGTTAATTGTTTTCAACTATTTATTGTTATTTGTTTTTTAGTAAAACAATTGTTCATTATTTAACCTTAAATTAGTTTCTAAGAATGAGTGTCTGGCACTGATGACCGAGATCTTTTGTGCCAATAAAATATAACAACCAACCAACCTGATTGATAGTCCTAGAAATTTAGGACCTAAAGATACATGTTGTATAACTAGAAATATTTTTGATTGAATTTCTGCAATGGAAACAGTTATAAAAATATTTCATCTGAACAACACCAATAGAGCTACAACATGACAAAAATTTATTTTGAAGGTATGCAATAATAAAAAACGATATTTTTTCATTGAGACCAATATAACTACTGAAAGCTAAGTCCCAGCGAGATATTTTATACAGCCAAAAGTATTCTCAACTAAATTTATGAAAAAGAACAGTCGCGTCAAAGAGCTCCAACACTAGAAAAATGTAGTTAAACGTGTCTGACTTGGACGATTAAACGTGACTTCATTTGAAAGAATATTGCACCTAAACAGCAGGTCGTAGCGAAAAATATTATATATGGAAGTAACTTCAATGTTGCAATGACACTGAGCGCGCCAAATGAGCCCCAAACTTCATAATCGTAGTAAAACGTGACTTTTTTCATTTGAACCAATACAGCACACGGTTCTATTGAAAAATGTTATGTTATAAAAATATTATTCACTAAATTTCTAACTGAGGAACTGTCGTAAAATATTCGACTCAAGCAACACTAAAAGATCTAAACGTGTCTAAGGATAAAACAAAGAATATTAAAATTACAGATCCTCAGCCAAAAGACATATCCGTGTAATACAATTATTTTTAAAAAATCCGGTGAGGCCAACACACAACTTTCACTCACCTCGGTTTTTAAAATCTATTAAAGTATTTTCACGAACAGTTAATAGTAAAAATGAGTAAAACTACATGTGTTTTATTAAAAACGTTATTATCTTATAATCTAAAACAATCAGTTAGTTTTATCGGTTTTTCATCACTCTTTGTTTACTTTTACAAGCTTGTGTATAAGATATTTTTTTTTCTGAAATCTTTAGCTTTCCTACGATATATTATGCATGTATATTAATGTTCTTATGTCCTTAAACAAAAATTGCAAACAATTTTTTTTGCATTATTCTCCTTTAGTTAGATATTGATTTCGTTCAACTCATAAATTTTCCTATTTTTTATTAATGATAACAAGATGATATGGTTATTTTTACAGAGTCTACAAAATTAAAGGTATCTTAGAGGAAGAAAATTTAAACTATTGGGATTTAAGTGCTGTCACAATCTATCATAGCGAATGAAACCTACATCATATTAAAACCTATTAAATTTTACATCAATATCACGAGTTTAATCAAAATCGTTGGAACCATTGTTGAGAAAATCTTAATAAGGTGCAAAACGCATGGTATAAAGTAGCGCCCCTTCGGTTTATCTGATTTTGATTAAAAAGTTTCTGTCGTATCTTGGGCGTATAATTGTCTTAAATATGAAATTTCAGTTTCATAGGACTTTTTGTTTTTGAGCTGAACATACCACATAAACACAGAATTTTTGTGGGACTTCGTTATTTGTTCTTAGTAGACCATAAAACGTGTATTTCCATTGAAAATATTTCCATTCACGATCTTAATATTTTCCCTAAAATATATTTCATTTATAAGCAGGTGAAAGTAAAATTAGGCAAGTGATAGTAAAAATATAAATTGAAATCTTGTATTGAAGTTTGGTGACCTTTGATTCTGTTGCGTTCTAAACCGTAAATAAAGGGCGGAATGATTCATTGAAGTAGCATTAGTACTTGTCGAGATCTCTTCACTGGATGACATCTTCAACAGAAGAGCGATTACACCCTGACTCACTGAACACAGGCAGAGCGGACACCGCTTTGCACTCAACTCTCCAGGAGGAGGGTGAAAAAACAGGAGAGGAGATCACTAAGGATTCATTAGAGGTTCTCCAGCCCTGGATTGCTGACTCACTCAAGATATTGCCCCAATCTGGCTCCACGGCACGCAGGGTTATTAACAGAATTATTGCTACCATTGCTAGCGCCGATTGTCGGCAAAGGGTTCCGGCGACAGGGGGGAGGGTCACGGGTCCCATTGAGCAGTCTCTCTTAATCCAATCCTCAGCAAGCTCTGGCAAGGAGATCTGGGAGTTCGAATCAATCGTTTGGAAGGAAATGACAGGCATATAATTTCTGTCCATTTTGGAGGGATTCATTAAGCTTATAACAATGGCCAGCAAAAGGATTTTAAACAGTTCATTGCTAGCTTGTGAATATGTTTTATTAGCTAGTTTATATAGAATTTTTTTTCATCATTTCGTTATTTTTCTTTGTTTGAATATTTGTTGATAATATCAGGCCGTTTTCAAAAGAAATTCTTATTTTTTTAAAACAATTTATATAATCTAAGTCATCGCGACTTTTACAGCTCTAGGGCCATTTTCAAGCTTCTGAAATCAATTTAAGTCTCATTGCTATTATATCATATTTAAATCATTCAATTACAAACAACATAAATAATTATTTAATAATTATGCACTACCTGCATATCATCTAATTATTGCATTTTTCAGCTCAGCACTCGCCATATTTTTTTAAATGTCATTTTAAAAAAATGTATTCAAAAAATAATATTTATAGAATTGAAAAAGGGATTATTTATTCAAAAAAAGAACAGAAACATTTTAACTTATTAACATTCTGCTGCCTTTTATTTCTCGCACTGAACTTGGGGTGGATGCAAAGGATATGTATTTACCCTCGATGTTTGATAAAAGTTTTTGTTCACGTCGTTTTGTTAATGATTTTTCTAACTTTTTTGTTATAATAAATTTGATTTTGTCTCCGTTTATTTATTTTTCTTATATGTTTTGAGAAAATATTTTCATCAAAAAATCAAATATATTTCATATGCAGGAATAAAACTAGGAGTGCAAGTAAAAATATAAATTGAAATCTTGTATGAAGTTTGGTGACCTTTGATTCTGTTGCGTTCAAACCGTAAATAAACGGCGGAATGATTCATTGAAGTAGCATTAGTACTTGTCGAGATCTCTTCACTGGATGACATCTTCAACAGAAGAGCGATTACAGCCTGACTCCTGAACAGAGGCAGAGCGGACACCGCTTTGCACTCAACTCTCCAGGAGGAGGGTGAAAAAACAGGAGAGGAGATCACTAAGGATTCATTAGAGGTTCTCCAGCCCTGGATTGCTGACTCACTCCAGATATTGCCCCAATCTGCTCCACGGCACGCAGGTATTAACAGAATTATGCTACATGCTAGCGGCGATTGTCGGCAAAGGTTCCGCGAGGAGGGAGGGGTCACGGGTCCCATTGAGCAGTCTCTCTTAATCCAATCCTCAGCAAGCTCTGGCAAGGAGATCTGGAGTTCGAATCAATCGTTTGGAAGAAATGACAGGCATATAATTTCTGTCCATTTTGGAGGGATTCATTAAGGCTTATAACAATGGTCAAAAAGATTTTAAACAGTTCATTGCTAGCTTCTGAATATGTTTTATTAGCTAGTTTATATAGATTTTTTTACATTCCTTACATATATATGAAATATACAGGGTGTCTCATAAATGTCTAGTCTTATTGTGGAGCAGATATTAGATCGCAAGTGAATAAAAAAGTCCACATGACCCATAGTCCGATTCTCAACCTTAGGGAGGAAAATCAAATTTAGAGTTATTTAGGTTATCTATTGTTTTCATCAAAAAACTCAATATATCTAATCGATATGCAAGCGCATAAAACTAAGTAGTGCCAAATGAAAGACGAGAAAATTTCGAGAAGGTTAAGAAGTAAATCAACAAAAAATTAATTTTATCCATGACGTTTGGATTGTATCTCAATATTTGATTTTGCTTTCTAACCGTTGAGAATCGGACTATGGGTCATATGAACTGTTTATTTCTCTTGCTGGTATTAGTATCTGCTCCCACAATAAGACTAGAAATTTATAAGTAAGTGAATGTATTGCGATCCTGAAATTTAACTCCAGTATTTAACGGAAAAACACGTTTAGGATCCTCAGAATTTAAATAATTTAGTATCGCGAAATGGTCTTTGTGTGTTTGGTAAGTCTAGCACAAAAACTTGGTATGGAGGCACCTCTTGGGGTAGACACGACCTCTTTAAAGTGTGTAACCAAAATTAGAGAAAAATCTGGCGGCTGAGCTTCAAGGCCTCATTGCACGGCCTTTGGCCTAGAAACAGTAAGAATCTATATATGTACTGAGCCCAAGACATAGGTTGTAGAGGTACAGGTATATATTTCCAACGAATCTTAATGTAATTCTTTTAACTTTTTTGAAGTCTAACTTTACTGAAAGATATTAACATTGGAAGTAACTGAAAGTCTATGCGATGTTGAGCTTAAAAATGCATAGGTATTTATTATATAACATAACAATTCTGCACACGTCGAAATTGCAATGAAATTTTTAATTCTATGATTTCGATAAACACGCCCCCTCTTAACTGCCCTAAAACGCTTGACTATTGGCCAACTCGGTTCACGCATTCACTACTAATAGCCCAGACAGCCACCACGATATAGTTTTAACTTCATCCTCTCGGTGAAACATATTTCGACGTATGCGCCAATTATATTGCAAGTATTAATAAATGGGAGTAACAAAAATTTATCCAGCCATCTCATAGACGATAAAACAACAACCGGATAGGTATGTATTGTAAATATATTTTTCTATAATCATACAATTATTTTCTATATATAGTGATAATTTTTCATTATTATTATTTATTTCTTATTCCTTTAATCGAATTATAACCTCACTTTTATCACCATAATATTTTCAATAATTGTTATCTTTAAGTAACCGAAAAAAATCGACTTTTGATATCACGCATAAAAAATGAATTTAAATTCCATAATCAATTTGTATTTATTTTAACAGACTAACAGAAAAAAAAGTCTATATTTCTTTTATCGATTAAACCTTAAGAGTTAAAACATATAAAAAAAATAAATTTTCCTAAATAGGCATAATCATTGAATATCATAAAGATAAAAAATTAGTAATAAGTTTTTCATGTATCAGACACACAATTCTCCCACCTGAACCTAGAATAACGAATATTAAAAAAAAACAGGGTATACCTTAAAATAGTTATTTAAAAATAATAACCATTGTGTAATAATTTTCAGCGTTTTCAATTTCAATTAAATATTGATGTAAAAACATGTTATGGTATCTCTTCATTCGATAAAAAATCAAATTTCGAAAAAAAAAAAAGAATCACAGAGATCGGTTGAGAAAAACCAGAGATGTGGTTTCGTAAAATTAGCATTGGTTTCCCTTAGATTAATTTATTGATATTGATATATTGATATCAATTTCCTGGAAACAATTATTATAAACTAATATAGTTATTTAAAACAATAAACCATTGAGTAATAATTTGCAACTTGGTATTTTACCAATCTCTCCCAAACCTATATAATTATAATAAACCATAAATCAGTAGGTGTAATTGGCACTGATAGCCTAAGGGTTTTACGAGTAAAACTAAAAACAAACAATACCCGTCATTTTGACTCGGATGCGATGCAGATAATAAAAGTCATGATAAAAGACATTTCGATTTAGTTATAATATTTCAGAAATGTAATTACGGCTGAGTCCATTAGCATACCTGTCGTTTAACACATAAGAGCTTTCTCGCAGTCCAATAATAATTCAGATGCTCTGAATAGAGACTTAATCCAACTCATATCAACCCAGAGCTGAGGTGTATGAGAACTTAAGCATAACCACGGACTTAACAGCAAACTGTACCAAACGATTCGCTAAGTGATAATAACAATCGAATGTAATGTCGCATTGATCAAGTTGCAACCCGAGGGTTGGGAGGACAATTATATTCCATGAAGGGTGGTGGGGTGAGGCCTTTCGCCTGCTAATGTCAGCCAGGTCCGGGTTCAATATGCCACCTCTGCAAATGTCACGTCCTGTCTGAGGGGTGGGAGTATGGTCGGCTGTGTCTACTGCGTGTATCACGCGAAATAAAAACATCTTTCATTGAGAGAATTAACAAACAATAAAAAAAATCAATTAGGAATACAAAATTCAATCTAAATTTTAAAAGTATCGTCACAAATACAATCATCCATAATGACCTGAATATTCCATTTGTTGCAGACCTTTCTCGTACCAGATATACCACTTTCAATTTTAAACTCCCAATCCAAATAAACCCTCTTGTCCGCAACCAGGAATATGTGAGGTTGATAGGTTGATAACCCACCGAGGCGATTGAAAAGAAGAAGGCCTCGGGATCTACAACCATCAAAGTTCTACCGTTGGGTAGTTTCTTCACAATCCTTTTCACGCCCTTAATTATAACTAAACAACTTGTTGTAAATATGTTATATACAGTTGAAAAATTCAATAAAATATACATTTAAAAAAATTCATTATCATTGATTATTCATCATTTTTAAGTTATGGTTAACTTAAACCAGAAAAAAAAATGGAATTTTTTTTATACCTCGGTTTTTAGAAGAAAGTAAATTTAAGTTTTTTAAACAAATGTTAACTCGTGAAACAAATAATTGGAAACTGCAAATTTGATCAATTTAATGAATTTGTATACTTCGAATGCCAGGAAAATGTGAGCAATTATATCTCCAGAAATTAGGTCTCGTATCAGTAAGCCCAGTAAATATATTTGTGTTCTACGTTATTATTTCTGTAGCCGCTTTCTTTGAAGAGAAACGAAGGTGCAACTGTATAAAACCATAATTCGCACAGTTAGGGCTATAAAACATGGAAATGGAATGTCGGACAAGTTATCAATTCAAATTGATGAGAATAATCCTAAACGTTCCTTAATCTGTCACAAATAAGCTCATCCATTAAGACCTTAATGTTCCTTATGTTACTGAATTAGCCCGAACCAGGTATCAATCATTCCGTGAAAAAACAAAGTCCTTAATTTTTCCCATTTTAGGTTTAATTAGGACAGGAATCTAGGAAACAGTATCCGATGCCGCACATGATCGGGGCCAGCATTTTACGCCCCCTCTAAATTACGACACAACCAAGGATATTTTACTCTGTTAAAAAAAAGTTAGGGTCATTTGCCAAAAGTGCTGTTTTCACCTACTGTAACACTTTAGCCTTGTACAGGGTAAGAGTCGCAAAAATAAGGTATAGCTTAGATCTGCAGCTAAATAGTTTTCGAACTTCAAAGACACCAGCTGGAGTACCTTCTACTATTAATTCAATTATCAGTCCAACTATAATCCAAATAAATGGGCTGATGTTACATTGGAATCAATAATTTTTGAAGGTTCTCTTCTGCTTCTCATTGGTACAGCTGTTTCATCTTGATCCTGAGGTTTTTGAAATCTAGTTTTAAGGTTCTGATACATTTGACATCCCTTGTAGTTAGCCGGGTGGTCCTTGAGGCACAGAGCACATAAAACGTGTGTTAATCTTGATTTGTGCTCTTAATCTTTGTACATTCTCCTGACTTATGCTGTTCACCGCATTTCACACAGCGTGGTGTGTTACGGCAATAAGTTTTGGTATGAACATATGCCTGACAATTGTGGCACTGAGCTATTTCTTTATTTTTGTAAGGTTTTTCAACTTTTGCACTGCTATAGAACAATCTATTGAGGTTATATTTTTTCTTTAACTCTTGCTAATGGTTTCAGAAAAAAGAAGGTGTAGCTTAGATCTGCAGCTAAAAAGTTTTAGAACTTTACATACACCAGCCGGAGTACCCCTATTATTAATTCGATTATTAGTTCAACTATAATCGTTCATACAATTACAATCATATTTCTACTGAGACAGAATGCACTAACACTGCAAAATTTCACTCGTCAAATCTTAGCGTTCGTTTCTTGGGTGTACTAGCGATGGTTGGATGGATTGTAGCATTACGTATACATCGTATCCTCTATGACACAGATAGTGATTAATCCTCGGACATAGAGCCACAGTTTGGAAGATGAACCTGCGAGCGGGGTAAGATAGACGCAGGCGCCGACTACGATCGACCGGAGTAGCCACAGTAGACAGCGTGCCGCCTCCAAGTCAACAGCAACCTCCAGTTCTCCGCTTCTCTGCCGAATACGTACGTAAGTAAACAACATTGTTGTTGTTGATGATGTATTGTGATATTTGACCATGTATTGTCAGTCGTCTATCTTATTTTATAGAGTAGTTAGCAAGACTTGGAAATGCGAGAGCGCACATGGCAATACACAACACTGAGAAAAAATTAACATGAATAATATACAGTAGTACATATAAAGAATCTTGTAAATGTCATTCAGAATCCACAATAAAAAAAAAAATCAAATATGCACAACCAAAAAAAAATTAATCACAATGAGCACTGGCAAACGTCCAACCCCCAACTTCCCAATACTTCTTCTTAAGATGTCTTTGAAAAGTGTGCTAAAGCCATTTAAGGGGACATTTAATTCAATTTTAGCTAGGGCATGTTGAATTATTGCCAGCCCACGGAGCACTGGGCCCATAACTTCTTCCCTTAGTTAGCGGTAAAGGGCTCGCTATGTATACACCAGAGCCTTACGGTTGTAGCTATGCAAAGTACCTACCATATTAAGGTAAAAAGTTTAATTGAAATATTTTTTTTAAATAAAAAACAAAAATTCAACAAGATAAAGCAACTTTGTTGACCTTCTTTTTATGATAACTAATAAATAAAATAAGTGTTGTACCCAGTCAAATTTTAACAACATAAGGATAAAAACTAGGTTTTAATAATTAATGAAAAAGAATCACATTAGTAATCATTTATATCTATATGATGCAACTAACAAAAATAGTAAATGTTGTAAATTTGAAATATTGATATTTTTTATAACGACTACTTTATATTTCTCAAGTGTTTTTTATTCATTTCTTATTTTTTTTTTTTGTATTACATTTTTTTTAAGTGATTGCAAAATGTATGCTAACATTCATGATTTTTGTGAATAGTTCTTAGTTGTCTTCGACTACTTCCTTTTGTATGGGGATGGCATCCATAACAAATAAATATTATTATATCTATATGACGGACGGGGATATGATTAGAAAATGAACGACGTTTTCTGGTTATATTTACCAGCACTTCAGATAACTTCATAAATATATATTTTTTTTTAAGCCTAATGAAAAACTAAAAGAGTAGAATTATAGAAATAAATAAATACATTTATTTAAGATCATTTTGTTTTAGATAGAGTTTATGCGTCTGTGTTACTAATTCTAACTGATGGAATCTCAAAGACATAATCCTTACAGTCCTTGGTTGAGGCAAATTGTATTATTTTGTCAAATAAACAAAATTATAACTAAAATTCTATCTGAATAATTCATGTTACTTTTCCAAAGCCCTAGACATAAAAAACTCGTATCATGTTTATTTAGGGCTAAAAAGAGTGTTTAGACCTTGAGGCCTAAACGTTGAAACATCTTACAAAAATATTTATTATTTAATTACAATCGCACATAATTGTGATATCAAAAAGTTTATACACATTTCAAAATGTTCACATAAAAATAATGAATCAAATTTAAACATTTTATTCAAAAATTATAAAAGACGGTTATCTGTGGCGTAGTGGTTAATATAATAGCCTTCTATGCCCAAGATCGCGGATCAACCAAGAAAGATGACCCTAGGATGTTTTGAAATGGAGTAAAAAAATCCGTTGTCATGCCATCCTTAGGAGAGGACGTAAAATGGTGGTCCCGAGATGGGCGATGTCAGGTGTCTGTCAAAGACCCCTATTCTTATTTAACCCGGATAAGTAAAATTTAGGACTCCACCGCAGCATCGTCCCATAAGCCACAGTAGTATAAGCTGTTTGAAAAATGTGTGATTTATTCAACGAAATTATTAGAATTAGTTGATAATTTTTGTAATAATGTTAATTTTTTTTAACATAATAAATTATTTCATTTATTTGTATATTTATTCTTCCTGTTGGTTGGTATTTATGATCATGAATGCATTAGATTGCCGCACGATGTTATCCTTCTACAAACAGTTTATCGTTTGCGGAAACACAGGTAGTCGGAAGGATATAACGCAACCTCACGTAGCAAGGAACCACTTCCATTGTGTAGCGTTGGGGCTATACATAACTCTAGAACTTTTGGGTTGGTTCGTTATTATTATTCTAACCAATCGCGTTTATGGACCGAGACAGAATGGTCTAAATTCACGGATTATGGCAGAACAGGGTCAACAGGCGCAAGGGATAGGTATACTTCTATCTAATGGGTTAAACTAAAACAGAGTAGAGTTATTCAACCTAGGTTCGGACTTTGGTGTTGTAGAATTACTAACATAGTTTTCTTTTTTTTTTTTTTTTTTTTTTCAACGCCGGACTAAAAAATGACATTTCATACTCCAACATTCAATTTTTTTTTTCAAAGTGATTAGAGGACTTACAGTAAAAATCAACTTTCAGGGCTGTCTTTATATTTTTAAAACTTTTTTCTAAGAAATTATAATATCAGAAACTATATACTGATCAATCAAATCATGATTAGTGACAAGACATGGTATATCAATCAGGACCAATATCAATACGCACCAACATGACGTATTAATACATCTATCAAATTTGTCAAGAGTTGTGTTAACTAAGAAAACTTAAACTAATGTTCTACAAAAGATGAGAACTTGAGAACGTGACTGTATACTATCCATCAGACATTACAAATGCATAAATTATTCAAGAAAAAATTAAATAAGGATCATATTGAGTATTTGGTATTTTTTCCATCTCCAGGAGTCACTACAATATATTACAATAAATGGAATTTATTATTACACAAAATTAAATACTAATTTGTCAAGTGAGTCCTGAAGATGAAAAAAAAATTACCGAAACTTAAGACTCCCTATAGGTTTAGGAGTAAAATTAACTTTTTTTGCAAGAATCAACAACCAATTACTTATCATGAAATAAGGAAGTATAGCAAACAACCAAACAAGATAAAAAGGGTCCTGTGAAATTTCATAATAAAAAAAATCTGGAGCGGGCAACACGCAACTTCCACTTACCTTTGTTTTTAAAATCGATTAAAGAATTTTAAAACATAGAGATAAAAATGAGTGAAACCAATAAAGAATTAATTAAATTGAATTTGTCCAGAAACGTGTGTTTGATTAAAAAATCTATTATATTTTTATCTAAAATTATATGTTAATTTTATTAGCTTTTTATTTTCATTTTTTCAACTTTTACAAGCTTGTGTATAACATAATTTTTTTTTTTTTTTTTAAATCCTTAGCTTTCCAACTATTAACTATGTATATTAAACATGTATATTACTGTTTTTATGTTCAAAAACAAAACATTTCTTCAAAAAAATGTTTTTTTCTGTTTATAAAATTAGCTCAACTTAAATATTTAGCTGTTAATTATCAATGCAAACAAGATAATATAGTCATTTTTATAGAATCTATAAAATTAAAGGAAGAAACTTTAAAATATCGGTATTTAGGCCGTGTCAGACTATTTCAATCAGAAAACATGCGAGTTTAATCAAAACCGTTAGAGCCGTTTTCGAGAAAATCGTGAAAAAGTGCAAAATGTATATTACAAAGTGGCTCTTCTGGTAAGCTGATTTTAATGAAAAAGTTTTTGTAACAATTCGGGCGTATATTTGTCTTAAACATGAAATTTCAGTTTCATAGGACTTTTCGTTTACGCGCTAAAGTTCACACACAGACCTTCTTTCGGGACCAAGGGGACCCTGAAACGTGCATGTCCGTTGAAAACTGGAATTCGAAAATTTTTAAGACCGCAATACTTTCTCTTACTATATATTTCATATATAGGTAAATGAAAGTAATAGGAAACCTCTAAAACAAACGACTGGAGACTTCATGGAAGGAAACAAATCAATCTACCTTTAAAATTTGAAGTTTTACTTGTGTGCATATAAAATGCCCAACAAACAAAAAATACGTTCCTTCATCACCCACTTTAAGAACAAGGATGATGATCTCAAAACCCGACGAACCTACTATCAAGTTGAATCAACTTCTATTTGAGCAAATCAAGTTCAACAGGCTAAGATATGCCAAGCAAAAACAGATTGAAGAATCAAAGCACTTAATGATGTCAGAAGTATATATATAATGGTGGTAGAGAATACGACCAATTATTTCTAGTACTATGAATAAGCAAGTCCGATCACTAGGATCACAAGTATGCTTAGTTGGTTTACCAATGTTTATTTGTAAATAACTTATAGTAAGCAGTGCTCCTGTTACTAAGCATAACATGAGAAGTGTCTTGTCACCTGAAGAACGCTGTACAAATAAGAAACTCACTGTTAACAACCATTCCGATTCGAAACGGAATATCTCCAACATTTATTAATATTTAATTATGAAATACTTTGTTAAGAACCATTAAACGATCTATTTATACAAAAAAAAAAATTAATCAAAGTAACATGCGCATCAACTTTTATAGGGATCAGTTTGGATCTTAGTGACTTATAACGTTGAAAGACCTAAGGCAGTGCAAAGAGATCAGGACGAAACCAAGCTCAACACCAGATTTCATCCCCAATTTTCGGGTACCCACTTTATACAGGCTGGATGGGCCTCCCCACACCCATGTTTACTGACAAAATAAATTTTTTTTTTTGTGATTAATTTTTTCAGATAAATTTTTTAAAAGAGAATATACCATCGATTAGCAAAATATATTTGTGAAACCCTATAATTATAGAATCATTGTTTCACTCGTTATCTATATTTGAAATGACATGAAGAAAATAAAGCAGAGGTTGAAGATTATAAAAGTTAAGATGATTCCGATGGTTTCCTTATTATGTAAAATAAAGTTGGTAACATTTAAATACCTCTTAGCATCAGTCGTGAAAAAGAAAAATCGTAAAACAAAGACTTTTTTATAGATACCAATTAAGGACTTAGTACTCGAGTAGTTAAGCGCAACTTCTAACATCGACTCACTTCATAAAAAGCACATCAACAAGTTCCTCTAAAAGAAGATTCCTTTCTACAAATTGAACCTAGTTGATAACAATTTTATAGTTTATTTAATCAGATTTATAAAGGGCTTTCATCAAATAAAATCAAGATGCACATAAAAATGTCTACTCCCCGCCAAAGTTTATATTAATTTATGAGTTTAATTTAGTTCACCTCAAGACTCTAAGATTAACAAGGAAGCTCAAGTTAATAAACTGTGCTGATGCTCAAAACAGCAGGCAGACTTACTCTGTCTTCAGCAGAGAGATTTATAATATCAAGTAATTTTCTCCTTTAAGCAACACCACAAGTATAGCCATTTATTTTATTTATATTTGTATGTTATGCGCAACACATTTTTCTTTCCTCGGTAGTTAAAACCGATTTAATAAATTAATTGAAAATTTTCTATAACGCAATACTTTTCCTTACTATATATACCACATATATTTAAGTGAAAGTAAATCAATAGAAAAAATCTAGTTCCACATCAAACTATTTCAACTTTATGAAAGTTTAGTCACTCTCTAATAAATTCTACACCTTATTTACTAAACATTTACGTAATACAGAATATATAACTGTTCTTATTTCCAGGAAACCTATTGGGTTGTCCGGAAAGTTCAAAGAGAAATTTGGACAAAAATTAAAATTGATGAAGAGCTTAAAATGTATTTATTTAATCTACAAAATAGTTACCCCCGTTACCCTTATTACCCTTTCCCAACGGCTTGGTATATAGGTCCATTATCCCCTTTTTCCAAAAATCACTGTTCTTACTCCTAAAGAACAATAAAAGGTCCGTTTTGACGTCACCTTCTTCTATCTATCCTCTATCCATCTGCTTCTATAGAGTTTTCTGCGTTTATAATCGCCTTACTAAGGAATTTACGTCGTATACAGAATTTATAAGGAATTATTGCTTAAAGGCAAAAAATCGACAAATTTAACTTAACAAAATAATATATATATTTTTTTTATTCCAATGGAACAAAGAAAAGACAAATTATGAAATATGAGGCATATTTTAGGATTTTGCCCAAATTAATGTTAAAAAATATGGCGTCAAATCTCTAAATCGATATAACACTGATCGATCGCATTTGATCGATCAAATTGTATCATGGTATTTTAGTACCATTACCTCCCTACAATATTAAATAAAAATTAAAACCAAATGTTTCCAATAAAAAAATGAATGATTTTTTTTTTTAACCTAGTATATGAACAATATTTTTCTTTATTTTTAAAAACATTTCAATTCATGAAATAATTTTTTGTCTCTTTTATTATTACTTCAATGCCGCTAAAGTATTATTGCCCGTAACTGAAAGTGTATGAAACGATTTGCTTGGTATTTCTAAAAAATCATAATATTCACATTTCTATATCTTAAACATATACAAGGTGTAAAAAAAAAAAAAAATAATAAAATAAACAATATATATGTATTGTTCAAATATATATAGAACGGTAATTATGGTCATTTATATTAACTATTCAAAAATATTCTTGATATCTCCAGGCCAATCCTCATGTGATTCGTTAATTTGTTTACTCATTCTCAAAGAGGATATCAAAGGGTCTGAAGATACAAGCTTTATTTAAAAAAGATCTTGATTAACTCGTAGCCTAGATATCTTACAAGTGTTGGATATCTTATACTCTTTATAAGGATTGGCCTGGAGATATCAAGAATATTTTTCAATAATTAATATAAATGATCATAATTACTGTACTAAATATATTAGGCAATGTAGTAGTGAACCCGCCCCTACCTATGACAGAGGGAACTAGTACGGAAGGATTACCCTCTGAGGTAGAAGCTCAACAGCAGCTGTAAAGAATCCTCATAGGTGCACAAGGGTAGAAGCCATGCAACCCATCACGTGGGAGGAGAAATAGTATAAGTAGGGTTAACCAAAACAATTTTAATTAAACTTACTTTAATTAAAGAGGTTAAATTTAATGGGCTTTAATATCATCTAGGATTTAGTCTGATTTAAATAGTTTGATTGGCTTATATGATGATATTGTAAATTTTCTTTCTCTAGAGTACTTAATCTTAAAGAATTTGGTAACCAACTTAAGAAGAAAAGAGAGAACATATTTTTTTAAGGTGTTTTTTTTTTTCCAATACATATTGTAATATAGATGTAAAATATACTGTTGTTAAGCTACATATTTTACGATTTCTTTTTTCTTTTTATACACCATTTTATAAGTTAATAGAGGGTGATTGTTGTATAATTCTTGTGTTCTTCTTCGATGTAATTCTTTAAACGTTTTTCAACACCAACTCCATTGAAATGTTTTTAATACGATTTTAACAACGGAGGTAAGTCAAAGTAGTGTGTTACGTGCACAAGGTATTTATTTATATATTAATCTTCTTTTTTTTTAATTATTCGTGTAATGATAAATGGTTAATTAATTTTAATACACAAAATTAAACGTACAAGAGGAAACTGCTTTTTAAATACGGCATCTAAGTCAAATAAATCAGCTAACTTCAATGAGGAAAAAGGCTATTAGTTGTTAATGAGCATTCAATTTTATATTGATACAACGAGTTTAATTAAAACCATATCAGCTGTACTAAAACAAATCATGAAAAGATTTAAAGGTGCATGGTAAGGCATTTTCGTAGATTTTTTGGTTATAAGGTTCCTCTTCAGCATATACTTATCTTAGAAAATTAAGTTTTGAACAAGTTTTGATTTTAGAGCTTACACACTATTTTTCGAGCCTTAGAGATTTGTTCCGTTTCTAGGCCATTGGCACGCAACCCAAACATTTTTAGGTAACCACTTTATAGAGGCTAAGTGAATCTCAGAAGGGTTTACAGCTCGGTTGAAAAAATATAATAACTCTTATGAAAAAAGTGTATGAATTTTATTAAAATGCTTATGTCTGGTGAATAAACATTTCAAGATCGGCTTTTTCTCGATTGCAATACTTTTACTTGATATGTGTTTCTTAGATATAGAAGTATAGTCTTTATTACTTACCATATTGATAAGATCAATTCGAGAAATTAATTTAATGTTCAGAAAATTAAAAAACAAACCAATTACAGTTCAGAAACTCCCATCTACTTTTTTTTTGTGAACCATAATTAACTAGGTAATTTAAGTTACACATTAGCTCCAACAAATATAGAAGGTATTTCAATTGTTGCGACACTGTATTATTGACTATATTTACCGAGGTCACGCTGTCTCTCCAACTAAATAACAATCCAAATTTTCATTTCCATCATTCATTTTCACCACTTGATTCCATTTTATACGTTTTTTTTTAATGAACAATTTTTTAACTCATGTAATTATTTTTAACTCGTGAAAGATCCCTATCCTGATTAAACCTGGATAGGCAAAATTTATGACTATGCCTTATACTTTAACCTTGCTGCCCGTGTCAGGCCCTCGTTTTGTAAATATAATAAAATTCGCTATAATTTTCCTCCTATACAAAAACTTTTTTATCGTCACGGTGAGTTTATTGGCATTAGTGTCTCTCCTGTAGCAAGCAACATAATGAGCGGAATATATAATGCAATCTAGTTTTTAGTTTAGTTATATTATCAAAAAACAGTTGTCATTCAAAAAAGAACATAAGAATAAATTTAAACCGTTTATTGAAAATTGCCACTCGAAATGTATAAGAGAATTTGAATTAAAGAAAGTATAAAAAAATAAAAACAGATTTTGGCAGTTTTATGCTGTAGAAAATGTGATATTTCTTTTGTATCTTGGGCACATTGTTGGCAAGTAACATTGAAGTCAATCAGAAAACGTTTAGCACCATTTGGACTCACTCCAAGATAATGGAAGAAAAATTGTACTTTATCCTATGAAGAATCGAATCCCTCACAAATCGAACGTTTATTAAATGATATAATAATTATTATATTAAAAATTTATTATCATGAACAAAATATCTTTTACATAATTTGTGGCTCTAATTTATATTTACTATTATGTAATTTTACTAGACGTAATCGCTCACAAAAAGCTTAAATCAATTAATACACCTGATATAAGTTACAAAGTACCTAGGTAAAGCAGACCAACTTTTAATACATTTTAGGTGTGAAAGCTAGATAAAACTTATACCCATTACCTACGGAACTATAAGCTACGTATTATCGTCCTAATAGAGAATAATACGCCACTTTAAATAAAACTCGGAAACAACTTGGATTCTATCCATCATAAGTCGGTTTTTATCACCCAGACACCACACACTTCAGCAGTTCCAACAACAAAACAACAACATCCGTCATTTTACACATAAATTCGTTCACTTCAGAGCAAATGTTTGAGAAAATCAAGACTATATTAATGTATAACATGTCAGTAGTTCAAAAAATATATTTACACCAGGTGGCCTGGCAAACGTTGTTCTACCATATACATTTGGGTTGTGAAATAAGTTCGTAGTGTGTTTTTACTGGCGATTTCAATAAAAACTTCAGATTCTTGTAAATATTTTTAATCGATTGTATATGACCAATTTTGATCTATTACATGTTGCTATCCTTCAGGTAATTTATTCCATTATCTCAATACTGCGCTATTACAACCGTAGTGATTGGTGTCTTTGATGTCAAAATTTCCGGTTCTAAACCGAGCAAACAACATACGGATGATGTTTTTTATCTCCTAAGGCATCAACGCGAATTTTTTTCACCGTATTTGCAGTGGGTTTTTTTTTTGTCTGAAATAAAACATCATTGAATGACGAAAATAATGTATAAAAGCACCTTAACTAATCATTTTTTAGAATATTTGAACATTATTGACCAAGTAAACATGATTTTATAAACACAGAAGGGATGCTTGAAAGTTATAACCCAATACTTTTAGTGAATATTTTAGTAGTTAAATAAAAAATAACGAATTTATTTTAAGAATGTGGAAGGTAGGATCTATAACAGAAAGAGGTATGGATAGCTGTTGACGATGACCGCCAATAAAAAAACCAACCATTCAACATATTTCATAAAAGTAACGGACATGTTCATTATTTTATATCTTAAAAATTTGAAATTTTAACTGTTTAGTTATATTTTATTTTATTTACCGCCATCTTTCATTCAACAACATAAATATTTTCGATCAAAATGATGCGACGCTACACATGAACGATGTGCTGATTTGTGGATGAAAGTTCGATGACAGTTGCATCTGTCGTTCAACAACATAAAAAATTTCGTCATTTTTGAAATACGCACGACAGTTAAATTATTTCGATATTGCTTATACAAAAATACTAAAAACGTGAATAGAAAATGCGAGGGTGAGGAAGGGAGGTGAAACTTTGGGGTTATAGGTATTTATGGAGGCAAATACCAAAAAAATGTGAAGAAAAAAAAAAATTACAATTCAGGCAGTTATAGAGACTGCCGATAGAAGTGAAAACTTCTTTTTAATTCGCAGTTTGCGCTGGAAACGAGATTGAGTTCGTTAAAGTAGATTATGTTGAGAGTGCCTATTTTTTAATTATTGTTTCATTTAATTGTAAAACATCATCAACCTGAAGGTATATATCATCTTGAAGTATGACATCGTAATCTGAATGTCACTGTAAACTGTATGAGTTGGTAGTACACATAATACATTTCTGCCATTTGTATCGATGAAATTCAGATCTTTAGGATAATACTTTCTTTTAAATAGATAACCTCAGTTTCTCTCCCAATAAACAAAAAAATAAGTTTTAATTAGTAATGAAATATATATTGTGTTTAATTGAAATCTATATAATTAAAATGAATTTAATTTTCAAATGTCATATTTCTATGCTTCAATGCTATAATCAAGACATTCTTTTCGATTTCGGTTTTACTACGATTTAAATATTGACAGTAAGATCATTATGATTTTACTTTAAAAAAAAAATACCTGTACCACTACAACCCATGAAGGGTCTTGGGCTCAGTACATATAGAGATTCGTACTGTTTCTAGGCCAACGGCAGTGCAATGAGGTGATAAGGCCTTAATCGCGCTCAGCCGCCAGGTTTTTCCCCAATTATTTTGGGTACCCACTTTATAAAGGCTGGGTCGGCCCCAGGAGGGTCTCCATACCCTAGAGTCGCCCCCCGACTGATTTAACAGAATAAATAATGTTCTGCCATAGCCGGGATTCGAACCCAGGACCCGGAGCACTATCCACTAGACCACGCCGCTTATTTTATTTTATTTTACTTAGTATGTTTAAATTGTATCATGCAAAGTAAAGGCTGCGCTACACGGTGAGAAATAGGCTATGTGTAGGTTAAGGTAAAGGCAAATCTAGTATGTGTTTATGAAAGTAGAAGGAGAGAGGAAGGCTTATTTAAAAAAAAAAAAATTTGGATAATGACATCAAATATTAGTATTAGAAAAATCCTATAATATCACTGAATATTATCTTTTTTAAAATATAAAAAAAAAAAAACTGAATGATAAAGTTATATCAAAGCAATAAAGAGTAATATACACATCATGAAAACATGTTTATTAATGTAGAAACTCGATTTTAAGAAATTAAACATTATTTATAATAAAAGATTAAAAACTAATAAAGAAGTAATATAGAAAATTCGGTAACTGAATAATTTTTATATGTTGAAAGCATGTGATATTCACTTTCATTTAAGAATCACGAATTTCACATACCCTAACTCTCACCGTGTAGCCTTAATGTTTTAATAATATTTACAAATATCGATATTTTAGAGTCAAGAGAATTAAGATATTGATTATATTAACTTTATAAACAGTAGGAGATAGGTTCTAAAACATAGTTTATCTTCCATGTCTTTAATCAATCCATCTGTAACTGATTTTAATTCCATTAAATACTGAAATAAAGTATTATAAATATCGATATTTTTGTGCCGATATTACACCGCATCAATAACGTTCACGGAAATTGATATCGTTTCCTATCTCTAATAGACAGGTATACACAGACAGGTGCGCAAGCGCCAGTCTAGAGCATGTGGTGACGTTACCATGGTTACGAAATCAAAGCTTTTACCCCTGCCAAAAATCGCATAACGTGCCAAAAGAAGTTTTCTTTTTAAAAAATGATGGATGGGCACGGGACATCCGGATCCCCTAGCGGTACGAAATATACCTTACTACCTATTCTCTTACCTACCAAATATACATAAAAAAATAAAAATAGATCGAGCCATTCCGGAGGAGTGCGACCTCAGACAATGTTCGTGGCACGAGATTTTTATATATTAGATGTTACATAACTGCAAAGTATTCCAAACATATACGTTGAATCATCAAATAACATTATTCTTGACAACACATGTTATTTTTTCACCACCCATTACCATTACGAACATAATAAGAGGTAAATCATTAAAAAAATGCCTAATAATTACTACTTAAAATAGCGCCGTAATTGTGTCGCGTGTTTTTCGGCTGTAATTTCACAAGAAGCTTGTTCTTTTGCGCTAATTGGAAATTACAGGAGTTCCGTTTACAAGACATTATTAGAGCTTTTCTGTTATCATTATTATTATTTTTTTTTTTTACGAAATTAAGTTGATACACTTATGTCTAACTATCGGACTTGATATTTAAATTAATTAATCGACAAGAGAATCAGATACTATTCATTTTCATACAAGCTGGTCAGATTTACTTTGCAAATATGTAGGATCTGAACATTTATGACACCAATAATTCCAAAAAGCCGAACTTTCGTTCATTACACTGTTGCCTGTTTATGTTTTAATGCTGTGGTAGAACTGATATTTTTTTAGTTGATCAATCTTAGAAATCTTTGATCAAGAAATGTTAATAAAAATCCATAAAATGATACAGTATGTCGTTTTGATTGATCAGTGCGCAGTGCGAAGGAACAACCAAAATAGTTGGGCAGCCCTGTTTCGTAATTTGTTACTAATAAAATAAAGAATAACTCTCTTGAATAGAATCTTAAACTTCATATAAATAAAAAAAGAGGCAGGGATTTACGGAGTTTGTAAAGCAATCTAGGGTGCCATACTCGGTCAAAGGTCTGCTCAACCTCTAAGGCAACTATATATATATATATATAATATATATATTTCATCTAAATATAGATTTAACCATTGGTTGATTATTTTCGATAATGAACCTTTGTAATCGACCAAACAAAATTACGTAGAATCCAAGAAACGAAAAAAATAAATCCCTTATCCAAATTAACAAATAAATACCAAGATTTCTTTATCCTTCGGTAGTGAATTAAATTTCCTATAAAACGAAAAAATAACCATTGAAATCAGTTTAGAAATAACAGAGATAAAGCGCTTTGGTGTTAGAAATGTGATAAACCATTTTCCTTTGAATCATTTATTGCATTTAATATTGGTTAACTGTCTATAAATACCTTCATAAACAGTTATGCCCTAATAAAGTTATTTTGAAATAATAAACAATTATTTATTAATTGTCAGCGTCTTTTTTAGATAGCAGTTCCCTTTGAATTGGGAAAAACAATTCTATACAATATTGGTAGATTAATTTGTATTTTTAAAATTGATTTCAGCAAATATTTATTACACAACATAAGTATTCGAGCATGTACAGACAATATACATAGCAAATTTTTTTCTTTCCAATATTTAATATCATAACACTTATTTGATTTTAACCAGAAAGTATTTTTGAATTATTGAATAGTTACAAATGTATTTGTGAATGTGATAATAATTGAACATTTATGTGTATCTAAACAGCCTTCATGGTCAATTAAAGTTATTGCAAATTCATGTTGTGACAATGCGGTTGGTGTATCGGCTGGCAAAATACGAGGAACCACTTGCCAAGTGTTAAGTGGTCGGGAACTAAAACAATAAGCAATATGTTAGCCAACTTCGTCGGCTCCCGACCGTCTGCCGGCGGCAACATAAACAGTCATCTATCCACAACCATTTCCAAAATTATAAGTTATTATTATTATAAACAATGTAATTAATAAGTATGATTTGAAAAAAAAAAGGTTCATTTTTGGATTTTTTATATTTTTATTTTATTCTTTTCTTATTTGTAATTATCTTGACTTTGTTTATATTTTACTTAAATGTTTGTGTTTTTCACCATTAAATTTAGAGCTAAAATAATCCTAGAGGTTGAAGAGCTTTAATGTTACTAAATAAATAATATGCATGATTTATATTTTTATGTAGTTAGAACAAAACCTAAATAAATAAATTATAAACAAGTATTTTAAAATATAAAAAAAAATAATTTAATCAATAATTATAGCTAAAGTAAGTATCAAAATGTTTTAAATTATTTTATTTTAATTTAATTGAAAATACTCAATTAAGATATCTGTTCCAAAAATCATCTAATTACAATTAAATCAGTAGAATAAGAAGAAGAAGAATAGGCATTTATTTGATTTAAAAAATAGGAAAATGATAATAAATTAAAACATAGACAAAAGATCGGTTATCATTTATTCGATTTCAATATGTAAAATTTGTCATTGATACTTCAAATCTTTATATAAATTGGTCTGAAAGAACTGGTGCAAAAATTGTAAAATCTTAAAACAAGATCACGCCATTCTAACCTTTTAGAACTGCTACCCTCTTGGAATTTCCTACCTACCTATATTCGCCATGCTGCTAAATCTAACCTTATTCAAAACCCAACCTTTCCAATCTGTCATCCCAAACTGACGCTCAACAATTATGACTTGATAATTCCAGATATTAAACATTGAACAAAGAAAATAATTGTTTACGATATTAATGTAAATTTTTTTTTTAAATTTATTTGTTTTTCATTTTGTTCAAAATTTTCTCCAGATTTCTTTTGATATATTTCTTCTTTGTTATCTTATTATAGCTAATTATACTCATTTTGTCTGTTGGCCAGACATATTGTATTATTCCATATTTCAATGTATCGTTATCAATATTATTCTTTGGGACCCAGTCCCAGAATAACTTTATTTTCTATTTTGTTCTGAAATAAAAATAAGCCACAAATTTAATCACTTATCAATGCAAGATATTTTATAAATGAATAATCTACGAAAAATAAGATTACAATTGAATCATTTAATAGCAAAAAGAAGCCTAATATTATAATGTCACATAAATATATACTTTTAAATATATGCATATATACAATATTTTAAAATAGAAGCTGATATAAAAATAAAAATTAATTTATTTAACAAATAAAAAAACGGAAATATTTAGGAATTAAAACAAATTAAACATTTCGGAATATCACTATGAGAGCAAAAAATTTAAAAAATTGTTTTTTGTTTTATAATCAATAATTTTTTGACATAACTGTATATTAATTAGGCTAATACATTTTTCAGTTTATATTTATTTTATTTATAAAATATAAAAATACTCAAGGTCTTATTATATTAATTTATAATGCTCAAGAATTAAAAAATTATTCACCTATTTATATAATTTTACAACGTGTGACGTTTTGGGTTCTACTATATTAACCAAATATAAAATATCCTTTTAAAACATATAACTATATGTTACTATAACCATAACTAGCTACTTAAAAAAAAAAAAAATACTGCATACAAAATATATCAATTGATACCATAATTTGAAGAGCACTATAAAATAACTTGATTATAGATATTTTACTTAATAAATTTTGTTTGTTTTTTAATTTAAAGATTAACTAATCAAGATAATAAGATCTTCTTAAAATACAGTAATTTTTAATTTAATTAAAAATAAGGAAATAAAGCAAACAATGAAATAGGAATACAATAGCTTAGAGTAAAAGCTTTGGAGGAGTTGGTTACAAAGACTTATCTTTGTAATCCATTAAAGCACCAAGAGAGGGCGCTCGTGTCTACTACTGAACCCATTCATTATAACATCTCCTGGGGTAAACCATGTACTTAATTTTGATATATTATAAATCATATTAATTATAATATTAAATAATATTATAAATAACTTACAAAATATATGCTAACTTATAGATCGACTTTAACAAGTTAAAAAAAAACTGGTGCGGCAACACACGACTTTCACTTACCTCCGTTTTACAGAGATAAAAATGATGAAACTAAAGAACTAATTACGTTGAATTTCTATTAAAAAAAATTGTTTTATTAAAAAATCTATTATATTATTATCTAAAATAATCAGATAGTGTTATCGGTTTTTTATCACTATTTTAATAAACTTTTACAAGCTTGTGTATAACATTTCTAAAATATTTCGCTTTCCAACGGTATATATATCCAATACATGTACGAGTATATTACTTTTCTAGCTTTCAAAAAAAAAAAAATTGCATTGAAAAAATATTTTTCTGTATTCTCCTTAAGTTGGATATCGAATTCGTTCAACTTATATATTTACCTTTTTTCCATTAATGTTAACAAGATGATATGGTAATTTTTATAGAATCAAAAAAATTAAAGGTACTTAGAAGAAGAAAATTTAAAATATCGGCATTTAAGCCTTTTCAAACTATTTCAATCAGAATGAAACCTACACGATATTGAAGCAAATGAAATTTTACATCTATATAGGGAGTTTAATCAAAATCGTAAAAAGGTGCAGAACGCATGGTGTAAAGTGGCTCTTCTGGTTAGCTGATTTAGATGGAAAAGTTTTTGTAACATCTCGGTAATGCGCAGATTTGTATCAAATTAGAAATTTAGTTTCATAGGACTTTTCGTTTACGCACGGGAGTTAACACACACGCACACACTCTCACACACACAAACACACAGAGACCTTTTTGCGGAACTTGGTTATTTGGACGCAGGAGACCCTAAAGCCTATATTTCCGTTAATAACTGGAATTCGATAATTTTCCCAATACTTTCCATTACTATATATTTCATATATTGGGAAGTGAAAGTAAAAAATTAACATCGTGAGTGATAATGTAAACTATAGAACTAAAAAACGTAAACACGTAAATATTAATTAAAAATGGAAATTTTGATAATTTATAGATTTTTTTTTAACTTATGGACTGATTTTTAAAATACTTTAAAATATATTTTTGTAGGAATCACTACATGTAAACTGGTATATTCTATGGATTGATTGAATGAACGTTTGTAGTTGATATTATAAAGAAAATGGCCAAAAAATTATATTCTTCCTTTTTATTTAATTTAGTAATGTATAAAACCAAAATTATTACTAATATACATTATTTGAAAATGACCAATTTATAGCCATATTATCTACAGTAAAATATTAACGACAATAATAGTAATTCATCGATCTTACATTAATGAATATAAATATGATGTGATAAAAGTGTTTTTTTTTTTACCAATTGAAATAAGAATTACAACTAAATGTAAACTATGTATTTAATAACATGTAAGAATTAAAATATTTTATAAAACATAAAAAATATATTACCAATGACTAAAAGGATTTAAGTGACAATGTTTTTCATATTGTTCCACCACATCAAAAAAATCTGTGTATAGAGGAGTATAAGACCTTTCTGGGGAAGAAAAAAAAAATCGGTCATTGACGCCTTACAAAAAGGGTAAAAAACATATTTTTTATTTTATTTTTTTCCGCTAAAAATCGGCATTTTGTTTAAGAATCATGATCGTAATATTTTTCACGTCTTTGACTACTAAGAATCAGGAAAAACATCATCATTAATTAATTTAAAATTTTACTCTTAAAAAAAAAAATAAAATCTATAAAAGAGGTTTTTAAAATATCTTGAAAACCGTTTACATTAAAAATCTAAACATTTAGATAAATGATTTTTATTTGACACCAAATCGATCCCGCCATGTTTGAGTCAAAAAAGGCGTGGGGGCAGATTCACCATACTTATCCGCCTATATCCTTTAGACATAACAGTTCGAAGTCAGGCAAAAGATGTAAATTTGTAATTCAACACATCGTAAACTTTTACATGTACCTTAAATTGATATATAACTTCATTGTCCGTTTGGTCACAAAAAAAGGACATTGGCTGTCTAGAAGAGGTGTTCAAGATGTTCTAGTGAGTGATTTGAACACTGCAACTAGCCAATAAACAAGCCGAAGAAGGTACGGATTGACCCGTTGAAATTACCAAACAATAAGGACCCTAGACAGGAGACATCCAGAAGTACCTGGAAGAAGTGTCTAACTCCCGAAGACACGCAGAGGTGGCGGGTAATGAAGATTTATCGCAACTCCCACCGCCGGCTTTACATATAATGGCCACTTCACACGTGATGTCTCCTCCATCGTAAATCATAACAGGACGAGAATCCTTCTCCAGTCATTTACATTCAATACTCCAGCTCGACTCCTATCAATCCTCGTATCTCCCCGCCACGCCACTCCCAAGCTTCTTCCAGGTAATAGGATGAGGAAGATTTTTATCGGCGCCCATCTATCCGAGGATTAGCTTCATTATCTTTGACACTGACAGTCACTTAATAACTTCTTCTTAAGATAAACGTACAAAAACATACAAATACAAATCCATTAACTCACCTATAACACAGACTCTTATGTTTTCACAACCTCCACTCACCTTCTTAACCGAAACTAATTGTACATTCAATTTCCGAGGAAAGATTTGTTCCTATGAAGTAATCTGAAAGGATATATAATTCAACCCAACAAGTCACTAAAGCTCATATATCAAGTATTCAAACTGTACAAAATATATCTATTTCTATTTTATTTCTGGAAATTTGAATTAATCCAGGAAAACTATTTCTCAATTTCTCTTCTTGTTAAAATCCCTCGTCGTTTTCGGCTACTTCAACATTAACTATACATACGCTACCAGAACTATTAAATGATATAAGAATCATTTACGTTGCTATAACAAGATCTGTATGCACTCAAAGAGTTTATCTATAGGCTCTACTAAAGCCACCGAACTGCACATCTCGACAGATCCTTTCTCATTCGATCCTAAATCCTATGGAATTCTATCCCTCCTTCCATCCGTCGCTCAATAGAATTGTAAATAAGTTTTTTTATTTTGTTGCTAATTTCTTCTCATTTAAATATGTCAATTTTATATCAGTAACTATTAACTTGTTTATATGTATTTAATTTACTCTAAGACTTCAAAGAACATTATTTTATTTATTTATTATTTTATTTTATTTCCCAGGATAATAAAGAATTTATTTATTATTATTATCACTAAACCATAGAATTTCTCTAAATCGTATCCCCAAAAAAACAAACAAAAATCCTGTACCTCTACAAACCATAAGCTATCTTCAATTCAAGATGATGAAGGTTCAGTACTTATGGATATTCGTACAGTTGCCATACAACCAGAATTATTAAACAATATAAGACTTATTCACACTGTTATAGTAAGATCTGTACGCACTTAAAGAGTTGAACAATGGGGTCTACTCCACCTAAGTATAGAATTTATCTAATTCCAACAAAAAAAGAAAACAAGAAAACCTCCAATTTATTTCAAGGTGATGAAGATTTAGTAATTATAGATATTCGTACCGTCACCGTGCTTCTAGAACAAATAAACGATATACGACTTACTTACACGGCTATAATAAGATCTGTATCCACTTAAAGAGATCATTTATAGGCTCTAAAAAAAAAAAACAAATTGAATTTCTCTAATTCTTATCCCTAAATCCGAATAAAATACATAAATGATAATAATAAAAAATAAGATGTTCCTCTACAACCCATTATCTTCAATTTAGAATGATGATAGTTCAGTACTCATAGACCTTTGTACAGTTACCGTACTTCCAGAGCTATAAGACTCATTTACATGACTATATTAAGTTCTGTGTGCACTTAAAGAGTTAATCTATAGTATCTTCTGCTCTACTTAACCATCCATAACGTCTCTCCTTCATACACCCAGCACAGACGCCTAAAACATCTCATCACCCTCTTCTCAATAGAAGCTCTTCAATGAGAGAGTTTCTGGGTCCATTGTCCTGACTCTCCTAGTTCGGCCCACCACTCTTCGTTTGCTATTTCATTTCGCCAGCATCTGCTTATATAAAATTACCCAACTTTCTCTTCCAAACCTGAAACAAAAAAAAAAAAAAAAAAAATCTCTACCACTCATGAAGGATCTTCAATTCAGAATAATGAAGTTTCAGGAAAAATAGAGATTCCTACGATTTCCGTGCAAGGAGGTTACTAATTTTTCTCTCCTTTTTTGGTTGGCCGGGTGTGCTCTTAAGGGTCTCTATACCCAGAGTCGCTCCACGGCTGAAACAACACAATATATAATTGTGAAACAGCAGAGGTTCGAATCCGGGACTTGGAGTAGACTAATGCTTGATCCACTAGACATTGCTGAGCCCAGGTACAACTTAAAATCCATCATAACATTCTAAATGATCTTTATCTAACCACAAACAAGATCATCCATAGAAAAAACCATGATGTTAAATATTTTTTGGATTTAACTCGATCAGATAGCTATCCTTCACACTCCATTATCCCTTACTAGTTCCCTCTTCGATTCTCGACATTCCTCAGAAACATCAGAAAAGAAGCCGGTCACGAGAATCTTTATTAGAGTTTTTTTCTGTATGTTTAAAGTCAAAATATCATTTATTGTTTCAAATCGACTAGTATTGTTTATACATTTGCGAATATTAATGCTTTTTTTTTTTTAAAATAACTCTAACCAATACCCTAACAACCAATGAGGGGTCCTTGGGTCCAGTATGTACAGAGATTTGTACGGTTTAAGGCTAAAGCCGAGAACAAGTTCCGTTGTTCCCCCTATTTTAGGATACCCAATGTCTAGAGGCTGGGTGTGTCCCAGAAGGATTTCCCAACCCGGATCACCCCATGGCCGATAATAGTAAATAATTACTTTGCTTCAGATGGGGTTCGAACCTACTACCCAAAAAACAGTAGGCCAATGCAACCTTTACGTGTAATACAGTGGACCAAACTCCTTTTCATAAATTGATCAGCAAAAAAAAAAAAATATATAAAAAAAAATCGTTTTTATAACGCTTTCTAACCATAAACTGTTTATAAAGCTTATAAAATACATTTTAGAAGATGTCCAAATAAATTTTTCAAATATGTCGCATACATTTTTAATTAAAAAAATAAAACAGGTATAAGATAGCTTAAATAAAATGAGGATAGAATTTATAAGAATAAAAATATAGTAAAATATGTCCTTAGAAATATTCTTCGACCTCGAAATTCCTAATATAAAAGGAAATTACAAGTTAATTCGGTGGCCCTAAAACATTATTGAAATTATTAAGTGGCTAAGGACAAATGAGCCCTATCAGACCAATAAATTGTGGTTGAAGAATACAGCGAGACCTCATGAATAATGGAGTTGAGCTGAAATAAAGTCAATAGAATCCTTTCCTTAGCGCCTTCTTTAAGCTCAAATACTGACAGCACTTCCTTCTCTAAATCGCTTACTTATCTAACTTAAGCTTCTCTTTATTTTTTGTTTCCATTATTTTTTTTTCGTGTTATTTTATTTTAAACATCGGCTAAACTAAATACTGCCTGAATAAATTATTTTCTTAATGTATTCCATTTTATTTAAGACTTGCTGTTTGTCCGCGACTTCGTCTGCGTCAATTTCTGTTATAATGATCGCGACTAATAAGTTTTTAAAAATATTTATTTTAAAGTACTACTGCGTGAATGATATTTTTATTTTCTTGCGGCAGAAGAACATACTGATTTTCTCCGCAACCTTATCTTGACAATGCGACATATAGTTGGCCGTGAGAAAAGCAGTCTTGACGTATATCGATTCCTAAGTGTTTAAATGGTTTCCCCTGTGATTTAATAATTGTTACGGCAAAAGATAACTTAACGGAGGAAATTGAATTATTTTACAGTTATAAGGTAAAATCATTTGGAATCATTAGGATGCGATCATAATTCCCCCCGTTTTTTCATCTAAGACTTTCCTTTCACTTAAAAATTTATATGTGGAACGTGCTTCTATAATCTCTTTAAAATATATTTTTTTAAATTAAATATATTCATTGAAATTTACAACTGCATTTACACAAATACAGTAAATTAGTGGAAAATACTAAACAGTGGCATGATACACAGGCAGAGAAACTACCCACCAGCAGAACCACTCCACGTACATTTTCTACCTACGGACTGAAGTGAACTATAAGAATTCACGAAAATACATCCCATGAAATACAATGGATACATAAAATCGAAAATAGAATAAATTTCAAATCATTACTGAATATCTGAACTTCAGATAGGTGTTGCTTTGGTTTTTTTAAAAAGTTTATTATAATTTTTCTAAATCAGTCGTTCCCAATAGGTGGTCCGAAGATGGTGGGAAATGATTTTAAATTACTTTAAAATATTTGTGAAGCTTCAGTTTTTTATGTGTACATGTACATAATATGAAATGTACCGTAGCCCATTATATATATATATATATATATATATATATATATATATATATATATATATATATATATATATATATATATATATATATATATCTGATATTTCGGAATTAAATTTTTAGAATTTGGTGGTCCTAACCATTGAAATGACTGAGTGATGAGGTCCGCGAAAATGTTTTTGTTGGAAACCACTAGTCTAAATTTATAATCTAGGCAATTAAATAGTATTTTAATTTAGGATCAACTATCTTCTCTAGGATGTATAGTTTTCAATTAACCATATAATTTCTAAACAAAATAAATCCTTTACAATGTAAATGTGTGGAGAAAAAACTTTAGAAACCATCTTATAAGTCTTAAAAAAATAAAAAACATATCTCTAATAATGATAATTATATATATATATATATATATATATATATATATATATATATATATATATATATATATATATATTTAATTCAATTTATATTTATATTTATATAAAATTAATAAATAAGAATTAATTTTATTTCCTGAGGGACCAACCTTATATCCTGAAAATCAAATGAATGTTAGTGAGATCCTCTAGGTTACTACAGGTTATTAGTGAGACAATGTAATCGCCTAGGTTATTACACTTCAGCAATTTTAAAAAAATAATTTTTTGTCAAATGATTCGTAATAGAGTATATTTGTGACGGGTAAGCTATGATCGAAGGAGTGATGTTACTAAGCAAAAATAGTGGAAGCAAAGAGATTATTTTATCGTATTTTTTTCGCCCTTTACATCAAGTTCAACACGAGCCTACCCATATTAGGAAATGACCAAGCGCCAGTTGCTGAAGAGGTTGGAATGATACCAGATCAGAAATCATATTCGCTAACCGTGAGCCGAACGTAATGACAGGGAACACGCTAGTCGCCCAGATTCGGTTACCGATCTGCCTTCTCTTCATTACCTGATATCTCCGACCTATTTTAGGGTTTGTGGTGGCGGGTTAGGATGTCCAGGCTCTGTGGTTAGTCATACTTGTGGTTGGGAGTTTCGAAAGCCTAAACGATGAAATTTCATTTTAAATAATAACGTTTTTAATGAATAATTGAATCTTCGTCAGTAATTACTAACAAACATTCATAGTCCAGTAACTAAGTATCATTCTTCGGAATAATTTATTAATAAACATTAAGGTCCTTCAAGCTCTACGATTATTTTAGACCTGAAATTCCAGATAATGTTTTGAAGTTTTTGATTTTTTAATTATTTTTTCAAGGATCTGTTTTTTTATATCTTTAAGTCTAATTAATATAATTCAAGATTAGTCAAATTTGACCTATTCATAAATCGAATGGTTCATTTTGTTACGTCATACAATGTTTTGGGCTTTTTACGCCAGTTATCAAGTAATCTCTTAAAACGCAAAGTTATATTATTTGACCAATTTTAAATATAAAAAGAAAGAAAGGGATTCGTACTGTGTATACGTCTCGGTCGTGCAAGGAGGTGATTAGGTCTAGATCACGCTCAATCACCAGGTTTCCTTTAAACTTTGGGTACCCACTAAATAATGGCTTGGCAAGCCCCAGGAGGTTCCCTCTGCTCTTCTGGATTTAGTCTTCAATACTGAATTCAAAGATCACAACTGAAAATGGACCAATTTAAAAGGATCAACTATTTATCAGTTTCTAAGTGATGAAATACAGCATTTTCCTACAGAATATTTCTATAGGATACAGAATATTTCCTACAGAACATTTTTTTACAAATTCCATCACCAAAACTATTTTTTAACAGTAACTCTAAACAAAATCGCTACCATAGTATACCTCTAAGTATAATAAAGAATTAGCGAAAAAATATAATTATCCTGTAGAGTTAATTAATTATAATTAATAAAGTTTTAATTAAGTAGGTATGACTTAAATGGGAAGTTAAAATGAAAAAATAACAGGCATAATTATAAATTTAAACTCTTGTGTACTGAGGAAAGTGGCCAACCTGAATAATGAGTTTCCTTCCCTCTCGAGTACCTCAAGTTTCTTTTGGAAATTATAATTTACTTAATTAAGAATTAGTGAGAAAATTTAAGTTAAATTTCGGTTAACGCCAGAGCAGTGGGTGTAACGTTGATGAAAATTATAAATAATTTTATAGTCTATTCAGAACTTTATTGAAAATAAAACATTACACTTTACTGAATACTAAATACAAGACTTATGAATTTTATTTATATTTTTTTATATTTCCTTAATGTCCCATTTATTTCAGACCTGATTCCATCCAAATTTTTCTAATTCCACCAGAACCTCATTCATCATCATAATCCTCTAGCTCAGTCCCTATTCAGCTCCACTCATCCATACAACCCACCAAGAAGGTTGAAACGGCAGTGGCCCCGCGACCTCTTGTAAATATGTATATATTGGAGTTCTAGCACTGGCTAGATTCTCCACTCAATGTGCTGTATGATTGACTTGTATATAGGTATGTATGTGTATATAGGTATTCTAGTGTTTGTATATATTTTATATTTTTATTTATTATTGTATATATATTTTATTATAATTGTATTGCTATGTAAATATTGTATGAATGTTATCTTTGACCACTATAATTAATGTTCGGATTGGGACAGATTGTAATATTTCTCAATAAAAATTGTTTTAAAAAAAAAATTATTATTTATATTTCATGAAATTTTGTTAAAAACGGATCTAAGGATTTAGATTTTTTAATTTTTAATAATAAGGATTAAATTAAATCAAAGAAGTTTGCTTTAAATATAATATACTAGTAAAAAAAAAAAACCAAACTAATTCCATTAAAAATTCTGCACATTCAATTCTTCTGGAAACTTTTAAATTTTAACCTATATTTGATAATCCTACGTATTTAGGTTGTTTTTTTTTCTCCTCCTTTCAGTTCCAGTCAATAATGATAAACAATGTTTTTCGTCTTAAAATTATGAATATCTAGTTATTGCAAATGAACCGTCTAAAACTATAATAATAAAATTCTACATAGTACAACAAAAAAAATATAATATATTACCAGTAGTAAACAGTTCATTCATGAGACTAGATATTAATAATATTTAAAAAAAACAATATGGGTTATTACAAACTTGGAACTTTTTTTGTATCAATTAAAAGTGATAAAACCCCTGAATAACGATTTTTTTCAATAGACAGGCTCTGTTAATGTAAAATTAAACAGACTTTAACATCATGCCAAATCTTAATTTCATTCTATAGATGAAGGGATTCCACACACAAAGCTAATTTACATTAATATGTTTTTTAGGTATTTAATATTTTCACTAAAATTGTAAAATATCCGATTTCCTTCAAAATGAATAATGATACTTTTTCATGAAATGTACAGTTCTTGAGTTATTCAAAAACCAATTTCGTAAGACGTTTTAGAAATATATTTCTTTTCAGCCCCGAAGAGGAAGAGATTTTTTTTAAACTATATAAAACATAATTATATTTAAGAAAAATGAAAACGTCCTACCTGGAGTTTCTGGTAAGAATTCTGGAGTTAAAACTCCAACAAAACAAGAAGGTGCCTGAAGGTGTTGTAAACAAAGTAATTTCGGGGAATGACCCTAAGGAATATATCGATCATTTATCGATTGTATACTTACTTATTCAGACAGCAGTGGCCACGTGGTCTAAGTCTCCTCACATCATTTATTATTTAGCCTTCGATCCAGGAAAGCTATTCTTCCTCAGGCCATTTCGTACATTAAGTCTTGTTTGCCCGTCACACAGAACACTTTGGACAACATGGATCCAATCAATAATCTATTACATTCACTTATCGACATATCAAACATTTATTAAAGTAAAGTACTGAGGTTGTGAAAATGTTATAATTTGAGTTTTTAATTCTGATAGGGGTTTCAGGATCCCATGAACCCAAACAATGAATTATCTCAAAATTTTCTTTGGGTTTCAGCCCAGTAAAAAGGGCTAAAATTCAAGATTTATCCTTTCAATCACATCCTAAAAGAAAATGCGTTTCACCTAATGAATATATTCTAGATCATTTCTCCAATGAGCATTTACAAAATTTTAATGCAGTTTCATATTAGGAACCTACTAATATATGGAAATGTGGTGCAAAAAGCTATTTTTACTTATACAACCTACCCATTCTCCTATTTTTAAAACTATATAAAGTATATTATAAATAAAAATGAAGAATATTGATAATGATTTAAAAGTATTAAAGAAGTACTCATACGCATATCTTGAATATCAATTGCATCTTATACGTGCATTAAAGTGCTATAACTAACCCGTAGGAGACAGACAAGATTACACTTGGCTAGTTATGACATGATTTACGTTGCAAATACAGTTATTCCTAGTAAAACTACGGCATCATTCACTGCAGAATGTGTTAAATGGGATGCACGAAGGAAGTAGTTCTCGCGAAGCCTACATGGCGGGCGCAGAGGAACATCCATCAAAAAATAATGTTTTGAAGCATCGCAACCACCGAATATGGAATTTAGAAAGGTTTTATTATTTGAATTTCCATGCTCTACGCCACTACGCTTCAACTTTCATTTAGATAGTGTTCTTCAAAGTTACAGGTTTACCTTAGTGACAAAATTAAAATTTTGACTTAAATTGGAAACATTTGTCTGTTTCCGACAAACGATTGCGACGATATCACTGAACCTAGTTCAACGGCGAAGGTGGCTTTTGAGAAGAAACTTTAACGCCTTTTTCATTTTGGAAAGATATTTTCTGTAGGAGGCACCGATTTCGAGTTATAGAAGAAACACTTTAAAAAGTTCGAGGTTTTTCGGCTGCAAAAAGTACCTCACTCCTTAAGGACCTCCTCAAAAAGGACCAAGGGGTACTTGTACCTAAGACCATCAAAGGGAATTAAAACGATTTTCAGCCTTGTCCGAATTAATTCCCACAAAGTTCATTCTATAGCGCTATTTTTGGTTAAGTCTACCTAAAAAAACAATATTCAACGAAATTAAATATTTCAGATAAAGATATTCTTGGTGTATTATAGAAACATTTTCACGAAAAATGACGAACAAGAAGTCCACTTTTTTTTACTATGTCCTCAGGAATATCTCCAACGATTATTATTTTACTCGCTATGTTAATGTATGGTTCGAATGGTACTGGTTCGAATTTCAGTTGGACTATCTAATATTGGGGAAAAAACCAAACGGCTCGAGCGTGATCTCAGCCAAACACCTCAACGCTAGAAACTGCTAATCTCTGTATGTGCTAAACCCTAGAACTTCGTGGATTGTAGAGGTACAGGCTTTTCTCCGCATTGAATAGTTAGGCAGGGTTAAAATACTGAATTTATTCCTACTGATGTACCTATAATTTTGGTTTTCAATGGTAGATTATACACCTATATCGTTCACTATAATTTGCAGAAAAAACAACCCCTTAGAAATATTGCTGTTTGTTGTCTTACCTACTTGCATATTTTTTCATCAATTATCACAAATAAAAAAGTTTAATTATTGAAGTAACTTTATAGAAACTTTTTTTTTAAATATTTATTTATTGAAATTTACAACTGTAATTTATATTACAACAAGTAAATATGCTAAAAGAAAAATCACATGAGACAGACTTGTAGAGGAGCAACCCAATGGAAGCACTCCAGTAACTATTTTAAACAAGAAGGTCTCGAGGCCATCTTCTTTTCAGACGCCTCAGGAATCGAAGAGGAAGGGTTGAAACTAGTGGGTTGGGGTGGGAATGGAGTTTGTCATAGAAGGATTGATATCTAGTTCGGGCCAAATCAGTAACATATGGAACATTTAGGTCTTTATGGATGATTTTATTTGTGACAAAGTAAGGAGAGTTGAGGATTTTACGAAGGATTTCGGATTGTAAGGATTGGATACGGGAAGAATTCGATGGTTTAGTCGAGCCCCAAAGCAAAACTCCGTAAGTCGATATAGGCCTGATGATAGTCATGTAGAGGAGTCTTTTGTAGTTAAGTGGGAGGTTAGAGCGTTTGTCAAGTAAGTGTTGAAGTAATCGAAATCGGCGAGCAGTTTCTTGTCGTTTCAGTCTTGTGTGCGGATTCCATGTGAGACGACTGTCAAGGAGGAGACTAAGTACTAGGTAGCGGATCTGTTCAGCCGGGACAAGTGGAATATTATTAAAGGATACAGTAGGACAGGATGTCATTGGTTTACGACGGAGGGTAAAGGTAATTTGGTGGGATTTGTCTGAATTTATTTTCATTCTTAAATTCTGACACCATATTTGGAGGTCTCTTATGTGGGATTGTAGGGTTGAGAGGCAATAGTTGGATCGTTATTGACTTATAGAAACAAATTTTTATGATTCCGCATTTAAGCCCGATCATACTATTTCAGTGAGGATTTAACTTACATGGTATTGACACGAGTTTAATCTAATTCAAACGAGATGTTTAAAAGAAATTGCTAAAAAGGTGCCAAATGTAAGGTGTCAAGTTGCTCATTTATTTATTGGATTTTAACGAAAAAATTGGTGCAAAAACTCAGATGCATAGGTTGGTACGACTTTTGGGGTTTATAGCTAGACTTATTACACACATAAAACATAACTATTTCTTAGGTTTGGTCGTTTGAACTCAGGGGGCATTTCTGTTTAAAAACTCGGATTCAGAAACCTTTCAATATCGCAGTGGTTTCCTTTAATATACAAGGTGTCACATGAATGCTTAGTCATATTTGGGAGCAGATACTAGACCTCAAGTAGAACAAAAAAATACATATGACTCACAGCCCGATTATCAACGGACCGGTGAAATTCAAATTTATGATGTTAACCAAGGTTTTCATCAGAAATAAGATCCACCTAGATAAGATAGCTCGTATATCAAACTTAGAAATTTGTTTTTTCCAACTTAACCATCCTGTTTATTATGAAACGAGTGATAAAAAGTTGTTCTAAAAAAACTGTTCGTCGAATATTCTTAGCAATATTAAAATTTAATTTTCTGCATGATGTGCGACACTTACTTTCCTGTTTTGAGGGTTTGTCTTTATAAAACCTTCTGGAGATTTTTTTTCTTTCATTTGGTACAACTTATCTTGCTGTGCGTGCACAGTTAGATTTGAGTTTAGATCCAAAATCTCAAGTTTTGTTTTTCCTACCCAACCGTTGACAAATGGTCTAAAACAGTGGTTTCCAACAAACATTTTTTACGGACCCCTTCATCCAATCAATTCAATAGCAACCCCCAAATTCTAAAAATTTAAATTATAAATATTAGTTGTATATATATTTAGATTTTTAGTGGGCTACGAAAAATATGTAAACCAGAAATGGATAAGGGAGGAATATGGAAAAGAAAAAAAATGAACTAAGCTCTAGGAGTTAACTTTTATCCGCAAACCATTAATTACTAAAACTTAAATCTAATAAAAGTTAGATATTTAATCAAATACTGATAAAGAAATCAAATTTTGTCTTATGCGAAGTTGCATATGTCCTTTAAGCTCGTCATGTTCGCAATGAAGAAAATTTTAAGATTGCGATTGTACAGAAGCAGCCACTCGTCAGTAATCACATAACTTAGAATGATGAATTTATCTGTTTTGAACATGCGTGATCAAAAGACGAAGGTTTAAAAATATTTAAATGTTAAACTAATTTAAAATTGTTTCCCAATGACATATCGCCCAATGACCTCCTAGGCATAGTCTGCGGGAAACACGTATACAACTTTTACTTATATATATATATATATATATATATATATATATATATATATATATATATATATATATATATATATATATAAAGTATATATAAGTAAATCACTCAATTTATTTTAGTGGAAACTTTGTAAAAAGCGAGACTCAATTCAATTAAATATAAATCATTCCCTTAAAGTTACAGGAAAATTTCTTTTTAACACTACGGGACATTGGAAAATCATGAACAGAATCTAGGATTTATCATTTAGCTTTTCAAATAACTGCTTCAGTATTTCATGCGAGGACTAAACCAATTCCGAATATCCAACCACGTGTAATTATCCTGAAATGTTGAATAGCACAGACTGATAAATAATAAACGCAATTAAACCGGTCTAGAATGTGAAGCTTAAATGTCGTTCCATTCGTTAACAATAATGTGCAATTTACTACACTTCAGTTATTCTGTAATAGTTGATTATTATTGTTAATTAATGGTACTTCCAAACAAACCTCTCCTGTATTTAATTGCATACTGAAATGGCTGTTATAGATTTACTTGTTGAAATATCATTTAATATTAAACGGAGATAGCGAACCTAAATGATTTGATAACTAGGTAACAAAAGAAGAATTGATAAATTCTTTATCTATTTTATAGATAAATATAAAAAATATATCTATTAGTAACAGGAAATATCAGTGACCAGTCATAGGTTATCGGTGAGATAACTAATGTCGTAAACCCCAATTCATAGAAACAAGGATTTTATTAAATTCCATAGATAGAAAAATCATTACTATATGTTTTATGTATTGTGAAACAAGAAATATTTTTAATTCGAATTAATTTAAAAAAAAACTAGTGCTCGCAACACACGATTTTCTCTTATCTCGGTGGTTAAATCAATTTAATAATTTTGTAAATATAACTAAGAGTTCATAAACGTTTAAAGAATTACATTAATTTTCGTCAAAACCATGTGTTTTAGATTAAAAACTATAAAAGTATCTAATTGAAGAAGAAAATAAACTTTACTTACATATTTACTAAATTACAAAATATTTACAAACGATTTCGGATGAGACATCCTTATAATCAGCATAATTATATATATATATATATTTTAAAATCTAAATTCATGACTATATTTAAATGACTTATATGTAATAAACATAAACAAAAATTATATTACAGTTTTAGGAAAAATTATGCAAAAAACTAACTACATTTAAGTATAATTTCTATATGTACAACAAGCACCTAATTTTATACCCTATTCGTCACTTAACATGACATACCAAAAATTTATACATAAAATATCATTTTACTTTCACTTACCTATAAATGAAATATATCGATGTAAAATTTAATGGGCTTTAATATTATGTAAGCTTAATTCTAAATGAAATAATCTGACAGGGCTTAAATGCCGATATTTTAAATTTTATTCCTCTAACCTACCTTTATTTTCATGATGAAGTGACATTTAACATTGACATGAAGTGACTTCTCTCACATACCTTTATTTTCGTACATTCTAAAATACTAACCATATCACTTTAATGGCACTGACGAAGGACGGCTAAATATCAAAGTTGAGGAAATTTGATAAACAACTAATGGAGAAAAGTGCTAACATATTTTTTAATGCAATATTTGTGTTTGTGAACACAATAAAAGTAATAAAGATCTATAATATACCGTTGGATAGCTAAAGATTTTAGAAATAATATTATTTCATGCACAGAATTGTAAAGGGTAATGGAGAGTGATGAAAACCCGAAAAAACTAACCATTTCTGGTTCCTAAAAGGAAAATTCATGTTGACAGTGCTGCCTCCTGGCAGCCTATCTAAGAAGCAGAGCGCCCCTAGTGTGATCCCTTGACATTGATTTGGAGGTGATTACCCCAAACACTAACTGATTGTTGTAGATAAAAAATATAATAGATTATTTAATAAAACACATGTTTCAATTCAAAATTAAATTTAATTAACTCTTTATGGGGGTCACCCATAGCGTAGTTGCTAGCATAACAGCTTTCTATGCCAAAGGTCGCTGGTTCAAACCTGCGGGTGGCCCTAGGATTTTTTTAATGGGAGTAAAAAATCCTTAGTTATGCCGTCCTTCGGAGGGGACGTTAAAAGGTGGTCCCGACCCTGTGCGATGTCAGATACTCGATAGGCAAATAAAACCTGGATAGGCAAAATTTAGGAATCCCACTGTAGCATCGTCCGATTAGCCATAGTAGCATAAAGTGACGTTAAACGAATAAACAAACAATTAATTCTTTAACAATTTATTTTTCTCTCTTCATGTCTTTAAAAATTATTAAATTGATTTTAAAAACAGAAGTAAGTAAAAGCGCGCACCATATTTTTTCCCAAAGTCTTTCGCTTAACAACGATATCTAAAAGGCAATTTAGAGAAAGAAAGTTTAAAAGATTGGCATTTAAGCCCTGTCAGAATATTTCAATTATAAGGAAACCTAAGTGATATTAAATGCCGATTTAATTCTATACTGATTTAGCGAGTTTAATCAAAATCGTTAGAGTCGTTTTTGAGAAAATCCTAAAAAAGTGGATTTTCTGGTTTACTGATTTTTTGTTTTAACTGCTGTAACATCTCAGCTTGATATATGTTTCTAAAATACGAAATTTCGAGTTAGACTTACAGTTAGACTACCCAGGCAGACACACCGACCTTTTCGCGCGACTTGGTTATTTCAACGAAGGGAACCCAAAAACGCGTATTCCCGGAGAAAATTTTCACGATCGCAATACTTTCCCTTAACTATATATTTCAAAAATAGCTATTGAAAGTAAATAATTATTATAAAACTGTACAAAGACGGTTTTTGTAGTCCTTTAAAAATAACTAAGAGCGATTCCCATGGGCTGCCCACATCTTTTCATTGGACTTGTCTTCCTTGTCAATCTCGCAGCCACTTGGAGCAAATTATCACATCCTCATGTTTAATTTGATTACTCCACTCTAGCGGAAGTATAATTCATTTTTTGTTAACCGCTATGGAAATTAAAATCTGTTCTCATGCCAGTTGTTATGTATAAAGCAACCATTTAAAGGGAACTGGTCGTCGTAAAAATTTTTAATATGAAAAAAACTTGCCCGTTTAAGAGTACTTCCAAACATGTGGAGCCCATGTGTTATGCATCTACTAAAGTCAAGGCATAATAAAATTTGATAAACAGTTTAATCAAAGGAACCGTGAGACCAGTGATAATGAATAAAAAAATCTTAATTTAAATGGAATCGATAAAATTTGAATAATTTTAATTGTCCATCCAATTCTGAAAAAATGCAACATCTTTATTATGCAAATAAACTAATTATAAGATTAAAGAAACAATAAATTTGAGAAAAGGTTACAAATATTTAAAAAAAAAACAATAATTAGCATTATTTTTTATAGTTTATTCATTTATAGATTAGCCAGATAATATATATATTTTTTATTTTTTTTTTTTTTTGAGCTACTCTGGCTCATTGGTCGATGCTACTGTGGAGTCCTAATGGAGCTGTGGGAGTCTAAATTTTTTTATCCAGGTTTAATTGGGATATGGATCTTTAACGAGTACCTAGCATCGCACAGTTCCGGAAATACAAGTTTTCGACGCAGGTAGCATAAGCAAGAATAATGTTACTCCATTTAAAAAAATCATACTGTCATCTGCCGGGTTTGAATCCGCTACTTTGGGCAAAGAAAACTGTAATAGTATACCTACTGTATCACAGGTTTAATAAGTTATTAAGTTGATTTGACGAACTATAGATTTTATTTATTTGTCACTTTATGATGGTGTAGCTAATCGGACGATGCAAAAGAGATAGTAACATTTTTTGCCTATTTACGTTTAATTAGGATAGGGATCTTTAAGGAGTACTTGACATAGCACGGGCTCAGGACCACTTTTTTACGTCCCCTCCAAAGGGCAGCATAAGTATAGAAAGTTTTATTGTAAGGAAGATACAGTTCGGTTGGCAATTAAAAAAATAGTGAAATATTTAACTGGACTATAAAATATCCAAGTAGTTAGGAATATAAGGTAATATAAGATATTAAGTAGTTAGTTTGATATACTCTATATTTACTTTTAATTTTCTATTTCATTATTTTGTTTGGCATCTGCCTTTCAATTCACTTCAAGTTACCATACATACTTTTGAAAACTTTATTTACCTTTCATTTATCTATTTACTTACGTTGATATATTAACTACTTATTTTTTTTATTATTATTTATTTTTATTTTATTAATTTGTTATGTTCTTACCTGTTATTATCAAACACCTACACTGTATCTTGTTTTTTAGCCTTAATAAAGACCCGCAACGTAGGTCAAAAAACTGGATATTAAATTTTTTTTCTCACTATTTTCTTATCTTTATTGAACCGCCACCGGAACCATCTCATTATATTTATTTTACACTCATCTATTGATTTTTTTTTTTTTATTGAAGTATATAAACATAACCAAATTCAAGTATTTTTATTTTCACTTAGCTATATATGAAATATATAGTAAGGGAAAGTATTGCGATCGTGAAAATTTAAGATATCGAGTTTTCACCGGAAATACACGTTTTAGGGTCTCCTGTGTCCAAATGACCAAGTCCCGGAAAAATTACTGCGTGTGTCCTAAGTCTAGCGCAAGAACGGAAAGTCGTACGAAAATGAAATTTCATACTTAAGACAAATATACGCCTTACTTTTTCATCAAAACCAGCTAATCAGAAGAACCACTTTAAACCATGCATTTTAGACAGTTTTACAATTGTTTCAAAAACTTCTCTGACGATTTTAATTAAACTCCCTATATTGATGTCAAATTTAATGGATTTTAGTATAATGTAGGTTTGTTTTGAGTAAAATAGTCTACCTTTAAATTTGTAGATTTAAAAAAATTAGGCACATCATCTTGTTCGTTTTGATAAATAACAGCTAAAGCGCAAGTTGAGCGAATTTGATAAACAACTAAGGCAGAAAAGTGCAAAAATATTTTATATACAATTTTTGAACACAAGATTAGTAATATAGATATATAATATACCGTTGGATAGCTAAAGATTTCAGGAGAAATATTATCAAATACACGGAATTGTCAAAGTTAATGGAGATTGGTGCATAGCCGATGAAACTAACTGATTGTTGAAGATAAAAATATAATAGATTATTTAATAAAACACATGTTTCTATGGAAATTCAATTGAGTTAATTCTTTAGCGATTTATTTTAATCTATAAATGTATTTAAAAATTCTTAAATTGATTTTAAAAAACGGAGGCAAGCGAAAGTCGTATGTTGTGTGAACCACATTTTTAGTACATTTACAAAATACAACTTCAAATATACATAATAAAAACTGCATCATGCAACGGGAGATGGTTTACATAAACGGAAACCTAAATATTAAATATAAATAAACGTCTTATATGTTTGTTTCATCAGTTTATTTACGAAATAAAAATGCATATTTAATTCCTTTATAAGCAAACTACTTATATATTTACCCAACTTCATTATATATTAAGGTAATCATCAGACTTAACCAGAAGCTCAGTGAATAAATTTGTTGAATAAACTAAAACCATAGTAAAGGTTTGCTACTTTGCCAGATTGGAAGGGAGCCAGTTAGACATTTCCATAACCTGATAGCATTTGCAAGCAGCGATTAGGGCATTAGCATAAGCAATCATATCCCTCCCTTTAGTGATAGAGCAAAGTGGAAATTGTCAAAGAACAATAAACCCCGACCAATTTCAACAATGAGTCATGGAAAGCCACTGGGCATTATTCATCCCATCCATTGCTTACATAACACTGTGGTTAAAGTCTTGACCAGAAAATAAAAATCGTATCGGCCGTTTCAAAGTCAAAGGAGAAAGATGTGGCGCCAAAACAAAGAAGATAGTGTCAAAATATTCTATAATTGTCTCATAGATAGATTTAAAAATCTAGTGCGAGCAACACACCATTTTACTTTTGTTTTGTTTTTAAACATTTTATTGATATTTACAACTTTACTTACATTACAATAAGTAAAATATTGCAAATACAATAAATAAATGGGCTAGTTTACAATTATGCGCTTGAAAATGTCTTGTGCAAAACTACCCAGTGGTTTATTTAATTGAGTAGGTCTCGAATCTGCCGTATTTTCAATTGCCTCGGATGGTTGTCTGATAGATTGAACAAAAATGAAAACAGAATCAATCACAAAACATAATTTTCAAATCGTGTTTGGAAAGAATGGAAAGCTCTTTACGACTCAGAGATGAACACTATACAAAAAATAGGTTTCGTTCTGTTTATTCGAACCAAAATCAAGGGAGATGGAATCTCAGAATTGTTTTGTAGGGTATGGAAGCAATTAACAGCTGCAATAGAATTGAAATTCTAGCCAAAATTTTCTTCATGCACTCCTAATTCAGATTTGTTGCAAAGAAGCATACAAATTTAAAAATGAACAAATATGTAGTAAAAATTCTCAAAGTATGTAAGAAATAAAAATACCATTAACATTCCTTATTGTTAGTTATTTATTTTATTTCATAACCATTCACATCATCTATCAACGTTTCGGGGTTGTTTCCCCATTCTCAAGACTTATTTTTTAAAAAACACTTTCTCATATATAATCACTACTTATTCACTATATAGCTTACTGCTATTCGTCCACACTGTTCTTGGTTACTTAGTAATGAACACCATTTGGAATGTAATTTTTTACAACATATTTGTTTATTTTTAAATTTGTATGCTTCTTTGCAACAAATCTGAATTAGGAGTGCATGAAGAACAATTTTGACTAGGCTTACTAAGTAAGCCAATGAACACCCATGTGGACGAATAGCAGTAAGCATGGAGTGAATAGTGCGTTATATATGAGAAAGTGTTTTTAAAAAAATAAGTATTGAGAATGGGGTAACAACCCCGAGACTTTGATAGATGTGAATGGTATGAAATAAAATAAATAATTAACAAAAGGAAGTTAAGTGTGCTCATTTTAGTGTTAATATTAAGAAAAATTTTCGAAAATTAAAAAAGAAAAGAAGATAAAAATGTTAATGACCTTAATTTCAAAATGGGTTGTTTTCAAGGTGATATCGAAATCAGAGCAGATATATATTTACTTAGGAATCCTAGTACTAGTAATGAGTGACGGAAATCGAATAAACTTAAGTGTTTATAGATAATGATTTTCAATATTTATATTTAGTACATAAATGGTTCTAAGAATGCCAAAATATGTGGATGTAATGTTTTCAAAATGTTTTGTATCAATTCTTGATTTCCAGACTAAATTTTCACCTTGAAATACCCGTAATGCAAGTATAATAATAGCTAATAGTTTATTTAGAAAACTAAAGTAAAAAAAAGAAGAAGTCTGAAATGGAATATAACTGTATACACGTTGTAGTTATAACAACACTCAGAACCCGTATTTTTTTTTCTTCACAGAAGTAGCACATCGGAAATATATTCGGAGTTCGAATGATAATTTCGATTTATTCGAACCGGTCTTGGCTCATCTTCAACTTAAATACCCTATCATCCTTTCCAGTTCCCACGATTCTTATTATAATTCAGGAAATTTAAGATAACACCATTGGGGTTTTATTCCTCCGGTAGGATGGCCTCTTGTTGTTTTTATAATTTCCTTCTATTTTTTTTTCCTGTTTTCCGTTCCACCTACTGTGAAAAGATATATTTTTTGTAGTGCCTTGTGCAGGGCAGAACGAACAAGGGTACTACATCACCCGGCCGCGACGTTACGAGTAGTTTTGACTTCTCGGTCCGATTATTCCCTTTTTTTTTTGTCCTATAAAGTTGTCCACATTTGTATACCGGTCGGGGCAGGCAATTAGTCAGTAAAAATTTATGGGTTACTGCCCAACTTTATTTTTTTAATACGTTATAATGTTGGTTTCGTTTCAAGAAGTTAAATATTGTTATGGATTTAATTCAGTTAACTTAGTCTACAGAAGAATATGTTTTAAAAAAGCAATAAATTTGTAAAATAATGACAGGATCCCAACGTGGACTGATTTTTAATATATTATATAATATTTAAGTACATTTAATTTACATAATAAATAAGTCTGTAGTGGTGTAGTAGCTAGCATAACAGCCTTCTATACCCAACTTTAGGGGTTAAACCCCGAAAATCGATCAAGGTTTTTTTTTTTAATTAATCACCTTTACGGTACAAAACCTAGGCTACCAATATCATGTTCCTAATTTAAATTCCGGCTGCGATAAGAAAATATTGATTTTGCTAAATTGAAAATGTAAACTTTAGTATGTAAACTCTCTTGCAACCCAACTAACTCTTTAGGAACTAGCAACCCGAAATATTAAGGGAATCCTCGCAGTTAGAATGATCTCAGTCCTATATAACCTTGTGCAAAAGCGTTGCATATAACAAGGTTTTTGTTCGTATTCAAGGCCAATATATAATTTGTATGCATTAACATGTAGAGAAATGAGAAATACTAGTTCTCAGGAAATAAGCTAAAAAAATTAAAATTATTTTAATTAAAAATTAAATATATCAATTGTTATCAAATCCGCTTATTGTCACGGGCTGAGCGACAGGTGTGGATGTAAAAATAAATGATCAAAAAAATTAAATATGAATTAAAAAAAAAATTGTTTAACAAAATAACATTCGGTAGTTTCAATATGTCTTTCCGAAAAACTTAATGAAATTTTAATCCTTAGTTAAATGCAACTTTCGGGTTTAAAACGTTTGAATTAAAAGTTATAAGATAACACAATTAAACTTGTATCATACTAAACCGACTAATCACTATGAAATATAATATAAACCAACTTAGTTTGTCAGCTTAATCATTTTATGCTACTACAGTTAATCGGACGATGCTATAGTAAGAATCCTAAATTATCCTTTGACGAGAACCTGACATCGCAAGGCTCGAAACCACCAAAGGACATCATACCTAAGGATTTTTCACTTCCATTAAGAATCCTAGGGGCATCTGCCAGGTTAGAACCGGTAACCGTAGGCATACACCTAGTTTAGCTGGTCTTTTCATGGCTCTGATCATTACGAGAGGTTATTTACCAATTTTCTGTTTAATCTGTAAAACCATCCAGGTTCAGTGGCGAATTCTAGGTTTAGAAAATTTATTTTGTTTTTTAATAAATCATTATATTACTAAAAATATATATTTAAAAAAACATTTCTTTCTTCCGTTTTATTACTTTACCAAAGTATATTATGAAGTTTGAGGTGATTTCGATATTAAATATGTGAATTTTGAAGGATTTGAGTTTGATTTCAAGGTTCAAATATTAAAAAAAAACACCATATGAAAAGAGCAAGAAGAACATTAAAAGTGGAATTAGAAATAATTTTAAATGACATAAGGAAATAATATTGAACATCTGAAGATGAGGCATGTGAAACCTCGAAACGTTATTTATTATTGACATGTATGGATAAATAAATGCATATAAACAAAAACAAGAAGAGATTGTTCCAATTGATATAATCATATTCTAAAATACTCTTCTATAATAGTAATTGATATAAAATTAAAAAAAATACCACGGCTCGTACGCCAATTCTCCAATAATAATTGTCTTTGCTATAATGGACATACTTAGTTTTCAAATTTACAGGTAGATGTTTATGTTTATTTATTTAACGTCACTTTATGCTACTATGGCTAATCGGACGATGCTACAGTGGGAGTCCTAAATTTTGCCTATCCAGGTTTTATTAGGATAGGGATCTTTAACGAGTACCTGACATCGCACAGGCTCGGGACCACCTTTTAACGTCCCCTCCGAAGGACGGCGTAACTAAGGATTTTTTACTCCCATTATAAAATCCTAGGACCACCAGCGGGTTTGAACCCGTGACCTTTAGCATGGGAGGCTGTTACGCTAGCCACCCAGTTACAAGTGATCCCAATTTTTTATTAATTACAGGTAGAAAGAAACTGTTTAGAAGAAATTACTTATATTTTCAACCCACTTGCTCCTTCCTTCCAATGATTTTCATACTTGCCCCTCTTTCATTTTCTATTGAAAATCCTACGTACTCACGTAAAAATAATTTCATGTGTAATGACTATATTATTTCCTTCTCTCTAGTATTAATTGTATTGTTTAACAATGTATACATAATATTTAGTGTGGGGTTCAAAATCCTTCGAAAAATCCTCAATGCTCCTAATTTTGTCACGGTCAAACTCATAAATAAAGAGCTTAATTCCCCATAGATTGCTGGTTTGGCCCGTACGAGGCATCATTCCTTCCATGACAAAATCCACTCCCTCATTAACCCACTAGTTTCAATCCTTGCTTCCCTTCCATTCCTGACAATCCTCCGATTGTCTGAAAAGATGATGGCCTCGAGACTTTCTAGTTTAGATTACCTCGTGGAGTGTTGCCAATTAACATATTCTCTTCATGTCTTTTCATGTATATTATCCGTACATATTATCAGCCAATTTACTTGATGTGTTTACTAATACAGTTGTAATTTTCAATAAATTAATAAATCATTTTTATATTTTTTTTTGTATGTAGAAGGAAAGGACCGTGGTGTATACAGCTTTAGCCCCGCGAAGCAGAAACCAACGTAATACCACTGCTGATTGTAGTAGAAATATGAGCTATAATTGTAGCACTCAATATTAACTTCTTTTTTTTATAGTAGCTACTCTAAATGAACTATTGTCCTTAAACCACTGCAGAGGCAGTGGAGGGAATACACTCTAAAAAACTAGATATTGTAGATAAATGCGCTGAAAGTGGAGTGGATGAAGTGAGGATGATAAAAGAAGTAAAAAACAAAAGGGGAATGACAAATGGTAGCTATGCAGTGGGTTCGAGTACCGCCAGGGCGAGAACAGCTTTGTGCCGGCCACTTGAGGCCTCTTGCTTTCATCTGACCGCTCAGCTCCCTCATTGTGCTCTTTAGGCCTCGTCTCTCTCTTCTCTTATAAATATACATCGCCTTCTACCAGTTATTCAAATCTCAACTTAAATAAGAATCGCGGTAAGAGTAAATTAAAAAAAAATGAATAACATAGCAATCAGTGATGAGAATTCGCTTACAACAAGAGATATAGAAGGTTTTCCCATTACCAGGCCAACCAGGATTAATACGATAAAACTTAGTTTACTCTTTTGGCATAATCCGTTCTTAAATTGAGAAGTTGATTTCCAAAAGGTACTAAAGGACATTTTTTTCGAAATTGATATTTTGACATATTTGTATCCTAATGGTTTAGTTTCATCAAATTCCGTCATCAGATTTTACGTAAAAAACATAAAAATCCTTTATAAACGTATTTAAATATTGCATTTAATTCCAAAAGGTACTATATCCACATTTCATTTCATTCCAAAAGGTACTAAAAACATTTCCTTCCAAAACGTACTATATCCTCTGTAAACAGATAAGCTTTCCTTTCATTTCCTTCCGAAAGGTGCTATATTTCATATTATACAGCAGAAGCACCTAACCCCTTGATATATCACCATTAATTTATTGTTTCCTTCATTTTGTACATTTTTATAGGTTCATTCCAAATAAATAAAAGGTCTTTTGAATATTCGTTTTCTTTATGAAGAATGGATAATAAAATTTAGTAACCAACAAGGAAATATATTTCTTAGAGTGAGAATAGAGAAATATACATAACTTAGTAATTAACATAATAAAGACGTTAGTTATGTGTAATGTTGTATGAGGAAGGTTATGATGGCTGCTATTTCGCGTTATATTCTCCCAAAAAGTACTATATCTATCCATATTATATTGTTAAATAGTCAAAGGAGAGAATACTAAAATTAAGTAGAGTGCCTCTCTCAATAAAACAGATAATTGAGAACTGCCCCAAATTTCATGTACAAATGGATAAACTTAACCTAGCTAGATCGTTGAGTGAGAGCTTGAAGGACTCTAGTGAAACAGTAAGTTCACTGATTAAGTTCTCTGCTCCCGGAACTATGAGGAAAAACAAATAAATAAAGAAAAAAAAATAATAGTAATAATAAAAAATATTTAAAAAATAAATAAATAAATTGGAATAAATTCACTAATTCAGAATGTGTCAACAAAATAATAATAATAAAAAAATAAATAAATAAACAATAATAAATAAATTTAAAAAAATAAAGAAAAAATAAATAAATAAAAAGAATAAAAAAGAGTAAAACAAATCTGTTACTACAAATTTATTCGGTGCTAATAACCAAGAGGTTGAGCACCTACTCCAATACCCTAACCCACCCTAACCTAGTCAAAGGAGAAGTTCAATAATTTGGAAATGAGTAGTTAATAAAGTGAAAATCAACTTTACATTTTAATTAAAAAAGAATCCAGTAAATTGGTTCGGTAATAAATAAATGACAGATTTTTGCGCTTCCTGTTAAATTATCTAAAGTGGATATAGTAACTTTTGAGAACTTAACATCTCAATTGAGAAGCACATTACTAAGTCCTTATAAATTGCAGTTCTTTCCAAGAAGTTTAACTTGAATATTTAATTTTATTCCAAAACTAAGCAAAATATTTCTCCCATTACCTAAAATTTTATGTAGTGCAGGCCTTGAGTATAAACTAATAATTTGTAAGTTACATGCAGGTCGTCTCGTCATATAGTGAAAGCTGACACTATACCTGAAGTGGAACAAAAAAGGTCGTATAATCCAGTTAGATTCTGAACGGTTATGGCGGAAAATCAAATTTCGTGTTTTATTTCTGTTATTTATATAATATAAGTACGCATCTACTTTATGTGCATGAACTTAAAAACAATCAGAACCAAATAAAAACGAGAAAATTTCCAAAGTTGAAAAATCGAACCTTCAAAATAGGAAAGTAAATGTCGCACATCATGCAGAAAATTACTTTTAGTATTCTTTAAAATATTCAGACATTTCTAGAGCACTTACTCTTCTATCACTCATCATTCATTTGGTTTTAAATTTTCCGATCTCAGAAAACTTTTTGATTTAATTAGAAGACGTCCTGTTAAAACAAAGGCCTTACATGGAATCCGCATACAAGACTGAAAAGACAAAAAACTGCTCGACGTTTTCGGCTATTCCAACACTTACTAGACAGACGCTCTAACCTTTCATCTAACTACAAAAGACTCATTTACATGACAATCATAAGGCCTATCTGGACCTACGGAAATTGAGCTTTGGGACTCTAATAAACCATCCAATTTTCTTCCGTATCCAATACTTACAATCCAAAATCCTGCGTAAAATCCTAACGATCCTTTCACGAATAAAATCATTCATAAAGACCTCCATGTTCCACATGTAGCTGATTTGGCCCGTACCAGGTATCGTTCCTTCCATGACAAACTCCATTTCCACTCTAATCTACTAGTTTCAATCCTAGCTTCCTCTTCAATTCCTGATAATCCACCGAGGTGTCTGAAAAAGAAATGGCCTCGAGACCTTCTTGTTAAGATTGATTACTAGAGTGCTGACACTTGCCAGCTTTCTCTTCATGTTTTCATGTACACTATCTTTTATCAGCACATTTACTTGATGTATTATATATACAGTAGTAAATTTCAATAAAATAAAATAAAAAAAAATTGCTTTAAAATTGTGCAAAAAAATTTACCTTCATTTACCAATAGTATAAATAATACCAATAACGATAGGAAGCAAGAAAAGAAAGAAAAAAAGACCAAAAGAAAAACAAATTCCGCTTAATACGTGTCTCATAAATGACTAGTCATATTTATGTTTAAGCCGATAGTAGGCTTCAAGAGAAACAAAACAGCTTTATATGACCCATGACCTATCAAATTTTGAGATTTTCACAGTATTTTTATTGACAAATAATATAAACAAGAGGAACCGTTACACAAATATTTTTATTTTGGTACTTTGTTTTTCCTAAGTTATTATTTACTCCTTCATTATTAATTTTCAGATCTTTTTAATGAGCTAAAACCGATCATCTAGCTATAAATACCTTTAAAAAAACATGAATATGCTAAAGAGTTGCGATAAAATTAGTTTTAGAAAGGAAAGATAAAGAGCGCCTAAGTAAAATCCGTTGTTTTAAAATTAATTAATTAATTAATAACCAGTTGTAGTTGTTTCAGTTTAATTTATTTATCACCTGAGTTTTATAAATAAAAAAAAATCAACTATTAAAGACGAAAAGATATCTCAATTTCCATCCGATCTCAGCCAAATGTTTTCATTTGAAGTCAGAGAGAATATAGAAGATTAAAAGTAAAATAAGTTACTAAGATAAAAGTTGTGATTATAGAGGGATTTTATTTCAAGCACGTAATTAATTTTAATTTTTTTTATTTATTCAGACAGATCAAAAAAATATTTTAATCTGCTTTGCTACCCATCTCTAAGGAAAATCTTGGCCACACTCACGTCTTTTACAGTTTTAATATTGTCATTTTATGTTCTTTAATAACTTGTATTTAAGTTTGTAGATTAATCCGACAGGAAGAAAGAAAGAAGAATAAAATGAAATAAGAAAAATAAGTAATTTCATGTAATGTTTTTTAATTAAAATTTTTAATATTACATCTTAAAATACCGGGACTGCTTTACAAACTCCGTAAATTCCTGCCTACTACGTACTCATTATCCAGTCCTACCATTCTGAAAGATCCTTCCGAATAAATAAAAATAGTTCCTATTCGTACATCTTCACTCAGTCAGTCGTATTCCTCTAGGCAGCATCTTAGGACCCATTCTTTACACAGATTATACAGCTGATATCCCATCACATCCTAATACTTTCCTTTTCTACTTATGCATGTAGAAAGGAATTTATTATCAGTCTGTTTATTATCAGTCATTAAAGATCCAACTGTTTCCTTTCAAAATCTCCAATCCCACATCAGAGACCTTAAGTATGGTGTCAGAATTGGAGAATTACAATAAATTCCAACAAATCCCACCAAATTACCTTTACCTTACGTCGTAAATCTATGACATCCTAACCCTACAGCATCCATTAATAATATCCCGATTGTTCCAGTTGAACAGATCCGCTACCTAGGACTTCTACTTGAAAAACGTTTAACATGGAATCCGCACACTAGACTGAAACCACAAGAAACTGCTCGCTGCTTTCGCTTTACTTCAACACTTACTTTACAAACGCTCCAACCTTCCACTTAACTATAAAAGACTCATCTACATGACCATCATAAGACCTGGACTTACGGAGTCGAGCTTTGGGGCTCCACTGAACCATCAAATTCTTCCCGTCTTCAATCCTAAACAATCCAAAATCCTCAAGGCTCCTAAATATTTTTTAAAAAAATCTTATAAATATAACATAAGTATCCTGTGTTAAAGCAACCAATTAAGTTGGCAGGTTCGCTTAGTTAATAAAGTGTATCTCTCTGGTCTGTTTGAATTATTCCGTTTTTTTTTTTTTTTTTTTTTTTTTTTTTTTTTTTTTTTTTTTTTTTTTTTTTACTATATTATTACATAATCCTAGAATTGATAAATATAAACAAATTTGATATCTGAGAAAGTTTAAAGACAGATTTTTTTCGTATTTAAGATATAATATTTCCTTAGAGTTGTTCTGAATTCCAGCCCGACAAACTAGAAGCATACGCGGGTGTCAAAGCCTAAAAAAAGACCAAATAAACATACAAGAGAATCTACTCTGCTTTACATACGAGTTCTATAAATACGTCCCGCCCACGGTTCATGGGTAACTTGATATTTAAGATGTAATAACGTAGGAATAGGTTTTGGTTAGGAATAATTCTGTTTTTTTTTTTTGTAGGGTTTTCTGAAAACCCACACCGAGCTTTAATTGTACAAACTGACTTTGCTGAATTAAATGTGAGTTGTGAAAAAGACATTTCAAAGCGGCAGGGACTACTATTGAACCATAAAACGGAACGCCTTCACAATTACTAACAACACGTTTAAAGGATTAAAAAATGAATAAAATAATATTAAAAATTTCAAAATTTCATTAAATATTAATTCACAGCGGAATCATTCAAGCGATAAATATCTCTTCACCAACTTCCATCCATGGGCTACCACATAAACTCCTTAAGTTCAACTTTAATGTGATCATCCCACTTACGCTTTGGTCTACCGTCCAGACGCATGCCATTCAGCTAAGTGCTTATTAATTTTACTTTCACTTACCTATATATGAAATATATAGTAAGGGAAAGTATTGCGATCGTGAAAATTTTCGAGTTCCAGTTTTCAACGGAAATACACGTTTTAGGGCCCCCTGAGTCCAAATAACCAAGTCCCGAAAAAGGTCTGTGTGTGGTAAGTCTAGCGCAAAAGCGAACAGTCGTACGGAACTGAAATTTCATATTTAATACAACTATACGCTCGAAATGTAGCAGCAACTTTTTCATCAAAACCGACTAGCCAGAAGAGCCACTTTATACCATGCATTATGCACCTTATTACGATTTTATCAAAACCGCTCTAACGATTTTGATTAAACTCGCTATATCGATGTAAAATTTAATGGCTTTAATATCATGTAGGTTTCATTCTGATTGAAATAGAATGGCAGGGCTTAAATGCCGATATTTAAATTTTCTTTCTCTCATTAATTTTGTATCATTCTATAAAAATAACCATATTATCTTGTCAGAATTTATAAATAACAGCTAAATATGCATGTTGAGCGAATTTGAAAAACAACTAAAGGAGAAAACTGAAAAAATATTTTTTTAATGCAATTTTTTATTTTTTAACTCAAGAACAGTAATATACATGTATAATATACCGTTGCAAAGCTAATGATTTTACAAAAAATATTACGTCATACATAAGCTTTTAAAAGTTTATAGAGAGTGAGCCGATAGAAATAAGTGATTATTTTAGATAATAATATAATCGATTTTTTAATAAAACACATGTTTGTATAGAAATTCCATTTAATTAATTCTTTAATGGTTTCATTTATTTTTATCTGTTACTGAATTTGAAAATTCTATAATCGATTTTAAAAACGGAGATACGTGAAAGTCGTGTGTTGCTCGCACTAGATTTTTTAGAAATACGTTCGTTTTAATCGATTCCGCCCTACACTAAATTATTTTATGAAATCCACTAAATAGATTTTTGAGACATATTTTATCGGAATATATCACCTTATATTGAAGTTAGGAGGAAGACTGAGTTTCGATATAATGAGCTGAACCTAGCAATAATAATATTAAGAGCTTAAAAAAAAAAAAAAAGTAGATATAAACTTTAATATAAATATAATATATATATATATATATATATATATATATATATATATATATATATATATATATATATAATAAACAAAATATTTCCATTTAGTATCATCCTTATATTCTAAGAGAGAAAAATTAAAATAGAAGGTTATAAGTAATAAAAAAAGCAAAACTAATTTAAATAAAATATTAAAAAAAGTATAATAAAGTGTTAATAAAAATATAAATATTTTCAACCTGTTTTTGTGGAAGTATTCATGCTAATAACAAATTAATGGTGAACTAATTAAGGTAATTTTAGAAAAGAAAATAAAAAAGAAAAGAAAATGTCTGCTTTGCTTTTATTTCGTCTGCTGTGACGTGTCTTTTATTTTAAAATATTGTTAGTTAAATCTACTAATTGATAATGTAACTATATACACACTTCCCGGATTATTTTTAGTAAAACTACCATCAATTGTCTGCCTCTACTTTTTACATTCTATTCTGGTAGATGGAGGACATGAATCACGGTGTAGTCTGCACCTTCTAAATTGGTGGGTGTCTTGTTTAGAGCAATGGGCTCTCATTCAAGAGTAACGCTCCGGTCTTTATCTCCTCCACCGGAATTGAACCGGGCAGGACAACATAAAAAAATAATAATTAACGGATCGGTAAATATCCAACTACATGGAACAATTTATTTATGTCCATAATCTCTCTAGTCGGAGGTAGGGTAATTATTCATTTTATTCAATCAGCCATGGATCGACCATATTGTCTTGAGAACCACGTGGGGTTTACCCAGCTACTATAAAGTGCATCCCCAAAACTGTTGAGCGAGATCTCAGCCAAATCACCACAACGTCCAACCGTTATCCTGGAAAAAATAGTGTATGGGTCAATTCTATGCACTAGACTTAGATTGATTTACCTACACATGAAATATAAGCTTTACCTCTCCAATCCTAGCTTTAATAGCTTTAACCAAGTTGTCTAATCCCGTCGTCCATCATAAATTTTTGACCTTCTACAATTCAAATCCTCTGCCCATCCCCGTTATACACGCTCCAGACCTTCAGATGTATACCCTACGCCCACCAAACAGCACATTTCGACAGATCCTTTCCAATTCTATCCTCAATCCTATGGAATTATATCCCTCCTTCCATCCGTCACTCCAACTCTCTTTCTACCATCGAATCTCGTATATTTAATCACTTAATGAATATCCAGACTCAATAGAATTGTAAAAAAGCTTTTTTTAAATTTTTCTATTGTTGTTTTATTCTCATTTAAATATGTCTATTTTATATCAGTAATGAATTCCTTGTTTAAATGTATTTAATTTACTCTAGGACTCCAGAGCACATTTTGTTCATTCTGTATATTTTAATCTAAAGGGACACGTCTCATAATAATAAAGAATTTATTTAATTATTTATTATTTTATCACCTTTAATAATATTTAACGGATGTTAACCAACTTAAGAAGATAAGAGCCAAAACAATGTTTTTGTAATTTTTGTTTTCTTGATAATTTTTTTTTTTTTTTTCTTTTTATTCGTATATATTACAATTTGTCATAATAGACAATAATAATAGTGCAATAGTGCTACAGGATCTCATACATACAATATAAACAAAGGGAAAGTCAAATTACATAAAATAAATAAACGTACTTCTTGATAATTAGACATATAATATACCGTTGGATAGATAAATATTTTAGAAAAAATATACACGAAGTTGTAAAAGGTAAAATAGCGTAACGGAAGTGGATAAAACAAAGTGATTGTTGCAGATTATAATATATACACTAATGTATAATGTATACTAATGTACACTAATTTAAATAAACATTCATGTTTTTCTTATATATAGCTTTTATCAGTCAAATTCATAATTTTTTTCAATCGAATTCATAATTTTTTAAGTCAAATTCATAATTTTTCAGGCAAATCCATAATTTTTTCAGTCAAATTCATAATTTTTTCAATCAAATTCATATTTTTTTCAGTCAATTTTATAATTTCTTGTACCCATTTTATACAGTCAATTTAATGAGGTTTTAATGCACCTTGTTTAATGCATCCAGGGTCACCTGTGGAGTAGTGGCTAGCATAACAGCCTTCTATGCTTAAGGTCGCAATTCCAAAACCAGTAGATCGCCCTAAATTTGTGCGACACAGGTGACTCTTAAAAGATTTAAAAAGTGGAACTCGTAAAAGATTCCTATCTTAAGTAAACCTGGATAGGCAAAACTTAAGACTCCCGCTGCACCGTCGGATTAAGCACAGTAACATAAAGTGACATTAAATCGATAAACAACAACAAGATTTAATAAAAATGTTATGTTCTGGGTAGCAAAACCTCATTAAATTGACTGTATAAATTGGGTACAAGAAATTATGAAATTCACTGAAAGATTATGAATTTGATTGAAAAAATTATGAATTTGACTGAAAAAATTATAAATTTGACTGAAAAAAGCTATATAACGATATATATTATTAACGAAACACATATTTCTATCGAAACTATAAAAATTAACCTTTTTTTAAGTATACATTTATTTATAAGTTCTTGAATTAATCTTAACAACGGAAGTAAATGTAAGACATGTGTTGCGCGCACCAGATGTTTTCTCGAATATTCAGCTTTCCAAGATTTATTACTATCGTTCTTAGTAGAAAATCAATACGTGAATAAAGAAATACTTAGGATTTAAAATGATCTTTCATAACTTTAGAAATCTTCCTGTAAACTTCATATTCCAAGACTTAAGCTCTTTTGCCCAGATATCAGTTGTATAATTAATTTATCTAGATAGAGTTTATATACACCTAGATTAAAATAATGAATATAAGTGAAACTCGTGTTTTGGGGGCACTAGTTTTTTTCTGTTAGAGGTTATAATTAAAAACGCAATCATTTCGGAGTTTCGAGCCATCAGAAGGTTATAATGTAATCTAGTTTAATTAGAATTAGGATGATATAATAAAGCTACATTCTTTATTTATACATTAATTTATATTATTTATTCATATGTATTGTTTTGTTTATTTATTTAACGTCACTTTATGCTACTATGGCTAATCGGACGATGCTACAGTGGGAGTCCTAAATTTTGCCTAACCAGGTTTTATTAGGATAGGGATCTTTAACGAGTATCTGACATCGCACAGGCTAGGGACCACCTTTTAACGTCCCCTCCGAAGGACGGCGTAACTAAGGATTTTTTACTCCCATTAAAAAATCCTAGGACCACCTGCGGGTTTGAACCCGTGACCTTTAGCATGGGAGGCTGTTACGCTAGCCACCCAGCTACAACATATATAAGACCCTTTCTGTTGTATTCTTTCTTTATTGATTTAGTGGCGGTTGTTTCAAGTTATGGATGAAGTGTAGTTAAGGACTTGTCTCTTCTTAGCCCTATAACTGTCACCAACCACTTTTAATTATTTTTTTTAAACAATAAATTGATGTGTTTATTAAGTTGGTTAACGAAGATAAGATGTCAATGTTCATGATCCTTTTAAACGCCCACATGTTTCATGTTTTCGATTAGGCTCGTTAAAACTTCATCAAAGTAATAGTTGAACTTAACTACGTAACTCTTAGTTGCTTTAGAAGCCGAATATTGTATAAAATATTGTAAAAAGCTCCATAACAATATATATTTTTTATTTTAAAAACTAATTTCGATTGTAGGTCGGAATAATATGAGCTTCACTAACGAACAAAACATATTTTATTCGGTACCGATCCTTTCATATGCTAATGCAAATATCGCATTCTTAATATAGTATTAATGTTTGGTTACAAAAAAAAATAACCATGCGGGATAAGAAAGCATCATTTATAAATAATACCGTAACTTAAACAAAATGAATATATTATTATTATTTAATTAATCATTATTATACTACTTATCATCATATAACAATTAGGACGGACCAGCTGTCACAACATGTCCTCCTATTGGGCACAGCATTAAATCTGCCACACCCATTATAATATTATACTTCTATAATACTATTATTATGTTCGAAAATGGTTAATGTTTTTCAAATTTACAATATTTTAGGTACTTCAGAGGAAGAAAATTTTAAATATTAGTTAGGCCTGACAATATTAAAACAGAATGAAACCTACATGATATTAAATACCATATTTAAAAGTTTACATATATATAGTGATTTAATCAATTAGAAGATACTAGATAAATTAGAGCTGTTTAGAAAATCTTAAACAGATGCAAAATGTTTATTATAAACTGGCTATTTTGGTTCGCCAATTTAAATCAAAACGTTGCCATAACATCTCGGGTGTCTAATTGTGTTAAATATGAAATCCCGATTTGGTACGGTTTTTCGTTTTCGTCCTAGACTTAGAGGGCACCCACGCACACGGACACACACACTTAAATTTCTAAGATCGATAAATAAAACAAAACTATTGAAAACCTCTTAATCAAAGGAAAAACTTGTCTAGTCATTTATAAGTACTGAATCTAATTAGTTTATTGTTTGCAGTTGGAATAAGGTATGTTCAATATTTTTTCTCTTTAGCTTACTTGTATAAGAAATATATAGTAAGGTAAAGTATTGGATTGTAAAAATTTTCAAATTCAAGTTTTCAAAGGAATACACGTTTTCTAACCCCTTAGTCCAAATGACCAAGCCTGTGTATGTGGTAAGTCTAGCACGAAAACGAAAAGTCGTACTAAATTAAAATATCATATTTAAAACAACTATAAGTCCGAGATGTTGCAGCAACTTTATAGTCAAAACCCGCCAACCATAAGAGCCACTTTATACTATTATATGCACATTTATTGCTTTCTTGAATTTTTCACCTTTTCATGATTTTCTAAAAAGAAGAGTCAAACGATATCGATATACAATTTAATGGGCTTTAATATAATATAGGTATCATTCTAATTCAAATAGTCAGGTTGGGCTTAGATGCCGATATTTTAAATTTTCTTTCTCTAAAGTTCTTTTAATTTTCTAGATTCATAAAAATTAACCGTATCATCAACCGGCCAATCTATAAGTTAAACGAATTCGAAATCCAACTAAAGGGGAACCGAGCAAAATACTATTTTTTACTATTTTGTGTTTTTGAACATAAGATCATTAATATATCTATACACATCTGTGTAATATACCGTTGGAAAGCTAAAGGTAGTGCATCAAACCATGTCAAATACCTAGGAATCACATTAGATCGCAAACTGCTTTTTAACCTACATATCAGCAATAAATTAATTAGTGCCCGTAAATTATTATATAAGATGTTCCCATATTTTAATAAAAAATCGAAACTTTCATCAAAAAACAAATTAATATTGTACAAATCGGTTATAAGACCTATAATTTCATATCCGTGCCCAGCCTGGAATTTTTCTAGCAGAACACATATCAATAAATTACAGATCTTCCAGAACAGATGCCTAAGAATTGTATACAACTACCCTATACACACCAGGATTACCAAAATGCATAAAGAATTGGACATACTGACAATTCATGATTACGTCCACGAACAAACCTTTAACTTTTTCAACTCATGCCATCTAAGTAATAACATTCTCATTCAAGAAATAGATAACTACACTAAAACTTCAACACTTAAATACAGGCATAAAAGAACCAAGCATATATTACTCTAAAAAATATCAAACTAAAAATATTGTCATGATATTTTCTTTACCATAGTATTTATTTATGTATCTATTTCTCTAATATGTACTTATTCTCCAGATTAGGAATTATTCTATTAGTGGTAATTTATTAAATTTTTTACCAACAAAAATAACCATTGTAAGAATATTAAAAAAAATGGTAACAACAATTTATGTACAGTGTAAGGGGAATGCCCCATCATTGTTAAACTATTGTACTTTAAATTAATAAAGAAAACTTATATATATATATATATATATATATATATATATATATATATATATATATATATATATATATATAAAAAAGGGTAGTGCAAAGATACGAATAGGACATCAACTTACAACTTATTATTATACGCAACAATTTTATATTATTTTATCTAAATTATACGTTTCTAACGAAACTGAATTAACTTTTTAATTAAATTAACTTTAAGTTTATTTAATAGTTGTTGAACTGATTTTTCCCAGCAGAGGTAAGTTAAACTCGTGTGTTTTCCGCACCAGATTTTTGTAGACATATAAAACTGAAAGAATAAATAATATGTATATGTTTAATAATAATAATAAATAGATATATATGTTTATTTTTAATTATTTTAAGAAAAATTTAATTTATGAGGTGGAAAAATAAGAGATGTTTGAATGAATTTAAATTAAGGTCTAAACTGTTAGATACTGTTCAAGGCACTTTGGAAATTAAACAATCAAAGGACCTTTAATAAACACAATTTAACGTGCAATTGCTAATTAATGATTGATCGTAAAATATTCCAGGAAGGTTATCCACAAAGGATTCGATTAAGGGATTAATTGGGGGATGAGATATTGCCGGCTATGGCGAGGACTGAGATTAGAAATGACTGCAGTAATTGGCACTCCAATTCCGTAGTTTCCATTAATTGGCTAAGTCAGGGGCCTGTCTTCCAGGGCTACTTTCTAGAGATAGCATCTTGTCGTATAGTTATATCGCAATATTGTACAATAGTAATAGAGTTATAGAATATAGATTGGGCTGTAAAATAAGTTCTTAGCGTTTTTTAATGGTGATTTCAATAAAAACTTCAGGTTATAGCAACAAAAAATTAATCGGTTATATATGACCCACTTTGATCTATAACATATATCATATTACAGGTAATTTCTTTAATTCCGTCCTTCCAGAATTTCTCAGGATGAGCCGAGCGATTTGCGTTTTCCAAATCAAAATTTCGGGTTCTGAGCCCAGAAAACTAATAACAGACTGTGCTTTTTCCTAAGACATGGCCGCAATAAACACAGCAAATTTTGTTAAACACCTGTACAGCGAATTTTCCTTTTCGGAAATAAAAAAAAATCATTAAATGAATTATATTTATCATCCGTTTTGAGGAAGAAAAATACCACTTAAAGATAAGGAATCTCAGTTAAAAGTGATGAATAAAAGCACTTTAACTAATCCTTTTTTACTTTCACTAACTATATATAGTAAGGGGAAGTATTGCGATCGTGAAAATTTTCGAATTCCAGTTTTCAACGGAAATACACGTTTTAGGGTCCCCTCAGTCCAAATAACCAAGTCCCGCAAAAAGGTGTGTGTGTGTGTGTGTGTGTGTGTGTGTGGTAACTTCCGGGCGGAAACGGTAAGTCCTATGAAACTGAAATTTCATATTTAAGACAACTATACGCCCGACAAAACTTTTTTCATCAAAATGAGCTTATCAGAAGAGGCTATTTATACCATGCATTTTGCACCTTTTTTCGATTTTCTCGAAAACAGTTACGACGATTTTGATTAAACTCGCTATATCGATGTAAAATTTAATGGGCTTTAATATCATGTAGGTTTTATATGGATAGAAATGGTCTGAGAGGGCTTAAATGCCGATATTATAAATTTTCTTCCTCTAAAGTACCTTTAATTTGGTAGATTCAATAATAATAACTAGATTATTTTGTTAACGCTGATGAAAAACAGGTAAATATATAAATTAAATCAATTTGATACCCAACTAAAGGAGAAAACAGAAAAAAATATTTTTTTAATGCAATTTTTAGTTTTTGAACATAAGAGCAGTAATATACATGTATGATATACCGTTGGAAAGCTAAAGATTTTAGAAAAAATATCATCTCATACACAAGCTTTTAAAAGTTAATAGAGAGTGATGAAATGAAAATAAAACTAACTGATTATTTTAGATAATAATATAATAGATTTTTTAATAAAACACATGTTTCTAAATAAATTTAATTTAATTAATTCCTTAATAGATTCACGTATTTTTATCTCTAACTGTTTTTGAAAATTCTTTCATTGATTTTAAAAATGGAGGTAAGTGAAAGTCATGTGTTGCCCGCACCAGATTTTTAGAATATGTAAACATTATTGACCAAGGAAACATGATTTGATAAACACAGAGGGGATTAAATTGAAATACGCAACGAACTTATTTAACAACCCATTGCATTGATAGATAGGTGATTAGAGAGGGGGGATGAGTTTTTACTATCACACATCCTTTTAAAACAAAGCTTAATTCAATCCATAATTACCTTCTTCTCTTTTGCTATAACTTCAATAATGCAAAAGACGCGTTCGTTATTTAACGACAGCGTGGGTTAGTTTCAATTTATTCCTTGGGACCAAAAATACATTTTAATCTCTTTTTAAGGATTCAAATGACCCCAAATTGATAACATGACGCCTTATGAATAATATTTCTCTATAGTAACTCACGATTATCGGTACAAGTACGTATTTGGTTAATGTAGTAGTATTTAAAATTCTCATACCAGATATTTGTATTTTTTCTTTGATATAAAATATCATTAATACTCAAAATATAGTCCGTTGTTATCTCCTACCATTAGCCATATGCTAGTCACTTGCTTGCTCCTTTGCTGATACCATTCTTTGGGACGGCTGCCAATGAACTCTTGGACCGCAATTTCAACTTCCGCAGAATGATCCATTTTTTCTTTGAAGAAAACTGGTCATGGACAGAAACAAGAGATAATCCAATGGAGTGAGATCTAGACTAAGAGGAAACAGGAGTTCCTTACCCATGAAGTTCTTTTTTTCTAACTTATCTTTGGTTGTACAGGAAGTATGTAGACAAGCATTATCTTGTTGGAATAAAATTCCTTTAAGGTTGACCAAGATGACCTATGACCTCTTATTGTACAATCTTTACAGGTGTTCGCAGCAGATTTCAAATAAAAAAAAAAAAAGAAAAGCATGGATTTTTTTTTTTCAAATAGCCTGTATCAGCAACCCGAAAAGGATACAGCAATCTAATCGGATTTTGCCAGTGAAACCACTTATTATCAGAGGTGACAATCTTCCGGTAAAATCCCATATCAGAAGTGTTTTTCAATAAATGTTAAGAGATGTCTAGACTGTTAACTTATTATAAGCAAGCCCATTACTTTTCTACCTTAGTAATAAATATTGAATAAAATTAATTTTGATATAAAAAAGATCTTTTAACTATCTCAAACTTCATAAAACCAACGAACTAATAGATCTACCCAATAAAATGTTATGAATAATTCTTCTTGGTATAGACTGAATTCCAACAGTTACTCAAGAAGATGATTCAATAACTGGATCACAATTGATGAATAAATCTATTACACAACTAGGAGAAAGGTAAGCTACCTAATGCTACAGGCTAAAAAATAAATCAAAAGAGCCTCAATGGCCATTTGGCTCCCCTGAGAGTTCAATTTTGAAAAATGGGAAGGAGGGTGTTCTGTGAGGATTAGTTCCGGGAGGGTGGTGACCCGAACAGCGGCTCGCCGGCCTGCCTAGTCCTCTCTCTCTGATGAAAACCCTTACCAACACCTTTTCTAATATTCGTAGTGTCGGTACTTAGTCCTCATCTGTCATTACAAAAATAGTTCATAAAGTTTAAACAACATTTATAATAGCGTTTATTTGCCTTGTACAAGTTTCTCAAAAAAACGACTCTAACCGATTCTACAATTAAATATTATTGTTTTTTTTTTTTGTTATTTTTAAGAGAGTTTTTTCATATATATATAATCATACTTTATTACAGTTATACATAATAATTATAATTATTTAAAACAAATCATTCAAAATAAATTGAACCCAATATAGTTGAGCAGCATTACTTTATAAATAAAGTATTAAATTTTACGACATAGGACGAATCGGCCGTCACAATCCCTGTCCTACTTCTAGAAGAGTACGATATTAAGCCGAATACATCTATTTTTATTATATATATATATATATATATATATATATATATATATATATATATATATTATATTTTTTTTTTTTTTTTTTTAAAGGTGATCAATAATCCCTTTAGAACATTTTTTTGTTTCAAAAAAAGCTCAATAATTTTTTACATTTAAGCTCTTATAAATATAAGAATATATAATATTTTGAAATATTGAGATATCAGGATTGATCAAGGAAGATTTAAACAAGCGGGTAATGCATTCAAAACAAAAATTACCATATATAATACGCTGTACCTTCCAACCTTACTATACGGATTCGAAAGCTGGGTCCTACTAGATCAGCATAAAAGCAGACTGACCGCATTCGAAATGAAATATCTAAGGAGTGACCACATCCGAAACGAACGGATTCGAGAATATCTGAAAGTTACTCCATTAATAAAACTATGGAAAGTAAAGCGCTCAAATGGTTTGGACGTGTGATAAGGATGAGCGAAGAAAAAGAGCCCCGAAAATTCTTTGAGGCAAGACCGACTGACAAGAGGCCTAGGGGACGACCTCGAAAAACGTCGGGCGAGATAAATAAAATGGGAGAGAAGACGGCAAGCAGCTGGGTGCTTTGAGGGCGTAGGCAAAGGAAAGCGATGGATGGCGAAAATAGATAGATGAGGCCCCTCCACGCTGAAAGGTACCAAGGAGGAAGAAGAAGAAGGATGTAGAAGCCAGATGAAGATGCATTTACTGTATGTTTATGCATTTAACGTCACGTTTATGCTACTGAGTCTAATCGGCGTTCTTCAGTGGGAAAAGGATTTTTAACGATATAGTACAGAATCGAGATTTCCATTTTACGTCTCCTCCGAAGGACGGAATACTCGAGGATTTACTACATTCTTAAAAAAATTCTGGTGGCATCTACCACGTTAGAACCCGCTACCTAGGACATAGAAGGTTAACTGTTTGCAATAAGGTTAATTCTTTGCAATCTACAAAATTAAACATATTTTAGAGAAAGGAAGTTCAATAATTTGACGATTGAGACCTGTCAAATTTCAATTCTGTCATACTATTTCAATCAGAATGAGACCTACATCATACTAATGCCTGTTAATTTGAACTGTAAATGTAATTTTAATATCTCACACATTTAGGTCCTCAAATATGATATTTCAGTTCTACACAACTTATCGTTTTCGAGCTAGACCTACCACATAAACACACACGGGGACTTGATCATTTGGTCTCAGGGGACAACAAAACGAATATTTTTAGTGAAAATTCAAACCGATATACCTAGTAACAACTGTTAAGATTAATTATGGATGTGAATTTTAACGGAGCGGCGTATAGTTGATAGATCACTAGTCTGCTGTACCCCAGGTCCAAGGTTCGAATCTCAGAAGTGGCAGGATATTGTTTATGAGTTATTTCACCCGCGTTGCGAGACCCATGGGTTTTATATATCATCATATACCATACCCTACTAGGCAACACCTAATCACTATAAAGTGGGTGCTAAAAATTGGGGGGAAACTTAGTGGCTGAGTGTGATCTGCATTGCACGGTCGTTGGCCTAGAAACATTCGGAAACTCGATATATAAGTCCAAGACCCTCAAGGATTCCAGAGGTACAGGTTTTTTCAATTGTATTATAATAGATTTTATGAAAAATAAATAATGATTTTCCATTTTACACAAAAAATTAATAAAAATAAATAACTGTTATTGCACTGAATAATCCTTTACATGTTTATGGTTGAAATTAATTAAAAACGATTTGGCACAATATCATAATGGGGAGGCTTTGTATAGGCTCTTCTAGAGATTATAAGGGTTGCTGCGGGTTACCGATTTTGGCCGAGAGCCCAGGCCATACACACCCCTCGCGGTGCCCTGCTAATGTAAATTAAAAATAACCCCTCACACGTTCTTTGTTTCTAAAATTATTCATCACGCACAAGTTATTAATATGACAACTTCATTATTATCAATTGGTTTATCATTTAAGATCACTTAATGCTACAGTGGCTTATAGGACGATAAATCGACCTATCCAGGTTTAATTAGGATATGAATCTTTAATGAGTACCTGGTATCGCACAGGCTTGGAGCTAAAATTTAGTTACCATTAAAAATCCTAATTCCATCTGCCGGGTTTGAACCAGCGACCTTGAGCATAGAAGGCTGTCATGCCACTATACCACAGGTGACTCCGTATTAATAATTTTATTAATTAAAAATCTATTATCGATATCAAACAAACTTTAGGTCCCTCTCTGTTTGAAATTGATTTGATGATGAGTTACCATAATAACTTCATTGAATTACCATGAAAAATAAGAAAAAACAAATTATTACTTTTAAAACTCACTACAACTTTAAAATCTGATAATTAAATCACACGACTTGCACACACCTCTATACTTGAAATACATTTTTCAACAGTATCAATTACTTTATAATTTACAAATGCCACTCCACTTGAGGATAGTGGAGTGCACTTGCGGCTAACGCACTCTTAATTATTATAGTACCGTTTTAAGTCCTATTGTTATTAGGTAATCATATCAACTATTTTAAAAATTATTATTATGATTATTACTCTTTTTTAAATTATTTTTTTGGAGTTCTGCGCATGCGCGTGTGTATAGCGGTCATCTTTCAAGTCGGCTCTTGGATTTCTTGCTTTTTCAGTTGGATATCACTTCAGAACAGTCTTGAAAACATCACCAGGCTTCAGGATAACAACAACAGTAAATATTGGAGCAAACAACGGTAAGTTGGGTTACAATTTACACTGTAAAGTGAATGCTGAGTCACCTCTTCATATCAGCTGATTGCCAATAGCTAGGCAAGGCTGGTCTTGCTTAAGTTTTCTTAAGTTATTTTTTTTCCCCCCACATCTGGTTATTATTTAATTATTTTCCTTACATGAAATGCGATATTATCATCAAGTAATGTCCTCCAAAGCTTCAACTAAAAGATCTAGATCTAGTGGTTCAATCACGTCTCCTACAAAACAAAGACCTCGCCGTGATACTAATAAAAAATTAAATCTACAAGCAACCCCTTCGGGTACTAATTCAGAATCTGAACCACAACCTGGCACATCGTCACAAGGGATGACTGACGAATCGCCGTTTTTCACCCCGAATCCTTTTCAGATTTTGCATAATGAAAAAGAAAACATGGAATCTACTCCTATACCCAGTGAACCACGGCCTCCTCCCATATTTGTCAAAAATATTAGAAATTTCCAGTTGTTGTGTGCGCAATTGAACAAAATTACCGAATCTACCAGCTACTACTGTATGAGTAGAATCAATGATACCAAAATATCTCCTACTACTGCCGAGACATATAGAAAAATAGTGAAATATTTAACTGAAACCAAAGCAGATTTCCATACCTATCAGCTACGCCAAGAGAGAGCTTTAAGGGTTGTAATCAGAAACTTACACCCCTCGACACCAGTTGAAGCAATTAAAGAAGAACTAACGGAGATGGGCTATAAAGTGCGGCAAGTCACTAATGTCCTAAAGGATAAAATTCCTCTACCTCTCTTTTTTGTGGATTTGGAACCAGCAGAAGGAGTTGAAAAAATCTATGACCTCAATAGATTATACTATACCAGCGTAAGAGTTGAAAAACCTTACATAAAGAAGGAGATAGTTCAGTGCCATAACTGTCAAGCATATGGTCATACTAAAAGTTATTGTCATCACATACCTCGATGCGTGAAATGCGGTGAACAGCACAAGTCTGTGGAGTGTACAAAACCAAAATCAACACCAGCTGTATGTGCTCATTGCCTCAAGGACCACCCAGCCAACTATAAAGGATGCCAAATCTATAAGGAACTGAGGACCAGGTTTCAAAAACCTCAAGTACTGGATGAAACAGCAAGACAAGTAAGAAACAGAAGAGAACCCTCAAAACTTATTGATGCCAATGTATCATTTGCCCACCTACTTGGAGGTGGAAATCAAAGTACTGAAGCCGTGGCCCTGCCGGAACTACAGAATGTACCTCAATCCATTCCACATATACCTCTTCCTCAAAATGTAACCAATCCTAAAAATCCTAATCAACCACAAATCTCTCATATCCCTCCTCCTTCAAATGCCACAGACCTTACCAGTTTGATGACATCCTTTATCTCCGAAATTAAATCCCTTGTTATGCCCCTAATATCACTCCTTACGAATCTCGTATCAAATCTCATTCCTGCCTTAAAAAAACCATAAATGACTACACCTAATTCCTTATCCATTCTCCTTTGGAATGCGAATGGTGTTAGAACTCACACTGACGAACTTACAGCCGTACTGCAAGACAAAAACATTGATGTTGCACTCATTACTGAAACTAGACTAACCACTAAACAGTGCTTTAAAATACCAGGATACACGACATACCGGACAGACCATCCAGACGGCAAAGCCCATGCCGGTACTGCTGTCATAGTCCGCCGATCCCTCTCCCATCACTTACACCCACTTCCCGCCCACGATTACCTACAAGCAACTTCCATTGTTATCAAAACATTTTCCTTTCCGCTTATCATCGCATCAGCATACTGCCCTCCTAAACATCCCATTTCCTCTGCCCAATTTGAATCGTTTCTCAACTACTTGGGTAATCACTTCATTTTGGGTGCAGACTTAAATGCCAAGAATAAACAGTGGGGTTCTAGAACCACCAATTCTCGTGGACGGACATTGCAATCTGCACTCAACTCCCGACGCTTTCATCTCCTACCTCCCGATTCTCCTACCTACTGGCCAACAGATCCTAACCGTAATCCTGACATCCTCGACTTCTTCATCCACAGCGGATTAGGCTCTCTTAATTTTTCCATAGCTCGCCTTGATGAACTATCCTCTGATCATAGTCCATTGATTCTAAATGTATCCATAACACCTATTCCTAAACCTATCCCACCGTCATTCATTAGAGGCCCTGTCAACTGGAACCTCTTCCGCGAAATCCTCACTAATGATATTGACCTCAGAGTGATTCTCAAAACCCCAAATGACCTTGACGACGCCGTATATTCCTTTACAACCGCTATTCAACAAGCTGCCTGGACTGCCTCCTCTCCCAAGTACTCCCAAATAACTCCTTATAAAAGCCATTTACCACAACACCTGACAGACCTCATCAACAGCAAACGCCGAGCCAGAACATTATGGCAACGCACCCGCCACCCAGAGGATCGCCGCTCCTATAACTTTTTTTGTAGAAAATTAAAGCGGGAGTTGGCGATCTTCCGTTCCCAATCCTACAATACCTACCTCTCCTCTCTCTCGACTCGTGACAATTCCCTTTGGAATGTCACGAAGAGAATCCTAAAATCCCACACCATTTCCCATCCTCTCCGGCGCTGTGATAGTTCCTGGGCTGCTTCTGACAAGGATAAGGCCGAGGAATTCGCACAGCACCTTTCCAAAGTTTTTACTCCTCATCCAGAGCTTAATCCTACCCATACGGCGGCAGTTGAAGAGTTCCTTATATCACCAATACCGCTTTCCTTACCACCTAAAGCAGTTAATCCCTCTGAGGTCAGATATCTTCTTAAAAAGCTTCCTCTCCGTAAATCCCCTGGATACGATCTCCTTACTCCTCAAATCTTAAGACAACTTCCACCTAAAGCCATTACATTCCTTACATATCTCTATAACTGTATCCTACGCACTACCTATTTTCCTCTCTTATGGAAACATTCAACTATCATCCTTTTCCTAAAACCAGGCAAACCTTCTAACAACACGTCATCTTACAGACCTATCAGCCTACTTCCGATCCTCTCAAAAATTTTCGAAAAGCTCCTACTAAAACGAATCCTAGCCAAATTTCAAAATTTTCCTTCACATCAGTTCGGATTTCGTCCTCAACATTCCACGGTTCAGCAAGGACTCCGAGTTGTGGACCACATTTCCTCTGCCCTTGAGTGCAAGGAGTATTGTTCGGGTGCCTTTCTGGACATATCTCAAGCTTTCGACCGGGTGTGGCACCCGGGATTGCTCTTTAAGCTCAAAACCCATTTACCCCAATCCTTATACCTAGTCCTCCGATCCTATCTATCAAACCGCTCCTTCCGAGTTCGCTGTGGCTCAGAATTTTCCAAACATTATATTGTTGAGGCTGGTGTTCCTCAAGGCAGCGTCTTGGGACCCGTCCTCTACATCCTCTACACCGCCGATATCCCTACCGATCCCGATTCCTTTCTGGCAACATTTGCTGATGATACCGCCATTTTGTCATCCAATTCCGATCCTGAAGTAGCATCGATTAATTTACAAAATCACCTTTCCCTTGTCGAAGACTGGTGTAACGCTTGGCGTATTAAGGTGAACGAAAACAAGTGCTCACACGTCACATTCACTCTTCGACGCAAATCCTGTCCAACGGTTTATTTAAATTCCCTACCGCTTCCTTCCTCTGACACAGTCCGGTATCTTGGCTTTTTACTAGACAAAAGACTGACGTGGAACCCACACACAAGACTTAAAAGAAAAGAACTTGACCGCAGATTCGGCCAGTTATACAGACTACTAAATAGAAAATCTCATCTTACAGTTGACAACAAATTACTAATATACAAGACAGTACTGAAACCAATATGGACCTACGGACTTGAACTGTGGGGGACAGCTAAACATTCTAACATCAAACGCATCCAATCCTTCCAATCCAAAGTTCTCCGAACAATAGTTAATGCTCCTTATTACGTTACCAACTCTACCCTACACCACGACCTTAAAATTCCATTTATTTTAGACCTGGTACCATCCAAATTTTCCAAATTTCATCAGAACCTTAGTCATCATCCTAACCCTCTAGCACAATCCCTATCCAGTACCACCCATCCCTATAATCCTCCTCGAAGATTGAAACGGCAGTGGCCGCGAGACGTATTGTAAACGTTTAAATTGGAGTTCTGACACTGGTCAGATCCTCCACTCATGTAATGTATGTTTGTGGCTATTACGCCCTAGTTCGGCCTCCACTGATTCACACCAGTGACGCGGCTGAGAGCGAGGGTCTAGGATCTTTTGGATTCCGCTTTTTCCTCCACAAGTGGGGGGAAAAGCCCAGTCTGGGGTCCCTCTATAGCACTTGTATATTTTGTATATAGTTATGTTTGTTTGAAAGATGTTTGTTTATCTGCAAACTTTTATTTATCTCAATTATAGGTTAATGTTTTGTTTTGTTTTGTTTTTATATTTATTATTATTTAATTCTATATATATCATTTATTTGTATTTATCTCAGTTATAGGTTGTTGTTTGTTTTCTTATTTTGTATATTATATTATATTTTATTTGTTTGACTTTATCATTGTATATATTGTGTGAATGGGATCATATATCACTATTACTAATGTTCATATAGAAACAAATTGTAATATATCTCAATAAAAAAAAAAAAAAAAAAAAAAAAAAAAAAAATTATTTTTACCTAATAATCATTTATATGTCAATTAATTGTAACCTAATAATTCTTCCTTATAAAGATTAAATATGCACATATTACCTAGGCGTTGATGAACTTAGGGTTTTACGCCTGAGAACTAAAATAAACAAACAATTGCACTTTTCTTCACTCTGCATTACCATCGACAGTTTTAAACTCTATATATTAGAGAATATTATTTCTAAAATATTCATATTTATAGATACATCATCGATCTCTATTTCTATACATAAAAAAAAAAAAAAAAAAATTACTCATTGCCCAAGATTGTGGCAGATTTTATTATTTCTAAATAAAATAATTAAAAAAAAAAAAAAAAACTTAAAAAGCTTTTTCTTCTTTAGTAACTATTTATTTCATAATTACATTTTTTTTATTGATACTGCCAATATGAGAGAATTTATTATTTTAAATAAAAAAAGTCAAAGAAGGAAATTTAAAGGATGTTAAACTTTAAAGGAAAACATTTGAAAATGTTTTAATTGAAGTTGTATAGTTTAAATAAAGACAAAACGTATTTGGTATTCAAATTATACAAAGATAAAATTAGTTTGATCCAAAATACAAAAGCCGTTTTTAAGGAAATTGTGAAAAATCCGGAAACATAAATTGATGATCTCTTTCAATTTTTTCCTTTAAAAACACAGACTCAAAGTATTTCACGCTTGAAATGCTTTCCCTAGTTATATATATTTAAGTGAAAGTAATAATACCCTAATGGTTATTGACAGTATTAAACATACTTTTAAAGGCTTAAAAAGTTTAAGGTTTAGATTCCAAAAATAAATGTTAGGTTGACAAATGTTAGGAATAATCAAGAATTGCTAAACTGACAGAGGTAACAGCTGCGATAATCAGGCACTGCTCACAGGTGACGCTTTACAACACTTTCACAAGTTATTCGAGCGAAAATTCGCAATGCCTCGTCTACATACTGCTAAGAGTAATTAATATATACCTCACCTTAGGTTTATTTTTAAAAATATCAAAGTACCATTAGACAATAATTTTGTTTGCAAGTATTATTCCTTAATTAATTCTACGTATTATTCTACTGATGAATTAGCTAAAACTTGCCGGTTTTTAGTTATCTGCCTCCGAAATTGAAAATAGTTTGATCCGCGTGGCTAAGAAATAAGATATAAATAAGAAATTACCATTTAGTTTTATTTAATAATAATAATAATTTTTTTATTTATTCTGGGACTAGTCCCTTAAGAATAATACGACAAGAAAATTTAAAAAAAGACTTTTGAGTCTTAGAGTATAAAACAAAAAAACAATACAAATTATAAACAAATAATAACAAATCAAAAGCAACTTCAAATAAAAATATTGAAAATTAAATTAGATAATAAATAAAATAAGAGATATGTACATATATACAATTTTGAAAAAAAAAAAAGAAATTTACATTTATTTATTATTATTTTCTTATAATTAATATACCAACAATATAACATGTGCAAAATACAATGTAACATAAAACATAATACAAGGAAGTAAGGATATTAGTCATAACCGTGGAAGTGACAATCGGGATAGTTGTTAAAGTGTCGGGGATTAAGGAGTAGAACAGAGCTAATCCTAAAAATATTAATTATTATAAGTCTGGATATCTTTCAGAAAGGAAAGTAATAGGTATTTAAATTGACAACACTCACAATTTAGACTGAGAAATTAAAAATAAAATAAAACGTAAGTAGCTAAAACATATAGGAAATAATTATTATTATATGATTTTGAATGTAAATAGAAAAGCATACACAAACACACATATTGTATATGAAAATTTAAAATATTCAAAAACAAAAATAATATGTCTTCTTTAAGGAAACATATGAATATTTGAAAATAAGTCTGTAAGTTCAAAACAAACCTCAGGCAAAGTTATCTAAGTCGTCCGCTGTCTATTAAATTATTACCACTGGACACCCATTTGGCCTTCCGGCACCTCACACGACCACACTGAACCACACATATTTCATCTTTGCAGACACCTTTTTCTGCCTGGCGAGCCAGTATAGTGCCTGTTGGCCGCGTCATCGCCTCGTTTAACGTAAATAGGGAGCGGTTTTTAATTTAATGTATTAGACCTATATCATTTAACAACTCTTTCAGGAATATAAGTATAATAAAATACTTTATAGTACATTCAGTTGCTTCAATTGTGTGTATTAAATTGTAGGTTATAGTTTCTAAGATAAGTTAAAACCAAAATATAATGGTAATAAATAAGTTTCTTAGTGATTTTAGACTTGCAGATGTCTAATTACCACACAAGTTAAAGCTGTTAACATGCTATTTAAATTAGTTCATTATAATTCTCTTAAAAGAATAGTTTTTGAGTTTTAGTATAAATAAAGTCAAAATTATTTGATTACCTGTTCGGTGCAAACACACATTATTACAAGGAGAACTAACTTTTTTTGCTGTACACAGGAACTATGCCCATAATGAAAATTTTCAAAACCACTATCGAACAAAAACTTACCTTGAACCACAAATAAGTGATGAAATAATTAAAAAGAAATGCCATTCCTAACAGAAACATCATATTTATATGCCATCAATTGAGACGTTGATTTCAAAAAGGAATTTTACATGAAAACGCAAAAAGCTGTCATTTATTTATTATTGGACCAATTTGGTGATTCTTTTTTTTATTAAAATCTGAAATAGATTTTTTACTGTGTTACAAGCTTACTTTTCCAAATTATTGCACTTTTATTATGTATGTATTTTAAACAATATAATATGGATATAGTACTTTTTGGAATGAAACGTGGATATATACTTTTTAGAAAGAATTAAAAGGGATATAGTACTTTTTGGAAGAATATAACGCGAAATAACATCCATCATAACCTTCCTCATACAACATATTCACAATACGTCTTTATTATGTTAATTATTAAGTTGTATATTTCCTTATTCTCCCTCTGAGAATATCTTTGTTGGTTAATTACAGTGATTATCTATTCTACATAAAAAAAAGCGAATATTCAAAGGACCTTTTATTTATTTTTGGCACTATAATAAGAAAGTATGTAATTATGAACTTTTGTTTTGAACTTTCACGTTCTAGGGGTGCCCATAGCGTAGAATGCTAGCATAACAGCTTTCTATGCAAAATCGCGGGTTCAAACCTTCGGGTGGCCCTAGGATTTTTTAATGGGAATAAAAATTCCTTAGTTATCCCGTCCTTCGGAGGGGACGTTAAAAGGTGGTCCCGAGCCTATGCGATGTCAGGTACTCGTTAAAGATACATATCCTAATAAAGCCTGGATAGGCAAAATTTAGGGATCCCACTGTAGCATCGTCCTATTAGCCTTAGTAGCACAAAAGTGACGTTAAACAAATAAAACGAAACAAACTTATTCTTTCTGTGAATTTAACAAATGTATTTATACTATTAACTACGTGTAAACAGTATTTAACTATTAAGACTGATAAATAAATATCTTTTCAACTTTTATTTTGAATTTAGCTTTTGAAAAAAAAAAATTCTCTTGTTAGATCAGCACGATTTTTCTTCTCATATTTAGAAAGGTCAGGGAATTCTAATATCAACCATTTGCTAGATAATAAATACCATTATTCTATTAAAATTTGAGTTTCTTAAGATTTTTATATCTTTTTATGTGGCTGCAAAAAGAAATACTATGAAAAAAATTAATTTAATTCGGAACCAACGAGAACCGAAGCGGCGCAATTAAGTTGTTTAAAACAGTCTAAAAACTGATTATTAGGTTAAAACTATTGATCAAAATAATAGCAGCGATTTAATACGAGCTAAATGAACTAATAAAATTACACAAAATGAAGAAAACAATAAATTGATGGTGATATACTCGTATTACGGGAATAGGTGCTTCTGCGGTATGATATAGTAATATAGTAATATAGTACGGAATACATAGTACCTTTTGGAAGGAAATTAAAGAAAAAGTTATATTTGTATACAAAGGATATAGTAAGTCTTGGAAGGAAAAGTTTTTAGTACCTTTCGGAATGAAATGAAATGTGGACTTAGTACCTTATGGAATGAAATGTAATTTTCAAATACGTTTTTATAGGATTTTTATGTTTTTTAGATATAATGTGATGACGGATTTAGATAAAACTAAATAATTAGTATACTAATACGTGAAAATATCACTTTCGAAAAAAATTTCCTGTAGTACCGTTTGGAAATCAACGTCTCAATTTTAGAGGAAATTTGTTTTATCAAAATATCATACTAATTCATTGGTTTGTTGACCGCTAGCTAGAACATATTTTCACAGCTTTAAATAATAACTTTGAAATAAATATTACTTCTTTCATGTTACATACTTTCACCCATTCTTATTCGTATTTATTTTAAGCCTTATCTTTTAACGGTTTTCATTGAAGTATGTGTCTACTTTTATAGTTTCTTCATCTAAAATTACCAAATCCAAAATGAGTATTTCATTAAGAAGTAAATATTTCAGAGATAATGAAGGTTATGTAGGTACTACATCTTTCCAGCTTGCCTACAAGATAGAGCTGGTTGGTACAGAGCTGGTATCAGATGGTAGCTCACCATACATCACCACTAATTAGCAACCCCCGGTTTGCTGATTCCGACTTTTTGTACCTATGGTCACGAAGCGCTGCAGTCCACTGATAGCCACTGTGTTTCTCCGTAGTCGGGCATTTGTTAATTAAATAGCCTCAAATCTTTAATAAATGATGAATCCTGTTCTAACAGCTAATTAAAAATAATTTATAAGCACATGATCACTGGAATCTGATTAGGACAAATAATGACTTAAAACCTGCCGTGAAAAATAACGGTGAGTAATTAAGAAAAGCAAAGCTTTTTGTAAAGCTAGCCTCTATAAAGTGGGTATCCGATGGCCGTTGGTCTAGAAACAGTACAAATCTCTGTATGAACATGAGTCCATAATGTTTTCTTTTTCTTAATGAAATTAATAAGATAATGAAGTCAAAATATTTTAACTCTTATGCTATGTTGTATTATTAAAATAAAAAATAAATATTATATGATTTTGATCAAAATATTTAGTAATTGTTTTCTAAAATCACTTCAGACAGAATGTTACATTTTCATTTTTTTTTCTGTTTTCTAACTTTTTGTTAAAAAAAAAAAAAAATGATAATGTAATCTACGTTGATTCGAATTAATTTAAACATAAATGCTGATCTTACGTGCATAGGCTGATGCACGTAGCATAGGCCCAGAAACGAATTATGTGCGAATTCGTTCATTAATCATCAATCATCATTAACCTTCCATGACAGAGGATAACTTTAACCACTGTTTATTCATTTGTTGACTTGTGAGGGGTTTTTGAGAGTTACTTCACAAGATGGGGTCCGATCGATTTTAGATTGCCATCTACCTGAAAAAAATAAGGAACTTCGCTTTATATTGATACAGAAGGGGAAACGAAATGCTCCTCGGATACAGTAGATATGACAAGACAGTAGAGGTCAGATAGTACAATAAGCAGAACACAGATAGAGCTGACAGGTGTCACCGCTTCCTTACTACCTATCTCTGCCACCCCGACAGACATTGTCCACCGCGCGTAACGCCAGATAGCGCTGCCTTTCGGGACACCTGACTGCTACAGCTGATATTGTACCTCACCCCTCCTCTTATCGCGGGGGTCCTTATCGGCCAGGGGTCTTCGCAGAATATTATCGAGGGTCGGAGGGTAGTTAGCGACACACCGATTCACATCCGGGTCCAGCAAACCATCAGGCTTAAAAATACTGAAATATTTTACAGTTCTGCCAGGGAGAAATGACAACGAGGTTCGACTGAAGCGTACAAATATTCAGCAGTATTTCATCAAAAAGTTATCAATGTCTGAATGTACATAGATGATTGACATGGATATGTATTTTTGCTGAGAGGTCAGTACTTAGTAACTTTTTTTCGCCATAAAAAATTGAAAACGTTTTACTCAATCTAGCTCTGTTAGTGTTGATCGGATCGAAAATTTTACCCAAGTTCTCAAGACAGAAATTTAGTGAAGAATATTTTTTGTTATGTAACATTTGTCACTAGAACCTACCGTTTAGAAGCATTCATTAGTTTCAATGAAAAAAACAAAACATTTTTTTTATTGTTCCTTTTTTTCAGCCTTGGTTTGAACGCTCTAACTCTTCGTTTGGTGTTGCATGGATAGAAAATTCGACAACAGTTCCTTAATCAAAGATGTGATGTAAATATATTTGTTTAATATAAACTCTGTCACAAAGACCAACCGATTGGAAGATATGTTGTTTTTAATAAACAAAGTCACCAATTTACGGATGTCTATTACCTTATTTACGTGCATTCTCTGGGTTTGTTTCTCCTGTCCCACCTTCTTCCAGAGGGCACCTGCCTTCTTACGTGGTGAATTTCCTCTCTTGCTCTATGATCGCTCTAAACGGTGATATTTTTCTGCTGTCACTGTCGGCTATTCCCAACTTTTGAAGATCATTTGACATTTCCATTAACCATGGGATCCTTAGCTTCCTCTAACGACAGTAGAGAAAAATCTGACAGGTCACTCTGTTAGGAATCATGTGCCCACAGAAGGTTAATCTTATCTTATATTCATCGCCTATTTTCACTGGTCCCATCATTCTCCTCAGAATCTTATTCTCCTTATCTTCCAGTTTTTCATTAAAGCCTTTCCTTTTGAAGACGTGTCATTCAGAGGCGTAAAGGCCTCCTGGCGAATGGTTATGCCCGAATATGGCATTGCGGGAGATACATCACTTATTAATATTTTCGTCTTTTAACTGTTGATGATGAGCAAATTAAAAATAATTGCCTGAAAGATGGCAACATTAAATAGATCAAAATGGGTCATATATAATTGATTAAGAATATTTACAAGAATCTGATGTTTTTATTGAAATCGCCAGTAAAAAAACAATACAAACTTATTTCACAACCCAATATAATCTATGATACCAAGCATTAGAAATATAATAAAATAATTTCGTTTATTTGTTTAACCTTTAAATACTTTAAAATGTATACCATATCTAACTATAGCGGACGGGCGTAATAATCTATAAATTTATCGCCCTTAAAACACCTTACCTACCTACTATAGCGGACTCGATTATTCTGACAAAAATTAATAATAATATTCATTCTTGATGGTAGCAACGGGTAAACATTACCGCATCTTTCTAGTACACGTATGCTGTTGTTTGTTTCCGCATTAAATCGGGATAGGGGAAACTTGCTCACTCACAAAAAAAAAAAAAAAAAAAAATTATAAGTATAAAATATAGTGGGCTTTTACCCAGATTGGACACCAAGAGTATCGATCTCCTAGGAAAATAGCAGCTCCGAGATGTCGCAACTAAGTGCTACTACCACTCCACCGACACTACATCTTCCAATAATTGTAGTGGATATAAACTTTATTGAATGTTTATTTCTTTACCAAATAACACCAGTAGTTTATTTTTATTTCAGCAGAAGATTTATCAACTCACTAAACGTTTTCTTTATTAGTATGTACACTTTTGAAGGCTAAATAAAAACCTTACTTATATGTTCCAAAAAGAGAGAAATGCGGGTAAAAACAAATGGTGCATAAATAAATTATTGGCTACACGCACGAAATAGTTTTCAATGTGCAGATGTATAGTTAATTTTTTTTTTCGGTCGCGCCTTGTAGGCCCTTGTAGGCCCTTGGCCGCGCGGTGTATCTGCTGGGAGAATACACTCGCGTTTCTCGATATTTTATAAGGTAGGGTCATCACTCCCTACGTCTAGTTTTGTGAGCGGCCACCAGTTGGCTGACGGGTCTCACATATCCGGGGCAGAAGCTGTAAGTGTATCTCCATTTAATTAAATTCTTGAAAAAGTCCCTCCGAGACTGGGATTCCAACTTGCAACCTTTGGCCGGGGAGACTAGCACGCTAGCCACTCAGCCACGGGCTCCGGACGTATAGTTATAGAAGAGCAATACAAAGCTTCGGGTCATAAAATTTGGAGAAAAAAGCTGTAGATTGAGCGAGATCTCGGCTGTCCCCCAGCGAGACCCATTTCTTGCAGTCCTAAAACTCTTACTAAGCAGCACCCATTAATTTGGTGGAGTGACCAATTACATCCGATTTCCTAGCCTATCGAACATACGATTAGTTTTTTTTTTTAACTAATCTGTGATTTAGAAACTCTTATTAAGACCATCAGAAAAGGGAACGTCAAGAGAAACCATGTGAAGGCTGGGGGCCCACACATTAACACAGCCGTTATTATAAAAACAGTATAGATCCATATGTCCGATACCCAAAACCGTTTAATGGATAGCATTGGTTATGTTCTGCATACATAATAGAAATATATATTTTTTCCCTTTTTATTTTTATTATTTTTCACACTACTAGTACTATTACCATTACACTATAAATTATAAGGTACTTATGTTACTTTGCCCTACATTTAGTTTCTAATACATTTTCATTCATCACATTTTTTTTATTTTCTAGTTAATGCTTTACAATATAATGACTCATTAAAAATCGTTTATTTCCCGCATAAAAACAAATATCATGACGTAAAGATAAATAATAAATATTATATAGTTTTTTTTTAATTATTGTCTTGCAATATAATTGTATACATAATAATAAGTGTCTAATTGATTTAAAGTACATGAAATATAGATTAAGCCTACATGGAATGGAAGCCCGTATAATTTTACATCGATAAAGTGGTTATAATCAAAATCTTAAAAAATGTACAAAATGCCTTGCACAGAGTGGTACTTCTGTTCAATCAATTTTTATTTAAACGTTTTTGTAACATACCTAAATTTTATTTTATTAAAGTTTTATACAGCTTATTGTCTTCGCGCAAGACTTACTACATACCTTTACACGCAGACCATTTTATGGTACTTGATCATTTGAACTCGAATTCGGAAATTTTCATGATCGGGATACTTTCCCCATACCATCATTATTATATATTTCATACACAGGTAAGTGAAAGTAAAATATAACTAACAAATGATTGTATAGTGTAAATTTGAAAAAAGGAAAAAAAAAAAAAAATACTGCCTAAATAAATTATCAGCTCCTCACACGAAATATTTTTCTGTATGCTGATTTATTGTATATGTCATTATATGTAGTCTAATACCTTTCGGGTGAAATAAGTACATTTTTGCTTACACATTCCTATGTATTAGTCTTTTGTGAAATAAAGTTGGAAGAAGAGATAAAAGAAAAAAAAATAGTCTACATCCGATGACAACCTATTTAATTTTACATCGATATAGGGATTATAATCAAACGAGATAGAGTTTTTTTTTATTACCCTTACAAAGCTGCAAAATGATTTTTATGAAAAAGTTTCTATAACTTCCCAGAATACTCGTATGCCTTCATATTGTATTTAATATGAATTTACAGTTTCGTGCGACTTTTGTTTCAGAGCTAGAATAACCGAATACATACACAGGCCTTTTGAGGTACTTGATAATTTGGACTTGAGGAAAGTAAAACGTGTATTCCTAATAAAAGATCGAAATTCGAAAATGTTCACGATATTTCATTTACAGAAGGGGAGCCCGTGGCTAGCGAGCTAGTCTCTCATGCTAAAGTTGTGAGTTCGAATCCCAGTCCCGGTAGGGCTTTAATAAGGACGGAATTAAATGGGGGGATCCACTCACAGCCTCTCCCTCGGGTATGTGAGACCCGTCAGCCAAATGGTGGTCGCTCACAAAATTAGGCGTAAGGAGTGATGATTCCTACAGATTTCATCGAGAAACGCGGGGATTATACCGCAGAGATTACACCGCGAGAACCAGGGCCTGCACGGCCTGTCGCGCCACTGAAAAGAAAGAAAAAAGATTTCATATACAGGTAAGTCAAATTCATAAGCATGGTGCTGATTGAACCTACTAATAATATACTTCTTGCTAAACCTCTCATAAGCGCATTTGCCAATTATTTAGTAAATAGATATGATGTCAGGATTCCATTGCCCATGAATAGATAAGCAGATACACCTGTGACCAGCGGAAGACTAGGCTATTATGCCGTTAACAAAGCCAGATTTGGCACTTTGTCCCCCGGAATCCCAGAACCGACTGACTATCCATCAAAAGCTCACTCTAGCAGAGGGATCCTCCCATCCCCGAAGAGCGAACCCTATTCAGTGGCCACCCTAATCTCCCTGGGAGTCCGAAGGTGCCAGTCCAGGAGTCATCCATCAGTGGCAGATGTCCCCTTCACATGGAGTGCCTACCCGATGCCTTTATGTCCGCTTTACCTAGCACATTCACGTCCTGTCTTTTCAGCCGGAGGTATGAAGATAATGTTATTGGAAGGATTATGGATATCAGCATTAAAGTGCGGTAGCTAGGGGTAGTTGGGCTCAAAATTTTAAAAATAATTCCAAATAGTGTAGTTTGCGGGTAATAAGGTTTAACTTTTAACAATTAACGAAATAAACATAAGTTCATAACAATAAATATACGGTAATTTTATTTCCCTAAAATATATATGATAGTTGGGGAAAGCATTGTGATTGTAAATATTTTTGAATTCCACTTTTAATAAAATAGAAATTTCATATTTTAGAAACGTATTACAGCAATGTGTTCAGCATAATCGATAAAACAGTAAAGCCGCTTTATACCCCGCATTTTGCATGTTTTTAAGATTTTCACAGAACCGGCTCAAACGATTTTAATTAAACTAGGTATATCAGAGTCAAATTAAGTGGGCTTTAATATCATGTAGGTTTCATTCTGCATGCAATAGTCTGAAAGTGATTTCTTTCTCTAAAGTATCATTAATTTTGTTGATTCGAAAATCTTGTTAGCACTGAAAAAAAACGGGTAAATATACAAGTTGAACAAATTTTATAAACAAATAAATGAGAAAATGGCGGGCATATATATTTTTTTTTTCTTTAAATATAGAATAGTGATATTGGTGCATAATATACCGTTGGAAAGCTAATGATTTTAGAAAAAAAATCGTATGCAAAAATTGGTACAAGTTAATGGAGATAGACGAAAAAGGGATAAAATCAAATGACTGTTGTATGTAATAATTTCTATTGTTAGATTATTTACTCTAAAACCCGTTTCTATCAAAGCTGAGTGTAATTCTTTTAATTTTTCCCAACCTTCACTTCCTTTGAACGTTCTTTGACTGATTTTAACAACGGGTGTAAATGAAAATCACCCACCATATTTTTAAAAAATACTAAATAACTTTAAGATAAAAAATCAGGGAAAACTTTACAGACCTACATTGCAGACGTTAGTTTTTTACAATTATTTCAATTTCCCAAATTCAACGATCTTACACTGGGGCGCAGTCATTATTAGTTATTTAAAATAGTTGTTGACTTAAATAATATTTATAAAATGGGACGTAATGAAAAAAAAATATATAATAAAGGCTCTAAACTATTTTTCTGAGAACTAATAAAGCAAAATATAAACAAATACATACGTAAGAATATCATATTAGTAAATAGTAATGTTAAGACTGAAAACACCTACCATCTAGTAACCGACTAGAGCTTATACATAATGGAATTTTAATGAAAAAAATTAATAACACATTTACAACTCTCTTATTGGAGCTTTATAATTGTTTACACAAAAATAAATTTAAACCAAAAAGTTTAAATGATTCACAACGACAACAATTAAAAATGTGAATTCACAAAAAATAAAAGCGAAGCTTTATAAAATTCAGATTGACTTGTTTTGTTTTTTTACTTTATTTTGGTTCAATACTATTTAAAACACATTCAGAGATTTTATAATTAGTCTCTCCTATATGAATAGTATTGGTTCGTTGAGAAAATAATGCAAGACTACAGTTTTCAAAGATAAAAAAACAGAATTATCTGTTTGTATTTATCAAGTTACTGTCCAGATCATCTGCTGTTACCGTAAAAGATTCATTTTTAATCACATGTAACAATTGAGACGTTGATTTCAAAAGGTACTAAAGGACATTTTTTACGAAATTGATTTTTTTACATATTTGTATTCCCATCATTTAGTTTTATCTAAATATTCTATTTGATGTTATCTAATGAACTAATGTACTAATTACGCATTTATTTTCGTTCGAAATCATTCTAAAAAAATTCATTTTATAACTTTAATATGATATTATTATAGTAAAAAAATAATTCTAAATTGTAATGCAAAAAGGCCCAAATTCGCTGATTTAATAATATATTAATGCGAGATTTTCGCGCTTCCTGTAAAATTTCCTAAAATGTACATAGTACCTTTTGGAAATCAACGTCTCAATTGTAGACAAAAAAGGATTGATTCTGTTTTGTGAAAGAAGCCAGGATTTTTCCTCGCACATTTTTTGTGAATAATTTCAAAACTCAGATTTTTTTTTCCAGCGGGCATTTAATAAGTGAGGAACCAATCTTTCGAGTTTCTTCACGTTTCCAATCGCCAAGAGGTGGTTTGCTTTACTGACGATTTGCTTCAAAAATTCAAGTTCTCAAAACGTTGTTTTGGGATTATGTTCTACCAAAGCTTACAGATCATCTTCCAAAAGCCCTTCCACGACTCTCGCTTTCTTTCAAGCAGAAATATCTCGCTCGAAATTATATATTTTTTGGGGGCGTTTACTTATGCTGCTTTAACACTTAGTTATGTTAGACTTCGTTCCGATCGACTGTAAACTAATAAAATAAGATTATACTAAAATCACGCTTTAACATCTTAGTAAAGACAGAATCATTTCCAAGGAGCGAAATGCTACAGTGGTAAGCAAACATTTTCTTTTGGAAGGTTGACATTCAGGCAAATGAATAATCGAGCAAACATAAACAATGTATAATATATAAGGGCATACGCAGAGAAAAAACTAAAATCCTGCATTATTTTCCGGACAACCCAATAATAGTGCGATGAGATACCAGCCATACAGTATTTGAAGAGATACGGATAAAAAAATAATCAAAGATATAATAGAAACATTTGCACCAGCAACCACGACCGTAAAAAAAACAAAATTAGTTTTCATCTGGTTTCCGACCGTTCCAACAGGAAAGGAACTGACAGAGATAAGACTGTCATGAAGCTGTGACACGGACAATAGAAGGAGGAGCATCGTCAGAACAGATAGCAAAACCATTGCCTCTGACAGTTCCATCAGTTTCAGGATTTTTCGCAGGATTTAGAGCCGACCATTTAAGCTCCGGGATGTCGGATATACAGAATAGCGAGAGAGTATACAATAAATTATATGGGGTTTACGTAATTACGATCACGGAATTGCTTTAAAGTTTTTTTAATCAACCCAAAGTGACGTTATCAGCAAAAACCGTATTATTAGAATGCAATTGTTACCGTTATTTATTTTTTGCCAGAATAGTTTTTTCGTCGTCAGACAATTGAGACGTTGATTTCCAAAAGGTACTAAGGGACATTTTTTACAAAATCGATTTTATTGCATATTTATTTCCTCATCATAAAGTTTTATCTAAATCTTCTATTTGATTTAGAAATAGAAGCGCTTTAAAAAGCGATTTAGAAATGCAACTATTTTCTAAAGATACTGATAACATTTAGTTTCGTTTTCCATCCTCATCACCTGACCTGAGCCATTCGATTCACCCTGCGGACAATGTCATAAGGTCCATACAGCACATATAGTTCGCTGTTCTTTCGGATTCTCCATTCACACTCTTCCAACACAGGTACATAAATTTCGAAGATTCTCAAAGTATTTATTAAGGAAGTGCAAAGAGTCCAAGTTTCGCTGAGTATATCACTACCGGTCTTGCCAACGTTTTATATAAGCATATTTTTTTCGTTAGTGCGGTGTGATTGTGGCTATGGCGCCCTCACTTAGCTTCCGCTGGCTCTCACCAGTGATGCGGCTGAGAGGGAGGCGCTGGATCCTTTGGACTCTGCTGTCCTTCCACAAGTGGGGGACAAGCCCCGTCCGGGTTCCCGAGCTGATTGTAAATATTGTACATAGGTATGAATGTGACATGTTTTGTTTATTATTTGTTAACTTCATTTATTTGTATTTATTTTGTCTACTTAATTTTGTTATTGTATACGTTTACTTATTTTGATTTTATTTTATGTAATTGACTTTCCTTTGTGTTTATATTGTAAATATTGTATGAATGAGATCCTGTAGCACTATTATTATTGTCTATTATGACAAATTGTAATATATACGAATAAAAAAAAAAAAAAAAAAAAATTTTTTCGTTAGTGACAACTGCAATGACCAAAAGAGTCTATCATTTTTACTTATAAACCATTAATAACAATAGATCATAATGATAAAAAAATACACACTTAATCATCATTATTATCAAATTTATCGAAACTGGAGAAATATACAACAAAATATTGTAAAAATCTGGTGTGGGGAACACGCAACTTTGACTTACCTCCGTTTTTAAAATCAACTAAAGAATTTTCAAATACAGTTAGAGATAAAAATGAGTTAAACTATTTAAGAATTAATTAAATGTAATTTCTATAGAAACATGTGTTTTATTAAAAAATCTATTATATTATAATCTAAAATAATCACTTAGTTATATGGGCTTTTCATCACTCTCTACTAACTTTTAAAAGCTTGTGTATGAGATAATATTTTTTCTAAAATCTCAAGCTTTCCAACGGTATATCATACATGTATATTACTGCTCTTACGTTCAAAAACAAAAAATTGTGTAAAAAATATATTTTTTCAGTTTGCTCCTTTAGTTGGGTATCAAATTCATTAAATTTATATATTCACCTGTTTTTCATCAGTTGTAACAAAATAATATAGTTATTTTTATAGAATCAAAAAAATTAAAGGAACTTTTTTAGAGAAAGAAAATTTAAAATATCGGCATTTAACCCCTGTAAAACCATTTTAATCCGAATAAAACCTAAATGATATTAAAGCACATTAAATTGCATTCACACACTCACACAGACCTTTTTGCTGGACTTGGTTATTTGGACTCAGAGGACCCTAAAATGTGTATTTTCGTTGAAAACTGGAATTCGAAAATTGTAACGATCGCAATACTTTCCCTTACTATATAAAGTAAGTGAAAGTAAAAAAGGATAAACGGCTTATCGCTATTTTCTTCTGAGCTTGAATTTTCTGAGGTATAAATATATATATATATATATTATATATATATATATATATATATATATATATATATAATATATATATATATACAAATGAGCATGCGAAACAATAACGTAATCTGCTTTCGGTTTTAAATTATTTACTTCTTTAGCAATTAAAATCTGCAAAAGGGTAATATAGGAAAGTCAATCGTCACCAATTTCTCGGAACTGTTAAAGCGCGTAAATATCCTCTATCACTCGCGCTAGTGAAAAAAAATATGGACACCAATAACGGAAATACATTCTCCCATCAAAGAGCAATGAAATGTGGATGCAGATGTATTTGTGTTCCATTTGGCTGAGTGATCGGGCGGTCCCCCGGCGCTTCGGAAAACATATCACTCCCTCTTCCGCGTACTATCAATCACCAAAGCCCAGATAAGCCCGCGTCCGGTCTCAAAAAGTATCTGCAATATGCTCCATTTTTAACAACAAACGATCAGTCTCATTCAGTTCAAATTTGTTTATTTTAAAATTATTCATTGGCTGAAAGTGGCCCATTTCAATATTTGCATTTCCCGCCCTTTTTTCAAACATTTCCCTCTCTGGTTTAAATATTATATTTTTTTAGTTTGCTGGAGCGTTATAATCGATGAAAAGAGTTATGTTAGGGCAATCGACCTCTGGAGATTTAACATCACTTATTTAACCTTTTCTTTTCTTTTTTTTATTCCTAGTTCGTGTTATCATCAAACCATTACCAAGTTACATCCCATCCTAGAATCATGACAACAAATACCATGGTTGAGTGCAGATTGCAAAGGTGTGCATCACATTTTTCATGAATATTACATATTTTGAATAAATATCCTTGAGTTATCCGTATATGTTCATCAAAACATTTATAGTACCTTCATTATTCATTCTTGTTGTGACTTTTTAAGGTTTTAAATTCTTTTAATGTCGCTTAGGACATTTCTAAACAAATAACCTTGAAGACATATTTGTACAACACTTCTTACAGTGATAAATAGGAGTATAAACTCGACATAATTTCAAGCTAAAGACTAATAACAGATGTTCTATAAAAGAACCAGAATTGGACCAGATTGATTTAGGATCACGCTACATGACGATAGAGACCGAGAAGTGAAAGCTAAAAGTGTGTGATAAGTCGGCGATCGTGAATTACCACAAACATTCAACCTATTATAATAAATCTACAATAACCGCATTGTCGTCTATGTAACTATATTTTATTTTTTTTTTTTAAATTCAAAAGTGCTGCAAATTATTCAACGATGGTTATTATTTCCTAATAAACAAATCAGAGGGGAATTACAATTCATATAGCTGTTTAGGCAATTGACTTATACATATAGCGATAAATTAATCAGCAAAACTATATATTTATATTGAAGGAAAATCACCAATCACTAGTGCTAAGTTCAAAACGCAAAGCACTAATTTTTTCTCTAATTTCAATATTGTATTAAAGTTTTCGGTATACACAAATTCGTACGGCGAACAAGTAGATTTATTTGCGGGAGAAAGGCGGAGGATACTTTTGTTTTCCTTCTTAGTCGATTATAAAGATTAGTTATTGGAAATAATAAACCAAAAACATATTTTCTTATGTAAATATCACAACTGATTGTTTTGAAGTATCTTTGAGATTTAAACATAATATTTGATGTTATTATTCGAGTTCATTAAAAATAATTATGCATTCACTCTTTCCTGCTATTATCTTTTCCCTAATTTATTTGCCGACCTCTGTCATACAAAATAAAATCGTTAAGGCCCAGTTGCACCGACCTTGGCTAACAATAAATTTACTAATCTGGATAAGTTAATCGCGGGTTAACAGAAATTCCGTTGCCATAATCATAGTTAGCCTTAACTCCGTGTTAAGTAATCGCGATTAGTTTATTCACTTTCCGACCTCGATTAAATATTTAACCCAGGTCATAGTGAGAGCATTTGGTGTGATGAAAAGAAGATTTCCTTGCCTTACATAGGAATTCGAATGGCGCCAAAATTGTTTCCAAAAAAAACAGCAGTAATATTATTGTAGCTGTTGCTGTCCACAACATTGCACGAGAAACCTAATACATTTATCATATGTCAGAGGACTAATTAACACAATTTTTTTTAAATAAAAGGAAATGTAATAATTATGTATTCATTGTAATATCTACTTTATTAAATCAATCAAACCTTTCTCCTTTTGTTGTCAAGCGGTAATTTATATATTTAGATTTATCAATAGTTTAATTTTTGTATTTTATTTACATAATTTTTCTCGGTAATTTAATACATTTATTGTTTCTCATTGTGATGAAAGAGTTTTTATCAACTTTTCGATAAACAATAGTATTAGCACAGTTAAATTAAATTTCTTGTAAGAGACCAGACCATGAAGCGAAATTGTCACCTTTAAAATTGAAAATAAAAAAAAACATTTTCAAATTGACTAAAAGTATATAGGTATAGCCAAAAAATTGCAGTAATTTGTCAAGGTGTTCATATAGGGTATTGGTAATTTGCTTCAAGAGTTGAAAGGTTTCATAATGAAAACCCAGCTTCTTTTATATAAATAATAATTAATAAATAATTATGCTACTGAGGGTTTTCATTAGATTGTATTAAAGAATTTTAATATATGGTTCTAGGATTTTTTAATGGGAGTAAAAAATCCTTTGTTACGCCGTCCTTCGGAGGGGACGTTAAAAGGTGGTCCCGAGCCTGTGCGATGTCAGGTACTCGTTAAAGATCCCTATCCTAATAAAACCTGGATAGGCAAAATTTAGGACTCCCACTGTAGCATCGTCCGATTGCCATAGTAGCATAAAGTGACGTTAAATAAATAAACAATAAACAAACAAATTTTAATGTATATTACTTGGCATTGTTAAAAGATCATTTTAATCACCTAACCGTCTAGAGGGTTAGAAATTGTTGACGAATGAAATGACGTCACATGCTAACCCATGTTAACAAACTCGTATTTAAACACACGCTGTTGGTGCAACCGGGCCTATAAGGCTCCTACATGTGAAACCTACTAACATCTATAGAACAAAAAAAGTGATAAGACGTTAACCATAAGGTAAATAATGAAAAACAGCAGAAATTGAGATGAACGAATAATCAGTTTTGAACAAGACATCTGATTACTTCAAAATGACGTTATCTTTTTGTAGTCAAACTTGAAACATTTTCAGGCAAAGCTTTCGATTGATGAAAAAGACGGAGCCTGGCTACAGAGTTGATTCGTTGGCGACAAGTTGGGGCAATAATTAGGAAAGAGTTTTGAACTCGTTCGTGAACGACGAATGGCCCCAGTTAAGGTGACCGCTATCATCCAACTTCTGTATTTACGGTTCTGATTGCTTTGCCCCCTCGAATATTTTAAAGTTTTCCAAGGGACAAGGGAAGAGAAAGGGGGACTCTCCAGATCGAAAGTTGGGTAATTTCCACTTAAAACTTGGCAGCGGAGGTGTTAAAAAACTGTTGAACAAAGATTTCAAGTTGCTCCGAACGGTTGCCAATTCAATCAGTACGTCAGCTTCAGTTGGCCAATTCATTAGTTGCCAAGCCGGTGAAATGCGGAGATAGGAAACAACCTGTCGTTTCTTCAGAAGAGTGTTTTGGAGGTAACTTATTACAAGGTTAATTAATTTACTTTAAAATTTGAAAGATTCCTTTATCTTTTCATGTCTCAGTACGAAAACACAAGGTTTTACAGAGGTAAATTCCTAACAGATAAACTTGTAATCATATAAGTTTTAAGCATTCCACGTAGCTTTATAGTGACAAGAAATTCGAAATATTAGAAGGACTGCTCGATCAATCGCATTAACTGTTATTGTTGCTTAGTTTTCGTTTGAATTTTTATAAATATCGATTAGAATGATATGTTATATTCATGAATATCAGATTCGAAGTATTTATACATATATTTTTATTTAAATACTATACTTTCAGTTTACTGTACCATGATATTCTGAGTTAAGTTAGAGTACTCAACATCCGGAATCATCAAATTCCTTATTTAATTATTTTTTTCAGGAGCTCTACCATTGGGTAGTTCCTCTACAAAACTTTTTCATGTTTCATGTTTATCATGTATCATGTTAACTAGTTGTATGAAGTTATGAAGTACAGTTGTAAATTTCAATAAATGATGTTAATAATAATAATAAGGATTGAGCTAGGGGATTAGGGTGATGGATAAGGTTCTGATGAAATTTAGAGAATTTTAATGGTATAAGGTCTAAAATAAATGGAATATTTAGGTCGCGGTGTAAGGTATGGTTGGATACATAATAAGGAGCATTAACTATTGTTCGGAGGACTTTTGATTGGAAGGATTGAATGCGTTTGATGTTAGAATATTTGGCTGTCCCCCACAGTTCAAGTCCGTAGGTCCAGATAGGTTTCAGTACTGTCTTGTATATTAGCAGTTTGTTCTCGATAGATAATTTAGAATTTCTGTTCAGTAGTCTGTATAATTGTCCAAATCGTCGATTAAGTTCTTGTCGTTTAAGTCTAGTATGCGGGTTCCAAGTTAGTCTTTTGTCCAGAAGGAAGCCAAGATACCGGACTGTGTCGGAGAAAGGAAGCGGAACGGAGTTAAAGAGAACTGGAGGGCAGGATTGTCTTCGAAGGGTAAAGGTGACATGTCTGCATTTGGATTGATTTACTTTGATTCTCCAGTTGTTACACCAGTCTTCAATTTGAGAAAGGTGCGTTTGGAGGCCTATAGATGCAATTTCGGGATCTGAGTGAGAGGATAGGATAGCGGTGTCATCAGCGTACGTTGCTAGGAAGGTATTAGGGCAAACAGGAATATCAGCCGTGTATATGTTGTAGAGGAAAGGACCGAGGACACTGCCCTGAGGAACACCGGATTCGACTGGATAGTAATTGGAATATTCTGCACCACAGCGAACTCGGAAGGAGCGGTTTGATAGATAGGATCGGAGGACTAGGTATATGGATTGGGGTAAATGGTTTTTGAGCTTAAAGAGTAATCCCGGGTGCCACACCCGGTCAAATGCTTGCGTTATGTCCAGAAATGCACCCGAGCAGTACTCCTTGTTCTCAAGGGCAGAGGAAATATGGTCAACGACTCGGAGCCCTTGCTGAACGGTTGAATGCTGGGAACGGAATCCAAACTGATGGGAAGGAATAGTGTGGGATTCTAATAAAGGTAATATTCGTTTGAGGAGGATTTTTTCAAAGATTTTTGAAAGGATTGGGAGTAGGCTGATAGGTCTATATGATGTCGTTGTGTTAGGAGGTTTACCTGGTTTTAGGAAGAGAATTATAGTGGAATGTTTCCATAAGAGAGGAAAATGAGTAGTGCGTAGAATGGAGTTGTAAATATATGTAAGAAATATAATGGCTTTAGATGGAAGCTGTCTGAGAATCTGAGGAGTGAGGAGATCGTATCCAGGAGATTTACGGAGTGCAAGTTTTCGGAGCTCCACACATCCTTACCATCCTCCTAGAAGGTTGAAACGGCAGTGGCCTCGAGACCTCTTGTAAAATGTATATTGGAGTTCTAGCATTGGCTAGATTCTCCACTCACGTGCTGTATGATTGTGAATTGTATATAGGTATGAGTGACTTTTGTATATATTTTATTGATTTTGTTTTGTATATATGTATATTGTATTATTATTATATAAATTTATTGTTTAGTATATATCGTGTGAATGTAGTATGAATGTTGTACTTCATCACTATTAAAAATGTCCTAAATTGGACAGATTGTAATATTGCTCAATAAAGAATTGTTTCATAGTTAATAATAATAATAGGCTTACCGAACCCGAAGGTTCGATGCCGATACCACCAAACTTCGCCTGCATAGACTCGTCCAATGTTCATCGGTCAAGCCCAAGCCCCCGAGATCAGCCTTAATGCAATTCTCCCATCGACGCTTCGGCCTACCTTTCGGACGCCTACCAGTCGGTTCAGCGAATACCAACTTTCTCGGAATTCGTTCCTCACTAAGCCCAACAACTTTACGCGCCCATTTGAGTCTCCGCGATGCTATCAACTCAATTATATTCACAGGATACAAACTCCGCAATTCCGCGTTTTGCAACCTTCTAAACTCCCCAGTGGCCTCATCTCTCTTCGGACCAAATATTTTACGCAGTACCTTATTCTCGAAAACCTTAAGCCGTTGTTCATCCTTCAAAGTAAGCGGCCACGTTTCGCATCCGTAAAGAACCGTTGGAAGAATAATAATAGTTTTATAAATTCTAACCAATAAATGATGTTAAAGAAAAAAAATTTCTTTACGTTTTCTCAGCGTTCTCATTAGCGCTGTTGTGTCCTAGTATTGTTAAGAGATTTCTTTTTATCATCGAATCCTGGAAAGATGAACTATAGATGTCAAGAATTCTTTTAGTAAGCCCGCAAATTTCTATAGAGTGAGGGAATGCGATTCATCATAGCTCATAAAAATGATAGTTGTTTTTATGACTGAAGTATTATTCCGTTATTATTTACTAGATAATCCTGAGTTTTGATAATGGTTTTTTTTTATTGAGGGTTTGCATTAAGATTTCTTTTTTCCATGGATATTTCCGTAGCATATCGCTGTTAACATTTAGAACATTAATTAGATTTCCCTTATGCTTATGCAATGAAACCGGAAAATAAGTTGTTACTAATCTAATTAACACACTTCTTTTTGGTATTTGTATCTTAGTAGCATATTCTAATGATGCTAAATATGCTAAGCAGGATCCCAATCGACGGATAGAACCTAGCTCCAATTAGAATGACCTGAATTTCATTAGCAACTAATTTAAAGTGGCTGTATTTAGTTAGGCCCTGATTGGAACCTATGTAGAAAGCTAATTCACATAATCAGGTCTGAAGGACTAGAATTTTTTGTCTTTAAGAAGCATGCAGTGTCCGGTTTACGTTTCAATCACACTTACAAGTAAAAGAACCAAGACCTTAAGTTTTATAGACCATAAACTAACCTCCATTTTCTTCTAGACCACTAAAGTTAAGTTGTTATGCTTTCAAATTAAAATTATAGCATCATAGCTCTATTGATATAATTTTCATGACAAGAGCCTCTTCTGAAGGAAGCACAAAGGAGTTAAACTCTCGAAAATATTATTATTTGTTTACAAGTATTGATGAAACAAATTTTTTCTCTTAAAATTGTGATTTCCACCTGCCCAAACGTCCAAGAACAATCAGCAAATGAGACGTTGATTTCCAAAAGGTACTAAAGGACATTTTTTACGAAACTGATTTTTTTACATATTTGTAATCTCATCACTTTTTGTAATCTAAATCTTCTATTTTATTTTATCTAATGAGCCCTCAAGTCCTTAAAAAAGGCGATTTAGAAATTCGGCCATTTTCTAAAAGTACTAATTACGCATTTACTTTCGTTCTAATTCATACTAAAAAATTTCATTTTAAAACTTTAATATGATGTTATTAATATAGTAAAAATACAATTCTAGATTTTAATACGAAAAGACTGAAATTAGGTAGTTTAATAATAAAGTAATGAGAGATTTTCGCGCGTCCTGTAAAATTTCCTAGAATGGATATAGTACCTTTTGGAAATCAACGCCTCAAATGTGAAGAACCACGTATGAATGTTGACATGTGAGGCATGAGGAATGGATCAGGACCTATTAGCAAGCCCTTCCTCGACCTGATCGACTAGTAGTTAACTCAGGAGATCTCGTATCCAACACCTTCTTAATCTCCTCCTTGCATTCATAGGTATGGCGGTTTAAGCATGTTGGTATGTCCGTGTAAGTTATTATGAAATCGTAGATAAAGAGTCCTTATGTGTGTGTCCATTGTTGGTAAGTGTAAATCAGTATATAAAGTTTTGTTACTGAAGTACCTTGGTGCATTTGTTACGAGTCGTAAAATTTTGGATTAAAAAATTTGAAGCTTTTTTTTTTTTAAAGAAAGTGTGAAGGAGTTCAACTCGCAAAGATATTATTATTCCTTTACAATCAAGTATTGATAAAACAAATAAAATGTAAAATAAACAGAATGAAACATATATTTTTTTTCTTATTTTTTCTTTACTCAAAAATGCAATGCTGTTAAAAATCAGTAAATGCGATGTAGGGTTTTGATATTGGGAGCATGCCCAGCGGCACCTCTTCCTGGCGTGATTCCTATTACGCATTTATGTCAGGGGGTCCAACTTCTTTTCAACCTTCTGCGAATGAGGCATGTTAGTAGAGGCCATGTTTTGTATTAATGGGTTGTTTTTTCCTTGTAAGTTGTCGTGAAAACGTTTATAAATGATCCGAATCTGTTCGTTGACTGTTGGAACGTGATAAAACATAATAAAATAAATGATAGTTTTTTTTTTTTAAACATTTATTTTACGAATTTTAAAACAATATGTTTTTCCCATCTTATCCTTTCCTGCCAGTCATTTTCTTATTCCCCTGTTTATCATACCATCCTTTTCACCTTCGTACCAGTGTCTTGTAGGACGACATTTCTTCCGCCTTCTCTCCGATATCAATTCGAGAATCCTCTTAGGCCATCGTCCTTCTTTCATCCTCACCACATGCCCAAACCACATGAGGCTCATTGTTTCGACAGTGAAGAGAATCCTCTCTATTTCATTGACCTGATTTTTGATGTAATCATCATGGACTTTGCAATACAAAAGAGACCACATAATCGCGCATTTGTAAAGTAGCGTTCGATTGAACTCTTTTCAAAGTTTCCAAGACTAAGCTGAGTAGATAGTAGTATTTTAAAGGTACGATTAGTTACTTTTTTACTTCTGTACGGTCTTTCACTGCTCTCACATTTTAAAATTTTGCCTGAGAGAGGATTCTTGGAGTCTTAATCTTCTATTTCCTTCTTTACTTCCACAATGGAATCAGCTGATGCGCTCGATGATAATAGTCATACGTTACATCGTCTCTCAGATTTTTGCTTTTTTCAGTAGGAATTCGCTTGAATTCAGTCTGGAGAACATCACAAGACCTCAGGAATACTACGGCAGTGAATATTGGAGAAATTACGGTAAGCAAAGTTATAATTTACTTTGTACAATCACGAAAAAGTGAAAGGAGGGTCACTGATCAGCTGATTGCCGCTAGCTCGGCAAGCTCGGGCTTGCTTTTCTTTTACTTATCTTTCTTTTATCTTTAATTCTTATCTCATTATTTATTTATTATTATTATTATTTTCTTAATCAATGAGATATTTTCATCAAGCCATGTCCTCAAAGTCTGCAAGTAAAAGATCTAGATCTGCAGGTTCAAACTCGTCTCCCACAAAACAGAGACCCCGCCGTGAACAAAATAAAAAAATGATTCCACCAGCGACCACGTCAGCTACCTCATTAGGATCTGAACCACAGCCCAGCACATCATCACAAGGAATAACTGATGAATCCCCGTTTTTTACACCGAATCCATTTCAAATCCTCCAAAATGAAAAAGAAACCATGGAATCTTCTCCTATACCCAGGGAACCACTACCTCCACCAATATTTGTTAAGAATATTAAAAATTTTAAACTTATGTGTGCGCATTTAAACAAAGTAACTGATCCTAATAGTTATTATTGTATAAGTAGAACCAATGATACTAAAATATCTCCGACTACTGCTGAAACCTACAGAAAGATTGTGAAATATCTGACTGAGACCAAAGCTGACTTTCATACTTATCAGCTGCGCCAGGAGAGAGCATTAAGGGTCGTAATCAGAAACCTACATTCCTCAACACCCGTTGAAGCTATCAAAGAAGAACTGACAGAACTAGGATTCCAAGTGAGGCAAGTCACCAACGTTCTAAAAGATAAAAGTCCACTGCCTCTATTCTTCGTGGACTTGGAACCATCAGCAGGAGTCGAAAATATCTATGACCTCAGTAGACTCTACTATACCCGTGTAAAGGTTGAAAAACCTTACACAAAGAAAGACATTGTTCAGTGCCATAACTGTCAGGCATATGGTCATACCAGAAGTTATTGCCATCACATACCACGCTGTGTGAAATGCGGTGAACAGCATAAAACAGAAGAATGTACAAGATCAAGATCTACACCCGCTGTATGTGCTCTGTGCCTCAAGGACCACCCGGCTAATTACAAGGGATGTGAAATCTACAAGAAACTCCGAACCAGATACCAAAAACCTCAGGATACGAATGAAACAGCTGCACCAACCAGAAGCAGAAGAGAACCATCTAAACTTGTAAATTCTAACGTGTCATTTGCCCACTTGCTTGGAGGTGGAAACCAGAATCATGAAGTCGAGGCACTGCCGGAACAACGTTTTCCTCAACAATCTCAATCTATTGTACAACAATCTACTTCTCAAAGTTTACCTAATCTTCAAAAAACTCCTCAACATCAGATTTCTCATATCCCTTCACCATCAAACGTCACAGATCTTACCAGTCTAATGACATCGTTCATCTCCGAAATCAAATCTCTTGTTATGCCGCTTATATCACTCCTTAGAAATCTAGTATCAAATTTAATCCCTGCCTTGAAAAATCCTTAAATGAATTCACCTAACTCCTTATCCATTCTCCTTTGGAATGCGAATGGTGTTAGAAATCATACTGACGAACTGACAGCGTTGTTGCAAGACAAAACAATCGATGTTGCACTTATAACTGAAACAAGACTAACGACTAAACAGTACTTAATACCGCAATAATAACAGTAAAAATACCGCAATACATGACATACCGTACTGACCACCCAGACGGCAAAGCCCATGCCGGTTCTGCTATCATTGTCCACCAATCCCTCTCTCATCATTTACTCCCACTTCCCACCTATGATTTCCTACAAGCCACAGCCATAGTAATCAAGACTTTTTCCTTTCCGGTAACCCTCACATCTGCATATTGCCCTCCTAAACATTCCATTTCCAATTCCGAATTTGTATCCTTCCTGGATTCCTTAGGAAATCGCTTCATTCTGGGTGCAGACTTAAACGCCAAGCATCAGCAGTGGGGTTCCAGAACCACGAATTCTCGGGGACGAAATTTGCTGTCTGCACTCAACTCCCGAAATTTTAATATCCTGCCTCCTGACTCCCCTACCTACTGGCCAACCGATCCTAACCGCAATCCTGACATCCTCGACTTCTTTATCCACAGCGGATTAGGCTCCCTCAACTTGTCTGTAACTCGCCTTGATGAACTATCCTCAGACCATAGTCCACTGATCCTAAAAGTATCTCTCACTCCAATTCCAAAACCCATTCCACCATCATTCATCCGAGGCCCTGTCAACTGGAACCTTTTCCGCCAAATCCTAACCGATAATATTGACCTCAGAGTAACCCTCAAAACCCCAGATGACCTAGATAATTCCGTCTATTCCTTTACCACCGCCATCCAACAAGCTGTCTGGACTGCCTCCTCTCCTAAACACTCCAATATAAATCCTCACCAAAATCATTTTCCACAACATATTATAGACCTCATCCATACCAAACGCCGAGCAAGATCATTATGGCAGCGCACCCGACACCCAACAGATCGCCGCTCCTATAACTTCTATTGTAGACAATTGAAGAGGGAGTTGGCGACCTTCCGTTCCCAGTCCTTTAATTCCTACCTCTCCTCTCTATCAGCTCGTGATAATTCCCTGTGGAATATCACGAAAAAGATCCTAAAATACCATCAAGTTTCCCATCCTCTCCGACGTGGTGATGACTCCTGGGCTGCGTCTGATGAAGATAAAGCCGAGGAATTCGCCACACACCTCTCCAAAGTTTTCACTCCTCACCCGGAATCCCACGCCAATCACACCGCAACAGTGCAAGACTTTCTTATGTCACCAATTCCACTTTCTCTACCTCCTAAAGCTATTAATCCCTCTGAGGTCAAATATCTTCTCCAAAAACTGACCCATCGTAAATCTCCTGGACACGATCTCCTTACTCCCCAGATCCTCCGACAACTTCCGCAGAAAGCTATTATATTCCTTACTTATATTTACAACTGCATCCTACGCACCACCTATTTTCCTCTGTTATGGAAACATTCCACTATCATTCTTTTTCTAAAACCAGGCAAACCTTCCAACAACACTTCATCCTACAGGCCTATTAGTCTACTCCCCATCCTCTCAAAAATCTTCGAAAGGCTTCTTCTTAAACGTATCCTACCCATATTAGAATCTCAAAATCTTCCTTCCCATCAGTTTGGATTCCGTCCTCAGCATTCCACAGTTCAACAGGTGCTCCGAGTTGTAGACCATATTTCCTCAGCTCTTGAATGCAAAGAGTATTGTTCTGGTGCGTTTCTGGACATTGCGCAAGCTTTTGACCGGGTATGGCACACTGGATTACTCTTCAAGCTGAAAACCCATTTACCCCAGTCTCTATACCTCATTCTCCGATCCTATCTCTCAAACCGTTCCTTCCGCGTTCGCTGTGGTGTAGAATTTTCTAACCTTTATCCCGTTGAGGCCGGTGTTCCTCAAGGCAGCGTCTTGGGACCCGTCCTCTACATCCTTTACACTGCTGATATTCCTACACATCCTGATACCTTTCTGGCAACTTTTGCAGACGACACCGCCATCTTATCATCCAGTTCCAATCCTGAAACAGCATCCTTAAACCTGCAAAGTCACCTTTCTCTTATCGAAGACTGGTGCAATGCTTGGCGCATAAAGGTGAACGAAGCCAAATGCAAACACGTAACCTTCACTCTTCGACGAAACTCCTGTCCGCCAGTTTATTTCAACTCATTACCAATTCCTCTCTCAGATACAGTCCGGTATCTTGGCTTACTGTTAGACAAAAGATTGACTTGGAACCCACATACAAGACTTAAAAGACAAGAACTCAACCGACGATTCGGACAGTTATACCGACTACTCAACAGAAAATCTGAACTTACAGCTGACAACAAATTATTAATCTACAAGACAATACTGAAGCCCATTTGGACCTACGGACTTGAACTGTGGGGGACAGCTAAACGTACTAACATCAAACGCATTCAATCCTTTCAATCCAAAGTCCTCCGTACAATAGTAAATGCTCCTTATTATGTCTCCAACTATACCTTGCACCACGACCTTAATGTTCCATTTATTTCAGACCTAATTCCATCCAAATTTTCCAAATTCCACCAGAACCTATTTCATCATCCTAATCCTCTAGCTCAATCCCTATCCAGCTCCACTCATCCATACAACCCACCTAGAAGGTTGAAACGGCAGTGGCCCCGCGACCTGTTGTAAATATATTGGAGTTCTAGCACTGGCTAGATTCTCCACTCAATGTGATGTACGTATGAGTGTGTGTATGTGTATATAGGTATATTGTATTGATTCATTATTGTGTATATATTTTATTGTAATTTTATGCCGTGTAAATATTGTATGAATGTAGTATGTATGATATCTTTCAGCACTACTATTAATGTCCAAATTGGGACAGATTGTAATTTTACTGAATAAAAATTGTTGTTGTTGTTGTAAAAAAAAAAAAAACTTCCACAATACTCCTTGAAAAATTTCAACTGGGTTTTATCTAGTTTCTTGGTATGCGCTCAAGCAGAATCGTTGTAAAGACCGTGAGATATACAAGGGACTGCTGTATCTTTGCTTTTCGGTCACTTGTGTAGATAGATACCTTTAAAAAACTTCTTCAGGGACCAGCATTTGTTACATCCTTTTTTATCTCCGGTATATTTCTTTACTCAATTTTTTTTTAATTAAAATAAATATGGAAAAAAATGGATTCTTTCCACTTGACAAAAAAAAACGCAGCGATTCCTTTCAAAAGTTCCTTTCAAACTAAAATATTTAAGCTCGAATTATCTTCGAGTATTAAATACATACTTCATCGTTTTACAGCCCGTACTGCGAAGATGGGACCAGAATTGACTTGCTGATGAGTCGCCTCGAATGTTAGCGAATCGAATTAGCGAATTAGCATATAGATAGATGGTCTCTGACTAAAACAATTACTAAATTACAACAGTGACATGCTCAAGCACTAACATAACTCCACCCAGTCGTTTGAAACGCGACAACTTATAGTTTGATAACAGTTTATATTTACTAGAAAAACGTTGCTTAAAAAAGGAGTACTCGGTAATGAGCGATTCCTTTGGCCAAATAAAAAATGAAGGACACAATGTGGTAGTGAAGGCTAGGACGTATATTCGTGATTCAAACAGCAAAAGGAAATATGGCCTTGTCGAGATAGTAACAAACTGTTAAATTATTCTAACCAAATATTTCGAATAATCTGGTGCTCGCACCACACAACTTCCACTTACATCCGTTGTTAAAATCAATTTAAATAGCTTTTAGAATTTTAAATACACTTAAGAGATAAAAATAAATTGTGAAAGAATTAATTACATTGAATTTCAATAGAAACATGTGTTTTATAAAATAATCGATTATATTATTATCTATGACAATCAGTTAGTTTTATCGGCTTTTCAAAACTCTCTTTAACAACTATACTTGTTTACAATTTTGTGTATAAGATAATAATTCTTCTAAAATCTTTGCCATTTTCCCCTTCAGTTGGATATCGTATTCGTTCAAATTATACATTTATCTGTTTTTTATCAGTACTAAATAGATGATATAATTATTTTTATTGATTCTACAAAATTAAAGGTACTTTAAAGGAAGAAAATTTAAAATATCATCATTTAAGCCCTTTCAGACTATTTCAATCAGAATGAAACCTACATGACATTAAAGCCTATTAAATCATAAGTCAAATTTTCGATCTGAGTAACACTAACGGACCACTAACTAACTGAAGGGGGAACAGTTGGATATCGTATTCCTTCAAATTATACATTTATCTGTTTTTTATCAGTACTAAATAGATGATATAATTATTTTTATTGATTCTACAAAATTAAAGGTACTTTAAAGGAAGAAAATTTAAAATATCAGCATTTAAGCCCTTTCAGACTATTTCAAACAGAATGAAACCTACCTGACATTAAAGCCTATTAAATCATAAGTCAAATTTTCGATCCGAGTAACACTAACGGACCTTGAATGTGTCAAACTGAGGGGACAAAATAAACGTTACACAATGAAAGTTATAGACGTTACACCCACCTAAAAGAAATTTCCATGTCAAAAACTAAAATAATAATAATAATAAAGGTATTAGGAAAAAACGTGTGAATATAGAGTGTTTTCACTTCCAAACATTATTGATTTTCAAATTTATATGTATTTAGACATGTTTGGAAAAAAATAATTTATATACTTTATTCGTTTTCTTATAAAATATGGACATAAAGGAAACAACTACGAGCTTAATTACCAGTTTTCCCTCTGCTTGTATATCACCATAGGACAAACCGAGACCCACCAGGAGAAGGCTATCTTAAGATGCCAAGGACGATTATTGAATCAAGACCCAGAGGAGAACTAAAGAGATCTTATATCTCCTGCTAAAGACAGAGCTGAAGATATTAATACATCAAAGAGCCATTAGAGCAGCCCCCCTAATGATAGGTCCCGCTCCTTTATCTATCTATCTTAAACCAATATGGATTTATAGGATTCCAATTTCAATTAATTCCCCCTATTATTAAGGTAGTAGACCCTCGGGCTGCCCATTTAATATTCATCCGATGGCCGAAGAAAAAACAACATCCCTGACGACCACGATCCCTGATTGATTGCGCATATAATGCCCATATTTCAAACAATGTCTTCGGCTCACAGGGTGAATTATCTTTTCCCTGAGAAATGAATATTAATGCTGAGTAGCAATTTGCTACGGATCAGTGATTTAGTAATTCCTGAGGTCGAGATCTCTATTCGGGCATGATGGATACCTTCCCAGCGCTGACAGCTTATCAGCATTCCGGCTACCATGCAATTGAACAAGTTATAAACCAATCAGAGAATCGTCTGACTTTTCTAGCGATCTGTAGTAGAAGAAATATGGAAATACACTGAAAATTTTCTAGTCATATTTATAAAATCCATGATTTGTTTTAATTTTCAAAATGAACCTTTGTAACGGATCAAGGGAAAAAAAATTACCCCTCTCCTTTGAACTCAATCTTTGAGGCGACGTTTTAAGAAGATACGTACAAAATATTTAAAAATTTAACCATATATTCGACCATAACTCAGTTAGTTTTAAATTTAGAAAAAAGAGTTTTAGTAAAGTTTTAGGATCAGGATACCACGATGAACAAAAAGAAAAAAAATTAAAGTATTGAATAATAAATAATGAAACATTGCTATTCGATAGAAAATTCAATCCCTACAAAACAAACAATAAAGAATTATTGAACTCGATTAGGAAATAGCGAAAATATATCGTTTTGAAATTAGGAGTGGCTATTTTCTTTTGTGAATTGCAGGATTGCAAATATTCGTCTTTCTAATAAAACACGCTTGACGTGACAACTTGACGCTTACTACTTAATACTTAACGCAACTATCAAATTTTATGTACTTGTATCAAATAATAAACCAATTCACACATTTAATACAGACATTTATTTTGCTTCATTATACATATTACTTATACACGTATACTTAATGCTAAGACTTTATTTCTAATATTCTATTCATAATCGGACGATGATACGATGATGTACAGTTAGAGATAAAAATGAGTGAAACTAATAAAGAATTAATTAAATTAAGTTTCTATAGAAACGTGTGTTTTATTACAAATTTACGATAACCTACGACACCCTTCCCCCACCACTACCATCTTCGTAACGCTACACTTTTGCCTACATGACTCCTGACTCTCATGATGTCATTCCCCCACTACTACAATACTACTTACCCCCACCAACTACCCACTTCCGTAACGCTACACTTTTCCTAACATGCCACCCAGCAAAATGAATTATAAGACGTTGTCACGTAAAAACTTTGATTAATATTTTACTATCACTTACCTATATATGAAATATATAGTAAGGGAAAGTATTGCGATCGTGAAAATTTTGAAAAAACTGAGTCCATATGACCAAGTCCCGCAAAAAGGTCTGTGTGTGTGTGTGTGGTAACTCCCGGTTAAAGCGAAAAGTCCTAAGAAACTGAAATTTTATATTTAAGACAAATATACGCCCGAGACGTAACAAAACCTTTTTCATCAAAATCAGCTTACCAGAATAGCCATTTTATACCGTGCATTTTGCACCTTTTTACGATTTTCTCAAAAACAGCTTTAACGATTTTGATTAAACTAATTTTAATTTTTTATTGTAAAATTTAATGGGCTTTAATGTCATATAGGTTTGATTCTGATAGAAATAGTACGACATGGCTTAAATGCCGATATTTTCTTCCTCTAAAGTACCTTTAATTCTGTAGATTCTATAAAAATAACTATACTATCTTGTTAGCAATGATAATTAACAGCTAAATATGCGAATTGAGCGAATTTAATAAATAACCAAAGGAGAAAACTGAAAAAATATTTTTTTAATGCAATTTTTTGTTTTTGAGCAGAATAACAGTAATATAGATGTATAATATACCGTTGGAAAGCTAAAGATTTTAGGAAAAATATTTCCTTATACAACTATTGTAAAAGATAACGGAGACCGATAAAAAGCTGATAAAACAAACTGATTGTCGTAAATAATAATATAATAGATTTTTTTAATAAAACACATGTTTCTATTAAAATCCAATTTAAATAATTCTTCAACAATTTATTTTCGTTTAGAAATTCTTAAATTGATTTTAAAAACGGAGGTAAGTAAGTTAGAGGCGTGTGTTGCCCGCACCAGATTTTTTTACTACCTACACAGCTAAATGAATTGTTATTCCGCAATATAATTATTTGGAAATAATAAACTATTGTGTAATACTTTGCAGAGTTTTAATAATATTCAAGAAATATATTATATCCGAATATATTTAGAAATATAATTTACCCACCTAGTTTGTAGAAAACAAATTAATGCTAAACCTAAAATTCAATTTTTAAACAGCTTTTACTGTACTCGGAGTACCCCAGAAGGTATGATCTTACTAAATGAAGTACTTACAACGAGTTTCACTCATACGAAAAACTTACTATTCCATTCAGGAAGTAAAGTTTCAACTATTAGCATTCTAGTTTCTCATAAATCACCGATTTATTAACTGAGTGCAAAGTTCCTTCGATTATTCTCCTTAGTACTCAATTTTGAAATCAATCCATACTATCATACAATGATCGGACATATAATGATTCCATAGATTAAGTCGTTTGAGAAAAGAGAGAGACACTGAAAAAAAAGCAAATGTATGAGAAACATGTCAATGATGAGGAAAAAATATAATCCATTATATCATCCGAAGCATTTCTTTTCTTTATTTGACTATCGAATTCGCCACTAAGAGATCCAGTCTGCAGGCTCAAGTGTTATATATATATATTATATATATATATATATATATATATATAAGTTAGCTGTGTGTAAGAGAGGAATCATAACAAATATGTAAAAGAGTATTAGGATTAAGTTGTTATCATTGCGATTCCTATATATATAGGATGAAAGAATCAATAAAGTCAGTTGCTAACATACACCTGTGTCGTCTCTATGCCCGAATCCCCCCTTTTTTTAATATAATCATTTGTCATAATTGTAACTGGTGCCGAAACCCGGGAGCCATCCGGATTATCGCGTTAGTTATCGGTGATAGGGGATTCGGGAGTACGATACAAGAGTGAGATATCATGACTGATCCCGCTGAGGAAATAAAGAAGCTCGAGTACCAGTTGGCCCAGGCGTCGGTAGATAGGGCGAAATTAGAGGCGCAACTCACGAAGGCCGAGGAAGTCAAGCAGTTTGAAGTGGTGAAAATAAGAACACAAAATTCCCACTTCATCCACGAGGTGATCAGCCAACTGGAGCCCTTTACCGGAGTGATTGGTGATCTCGAGCATTTTATTAAGGGGGCAAACCAAATCAAGGCGCTATTAGTTTCTCGGGAAGAGATAGGCACGCTTCAGGAGTCTGACGTTCGCCTACTAGAAGCATCTTTAATCGGCCGCATATCACGACGCGTCTTAAACGCTATACAAGGAGACCTCTCTCACACGTGGGAAACGATAAGGGCTAGGCTGAAGAAGCTTTACGGCGGAGGGAGATGGACCCCTGAAGAAGACGTATTTTACGTGCTGAAAGAACGGCGGAACCAGGACCAATCAGAGGGCGAATTCGCCGAGAAAATTCTCGTCCTATACAACAGGGTGGTCGAAAAAATGGTGGAGGACGTGTGGCCAGGCGGAAGCAGCACAGAAGCTAGAGTTTCTGAAAGGTATCATGAAGGTCCACTACTTAACCATTATATGGACCATCCAGGTTCTCTTCCAAGAGACCGCGACTTCGTGGAGTGCGCCCACGACCTCATAGATGCACGAGAGCGGAACGAAGCCCGCTTCGAGAAAACAGAAACCGAGTGGACAGAAGTGCGGTCACCCAGAAGGAGGAATCGAAGCCGTCCCAGGCAGTTCAATAAAAATACTGAGCAACGGCCAGGTAGAGGCCCAGAAGAGCGGAGACGCCGCCCAGAACGACGTTGCTACGAATGTAACCGTACTGGACATGTAGCAGACCAATGTAACCTGACCCGTTGTTACGAGTGCGGGAAACAAGGACACGTCGCGAGAGAATGTCCGAGACGGAATTCCAGGACGAATAGGAGGGACCCGCCACCGGAGCCGATGGAGGTCAACAATCAGGACTGGAGCGGCCGACGACATGACAGGAGGAGCAGCGGCCGTAACAGCAGCGAGGAGTCATCGGGCGAGGAGAGCATCCGCTCGGAGCGCAGCACCCCGGCTACAAGGAGACACCGGGTAAGTGGAGTGGATAATTGGAGAGGAGGGCCGTCCGGGGTAGAGGTAGTGACGCGGCGGGGCCGTTCAGATTGAGGGTACGGCAATTGGCGGGGCAACCAATCAGGGGATCTTTTAATTAATACAAGCGTGAAAAAAGGAAAATATAATAGGTTGCCCGTGGCGAGTCTGGGGAAATCGGGAATTCAGTTTTTAATCGACACGGGGAGTACAAATTCTTTAATTAGCAAACGAGGGGCAGTGAAATTAGGTATTTGGGATGGCCATCAGCTATGTCAGTGTGCGGTCTCGACGGTTAACGGTAGATGTCGAACATTAGGAGAAACCTTTTTTAACCTTTATGATTTAACTGGGGTCGAAGGGAAAATGCGAATCCACATATTGGAAACACTAATGCCGGGGTACGACATTATACTGGGGTGCGATATTCTCCAAAGGGCAGGTTTGAGTATGGATGTCCATGGGAGCCGTTGGCGTTACCAGATAGGGCGGCGGCTATATAACAGCACAGTCGCAGGGGACAGCCGGAATATTGCAGTAGGGGCTGCTGAATGCGGACCGAATGTATTCATGCAAATCGTGGATCAGAATAAGGACCTCTTCTATCGGGACGGGGATTTCTTACCTACTACAGGTAAGACAGTGCACCGCATTCATCTTACATCGGAAACACCTGTTTATGTTAAAGATCGGCGGTACCCTCAGGCCATGCGCGATATTATTCGGGTCCAGTTGGAGGATCTACTTAAACAGGGCTTTATCCTCCCAGCAACTCCCCTTTTAACAGTCCTCTTTGGGTTGTCGAGAAGAAACAGGAATTCCAGGTGCGGCCGGCAAACGATATCGCGTGGTAGTGGACTACCGTAAACTGAATGAGGCGACTAGAGATGAACGGTACCCACTTCCGCGTGTGGAAGACATACTAGACCGTCTGTCGGGGGTGACTGTTTTCAGTACTTTAGATCTCAAAAGTGGTTACCACCAGGTTCGCATGGCTGAGGAAGATATCGGCAAAACGGCGTTCTCTTGGGAGCGAGGGCACTTTGAGTTCGTGAGAATGCCGTTCGGGTTAAAAGGGGCTCCATTGACCTTTCAACGTCTTATGGACGAATTCCAACGGGGTTTAGGTGAGGATTATTCTCAGGTTTACATGGACGACTTGATTGTTTTTAGTAAGTCCGAGAGCGACCACGTCCAACACCTCCGTCAAGTTTTTCACAGGGTTCGCGAATTTGGGCTTAAGCTGTCGCTGGAAAAATCTAAATTCGGGTTGCGGGAAATACGGTTTTTGGGACACGTCGTTTCGCGTGTTGGCGTTCAACCGGATCCGGAGCGCGTACGGGCCATCCTGGAGGCACCTTTTCCCCAGAACGCACGTGGGGTTCGGCGGTTTTTAGGCATGATCAATTATTACCGAAAATTCATTCCTAGGATAGCGGAGCTCACTCACCCTCTTACCGACATTTTAAAGAAAGGAAGAAGGTTCCGATTGGAGCCCGAACATTTCGAGTGTATTCAGCGGTGTAGGGAAGTTCTGACAACGCGGCCACTGTTGGCATTTCCGGATTTCCATCGTCCCTTTCGGGTCACCACGGACGCTAGTGAGATAGCTATCGGGGCCGTTTTATCGCAGAATTTTGAAGGGGGTGAAAAACCGATCGCATACGCGGGAAGGAAGCTGAATGACGCGGAACGGCGCTATAGTGCAATCGAACGTGAACTTCTGGCCGTTGTTTGGGCGGTGGAATATTTTCGCCCTTACATCTACGGTAGGCGTTTCGAGTTGTATACCGATCATAAGCCCCTCCTGCACTTGGGGACATTGAAGGAGTCCTCGGCACGAGTGTCGCGCTGGAAGGAGCGCCTCGCTGCATATAATTTTAACGTTGTGCACAAAAAAGGGGTCGAGAACGCGGTAGCCGATTGGTTGTCGAGAGATCTTGTCGTAAACGCCATCGAGGATGACCAAAACCCAGGGGAGCCGTTTGCCTTACGGTATCTACGCGATTGGGCGGAAAGCGGGCCGGAAATTCCACCGGTAGAGGCGGACCAAGCGGTGGGATCTTCCCCTGGTGACCGACCACCGGAGCTCCCTGAAATTGACGAAATCATTAATGACAAGAAAACCCAGCTTATTATCAAATCGAAGCAGGCCGACGGAATAGAGACGCGTGCGTCCATGTACGAAGGCCTTTCGACGGTCCTCATTCGCACCCCCGTTACGATCGACGAAGCAGAGCTGGAGCGCCTGCTCCTGGAATTTAGTACTCCGGGTCGGGGTTGCCATATTTACATTGGTAATAGAGTAATCGCTGACAAGTTAAAAAGACTTTATAGGCAGGAACGTGTGGGGGTGGGATACCCCTTAATCCGTTGCCTCCGGCAGGTCGAAACGGTTACCGACCCAGCGGTTCAACAACGCCTTGTGACCGATCATCATAGCGGTAAGACTAATCATCGAGGTATCGACGAGACACTCCGTGCATTGAAGTTGCTGTACTATTGGAAGTCGATGGGTAATACTGTACGTGACTGCATCTCCCGCTGTGACATATGCCAACGGGCGAAATATGATCGCCAACCCCCAGTAGCGGCGCAGGTAGCCACACCCACCGCGACGGAACCTCTGAGGGCTGTACAGGTAGATATTTACTCGAATGAAGGGCAGTCGTGGTTGACGGCAGTAGATTCCTTTAGCAAAATCGCGATGGCCTACCCTATTGCGGACAAAACACCTAAATCTGTCTGGGAAGGGATCTTACACTGGTGCGCGACTTATGGTGTTCCGGACGAGGTTGTCTCGGATACCGGGAAGGAGTTCGACAATTCCCTGATTAGGGACGAATGTAGGACTTTGGGTTTTAGTTGGCGGTTGAATACTCCCCATCACATCAAGGGTAGAGGCGCAGTTGAAAGATTACATAACACTTTAGGTGAACACTTGCGGTTACTAAAATTGGGGCGCGATCTCGACCCTTATGATGCGATGTCACGCGCGGTGATCGCCTATAATAACACATACACGCAGCAACTGGATTGTCCCCTGTCGAAATTGTTTTTGGACAGCGTAGACGCGATAGGGGAGACCTCATTACGGCTAACAATAACGCTTTGCGAAATCATCTGCTCCAATCACGAACGGATCGCCGGGAAACGTGGGTGCGAGTTAGGGACAAACTCATCCGCGAGAAACAGACGCGTGTTGACAAGGCAAATAACCGGTCTGTGGTCTATAAAAAGGGCCCGTTGCAGTTAGGAACGCTGGTATATCGCCGCTTGCGGACGGCGCGCAATAAGACCGCGGCGCGGTTTGAGGGCCCCTACACTATTACGGCCATTCGCGAACATAACTTGTTTACCATTCGGGATACTAATCACCCTTTTCGGTCACGCATTGTCCATTTAGAAGAACTTCGGGTTCCCCGCATGGTGTCAGACCTCGTGCCGGACGGTGGCGCTCCTCAAGAAACTCCTAGGAGATAACATTGTCAAGTGATTATATTGTTTGCATAGACACCAAGTTGTAGTGAAGCAAGTTTATTTTTTTCTGTTCTAGTATTCATGTCTGAATTTTAGGTCACAGTGGAGTATTCTGTTTTCTTTTCTCTTTTAGCAAGCATTTTCTGGTTAACAGTGTAAATATTCTTAGATTTAAGGTCACTGTATGTATTTTCTTTTATGTTGTATCCTTGTAATTTGTTTTTTGTTTTGATTTCTCTCTCTTTGTGAGTTCCTCCAGATGAAGGAACTGGAGGGAGGGAGTTAGCTGTGTGTAAGAGAGGAATCATAACAAATATGTAAAAGAGTATTAAGATTAAGTTGTTATCATTGCGATTCCTATATATATAGGATGAAAGAATCAATAAAGTCAGTTGCTAACATACACCTGTGTCGTCTCTATGCCCGAATCCCCCCTTTTTTTAAGATAATCATTTGTCATAATTGTAACTTATATATATATATATATATATATATATATATATATATATATATATATATATATATATATATATATATATGTTAAATCCTCAGTCCACTTGCTTGAAACAAGATCGCGCCATTCTGACCTTTATATGCCATCCCACAGAACTAAAGCCTTCGATCGATCCTTTCTTGCCCGTTCCATTACATTCTGGAATTCCATTCCTTCCAATATACGTAATGCTTCTTCCTTATCCACATTCAAATATCGCCTTTTCCAACACCTATTATTCCAAACTGACGCTTGTTAATCTTTAATTTTAAATTAGATTTTTCATTATAATCGTCATAAGGAATGAATATCCTATGTTTACCTTCTTATTTATTTTTTATTTTATTTCATATATACATGTATATAATATTATTTTTTTTCGTTTGAGTGTTCAAAATCAGTTGTTTCTTACTTTCAATTTACTATTTGTTTACTTTACTTTTTTTACGCTTTTTCTTATCTTTGGTACATAGAGATGTGTATGTACATACATTTATATAAATTTCTTTTTCTACCTCTTTTACTTATGTACATAATTATGTCTATTTAATGTCATCTGGCCAGATGTGCAACCTTTATTTGTAAATTTCATGTTATTCTTAAGGGACAAAGTCCCAGAATAAAATTGTTTTCTATTCTATTCTATTCTATTTATATATATATATATATATATATATATATATATATATATATATATATATATATATATATATATATTATTTATTTTTTTATTTTAATGAAAATTCAATTCTAATATTACAACTCCGGGAAAATTAACACAAATAGTGTAAATAATAATAAAAAGATATAATTATAAAATAGATATGAGACAAAAAATTGATAGTTGATAGTCCAAACTAATTAAATTTTTGCCGTTGAGTTTTAAATTCTTATTCATCCCTATTAAATTATTCTGCTGTGTTCCTAAAGGTAACGATAATTCCTAGGATTCATTCTTTACACTGTCCATACAGCTGATGTCACAATCCATCCGACTACTTTCCTTTCTTCTTATAATGATGACACTAGTGTGTCAATAACGATCCAACTATTGCCTCTCTATCTCTTTTATTCCACATTGAAGTATAATATAAGAATTAGACGATTAAAACAAAATCCACCAAATAATCTTTATCCTTCTTCGTAAACCTATGACATCCTGTCCTACAGTATCCTTTAATAACATTCCGCTTTCCCTTGTTAATATGACTCTGCCTTGACGAACGTCTTACTTGGAATCCACATACAAGAATGAAACGACAAGAAACTGCTCGACGTTTTCTACTACTTGAACACTTAATGAACAAACGTTCAGACATTCCACTGAACTACAAAAAGCTCATCTACACCACTATACCATAACAAGGCATATATGGACGTAGCAAAGCCGTGGGACTCTACTAAACCAACTAATTCTTCTCTTATCCAATGCTTATAATCAAAAATCCTTCATAAAATCGTAAATGAGCCTAATTTTGGCACGAATAAACTTACCCATAATGACCTAAATGTTCCATTTTCTGGTGATTTGGGTCGAACCAGGTACTATTCCTTTCACGATAAACTTAATTCCCACTTTAACCAACTAGTTTCAATCCTAGCTTCTTCTACAATCACTGATAATCCTCCAAAGTGTCTCAAAATAAGATTGTCTCGGGACCTTCTGTTTTAGCTTAGTTTTTGGAGAACTCAATTGTTAGTTTCCTTGTGTGTATCACGTATCACTACTTCTTTAATCATTACTTGGTTAAAATCTTGTCTCACATTTACTAGATGTATTCCGTAATATATTTATAAATTTCATTAAATATATTTTAAATAATAAAAATGTTTTTGACAAATAAACAATAAATAATTGCATTTGTTAATTCAAGAAATACAATGTTAACGAAAATATAATAAAAACAAGCCTAGTAATATCACAAAATTATATTTTTCAAAGATTATTTTCATGAAAAAGTGTCGGACCGACCGTGCACCCTCAACCCTCATAAAGTATGAAGGGCGACAAAAACGCCTGAACCTAGGGTCGCCTAAAATTTAAATCTAGCCACGCTAGAGTTTTTGCTGTTAGCCCCTCTAGAATTAATACATACAGAAACTGTAATATAACTCAAATTTGTGTAACGTGTCATTATAACGTGTTTCTGAAAACTCTTGAGTCAGGATGTATAAACCTAAAAACGGAACGTAGGCAAATGAATTCTACGAAACCAATCCATTCTTCTGTGCAAACTTCAATATGTACATTTTACATGAAAATGAAGAGTTTTAAGCTGTGGTTGGCTTTCCTAGAATTAATTCAGCTAAAAAGTCTGGTTTATCTGACATATATTCATATCATTATTGCGTTTCCACCGTGGAAAAGTCTTTTATTTAAACCACTATATTATACTACATAGATATTTTTATTAACTTTTTACATTAAATTAAATTGAAATATTTTTGTTCACAGGACTAGAGAAACAAGGAGTTTCGTACGAATACTGGCCCACAACCGGTAAGTTACACAAATGTAAATAACATGAAAAACTTTATACCTTACAATGGAATTATATGATTTTTAAATTTCTGAAACTATAGCAAACCCATTATTTAAAATTTTAAAAAATAATCTGATTTTTTTTTATCTTCATATTTTTTGGATATTTTGTATATTATTGTTTTGTATTTTTTTTTTTTAATCTTATATAAGTTATAAAATATCAGTAACAATTAGCTAAATGTAACGATGAATATAAACATTTTAAAACATAAACATCTTAAGCATCTTAAGTACCTAGCAACCAAATAGTTCCATATTTTAATAATTACCTTCACTTTGAATAACTCAACCAAAATTTAGCACTCAATTTGCAAATTAGAAAAAGAATGACTATATTAAACTGAAGATATAGAGCATACAAATATTATTTTACACTATATGTAGGTTTTTGTATATTTTTTTCTATGACTGTACTACAATTTCAGTTCCAATTTGTTACATATAATTCATTTAGGCTTATCATAATAAAAAAATATATAAAAAAACATGTTGCTGATTGTAAGGATATCTCATCCAAAAGAAATCATTTGTAAATATTTTTTGATTTGTAAATATGTAAATAAAGTTTATTTTATGTATTTCTTCTTCTTTTATTTTACACTAAGAAAAATAAAACATCAAGACACGCATAACTTTATCCTAGAAACACAGCGTAAAATAACTAAATGTACCAACCTGGAAGTATATAATGAAACTATATAATATATAGCTCTAATTACCACATTAAATATTTTTACGAATAAACGTAATTAACTATATTAAAATATTTTAAATGATGAAGAAGTTGATTGAATGTGTTGTCATAAATAAATCACAATGACAAGAAAAACTTAATAATTTTTTACAAATTAATTAATAACTTATTCTACAACAAATATAATTTGTAATATAATGTATATAAATTTTTCTGATAACTGTAATTTCTTGATGACCGTACTCATACCGTACATTCAGTCGAGGTCAAATAAATCTCTTAATAAAGAAAATGTAACCAAAATTAAACATTACTGCACTTTTTTAAAAAATGTTGATCACACAAAAAAGTAATATTTTATATTGAAAATTAAAGAAAAAAAATAGAAGTTTAAATTCTCTAGTAAAATGAATAATGATATACCTCACGCAACTTCACAAAGTAAATAAGTAAAATGCGACATAATTAAAAATTTATTCTGGTATTAGTTAAAACTACTAACCAAGAACTAAGCAAAGTTTTTTTTTTTTTTTTTTTTTTTTTAATTTATTTATTTAATTAAGCTTATGATATAAATAAGTAGAAAAAAAAATATTCGATCAATTCAAATTCATTACCACAAAAAATTAAAGCATATGTGATGGAATGTCTATGACCACGACTATTATGTTCTACAGTCAACAATTGATTAATTTTGCCTATTTGTTTTTTTAGTTGGTAATTTCATGAAATAAATAAAAAATTAAAAATAGGAACCAAAGCTCATGAAAAATAAAAATAAATAAATAGTTTGCCTGGCAAAGTTGGCACAAAAATTAAAAATCGGAAAGGCTTAATTAGAGATTATTTTAAAATTTGCAAATTAATAAATGTGTAAATTTGTTAATACACAACAAAACAATATTTTCCGTTGTGATATATATATATATGCTTTTGTAATATCTTCTATTTGCTATTTTTTTTGCTTTGTTATATTCTGCACAGTAAATTTTCTTCAGTATACATGTATTTTTATTTATTTATGTTATCTCATTTATGACATTTATTATATAAAAATATTTATATATACATAATAAACATACGAAATATACTTGAATTAGATAAAATATAGAAATATTCAAAATATGAAAATACTAGAAATAATAAAAATATTTATGGTGTTTATAATAAAAAATATTTTTGTTTTTATCTTCTTACACGGTACTTATTTACTTATTTTCTTCTACTAGTAAAAATAATCCCGACTAACCCTAAGTGGGCCAGACTCCATGGCTACGATGTATATTGTAATGTATATTAAGCCAAAATAATATATTATATATATAAAGTTAATAATTATAAGCAATAGTCATTTTTCTTCATCTAACACACCATTTAACGTTTAAGTCCATTTATTTTGATTCCGTAAATACACAAATATGATAGTAATCATTTATACTTACTTATTTATACCGAAAAAAAAGATTTGCAAACTAAAAAAATAAACAATTACATGAGCTCAGTTCATTGATAATGAAGCTACTTATAGAGGAAAGGAATAGGTTGCAGTGAGCATAACATGCCATCAAGTTAACAACCTTAATTTCATTTAATCGGAGCGACTGAATCTGCAATTATGAATACCCACCTCGATTATTTGCGGGTAATGATAGTCAGGCCTGTGATGGAGGTATGTTTGATGGTCGGATCCGTTATGGTCAGATTATATCTATTCATTTCATTCAGTTATTTACCAAACAAAATTGTTTAAAAAAACAAAAACAAGTACTTATAAATTTAAAAAAATAAAAAACCAAACAAAAAAAAAACCAAAGATTCGACGGCGATAATAATAAATGTCGCCTAAACAGATTCCTCCTACAATCATTACAATAGTTTATATAAACTTTTCAACGTTTTTCCTACATTTTTCTAGTGTTGTCGCTTTTTTTGACAAGCTCTCTCTCTCTTTCTCTCTCTCTCTCTCATGGTGTTGTTCAAATCAAACTTTTCGTGGAACTTTCCAGAATAAAAACTCAGGGGAGAATATTTTTGGTTATCTAGCATTTGTCGCTAGGATCTACCATTCAAGAGCTTTATATACTATAAAACAATTTTTTGTTTTCATCCTGAAAAATATAACACATTTTAAACGCTCTAGCTGTATTGGTGTTGCTAGAATTGAATACACACACACACACACACACACACACAGAGGGTGTTTCGTAATTGCACGGCACTATTTTAGGTATGTGTTCACTGACACAAAATATAAAAATAAAAGTTCATATTAACATATATCTCAAACTCATTTATTATAGAGACATCAAAGGTGAAAGATTTATTATTTATTTACTACATTAAGACTGACTGTACAAGTCAAAGCATGTTTAATACTAAATAACAGGTTTTAATCACCTGATAGACAAATTGTACGATACGCAATGATAGTAGTTCCTCATCTGTGTTGTCTGGTGTGTTTTAGTGTATCATCGATGTATTTATCATTATTTGTCTAGTTCTCTATGTTTTAGTGGATGTGAATGCTGTGACAAAGTTCAATAGTTGATTTTCATGGGAGACACCATACATGTATTCACTTTTGCAGAATAAACAGACATGCTTTTCAATTTAAGACACATAAATTTAATTTAAATTATTTTTTTATATTTAACATTTTTTGCTACGACCAACCTTTAGGAACTCTCTTGGTCTGAGTGAAAATAGTCACGTTTTGTTGTTGTTGTTTCGGTTTAAAGACAAAAAACTACGAGTGGTTATTATTGTCCAAAAACATCTTTAGGAGACGATTAACTTACCTATGATGAAGAGAAAAAAAAAAAATAAATAAATAAATAAAAAAAATAAATAAATAGAAAAATAAGAAATAAACAGATAATAAATAATAATATAAATAAATAAAAATTGTGAGTAAAATATCAAAAATTGCGTAAAATAGCCTGAATGTGTTAAATGAGGTGATATAAACGAATGTAAGAACATGGTGAAGACACCAATTTAATGACACCTTCGACGGCCGGATCACTAACGCTCAATGCATCCGAGACTTTACGTGGTACGCAACATTTTACAAATTCCCTACTATAACGAGGACACTCTTCAAAAATATGACTTACTCTGAGAGTCACTTTACACAGTTGACATCGAGGTGGATCCCTTCGTGCCATGAGGTGCTCATGAGTGAGACGGCAGTGTCCTATCCTTAGGCGGGCGATAACTACCTCCTCACGCCTGCACTTTCTTGATGATGAGACCCAGCAGCTGATGGTCGGTTTGACATTTTGTTGTTTTTGTTTCAATTTGTTGTTTTCAAGAGCGGTCCAAAACTGTTGCCATTCATCTATGATCTTTGCGTTTATTGGTTGAAACAGCTCAGATGATGAAATAATATAGTCACGTTTTTCTTAACTTTATGAAGTGTTGGGCTTCATAATTCATTTTTTTTCATCATGGATGGCTTCCCAGGAGTCGCGTAAAAAAAAAATCGGAATTCGAACGCGAAAAACAAATTTTATTTAATTTCTCTGGTTCCAGAAAAGGTAGAAAAATAACTTTGGTGTCAAAATTACTCTATTTCAAAGCGAAATAATAAAAAAAAAATAAGCCCATTAAAATATATTTTATAAGTTTTATGCTTGGTTATAACCCTAAAAATAAAATAACCTCGTCAAATCACTACTTTTAACAAGGTTTCTTACTCCTAAAAAAAGTTAATTATAATTTTTATATTTTTAAATTCCATTTTATGTAGTGTCTATATATTAAATAAAACAAATTTTATTTAATATCTCTGGTTCTGGCGAAAGTGAATAAATAATTTTGGTGTCAAAATTTTCCCATTTTAAAGCAAAAAAATGAGCTATTAAAATATTTAAGTTTTTTGTTTGATTATAACATAATATAATTTAAATTTATAACCAAGCTAAAAACCTAAATATTTTATCAGCTTTTTTTTTTTTTTAATTATTCCGCTTTAAAATAGGATACTTTTAACATCAAAATTATTTTTTTCCTTCACATTCCGATTTTTTTACGTGACTCCTGGGAAGAGTTGGCCTCAAATATTTTTCATATCATTTTGCAAATATTACGTTTCGTCTAAAAATATTTCATCTAAATTGATGGGACACATTTGGGTTTCCTCTCTTTGTAAGTTAGATTCCATATAGACTGATCCATGATACATCGTTTTCTCATTCATGGAGAAACATGAAAGACATTTTTTTTTATTGATTAAAAAGTTTCATTATAGAAAATAATAAAACAAAATAATAGATCCCTACTTTAGACAATTAAAGGAGTGTCAGAACATCCCTTTTTTATTTATTGTGTATGACTTTTCACTTATAAGAAAGTAATGAAGGAGAAAAGAACCAATATGAATAGAAAGCTTTTATTACTAGAAATGCCTAAATATCATCCCACAATAGTATCATTGTAACCGTGGTTTTAAGAACAAGACCTAGCTAATAAAAATAAACAGCCATGACAGGTAATGAATGGAGTAGTAGCCGTAGCCAGGTCAATAATCCTAAAACTGACCAGAATAGGCAGACGACCGCGCGGCTCCAGCAATTACAGAAGCTGATCACCCAGCATTGTCTACCCCTGAATACTCCACCCCCACCTGCAAGCCCTCAGTCAATTCCTTCCTCAATTACACACACCGTCGTCCTTCTTCATTAGGTGATAACATAATCAACCCTATTGTGTATAATTCAATATTATAGAATCGCCTATTTCTCCAAACGACCAAATAATTTGGTTTATATTCAGGAAGGAAGGTGATAATGATAATATACAAATCTGGTGCGCGCAACACACGACTTTCACTTACCTCCGTTATTTATATCAATTCAAGAATTTTTCAACAGATTTATAAACTAAAATAAATTGTTACAGAATTATTTAAATTGGATTTTAACAGAAACATGTGTTTTATTAAATAATCTATTATATTGTTATCTACGACAATCAGTTTGTTTTATCGGCTTTTCATCACTTTCCGTTAACTTTTACAATAGTATGTATAAGATAATATTTTTTCTAAAATCTTTAGCTATCCAACGGTATATTATATTTCTATATTACTAATCTTGTGTTCAAAAATTGCATATAAAATATTTTTGCTCTTTTCTGCTTTAGTTGTTTATCAAATTCGCTCAATTTGCGCTTTAGCTGTTATTTATCAATACGAACAAGATTTTGTGCCTAATTTTTTTAAATCTACAAATTTAAAGGTAGACTATTTTAATCAAAAAGAAACCTACATTATACTAGAATCCATTAAATTTTACATCAATATTGGGAGTTTAATTAAAATCGTTAGAGCCGTAAATTGTAAAACTGTCCAAAATGCATGGTTTAAAGTGGTTATTCTGGTTAGCTGATTTTGATGAAAAATTAAGACGTATATTGGTCTTAAATATGAAATTTCATTTTCGTACGACTTTCCGTTCTTTCGCTAGACTTAGGACACACCTTTTTTTGGGACGTGGTCAATTTGGAACCAAGAGATCCTAAAACGTGTATTTCCGGTGAAAACTCGAATTCTTAAATTTTCACGATCGCAATTTCATATATTGGCAAATGCTACGAATGACTCAGAAAGAGAGAAGGATGGGTAGATCTGAAAGTCGTCGGCATAAAAATGATATGAGCAGTGATGGATTGAATTGGGAAGATCATTGATAAAGAAGTTGAAAAGGAGAGGGGAGATACTTGAGCCCTGGGCCACACCTGCCGAGAGGGCAAGGAAAGAAGATAGAGGATGATTAGGAATGGAAACTGCTTGAGTCCTGTTAGAAAGAAATGATTGAAACCAACGAATATTTCTGTTAAAATATGCCTGAAAGGAAGTAAATGATTGTTCGGTGCTGATCGGTGTGATCTTTTCCAGGTCCGTATTAGTCAGTCGAAGACGTCCAGATCCTGGTGTTTGTCGATAAAAATGATGGGGTGGCCATCTTCCATCCGGCAGCGCACTCTACCGCCAGGGAACCAGGCGTACTTGATTCTTTTCTCCGACCTATTCTGCCTGGCTAGCCAATAAAGATGTCTATTCATCGGAGACATCTCCTCGCTGAGATAGATCCGGAGTAAGTCGTTCTCCTGCCACCCAATATCCCGCATCGAGAGGTCTCTCTTGACTTTTCTACATCTCACCAACTCGTTACGCATAGATTGCCTCACAAATCGAGCTATGATAGAAGGCTGTCGCGGGTCGTCCTTTTTTGTCCGGCGCCTCTCCACCAAGTCTAGATCCTCCGCTGTGACTTTGAGCTCCAGACCCGCCGCCACGCTGGTCACAAGTGTTATGACATTATATTATTATATATGTATATGGCTGTTCCTAAGTTCAAAAACAAAAAACTCCATTAAAAAAATATGTTTGCAGTTTTCTAGTTTAGTTGGATATCGAATTCGTTCAGCTTATATATTTACCTGTTTTTTAGCAATGCTAATTAGACGATATGAATAATTATTTCGAATCCAAAAAAATAAAGGTACCTTAGAGAAAGAAATTTTGAAATATCGGCGTTTAAGTCCTGTCAGACCATTTCAATCCGAATGAAACCTATGTTATATTAAAGCCCGTTCAATTTTACATCGACGTAGCGAGTTTAATCAAAATCGTTAGAGCCGTTTTTAAGAAAATCGAAAAATATGCAAAATGTTCTGGTTAGCTGATTTTGATGAAAAGGTTTTTGTAACATCTCGGGCGTATAGTTGTCTTAAATATGAAATTTCAGTTTTATAGGACTTTTCGTTTATGCGCGGGAGTTACCGCACACGGCCACAGAGACACACACACACACACAGATTTTTTTGCGGCACTTGGTCATTTGGAGCTAGGAGAACCTAAAACGTGTATTTCGGTTGAAAGCTGGAAATCTAAAATGTTCACGATCGCAATACTTTCCTATACTATATATTTCATACTGAGGTAAGCGGAAGTAAATACGTCTTTATTATCATGGGGACCAATGTTCCTTAAAAATAAAATAAAATTAATAGTATTTTAGAGAAAGAAAAATTAAAAATATCAAAACTAAAAAGAAAATTTTCAATATTATATTAATATGTATCTCTTTTGTTCTGATGTTTGTAGCCCTGATGATGGCTCACAAGCTTGAGCCGAAACGTTGGCAAAATTAAAAATGTTTTCAAACAATGTCTGATTCCTGACTATTCCACCTATAATAGTTTATTCAGTCGACTATACATCCTCAATAAAAATATCGGCTTTTAAGCCCTGGAAAACTATTTCAATGAGGAAAAGCCTACATGATATCAAAGCAGATTTAATTTTATATCGATTTAGCAAGTTAAATCGAGATCGTTAGAGGCGTTGTTGAGCCGTTCGTTAAAAGGGTTCAAATGCAGGGTACTAGCACTTTCGTTTAGCCAATTTGGGTGAATAAAATGGTGTAAAATCCTTTTTTTATTTTATGCTAGAATTACCAAAGACACAGACCTTCTGGCGGGATATGGTCATTTGGAAAAGATTTTAGAAAAAAATTATCTTACATACAAAATTGTACACATTGTAATACAAAAAGGGCATACAGTTAAGTAAAGTAAAAGTTTACATTTTATTTCTTTAACTTCAGCATTCTTTAAATTTTTTTTAAGTATCATTTCCAGAAGTGAATGGCTGATTTAACCAAAACTGGAATATCAAATTACATTGCAATGTTTAATGAAATACAAATAATTCAGAACTACCTAACAACCGGCCTGTCATTTACGCATAAAAAAACGTATGCCTCTTATTCGGACAGATAACATGATACTGAATGATACTCCTCCAACCGCCCAACCATCATACCAACCATAGCCCATTTAACACCTTCTAACTTCAGCATATTTCTCAAAAACATATCCCCCTAAAAATAAATCCACAAAACCTCTTAAATTTAAAATTAATCTGATTTAAATATACAGTTATTTAGTACTTTTAAATCAGAATAGTTTTAAATTTAAGAGGTTTTGTGATAGATCATTAAATTAAAAATTTATTTTTATTTATTGATTATTATTATATTGTTACTTTTTTGAAGTCTTAAGTTATGGATATAAATTTTTCCTAATTATTATTTATTTTTATTGTAGCTAAATTTATTTTTATTGTATTCATATATGTGTATGTATAAATATTTTTGTTACAACAGAAATAAGGAAATTGTCTACTAAATATGATTTATGTACACACTCTTATTGTATAGGGACTTCCCTGAATGCGTATATTCTATTTCTATTTCCAGGAGTAAAGTGAGTGAAAGTTGTTTGTAACCATGACCAAAGATTTCAATCAGGCATTTCAATATGATGGCTTTACTTGGATAAAACAAACAAGAGACTAGGTAATGAAATATCTCAGAAAAAGACAAACACAATAATAAGCGGGGATAAACAAGTCCTGACCGAGCATGAAACGTCCCATTACTCAAGAAATAGGCGATAAACAAGCGTGGAATAGAATCCGAAATTAGAACTATAAAATAAGACGAGCCGTAAACCACCCTATTTGCGCACCAACGCGCATCAGATTGTGTTTGTTCCAGAAGGAGATAGCCGTGGTATCGGAATGGGGAGACTTCCCCTTATTTAGAGGACGGAGGGGTTGGGCCAATGACAAATGGGGAAGGCGCTAATTTAGCGGGGGAACGTATGCCCCCCATCGATCTCCTTCCATGAGTAATGGTCGATCCACTCCTCTCTCCAATATCGGATAGCTCCAATTAGCTACCTGTCCTACGTAACCAGGATGTATATGTTTCCTCTACCTGGATTTTTATCGAGGGTCGTTTACAGGGGAGCTCTTAATGCCGCGAGAACGGTAAGTGCTCTCAGATAGGGGAGGGCATTTCTCTCGTCTGATTTTAAAAGGGTCGACACTTCGAAGCAGCCAACAAATGGAGGGGATAGGATAATTAACCCTTTACCATCACTTCAAGTATAACGCTTCATTATTACAACCTTTATATCACGCATCCATAAGGATCAAAGCCGAGTTCCAATCCATAATCCAAAAGTCAAGTATTCCGATGATAGCTGTTCATGAAATCATTTGAAAAATCTAATATATATATATAAAATCTCGTGTCATGGTGTTTGTGGTTGTACACCTCTGAAACAGCTTTACCGAATTTTACGAAATATTTTACACATATTTGGTAGTTATGAGAATCGGTCCCAAAGTACATTTCATACCGCTAAATGATTCGGCCGTGCTAAACAAACTTTTTTTCTTTTTGTTCAGAAACATATTTTTTTAGATTATTCTTTTTTTGGCATAAAAAATACCAATAACCCCAATTTTTTTCAATAAATTCTTTATTATCCTGGGACATGTCCCTTTAGAATAAAATATACAGAATGTACAAAGTGTGCTTTGTAGTATTAAAGTATATTAAATACATATAAACAAATTAAGAATTACTCATATAGACTAGACATATTTAAATGTGAAGAATACAACAACCACAACAAAAAAAAAAAAAACTTATTTACAATTCTATTGAGCCTGAATATTCATTAAGTGATTAAATATGCGGGATTTGAAGGTAGAAAGAGAGTTGGAGTGACGGATGGAAGGAGGGATAGAATTCCATAGGATTGAGGATCGATCTAATAAATGTCGTTCATATTACAGAAATCCGATGCGACAACACACGACTTTCATTTACTTGAAATTTGGGTGTTGAAATCAATTCAGGAAAAATTGAAAAAACGTAAAGTTGAAAAATTTTCAAAGTTAATTTAAATTAAAAAAAGAAATATTTATTCAGCTTTGTTTAAAACATATTATTTACATTAAATTAAATAATCAATCAATAACGATCCAACTATTGCCTCTCAAACTCTACAATCCCACATCCTGAGTATGGTGTGTTTCGGAATTGGAGAATCAAAATAAATTCCATCAAATCCCACCAAATAATCTTTGACCTTCGTCGTAAACCTATGAATTCTGCCCTACAGTATCCTTTAATTAAACTCCACTTGTTCCAGTTAAACAGATCCGCTACCTAGGACTTCTACTTGACAAACGTCTAACATGGAATCCGCACACAAGACTGAAACGACAAGAAATTGCTCGACGTTTTCTACTATTTGAACACTTACTGGACAAACGTTCAGACATTCCACTGAACTACAAAAAGCTCATCTACACCTCTATACCATAACAAGGCATATATGGACGTAGCAAAGCCGTGGGACTCTACTAAACCAACTAATTCTTCTCTTATCTAATGCTTATAATCAAATTTCCTCTTCATGTATTTATCATGCATATTATCTGACAGCTAATTCACTTGATGTATTAACTAATACAGTTGTAAATCTCAATAAATGAAATACAAAAAAAAAAAAAACTGTTTTTAATTAACTTCAAACTCTAAAATATTTTTAATACTTCTGAAATTGATTTTGACAGCTGAAACATTTGAAAGTCGTGTGTTGACCACATCAAATTTTTTTTTAATACGAACGAAAGTTAAATTATTTGAACAATATTCATACAAAAATACAGAAATTGTGATTAAAATATGCAAGATTGGGGAAAGGAGGGTGAACATTTGGGGTGATAGGTATTTTTTTTTATGCCCCAACAAAATAAAAAATAAAAAACATTTTAGTTGAAAAAACAAAACCAAATTTATAGTATAGAGACACTTGAATCACCTAATGGCATGGAAATATACTTTAGGAACAATTCTTATACATAAAAAATTCATAATAATCGGTCGAACGGGCACAAGATATTTATATATTAAATTATCTACCACAATCATTTAACTTTGCGCCATTTTTCTACTTTATTTCAGTCAACCCTAGACACATTAAGATTTTTTTATCCTGAAGTATAGATATATTTTAAAATGATCAATCCCACTTGATATGGTTGTTGATGGTGTAACAGGACATAGGATAGACAGCCTATGAAGATATTAACGGCTCGGAACCCAATTAGCCGGCAGGAAATGACAATAACGACAGAGGGTGGGGTGTGGTTGGAGCACGGAGAAATAATAGAGCGGTTAGGGGCGCTGGGTGCCCCCCCTGCAAACTTTATAAACTTCTCTACATCAGCTCCTCCCTATCAGCCGGGTCTTCGTTAATATTTAACATCAGCCTCCGAGATCCAAGGAAAGTCCAACTCTGGGAAGTTTCATTTCGCTCTTATCTCGCTCTGGAAATGCAACGCCGACGCTTTTCTTTTATCGAGGAAAAGTAAAAGACTTTATCCGAAATTTAACTAAAAAAAAAGAACAAGAAAAAACAGCAATTCGTACACAAACACACACACACACACACACACACACACACACACAACACAATAAAACATCACAATAACTAAAATCATATATATTATATATATATATATATATATTTGTATGCCAATATGTTAAGCATGCCAACATGATAATTCATATATTCTATGATAATTCTGCAATAATTATTTTATACATTGAAAAATAAAAATAAGTAAAAAATAATAAAAATAAAAAATAGAAAAAGAAATCGTAAAAATAATAATAAAAAATACAGTAAAAAAAAAGTAAAGAAATAAAAAAAAAAGAATAAATTAAAAGAACGAATAGGGAAAGATAAATAAAATTATATCAATAACAAATAATTATGAAAGAATTATAAATTATAATATCTAAATACATGTTTGTTTTTCCTTTAAATTTAAAAAAAAATCATTTTTATTTGTTATTAGTTATAATATTAGAAATAGTTATTATTTGTGGTTTATTTTATGTAATTTATTTTTATATGAATGTTAGAAACGCTTTAACAGATTTAATTTAGTCAGAAAATATATTATTTTTTCAGCTCTTCTACTATCGTTCCCTAAGGCTTTTTTAATTTTTTGAGGTATTCCAATTTTTTTTTATTTATTAATGTATTGTAGTATGGATATTCCTGGAAGATATGGACTATGGTCAAAATATTATAACAATTTGAGCATTTCGGGACATGTCATTTGTGATTAGATGAAGGTGAATCAGTCTAGTATGACAATATAATGTATACAATTAGTACAATATTGGTATAGTATTACTATGTATAATATACCAATAATGCCATAGTTAATCGTTCGTATATATTAATGAATATTGATTAAATTTATAATTATTTGATAGTTAATTTATCAAGGCTAATTACAGATATAATTATAAATAAGGTATTAGTATGGGACATTAACAAGCAATACTTGGAAGTGCCGTATGGCGCCAAGTAGTAGAGGAAGCAATGCTACGTGGAGAATATGAAACAGAATGACATCACATCCTCAACACCACACGCAGCTTCCCAAAATCAGTCAATGAAAGTTATTAAATATCTCTCCAATATTTAAATACTAGTCATAATCTTTCTATTTTATTTACCTAGACATGAAATATATAGTAAGGGAAAATATTTTAGTTATCCAAAAATTCGAAGTTTACAACGAAAATAAAAGTTTTAAAGTCCCTTGAGTCCAAAAGACCAAGTCCCGAAAAAAAAGGTCTGTGAGTGTGGGTGTATGTCTTGATCGAAAACCAAAACTCATACAAATCTGAAATTTAATATTTTTAATATTAAAATATAACAGTATTAAAATATCCCCCCAAAACGAGGATAACAGTACTTTGCTAGAATAGAAAATTAAGCGTTAGACTCCTTTCTAACCTTCCTTTTTTATAGCGCATTAAAAGTTACGTTTGGTCCAAATATTCTTAGAAACTTAGATAATACTTTTATCATCATTCTAGTTTGGGTTTTTTTTGGGTAAATGTACAAAAATGGCCGTAGTTAATAATTTTTAAAGACTTTTTTTTTTTTTAAAGGGATGATAATTCTATAACTCGTGAAGCAGCTACCAAACTTATATTCTTAAACTCATAATATAAATGTATAAGTCAATAATGTAATGATTTCATGCAGTTACTTTTGTGATATTTCCGCGTAGAAATAAATAAAATATATTCACTTTTCCCATTTTCGAAAATTCATAAACAAAAAAGAATTATGTTCTCAAGATCGAAATTTTTTACAAAGAAAAGAATTATGAGTAATCTATTTTTTTTTTTTAATAATAAAAGTAGAATCCTTTCTCTTTGTAAAATTTTAACCCTCTAAAAATCTCTCTTTTTTTTTTTTTTTTATAAATGTAGGGTAACTTTTTAAAACCACATTCTTAATTATTAAGGTAATATGATGTGAAGACAAAAATGTAAAGGATACCTTTGTCATATTGTTTTAGTTTTGATTTGATATCTTGTTTTAGAGTTGATGAGATTTTCCCAACACGTTTTCAGCCGCGAAACTACATTGAAATGGCTGCCTAACTAGAGTATTAGTCTAATTTATTTTTATCTACGGTTTCGAATTTAGAAGAAGAAAGAGAGTAACTGATTTTTTTGAAATTCGTCACAAATTACTGTGGCATGTAACAATGGTCCTATCAACTATACGTTGATATCAGCTGGTTATGTTTAAAATGACGGCCAATTAAAAGTTATTTAATTCAATAACTCAGTTTTTTGAACATTTTTTTTAAAAGAATAATTTATTAGTGTTCATTAACCATCAAACCGCGAATAATTATGAAAATCTTATATGATAAAGCCATAACTTTAAGATATGTGACTTCCTGATAATTCGATCATTATTGATGAAAGAGAAAAATTGTAAAGTGTTCTAAAATCATGAAATTTCATTTGAATGAAAATCGAAAGAAAGGAAAAGAATAGGAAATAGTAACGCATTCTAGTATGAATGATTTTGTTTTATTATTTTCAATAATGAACTTTTGTAATTGGCCAAAAAAAAAAAATAAATAAATAAAAAAAACATTTCCTCTTGTTACTAAACATACGAAATTGAGTGAATATGAAAGAATTAAAACAATATAGATGAGGAAGATGGTTGGGGGTGCGGTCATTAAAGAGCTGACCTAACCATCTTTCTCATCTAATTTCTCAACGGTCAACTTAACTACATCATTAAAACAATATAATTGTTTTTTTTTTTTAACCTGAACTATATGATTCAAAAGTTTATTATAAATTTTATTAAGAGGGGTAGTGATTTTGTAACGCGAACCAAACAAGCTGATGACGACGCTTTTTGACAAAATATAAGAGACAAATAATTTTTAGAAAATTACAAACATCACAGAATTAAAACTAGTTATGAACCTAATCTAAATTAGATACAGTTTAGTATGCTATAGGTAATACGGTATTACTAAACCATATTATCTTCCGTTGACGCTTTTAGTGAACTGAAAACCAAAAGGAAAATAATTAATGGTTTATTCCGCACTTCTAAGAAACCTAAGAATTCTTAGCTTAGAAGTGAGATAGAACTTTAATTAAAGCTGGCTTTAATCGATAGAGCGCTCTGTTGACAAAGATAAGTCAACACTAAGTCCAGTAGGGCAGACCACACACTGTCGGCCTTAAGTTTCTCCAGCGCCCTACCAAACCTTGAGGCAGCGTGTAGCAGGTTTATTGGTCTATAAGCTTTAAGAGATTGTTTTAGTTAAAGAAAAATTTAAATATAGTTAGTGTGTATTACACTGACTATTAATAAGTTTAAATAAATTCAGAAAAACAAAACTACTCCATCCTTCTAATATCCCCAAAATTTTAGGTTTTACGTTACAAGATGCATAGAATAATAAAAACGCTACAGATTATTACACAATGGTTTATTATTTCCAAATAACTATATTAAGGTATAACTGTTCATAAAGATGTTTATAGGCAATTAACTAATATGAAAAGTAATGAATAATTCAAAGGAAAATGGCCTAACATAGTCTATCACCATTGCTAAATTCAAAAATATTCCTGCTATTACTTAACTGATTTCAACCCCAAACCAGTATTAGTTTATAACAATTTTTCCGTTATTTTAGCAACTTATGTACGATTTAGTACATACCCTTTTTTTTAAAATATAACTTGTGCGATCCCCATAAATCGTCCACAACTTCCTAGCATCTTTCTACTGAATTCCCCGATTTATTTTACTGCATATTAATTTTTCTAAAATCTTGCGCTTTCCAACGGTATATTATACGTCGATGTTACTACTTATAGTTCAGGAATAATTGTTTTATGACTTGGTCACAGAATATTTATTTTTCCCGTTTAAAGAAAAGCTAAATTGCAATGGAGTTTAGGTAAAAACCTTTAGGAAACAATATCCTAAATGATGGTGAAAACCATGGGGAGCCCGTGGCTGAGTAGCTAGCGCGCTAGTCTCTCATGCTACAGGTTCTGAGTTCGAATCCCAGTCGCGGCGGGGCTTTTATAAAGATGTAAAAAAATGTGGATTCACTCACAACCTCTCCTCCGGGTATGTGAGACCCGTCAGCCAAAGGGTGGCCACTCACAAAATTAGTCGTAGGGAGTGATGGCCCTACACTAAAAATTTCATCGTGAAGCGTGAGTGTAAACTCGTAGGATTTTACACCGCGAGGCCCTGGGCCTACACGGCCTGTCGCGCCACTGGAAGAGGTGAAAACCGTATCAAAATCAGTCCAGTGGTTTAAAAGGAGTTAGTGGAAACCAAAATCCCATATATATATATATATATATATATATATATATATATATATATATATATATATATATATATATATATATATATATATTTAACATACCTGTTTAACATATTCTTGAAAACTGCTTTAACTAATATTTTTGATCAAACTCGTTAAAAATGTGTAACTAATATCAACTATGTCTTATGACAGCGTATGTCCCCTGCTATTAAGTGTCGGCACTTGAAAGAATAAAGCGTTTTTTTTTTAAACTAATTTTCGATGGTCCACCTCTACGAAGTCTGTCTTCAATAGAACTATGATTCATAATCTATTCCAACAACTTAGTTTGATCCTACTTTGCAACAATTTTTCCGCTAAATAATACTTTAATTGCGTTTTTCTGCAAAAGATATACAATAGTTAAATATTGTAATTATATAATAAACCGTTCTACAAGTAAAGATAAATATATATCGAAGGAAGTGTAGTAGATATAAATGAAGATTAAGGAAAAGTTTACAAAATTCCAGTAATTAATTTTGTACAAAGACCCAGTCAGAGCCATTCCTTTGACGTTTTTGAGCTTATCCATGATTAGTTTTCTGCCCAAGCTAGAACTTTGACTGCTGAAACGTTCTTCCTCGTCAATATAGTTTGTCCTTTTACCTTTAATAACGCTTCGATTAAAATTAATATTAGTGCTTGAATTTAAGTGTACTTTAATGTGCCATGCAGTCTAACACAGTTAGGTTAGAACAACTTTATATAACTGAGTTATTTTTGAAGACAGTGAAAAATGTGTAAAGTGTTTTAGAATCAGTAAAGTTCGGCAATAATTATAATTAAAAAAAAAAATTATTAAAAAATGTCTATCTGTATATTCAAGTCACAAATAGATGTAATTCCACCAAACATTGGTTTGGTTATTATTGAAGATGGAGATATGTGCGTTTCTCCTAGTTAAAATAAATACCAAAATTTCTATTTTATAAAGAATTAAATTTTCTACAAAATGATAAAAGGATCATTGAAATTGGTTAAGAACTAGCAGAGATATAGCGTTTTGGAATTGTCAGTAGTGATTTGCTATTTTATTTGAATTATTTATTATTATTTCATATTACTTAACTGCCTATCTAAAGCTTTATAAATAGTTATACTTTAATAGTGTTATTTGGAAAAAATAAAACCTTGTGTAATAATTTGCAGCGTTTTCAACTTCAAGTTAGTTTCTGAAAAAGTTCTGAAAATTTAAAAGTGTTTTGTTTCGTTTTTAAATAGAGATTTGTGTTAAAACTGTGTAATGAGCAAATATTTTTTTAGAGTAAAGATATTTTATTATAATAAATAAGTTGAGCCATCATATCTATGATATAATGGAGATATTTAATCCGGCGACTTATCCCTTTATTCCCCAGACGATCCAAGTTGGACATTGTCCAGTGAAGCCTAAATCCCTGGGACGAAGGACAGCGCCCTGGGACAAAGACGTCCCAAAAAAGAGGATAATGTGAGAGCTGTTGATCGATACCCCGTGGGACCGCTAGGACTAGCACAACCACCCCTAAATCAATAAAGATCGCTAAATGGACGCTCGCTTATTTCTACTGCCCCTCACGGTACGAGAATTTATACCTCTATGTAGCCTTCTACCTCACTGCCTGAATATTTTATTGCTGAGATAGAGATGGCATAGGGCAATTCGCTCCATTTTATGTGATCACTTTCGGAGCAAAACCTTTCCTTTTCACTTTAAAAATATGTAAGTCATATGGGAACATTGAATATGTGATTAGTAACGAAATGTAAATATTTATAACATAATTTTATTAAACTCAAATATGTAAATGAATCATCAGATAATTTAAATAATTAACTTAAATAATTAAATCGCACGGAACTAAAATTTCATATTTAATACAACTTTTCTTCCTCTAAAGTACCTTTGATTTGAAATTTGAAACATTATCTTATTATCATGGATAAATAACGGGTAAATATGAAAGGTGAGCGAATTTGATAAACAATTAAAGGAAAAAAATGGAAACATATTTTTTTATGCAATTTTTGTGTTTTTTAACATAAGAAAAGTAATATAGATGTATAATATACCGTTGGATAGCTAAAGATTTTAGAAAAATATTATCTAATATATGGAATTTTAAAAGGTTAATGGATGGTGATGAAAAGCCGATAAAACTAACTGATTGGTGTAGATAAAAATATAATAGATTATTTAATAAAACACAATGTTTCTATTGAAATTCAAAATAATTAATTCTTTAACAATTTATTTGTATCTTTAAATGTATTTAAGGTAAAAGAAAGTCGTGTACTAGATTTTTTTTATTGTAAAAATTGTAAATTTTTAACTATCCAACGATATTTGCAAAACAATCAGTAATAATTTTACTCCACAATTCATAGGTGTACATACCAAAATTCTAACTTATTATAACGTTTCTTTACCATTCTGGAGCAACGGATAAAACCATTAACCTTATTTCCATAGTCGATACGGAAATTATGAAAGTGGAACTTTATAATACGCGATCTAGAAAATTAACCATAACCATCGACGATAATAGGATTAAAATTTAACCAACCTCTTCACCCCGGACTTAATAATAACCATGAACGGTTATTCCATATTATACTCGCATAACACAGCTATGGCCAATCTTCCTAGAGCCTTATTATCACATATTAGAAGTCCCCTTTGAATTTTTTCACCATCCTATTCGGCCCTTAAACTCCCTTTATCACCTAATTCCCTTTGTTCTTCCCATGAGAGGGTAATCTGGTAAGGGCCAACCAAACTCTTGTATGCTACTTAGCACGCAACTTCTTCACTCCCTACAGTCTTTGACTTCCTCATTCATAATTCAATCCATCATAAAGCCAATTTGATCGAGACACTTAGTGATAATATGAATACTGAAGTGAGAATAGTTGACTGAGTGAGTAAGTGTGAGAAGTTAGTTCAGGGCGCAGTCGAAAGAACACACAATTAAGATATAAACTTAATAAACTGGTGCCGACGTTTCGGCCTAAATAACATTAGTAGAATATCATAAACATTAGTAGATTATAGGAGAGCTCATATGAAATTTTACTACTGAGGAGGCATCATTTTTTCCTGCTATTACGCGTTGAACAAAAATCAGGTGAAAAAAAACGATTTTGTTGATAAAATTTTGTTTCCCAATGTTTCTACTGTTATCACCGAGTAACTGTTGAAATCTTCCTAACATTCCTGTTTCATGAAAATGTTTCCCATAAAACTAATATTCTTCTAAAATATGGACAGTCGTCATCAACTGTCCGTCACAAAGTCCAAGTTTTGGTGGTGCGGTTGTGTATATAAGTAATTCGTGAGTAAGACGTGTATATCTAATATATATATAATTTCCGAAGAATCCTAATTAGTTTCCTAATTTCAATTAAAATTAATAACAAAACAGATAGAAACGTTTATTTATCTATTATATTTTATGTTATCTTTTATTTTGCACATATTGTATCATTAGCATATTATTTACAACAACAAAAATCAACGCAAAGATTTTTTTATCAAAATGTATATATGTACAAATTTCTTATTACAATATGTTTATTATCTAGTTTAATTTATAATATATTATTATTGGGGTTTTTTTTTAAATCTATTATTTGTAATTTCTATTGTTTGTTGTTTTGTTTTTTTATACTCTAGACCTTAAAGTGTTTATTTTAATTTTCTTTGCTATGTTATTCTAAAGGGACTAGTTCCACAATAAATAAAGATTTATTATTATATAGTTCTTTTAAAAAGTATATGTTATTTACAATATATTTTAAAGCTCACATGGAACGAATCAATGAAACAACGTAAAGAATTCAGAGAACTTTTTAATTTATTGAAGAAATCAAGACCACCCAACTAGGTTTAACAACCCATATTTATGCTAATGGCCTTACTTGCCAGGGAAAAAAATCACTAAAAAACAACTAAAAACATAACTATTGATTAATAATATTAATGATAATTATGGCTTACGAGTTAATGTAAAGGCATTATTAAAAAATATTAGATACGTCTCTGTGGAATGTTATCATGTACGGGATTAATAAAATATGAAAATTCTTTATATTATTGTTCCATTGTTTATCTATGATTTAAAAGTAATATTAGCGAATATTTAATTTTTCATTTAATGGTTATGGTTTTTTACGTTAATGTTAATGGTAACTATATTATAAACCATAATAATTCATTATTACTTAATCAGTTTACTAATTAAATTTTTTAGATAATGTATAAAGAATAAAGTTTTATTTAATAGCATATGTTTATTTGATTTGGTCCTGTCCTATTTACAACAGCTTACCATTTAAACTACCAGTCATTCCGTTTTAGCTCTGAAATATAATAAGTTCCCTTTTTCAACTGTGCACAACGAATAAAGTTATTATTTAGTTCTAAATGTTAGTTATATTCTGTCAAACTTACAAAAGCACATCAGGAAATGTAAGGATCAAGAGTTCTTCTAGGCAGGCCCATTATCGTGGGTTCAAACCCGGCAGATTATACCGTTCTTTGGTACGGACGTTAATAGTGGACCCAAGCCTGTGCGATGTTCGGTACCCGTTAAAGATCTATCGCCAAATTGAACATAGATCGGCAAAACTCAGGACTCCCACTGTAACATCTTCCGATTAGCCACAATAGAATTAAGTGACGTTAAATGATAAATAAACAACAAATAAGTAGGCATAATCAAAATCACTTTCTAAAATAAGCTGGTTAACATTTTTTTTTTTTTATATCGGCAAAGCTTGTTCCAACATAAGGAGAATTAATTTTAGTGGTGGGGGATCTTTACACACACAAAAAAAAAATTGTTCTTAAGGTTAAAGATATATATTTATTTTTCAAATCCTCCGACTTTCTCAAAGAGAAATGTTTTTTTCTCGCTTAAAGACATTTTAAAAACCATGGATGAGAAGCACAATGCTTTAACATCAAACTTATGTCATTTTTTAGACCCTGCGATGACTAAAAAATTGGCTGAACAGTAGCTCTTATTAATGTAGATTATTCCTTATACTACTCCAGTTCGGAATGAAGAGAGGTATTCCAGGTTTGAGAGTTAAAGGTTGTTCTTATTCCAGCCGAAAACCGTGAGAGAGTGGAGGAGGGGATAGTTTACAGGGTGAATTTTGATGAGCTCAGCTTTTCCAACCCCTACACGTTAATTTATTGAACAAGCATTGAATCGCTTGTAGCTCAGAGCTAAAAGATTTACTTTTATTTCGTACTATTTATTTTTAGTTTTTAATTACTCGGGTTCTGATTAGAGATCCTCCGGACATAATTTTTTTGCATCGATTCTCCGCTCCATGTTTTAATTTTTTTTTTTTTTTTTCCCTTCATAGTCGTACATCTGTACGATGGACAGCCAGATTTATTTGTATTCCTTATTCGGGTTCTACTTATCTTGAAATTTAAGACCTCGAATTTTGAAGGGGATTAATTTTTAAGTCCATTACAAAGTTGGAAATAATATAATAATAATTGGAAATAATAAACCAAAAGAATTTTAACTATACTTCTTTACTAGTTCCTCTTCTATTCATTTAACTTTAATTGAAATAATTCAAATTTCGTGATTTTAGAATACTTTTTCTTTTCTTTTTTTCTTTTTACCCGATTATAAAGGTTCATTATTGAAAATTATAAAACTAAAAATACTAGTTAATATTTTGATTATACGTATAAACTATTCTATTGAAAATAGTTTTTTATTGCTTTAAGAGCGAAATGCTTAAACATTTCAGCAATTTAATAACCACAGGTAAACCCTCTCTTCCTCCTCCACTCCCCGCTCTCAAGGAATTAATTTTCAGGAGTTCTTTGTGATTGACTGTTAATTGTAAGCTTAAATAGCTTATAAATAAATTATTTATCCACATTATGGATGTCTCATATTGTCGTATTGTGAGATCAGATAAGAGACTTAAGTAGAAAAAAAATGTTTATATGACTCGATTCTCAACGTTCGGTGAGGAAAATAAAATTTAAGATTTTTTTTCATTTAACCACGGTCTTCATTGAACAGCAAAAATCACAAAATTAGATTATGTTCTCTAAATGTTGAAAATGGAATACAGGTGATACGAACTGTTTTGTTCCTCTTGAGGTCTAGTATCGGCTCCTAAAATATATCTTAACATATGAGGCACATATTAAACCAAATTTTGTTTTCGTTCTTTTTACTTTCACTAGCAATCTATATATTATAATATATATATATATATAATGGGAAAGTATTGCAAATCATGAAAATTTTAGAATTCCAGTTTTCAACGGAAATACACGTTTTAGGGTCCCTTGAGTCCAAATAACCTGCAAAAAAGTGTGAGTGGTAACTCCCGCGCGTAAACGTAAAGTCCTACGAAACTAAAGGAGAAAACTTAATACATATTTTTAAATGCAATTTTTTGTTTCTGAAACATAAGATCAGTAATATACATGTATGATATACCGTTGGAAAGCTAAAGATTTTAGAAAAAATATTATCTCATAAAAAAGCTATTAAATGTTAATATCAGCGACGAAAAGCCGATATAACTAACTGTTTATTATCGATAATAATATAATAGATTTTTTAATAAAATACATGTTTCTATAGAAATTCAATCTAATTAATTCTTTAATAGGATCACTCATTTTTATCTCTAACTGTATTTATTCTAAATTATTAATCGATTTTAAGAACGGAGATAAGTGTAAGTCGTGTGTTGCCCGCACAGATTTTTTACTTTCATTAAGGGAAAATATTGCGATCGTGAAATTTTTTTGAATTCCAGTTTTCAACGGAAAACACACGTTTAGGTCCCCGGAGTCCAAATCACCAAGTCCGCAAAAAGGTCTGTATGTGTGTGTGTCCGTGCGTAATGAAACGAAAATTTTCGAATTTATTTAAGACTAACTATACAACCGAGATGTTACATAATCTTTTTCATCAAAATCAGCTGACCAGATGAGCACTTTATACCATGCATTTTGCACCTTTATACGATTTCCTCCAAAACGACTTTAACGATTTTGATTAAAACCGATGTAAAATTTAATGGGCTTTAATATGATGCATATTACATTCTGATTGAAATAGTTCTGGAAGAAATAATTTAAAATTTTCTTTCGATAAAGTACCTCAAATTTTGTAGATTCTATAAAATGACCATATCATCTTAGTTATCATTGATAAAAAATGAGAAAATATATAAGTTAAACGAATTTGATATCTAACTAAAGGAGACAACTGTAAAAAATATTTTTTTAATGCAATATTTTGTTTTTGAACATAAGAACGGTAATATCATGTATAATACACCGTTGGAAAGCTAAAGATTTTAGAAAAAAATATTATAGTACACAGAAAAATTGTAAAAGTCAATAAAGAGTGATGAAAAGCCAAAAAACTAATTGATTGTCGTAGATAATAATGTGATAGATTATTTAATAAAACACATGTTTTCTATTAAAATATAATGTAAATAATTCTTTAACAATTTATTTTCGTTATATTAACGTTTTATAAAGGTTGAAATTCTTAAATTGATATGAATAACGAAAGTCAGTGAAAGTCGAGTTTTGCGCGCACCAGATTTTTTACATTTTATTCTAGCCTCCTCGCACTCTTGCTTGGCCAATGAATGTGTTTATTTTTCACTATTAAAGTGTAGTGCCTGCTACTCACAATATTACGAGACATCCTTTAATTCGTCTCGATATTCAGATTTTTCTTCCCCCCTTGAAACTTTAAGCCTTAATTTTTGGGATATAATTATTTCCCAAGATATATTCAGTTTCAAAACAATAAGTTGCGTTCTTAATTTTTTTTTTTTTCTTAAAAGCTAGAAAATGGTTTACTATTTTCGACAGTGATATTGAAGATACTAGGTAAAACATAATAATACAAATTAAAAATGTCCTCATATTAGTTCTTGTACTGGAGTAATGCTGTGATGGACTCTGATTGAAATGCTTCCTTTACAAGAAGGAAGTAAGGGTCGTACAACCCTTTGTTTTCCTTTCCTCTTTTCTGAACCTACTCGCCATTATCAGCTGTTTTAATTAATGTTGTTAATAAAAAATATATAAAAGAAACCAAGGGCTTTGATATAACTCGACTGGAAAGGTGTATTTTCGTTGAAGATGGTAAAAGGGGAAAATGAGAACCGAAATTAAGGAAATTAAATACAAACCTTGTTATAATGAGTAACACCAGAGTCTAATTATAAATTATTTTTTTGAAGTTCATGTACCTCACTTCTAAAGGAGCTCTCACCTCTTATGAAAAATAAATAAGTAACACTTTAATTAGATTAATAAAAAATGATAGAGAAGAACAAAGCTAATTAATTAATTCGTTTCTTTATTCTTTGCGTACCTTTGTGTTCTGAGATTTTACAAGTTTAACCATTTACATCATTTTATCATTTGAATTTAGAAAAGCCAAAATAAGAATTAATAAATGAACTACTTCTACAAAAGATTCTTGTTAGATGATAGCAAGAATGAAACATAGGGATATAATACAAAAAAAATAAAACAAAATTGATTTAATAATATCAGGTATAATCAATAAATATAATATTTCTAAATTTATTAATAATATATCTAGATTACATAAACCTAGTTCTTCAACACTGTGTATAGAAAATTTAAGACAGTAGATTTTGAGAAAAGAAAAGGGGCCTAAAAGGGTTGTCTCAAGCTTGTGCGATGTCAGGTACTCGTAAAACACTCTACTCTTATTAAATCAAGTTAGGTAAAATTTATGACTTCTACTGTAGTATCGTCCGATTAGCCATAGTGGCATAAGTGACGTTAAATAAATAAACAATAAAATACATTTTTAATCTGCATGTTTTATTTTTTATAGTTCTTTATTAACAATATTACACATAGCAACTTTTTTGGGTAACTAATTTTCCTCAATTTAATTAGTTCTCTAGTAATATAATACTTATAATATTATATATATTTATATATTCATTATTATATACATATATCATCCAAATCCTTAGATTACGAATTTCGAGTATCGACAAGATTCTAGCCAAAAAAAAGTTTTATGTCCTTTTTTTATTTTTTTAGATATTATTTTCAATAAGTCGAAGTTACTTCTGAATTTTATGCAATAATTTTGAATTATATTAGGTGCGATAAATTAAAAATAAACTCACAATCGGATAAAATGAGTTTATTTGTAGCTATTATGTCTGTGGCCTTTTAAAGAACAGGTGAAATTATTGAATGAAAATTGTGACGTAGTTTAGACATGTCAAAAATGTTAGTTATTAAAAAATTAATTTAAAAAATACAATTAACAAAAACCTTTTTATTGAAACGTTTAATTGCTGTTGTTTTTTGTGCCACAGGTGAATGCCATGAAATTCCATCCCCACCATAGTGTCAAGCCATGTACGATACAAAATCAACACAAGCTTTAAAGATATTATCAAATAGTTTTTTTACTCGGCAATGCTTAATAATCCATTGAAATTTAGACCCACTCTAAATTTCCCTAGATATTAAATGTGAAATTTAGTTTTGGCGCTGATTTTTAACTTGATTTTTTTACTAAAACATTTATTAGCAAAAATAGATAAATAAAATAGATCAAAAAGAAAAGCTTATTTGAATTTGTGCTGACGTTTCGGGTTTAATGTTGCACTACGGTTTAACAGCTCCAATATCTAGGACTCCATCTGACAGACGTCTTACTTGGAACCCCATACAAGATGAAACGACAAGAAACAGCTCGACTTCGGTTACTTCAACACATACTAGACAAACGTTCTACTCTTCCACTTAACTACAAAAGGCACATCTCGATATTATGCAGTACAGCTTTGGGGCTCTACTAAACCATCGATTTTTTTCTTATCTATCTTATAAACTGACCCATAAAGACATTAATATTTTATTGTTGCTGATTTGGCCCGAACCAGATACCATCCCTTCCATGACAAACTCCACTCCCACTCTAATCTACTTGTAACCATCCCTAACCACCCTCTCTTCCTTTTTGTCCCTCTAGTTTAGAATATTTTTAAAGTGCTTCCAATGGGTAGCTTTGTATCATGATTTTTATATTAGGGGTACTCACTACGTTTGCTAAAGCATGCTATTTGTGCTATTGTGCTAAACCCATCAATTTTAAACAGGAAATAAATGTAGAAACTCGACGGATTTAGCAAAATAACACAAATAGCATGCTATAGCAAACGTAGTGAGTACCCCTATTTAACTCACACTCACTTGTTATTGCTTGTATTCCTTTAAGCAGTTGTAAATAGCAATAAATATATTTCTCTTAAAAGTTGGGCTGGGGAGGAAAACACATCCACTACTATATTTCTTTTATGTACAGACTTAAATATGCTTATCCTGTAAAATTTTAATTTTTGTACGATCTAGATTTTATATATCTATATATCCTTTTCACGTCCAGCGTTAAACATCACAACTGGATTTTACGGCTAAATGGAAATAGAGTGGGTTAGAATAATCGGATTGCATACGCCTAAAGTCCTACAGCAGGATGTAACATCACTCAGTGTCACCAGAAACCACATTAGAGATTGATACTGCTAAAACCATACATTATTAAAGCCGCTTCCCATTCCATTCCCCTCCAGCCTATATAATCTGTATAAAGGTCAAGAAGATATTATCACTGAAACATTCACAACATAGGTTAATTTAGATATTTATATTTATTAATTCACAGCTATAATAGTGGCTGAAGTCACTATTCACTGTTCTAGTCATCGCAGTATCTCAAAAAGGCTGCTAATTATTACACATGGTACATTATTTCCGAATAATAATATTATGGTATCAAAACCCAAAAATATGCGTAGGAAATAAACTTATATATGAAGCAATAAATTAATCAAAGAACGTGAAAAAGACGAACCAGTAACACTATTAACTTAGGGAAAATGATCAATCACCGCTGCTAGGTTCAAAACGCTGCATCTCGGCTATTTCTAAACCGATTTCAATGATTCCTTTTAATTAAGGTAAGTAAGTTAATCAGATTCCTTTTTTGTTTTGAAGGGTGATTTCATTATATATCGTTAATTATATATATTAATGGATGAATAATGGAAAGTGTTTTTGTTTCTATCTTAGTTATTTACCATATATATGTAGAAAGAAAAACAATTTTTTTGTGTTCATTATGGATGTAATTAGTTGACCGTTGAGAATTACTGGAAGGAATTAGTCCGGGTCGCGGTCATTAAATGAAACAACTAAATAGTTTCAACTCTTCAACCAGTTTCCATTCTTCCACCATTGCGCCCTGATGATGACCACAAAAGGGTGTCGAAACGTTGGCAAACAATAAATAGTTGAAACTATTTAGTTGTTTCATTTAATGACCGCCACCCGAACTAATTCCTTCCAGCAATTTTTTTTTTTCATCGCGGTGTCCTGATCCTCAAACTCTTTTCATATTTTTCTCAAAGTTCAAAAATAACCGGGTTATGGGCTTGCATATGGGTACGATTTCATTTTTTTTTTTTGTTTTCCTTTTTTTATAATGAATTGCGGTGCTCAGATTATAAAACTCTATACATTTATTTTTATTTTTCAGAAAAATCACAGAGTACTTCATCTGTGACAGAGTGCTATAGAGTATTATTATGATATAATAACGCCATTCTGAAAAAAAAACAACAACTGATATCAACGACGAGGAGATTTCCAACACAACAGGTAGCCCTAAGATTTTTTAATGGGATTAAAGAATACTTGGTTATGCCGACCTTCGAAGGGGACGTAAAATGGTGGTTCCGGGCCTGTCAGGTACTCTTTAAAAATCCCTGCCCTAATTAAACCTGGATAGGTAAAATTTAGGAATCCCATTGTAGCATCGTCCGATTAGACACAGTAGCATACAGTGACGTTAAATAAATAAACGAACAAATGGACGGAAATAAACTGAATCAGATGCGCCCAACACACGGAATTTGACTTATCTCCCTTGTTTAAAATTAATTTTAGGAATTTATTAAAGTTTAAGTTAAAAAATGAAATACATTAAGTTTCGATTTGGGTTAACCTTTTGCCTAATTCCAGACATATATTACTCTAATGAAAATAAAATCTACACAATATAGCTTTTTTTAGTCAAATTCATAATTTTTTCAGTCAAATTCATAATTTTTTCAATCGAATTCATAATTTTTTCAGTCAATTTCATAATTTCTTGTACCCATTTTATACAGTCAATTTAATGAGGTTTTGCAATCAAGAACTTAACATTTGTATTAAATCTTGTTCTTGTTTTATTCATTTAACGTCACTTTATGTTACTGTACTTAATCCGACGGTGCCGCGGGAGTCTTGAGATTTGCCTATCCAGGTTTACTTAAGATAGGGGGATCTTTCACGAGTTACACTTTTTAAATCTTTTAAGGGTCACTTGTGGAGCACAAATATAGGGCGATCTGCTGGTTTTGGACTTGCGACCTTAAGCATAGAAGGATGTTATGCTAGCCACTACTCCACAGATGACCCTCAATGTTCCAAAAATCCACAAGTGTTTGAACATGCCGGTTTTGAACAAGTGACTTTGGGCATATTGATCTTTAACAGCTTGCTGAATGCATCCAAAGTCACCTGTGGAGTAGTGGCTAGCATAACAGTCCCTTTTAAAGGACGAAATAACCAAGGATTTTAAATCCCCAAAAGTAAATATAGGGCCATCCGCTGGTTTTGAACTTGCGACCTTAATCATAGAGAGCTGTTATGGCTAGCCACTACTCCACAGGTGAACCTTTATGCATTCTAAAAGGTGTTAAGGACTAATATGTCCAAGGTCAGGGGTTCAAACCCGGTAGATTCAAACACCTTGTTGAGTGCATCGAGGGTCACCTGTGGTGTAGTGGCTAGCATAACATCCTTCTATCCACTAGGAATTGCGACCTTAAGCATATAAGGTTGTTATGCTAGCCACTACTCCAGAGGTGACCCTCAATGTTCCAAAAATCCACAGGTGTATGAATCTGCCGGGTTTGAACCCCTGACCTTGGACATATTAGTCCTTAACACCTTTTAGAATGCATAAAGGTTCACCTGTGGAGTAGTGGCTAGCATAACAGCCTCTTTTAAAGGACGAAATAACCAAGGATTTTTACTCCCTAAAAACAAATATAGTGCCATCTGCCAGGTATGGACTCGCTATTTAGTGGATAGAAGGATGTTATGCTAGCCAATGTACCACAGGTGACCCTCGATGCATTCAACAAGGTGTTTAAATCTGCCGGGTTTGAACCCCTGACCTTGGACATATTAGTCCTTAACACCTTTTAGAATGCATAAAGGTTCACCTGTGGAGTAGTGGCTAGCCATAACAGCTCTCTATGATTAAGGTTCATACCTGACAGATGGCCCTATATTTGCTTTTAGGGAGTAAAAATCCTTGGTTATTTCGTCCTTTAAAAGAGGCTGTTATGCTAACCACTACTCCACAGATGACCCTGGATGCATTCAGCAAGGTGTTAAAGATCAATAAGCCCAAGGTCAAGTGTTTAAACCCGGCAGATTCAAACACCTGTGGATTTTTGGAACATTGAGGGTCACCTGTGGAGTAGTGGCTAGCATAACAGCCTTCTATGCTTAAGGTCGCAAGTCCAAAACCAGCAGATCACCCTATATTTGTGCTCCACAAGTGACCCTTAAAAGATTTAAAAAGTGTAACTCGTGAAAGATCCCTATCTAGTAAACCTGGATAGGCAAAGCTTAAGACTCCTGCTGCACCGTCGGATTAAGCACAGTAACATAAAGTAACGTTTAGTGGATAAACAAGAACAAGATTTAATAAAAATGTTAAGTTCTTGATTGCAAAACCTCATTAAATTGACTGTATAAAATGGGTGCAAGAAATTATGAAATTGACTGAAAAAAATATGAATTTGATTGAAAAAATTATGAATTTGACTGAAAAAATTATGAATTTGACTGTAAAATTATGAATTTGACTGAAAAAATTATGAATTCGCTTGAAAAAATTATGAATTTGACTGAAAAAATTATGAATTTGACTGAAAAAATTATGAATTTGACTGTAAAAATTATGAATTTGACTGAAAAAATTATGAATTCGCTTGAAAAAATTATGAATTTGACTGAAAAAATTATGAATTTGACTGAAAAAAGCTATATTAAAGACCATTAAAGGGCGCATCGATATGGAGTGTTCAATCGAAATCGTCAGTACTGTTGAGAGAAACGTAAAAACATACAAAGTGTGTGGTATAAAGTGACTCTCATGGTTCGGCGATTTTGTTGAGAAAGTTGCTGTAACATCTTAGGCTTAGGGATCACTTGTAGCTGGGTGGCTAGCGTAACAGCCTCCCATGCTAAAGGTCACGGGTTCAAACCCGCAGGTGGTCCTAGGATTTTTTAATGGGAGTAAAAATCCTTAGTTACGCCGTCCTTCGGAGGGGACGTTTAAAAGGTGCTCCCGAGCCTGTGCGATGTCAGGTACTCGTTAAAGATCCCTATCCTAATAAAACCTGGATAGGCAACATTTAGGACTCCCATTGTAGCATCGTCCGATTAGCCATAGTAGCATAAAGTGACGTTAAATAAAAAACAAACAACATCTTAGGCATATACGCTCATAAAATATGAAATATAAGTTTTATATACTATGTATAAAACTTATATTTCATAAAGTATTAATTTAAGTATTATCATAGTAATTTATACCTTATTAAGTCACGCCACCATGAGGCCATAGTGCACCTGCAGATCACACCATATTCCTTGAATCTTATTCAGCAGTCCTATTAACCTTTATATACCCTGTCCCTTCTCCCAGGGATCACTCACTCACTCACTCTCTTCAAGTCCTCGCAGTAATTACGGTACGTAATCTATGTCAGATCTAGTATAGCCATATTGTTATTATCAAGATTGTCATTATTGTCTTTTAAAGTGTTATTATCGATATTTTGTAACTTTTGAATAAATAAAATATTTTTTTTTCAATAACGAGTACGAACACCAAAATTGGCGCCCGAACAGGGACTGCATATTTTTATCGCAGTTTTAAGAACCGAGTTTCCGCAGATCCGAACTTTTTCCGCAAATCCAGAATTAGGACTACCGCCTAGGATTCCTCACCTGTGAAGACTCAAGATTTTGGCTTACCTACCGAGGACTACCAACTTCGAGATCTTCAGATTCTGGACGAGTTCACTCACCCCGAGCATCTCGCAACGCAGGCAAAGTCTCTTATCTGCACTCAACCTTGACCGGACTTCACTGTCGTCAGGTATCCAGCTCAAGGACAGATCTTCACACCCCGTCGAAGATTATTTTGACAGCGTACTCAATTTTTGTAAGTTAATTTCCTTTACTATTGTAATTTTATGTCTGATGATTATTTAAATTCTTTAATCCTGCGAGTAAATAATTTAAAATTAACTACAAATATGGCAAGCTTTCAAATTAAATCGGCAGACTACGATCATATCCCTAATTTTAATGGAAATCCACACAATCTGTTAAAATTCGTGACAGTTTGTAGACAAGTTTACCAAATCGTGTGTAAACCGGACAACTCGTTTAAGGAACTAAACGAACAAAGATTATTAAGTAAACTTTTAGCAAAACTTACGGATGAAGCTGATTATATAAATACAACGTGCGAATTTAGTCGTGTTGAAGAATTACTAAATTATCTCGAAAGAACCTTCAGAGACAGCCGCTCAATTGAACAATTATCGCATGAATTATTTAATAACAAAATACATCATAAGGAACACCCTCTTGATTTCCTTCAAAGAATTGATAAGATCCGCACTTTAATAATTTCTAAACATCGGATAGAAAACACACCAAATAGAGAAACAATTATTAGCGCATTAGAGAAAAGTATTCTTTATTTTTTTTACACTAACATGCCCCTTCACATAAGAACATATCTTATGACTAAAGCAGAAAAGTTAAGAACATTAGATGATTTGAGAAAATTTAATTCAGAATGAGAACCATCTACTCTTCGATGACCTCATAAATTCGGGAAATATGAGAAGACCCGGAGAACATGATTACAAAAGAGGCTTCGACCATAAGAAAAAGTTCGATAAAAAACATCACAAACGATTTAATAATTGGCAAAATCCCAATAACCCGTATAACCCACATAATCAAAGACAAGAGCATCAATATCGACAACAAGAACCTCCACAAGACTACCGGCAGAATAATAATAATAATAATTATTACCAACAATGGCCCCGTCAAGAACAACAAAGGTATTTCAACGGTTCAGGTCGATACCGGAATCAAAATTATAATAATAATAAGAAAGATGAAAATCCAACTGTATCCATGAGAACAGTTAGCGCATTCGGGAATAAACCGAAACAGCCTAATTTCCAAATTCAGCAAGAAGACCCGAAAGACCAAGAAATCAGAGAATTAAGAGAGAAATTAGAAAAATTAGATCCAAATAATTCTTTTTTAGAGAAAGGCCGCCAGACAATCAAAACACATAAAAGAAGAGAATAAAAGCCAACTGCCTTATGTTAAAGACCACGCGAATCGTAAATGGCTTATTGATACCGGATCTTGGAAGAATTATATAAGACCAGACATTGTACCACCAGATGTTGAAAGAGAAAAAGAAAATTTTACAATAAAAACAGCAACCGGAGAAGAACTTGGCACGGAATCTATTTCAGTTTATTGCAGAAATAATTTTCTTAAAAACCCCGAAAAAATAAAATTTTATCTATTTAATTTCAGTCCCAATTACGAAATACTACTAGGAAATGAGACAATGAGGGAAATGAAATTTAATATCGATTTCGAAACCAACAAAATAAAAACTCGCTATACAGAGTTTGATTTTATTATGGAAGACGAAGTTTTAAAATTAGTTTTGAAAGAAGGCGAAAATCAGATAAAAGTAGAACAAAATAAAAATCTATATTTTATTGACTATGAAGATGATAAGATTAAAATTAAACCTGGCATCTATGATCAAAATATAATAATCGACAGTAAAGTTAACGAAACCATATATTTACCTTTATACTATTTGCAAAAAGAAGAAGTAGAATTAACAGATTCTAATAAAAAAGGAAACCATGAAATAATAAAACAAATCCCCCAACTAATCAGAACCGACCATATACCTCCTCAAGAAAAATCAAATTTAATTAAATTATTATCGAAATATCCATCAGTATTTAAGACTGAAAATGATCCCCTTTCAGCCACTGATTTATTGGAGCATAAGATTAAAACAAAAACCGAAGACCCGATATATTCGAAAAATTACAGATATCCCCACCAATTCAAAGAAAATATTAAGGAAGAAATTAAAAAGATGTTAGAATCCAAAATAATAAGACCCAGCAATTCCCCTTACAATTCTCCCGTTTGGATTGTCCCGAAAAAGCCAGACGCATCAGGAAAAAGAAAAATACGAATGGTGATTGATTACAGGAAATTAAATCGAGAAACAACCCCGGATAAATTCCCATTCCTAATATTGAAGACCTTTTAGGCAAATTAGGAAAAGCGACGATATTTACAGCAATGGACCTTTGCTCAGGCTTCCATCAAATAAAAGTCGAAGAAAGTTCTATCCCAAAAACAGCATTTTCTACAGATCAAGGCCACTTTGAATTCCTTCGCATGCCATTTGGACTCAGTAATGCCCAGCAACGTTTCAAAGAGCCATGAATATCATTTTTTCAGATTCTATTAACGTTTTAGTCTATATGGACGATATTATAATTTTTTCTGAAAATTACAAAGATCATTGGAAACATTTAGAAGAAAACTCTTAAAAAGTTAGAAAAAACATAACTTAAAGATTCAGCTCGATAAGACAGAATTTTGCAAGAAAGAATTGTTATTCCTCGGACATATTATCAGCGAACGCGGCATAGAACCTAATCCAGAAAAGATAAAAGCAGTAAAAGATTTTAAACTCCCTAAAAATGAAAAAGAAATTAAAAGCTTTTTAGGATTAACTGGTTTCTATAGGAAAATGATACCAAATTACGCAAAGATAGCTTCCCCATTAACGAGATGTCTTCGAAAAGATCAAAAAGAAATCAAACCAGAGTTATATGAAAACGCTTTTGAGAAATTGAAACAACTTGTATGTAGTAGCCCCATTTTGCAAATTCCAGATTTCAATCAGGACTTTTTCTTAACAACTGACGCAAGTAATTTCGCCATTGGTGCAGTATTAGCACAGAAGAAAGATGGAAAAGAACTCCCTGTATGTTTTGCATCCAGAACACTTAATAAAGCAGAACAAAATTACTCAACAACGGAAAAGGAATGTTTAGCCATTATTTGGGCTTGCAATCATTTTCGACCCTACTTATACGGTAGAAAATTTTTCATATATTCAGATCACAAACCTTTAGAATATTTAAGAACGTGTAAAACACAGAACGCCAGATTAATTAGATGGAAATTATTGTTAGAAGATTTCGAATATGACATAAAATACATTGAAGGAAAGGCTAATAAAGTCGCCGATCATTTATCCCGTTACCCTATTGAAGAAAGGAAATTAAAAGAACCAGAATTTGATATTTTTCATACAGAAAATTCTCCTAATAACTATTCACAAGAAATCGTAGATTTATTACAAGAAATGGGAATAGAAGAAACCCAAGAAGAAGCTAACAATGAAAACTTAGAAGGAATTAATAATGATGAAAACATAGAAGAAAATAATAATGGTGAACACCAAGAAATAATTCAAGATGATATATCTTCTTTAGCAACGCAGCACTCCACAGAATCCTCCGATAACAGAATCTTAATAGTTGATGATAAATCTAGACCAGTAAATGTTGAGAAAAATCAAATAATAATAAAAAAGGGACACGCGAAAATTCAACGCGAAACAATATTCAATAATAAGCAAAGAACAACAATTGAATTTACTTGGCCTTATCATGAAAAAGATTTTGAAATAGAAGAAAAACTTTTAGAAATCTTAAGACCAAATATAACTTACGGCATATACTGCTCACCCATATCAGATTCTATAGAAAGTGAAAATAATTGGTATAATGCATTATTTAATAAAGTTGCATCACTCATTAGAGAAAAATTTCCCACAAATAGAATTAAAAGATATTATAAAACTATTGCCAGATGTAAAGAACACGGAAGACCAGAAATTACTTATCCTTGATTATCATATCGCCAAGACATGCCACAGAGGTATAAATGAAACATATTTAGTTTTGAAAACCAAATTTTATTGGCCCAATATGAAAGATCATATCACAGAAATTATAAACAAATGTGACACATGTGGAAAGGCAAATACGATAGAAGACCTATAAAACAAAAATTTAAAATTACTCCCACACCTGAGAAACCCTTTACAGATTTAATGATTGATACCTTACACATGAGTAATTATTACATTTATTTAATAGTAGATACTTTTTCCAAAAGAATATTTTCTTATTACGCAACGAGTTATAATGCCATAGAAAGCATGAAAGTATTGAAAAAATATTTAGCATATTTTCCAAAACCCCAAAAAATATCATGTGACAACGGAAGAGAATTCGACAATAACTTGTTTAAAGATTTTCTAAACTACTTAAATATTGAATTACATTATACTACCCCCAATCACCCTAACTCTCTTGGATTGCTTAATCGAGCAAGCTCTTCGTTATTAGAAATTTTAAGACTTATAAACATAGAAAACAAAGATGATAAAGAGGAAGATAAGTTAGAGCAAGCAACGACAGCATATAATAATTCCCTTAATCAAGATCTTAAAATGACCCCTAACGAAATAACTTTCGGTATCACTAATGAAACTTATAATGAATCCCCGGAAATAAAAGAATATCTTGTTCATGAGTACCATCGGAAAATGAAGCAGCTTTTCGAAATAACTAAGAAAGGTATAGAACAAAATAAAGAGAGAAAAATAGGCAAGTTAAATGAAAATAGAGAAGACATAGAAATCCGGAAGATGTGTATATAAAGAGACAACAGAAAAAGAAAATAGATCCTAAATACGAAAAAGGAAAGTATGTTGATAAAAGATTTCAAAATAGAAATAAAGGTAGAAAGAAAAAACTCCACCCTGATCAAGTCAAACGACCGAAAAAGGTCACTAAGAAAAAGAAATCAAATAATAATAATAATAAACCTAGTACAAGTCAAAAAAAACCCAGAAATAACTGATGAAGATATTGAGAATGTCATAAAAGAAATAGAAACGTCTAATGTTACAGGAGTCAGCCAAGATGACTTTGAGTTCGACGACGAATTGTTTCAAGTATCTTCTGATCGCAGCGCTTACGGTTCAGATACAGACCTGCTAATACAAGATTTATCTGACGGACCAGGAGCATCCATCGTACAAATTAATCCATCTTTTATAATTGAAGATTGGTACACATTTTTACATTATAAGAATCTTACAAATTTAACAAGAGAAATTCAAACCCTTAAGATTAGCATTGACGTATTAACAATTAGTAATGAATATAAAACTTTGCATAATATTATTGAACAAAAATATAACAAGATATTAGAAAAAATTAATCATATTGTAAATATAAATCGGAATAACCGATCAAAAAGAGGTTTAATTAACGGACTAGGCAATGCTATTAGTTGGCTCACCGGCAATATGGACGCCGATGACAAAGAAAAGTATGATAATATTTTAAATAAAATCGAGAGAAATATGTATCACATAGAGCATAATGAAAATGTTAGATTAGGATTAAATAAAGAATTAACATCTAAACTTAATAAAGAAATAATTGTTTTAAATAAATATAAGGATAGTATAGAAAAAATAAATAATTTTACAGATTTAGCTCTTACTAAGTTAATGTATCATGATTTATTAGCCGTATTAGATTTAGTAGAAAATCAATTAAATGATATAGAATTTTCCTTAGAACAATGTAAATTAGGAATTACCCATCCAAGCATATTAACGACTAGAGAACTAGAACAATTAAACATACCGTTCGGAGAACCAATCACAGAAAATGTAGAATTAAACTGGTTACTTAGCTCCACATTTTGTTCCCTATCAGATACAGGATTAATTTATTATTTTATTAAAATCCCTTTGAAATCATTGCCAAAAAACAACTTATTATGCTATGTCATATCCAGTTACAAGGAATAATAAAGTCATTACTCTAAAGATTAAAGAACAACTAATCATTAGATTTAAAAATTCGTTTTACAATGGAAATTGTATTAAATTCAATAATCATCATTACTGTAAAGACATGATAGAGATTAAGGACAAATGTATTTTAGAATTATGTAAGAATATAGAATTAAATGATTGTAAAGCTGTAGAAATAAGAACAAACCCTATAATCAAACTTATACCCACATTACACCAATATTTAACCTTTAATATTAGCAATGTAAACAACTAGTGTAACAAACACACAAATGTATCATCTACCATCTACTAGCCTCCTTAATCTTAATGAAAAAGAGAAATTTGTAAATATAAATGTACCACTTTCTTATGTTGACAATGTAAATATTCCTTTTATTTCCTATCATTCTGTTAATAATAAAACTATTGTATCAACAAATTTTACTTTTGAGGAATTACAACAAATAGACTTAAGTAATATAGAAATAGAAGAATTAGAACCTTATGATATAACTGTATCCCAATTTATTTCTTATATATTTTATGTAATATGTTTATATCTTTTATGCTATAATCTTTATCGTCAGTATTGTAAACTGGAATTACTGTGTTCTAATCCTTCAAATGATAATCCAAGTACCCATCCTCAACCACCTGAATGTTTTGATGGCAGAGCCAGAGCTTGGTTTCAATATTTACAGAATAGACAAACCGTCCCAAATCCTTAAATTTAGAGTTCAGTGGGCTTCACTCTCATAAGGACGGAGGAGTCACGCCACCATGAGGCCATAGTGCACCTGCAGATCACACCATATTCCTTGAATCTTATTCAGCAGTCCTATTAACCTTTATATACCCTGTCCCTTCTCCCAGGGATCACTCACTCACTCACTCTCTTCAAGTCCTCGCAGTAATTACGGTACGTAATCTATGTCAGATCTAGTATAGCCATATTGTTATTATCAAGATTGTCATTATTGTCTTTTAAAGTGTTATTATCGATATTTTGTAACTTTAGAATAAATAAAATATTTTTTTTTCAATAACGATTACGAACACCAAAATTTTATACAAACCTACATTTTGGTCATGGACTCAGGGGACACTAGAATGTCTATTTACGTTAGATACTCGAAATGAAAATTAGAAAATTTTCATGATCACAATACTTACCTTAAATTATAGTACACAGATAGTGAATGAATTGTCGAAATACTTTTTCAATGACTGGTATCTGTTCATACTTAATACCATGCCAAGTCCAATTATCAGAGAAGCCCCCACGCCCGGTGAAAAAACCATTTCGGGGCCTTAACAACTACAAGGGCCCCAGTGACTCAGAGTGATGATGTTTGCCCTCACCAAACACAGAGGCGCCACTGATGACACAATGTGTTTGCCGCGCTACTTATTCAGCTCACGGCAGCAATGGCTCCCAAGATAATGCCTCTATGCTACAACGCCTCCCAGATTAATTGAATATATTTGGCCCCTGTATCCACCATTCTCTATCTTAATGTAGTCATTACATTATCAGCGGTGTTTGCATCCGACAATGGAATAATAATCTAACCATGTACACCATAGCATTAAATACAAAAGGAAAATACGATTATAATATTAATAAAATGAGAGAGAAATCCTTGAAATCAATCATCAATCTAAAAGACAATCATGTAAAATAAATTATAAGAGAGAGTACTAGTTTAAATGTAAAAAACCTTAAAACAAAAACCAATATTAGTCGTAATGGAGAAACTATATGAGTTGGAGTCATAATCCGAAACGATTATTACAAAGCCCAACCAACAGTGAGCTTGATACTATGGTTTTCCCAGAACTTGATCTAAAATAAATTGTACTACACCAAAGCTTGCAGACTAATGAATGACAGTTGCACAATAACATCTCTATTGAAAATTGAAAAATATAGCAAATGTTAAATGTGCTAAGTGCCAGAAGAGCCACGCCTCATACTGTTCAGGGTTAAAAAATACCCGTCGGAAAGAGAAGTAGCAACAAAAGAAGAAGACTTTTTTCTACAAAAGTTAAATAAAGGCTTAAAATAATTAAGCAATTACTTTAAAAAGTCAGTGCAGAATTTGAGAGAAATTTTAAACAATTCATTTTAATTATTATTTTTAATCGATTTTTGGGATGGTAAAAACATGCTATTTAGCGTTACCGAACCTAGCTTCATCGGCATGCTACTTCTCAGGCCCTAAACTCGCGCTCGCGCATCGGTCTGAGTATACGTTACCGCTAAAGATGGGACATCGAAAGCAAAATATTTACATAAATATAGGTAGATGTAATCGATCCTGATATTATATCAACACTAAAATATCGATATTTATAATATTGGAATTCGAGGATTTAATTGAATTAAAATCATTTGCGAAGGAAATGAGATAAGACAGAACATACCCCTCACAGAACATTGAATATCATAATTCCTTTGACATTTAAATATCGATATTTGTAAATATTACTAAAACATTTCATTCACTTTATAAACATATAAACAGGATAAAATTATTATTTGGAGTCCCAACAGATGTGAAAATTGGACCAATATATTTTAGATTTTTAAGTACACACTTCTATCGGCAGTCACTATGACTGCCTGAGATTTTTTTTTCTCTTTAATTTGTAATATTTAACAGTTTACTAAACTTTGGGTAAAATATAACAAAAATACATTGACCAAGAAAGATTCCTTTCAAATCTAAAGGTCATTGGTAAAGATTAAATTTATAAAAATTGGTGGAGTAATTGGCAATACAGACGATCGTACACGACTCCTAGTGAGTCCAGAACAGTTTCCGCCATGCTCTAGAACTGATTCTTTTCAAGACCAAACTACTCCAAGAATGCAAGGGGTAATATGAAGTTTTAGGGAACGCAAAGTTTTGAAACTGATACCACCAGTGGCTGTTTACGCTCTTCAATCCACTAACCTCTGAGCCCAAACCCTTAGAATCACCCTTGACAAGATCCACCCAACTCTTACCCTTAGATCAACACCATTCCTAGGTCAACCTCTTACTAACTTTTTAGAAACCGAATCTTCACATTACACGCCAAATTGAACCTTCACTTAGCTATCACTTAAACTTAAATCATACAGAGATGTTACCTCCTTAATAATAGTGGAATATCCTAAATCCTGTAGTGGATTACTCCCTTATTAAACCTGAAATTCTACACAAAAACTTACTACCTAAAACCTTTTATGGGATTTCAATTGAGGTGGTACTCTATACCTCCGGTGTAGGTGGTATTGATACTATACCGGCTTATAAAAAAAAGGGCACCCATGAGAATTTATATATTTACACATTACACATTAACCCTTTACAATAAGGACTTTTTCGTTCGGATAAGGAAGCAGAACGAAGCGATTTTCGCGACTGACTCACATGATGCAATGAAATGATCTTACATTTGAATTACCTTTAAAAAACGTTATATTTCGATTGTTTATGTATATTTCATCTTTAAAACTATACTTACAAGAATAACTATCTATATAAGAAACTATCTTTACAAGAACTTAACTTAATAAAATTATGTTACATATAAATTACTATTTAAAAACGTTATATTTGGATTGTTTATCTATATTTACATGATTAAAACTCAATATTCACATCTTTAAACCTTACAAGTATAACTATCTATACAGTAATCTTTTTAAGAAAGGACAGTGCGATCCAATGGATTGGAGATTAAGGAAAGATGAATATACACCGACTATTGCCTCTCGTCCTGTCGCACAAAAAGCCGTGGCGACTAAGAATCATCTTTCGTCCGCGAAGGGTTAAAACAGTACAATCACTTGTTACAGTTACAATGTTCTACGAATACTTTCATGAGATTACTATCACAATTGAAACTATCTTAGTGTAATGCGCCATGAAGTTGTTGTTTAAAATTAACGACCGCATTTCATAACAGCATAATTTAAAATTTAATAGCTAAAATAATTTATCGTTTAAAGTTCTTGACAAATAGCATAAAACAAAAAAATTACATGCATTTTTCGACTTCCTTCATACTAACATCCCTTTCTATTCCTTTAAAACAGTTTCTACTACTTCGTCGTATCAGTTCGTATCCCTATCACATTATTTTAAACCTAATACAGTACAATTCCAAATAAATTCACAATAACTTTGAGAGAAGCGTTGTCAACCGAACAGGTTGTCTCTTGGCATTAATAGGACATGTACATAAATAATTCTTCTCAAACGTTTTGGTATTCCAAACGGGTCCGCTACTTACTCATTCAACTAACAACTCAATTATACTAACAATGGACCCTGTTCTAGATCTCACCTCTTCGGAACTATACCTACACAAGCTCAATCTAGGGCGTTTTCAAACCTGCAACCTCAATAAACATTAAGTCGGTCATATTCTATCGTCAAGCTGGTAATTTAACAAAAACATAGTAATCTATCTTACTTGGGGTCACCTGTGGTGTAGCGTCTAATATAACAGCTTTCTATGGACAAGATTGCTGGTTCAAACCCGGCATATGGCAATATGATTTTATAGAGAGAATAAAAAATCCTTGGTTATATGTTCTTTTAGAGATGAAATAATATGATATTACCGAGTCTGTCCTATGACATGGTACTCTTAAAGAACCCTGCCCAGATCAAACCTAGAAAGGCAAAATTTAGAACTCCCGTTGCAGCATCGTCCGATTAGCCTCAGTAGCATCCTTGAATGAGTAAACAAACAAGATTCTTCTCTTTTCGACAGGGCTCAGATAAAACCAATCTCTGCAGGTGTTCCCTAAGGTTCTATCATGTACTAAATATACACCTACGACTTACCAACAAACGGCTCCTAACTGCGACATATGCCGAGGACACTACTGTTATCACGAGAAACACAGACCCCCCAGAGGCCAGTATGACTTTACAACACCACTTAGACAACGAACAAAACTGGTGAAAGAAATGGAAATTGAAAATCAACCATGACAAGTCACTACATGTTACATTTACACTTAGACGCGGAAAATGCCCTTCGATTTACGTAGACGATCACCCTTTACCGCAATCAGATACAGTAACGTACTTAGAGCTAATTTTTGACAGAAGATTAACATGGAGCCAACACACCCTAAATTTTCGACCCAGACTACTACTATATTCGATACTATTGGGTTGTGTCACATGAAATTTCCGTTTTCAAGGTAAAGGATTTTTATTAAAAATACGATATGAAAACAAGATAATTTTATTCGAAATATTTACCTTCTTCTTCTACACATTATTCCCAACGTGACACTAACTTTTTAATCCCCGAACTGAAAAACTCTGAGCTTTGAAGTAAAATAAAATCTGAAAACGCACTTTTCCCTTGATCATTATTTTTCAAAAAGTTTTCCTTTGACGAAGTTGTCTAAATTCCTGAACAGGAGGTAATCTATTGGCGACAAGTCGGGAGAATATGGTGGATGTGGAAGAACTTCGTAGCCCAGTTCTTTCAATTTTTGCACGGTATGTTTTGAAACATGGGTCTTGCTGCCGCTCTGTGAGATCATGAGGTACCCATGTATCGAGCTTTTTTACTTTCCCAATACACTTTAAATGTCTAGAAACAGTAGATGCACTTGCATTTAGTTGTGCTGAGAGTTCTTTAACTGTTTGGTAGGGGTTTCCTTCTACTGTATGTTTGAGGACATCGTTGTCTATTACGGACGGAGGTCTTCCTCGGGACAAGTTTTCCAAGTCGGTATCCCCGCTGAAAACTTAGCAAACCAACGGCGAATGGTCAGTTCATTAGCACTCCCTTCCCCAAACGCCTTGCAAATATTTCTAGTGGCCTCAGCTGCTGAATGGCCGAGTTTAAACTCGTACAAAAATATTACTCGAAAATCGCGTGTTTCCATGTTCATATTTGGAGGTATACTAAAAAGTGGGTAATTGATTGGGAAGCTGTTTATAATACAAAGGTAGAGAATTAGTAACTGTTTACTTTAAATATGTAAAAATTCGGAAGAAAACAACAGAGACCTGCAAAATCCTTTATGTATTTCAGAAACTATAAAAACGGACATTTCATGTGAAACAACACAATGCATAGACACTCTAAATTACAGATTAGACAGAAGCCTAGCGTATATACTTATTCACTAAAACCTATATGGACTTATGCTTGCCTAGCTGAAAAAATACAAATTAAAAAATATATTTTAAAAATTTAGCAACGAACTCTTCATTGTATGTATTAAACGATGCCCTTCATACCGACTTACAAATTCAACAAACTACATACGATTGACTTACAAACTATTTAACGTCAAACTATATGGGCACGTTAACAAATTTATTCAAAACATGGCTACAAACTGACATACCGAACATAACTCGGCTTAGACTGACTGAAAAAGAGTTGGATGAGGGACCTCCTGACCTGAAAATATAGTTATGCTAAATGTCAGGAGGATGCACCACTGGGTGCTGTCTCCCTCATGCCAAACCATGCCATGTTTTCCATATTTCTAAAATACAACCCATTTGCTTATTATACTTATTTTACGGGTGCAAATAAAGTTATTGAATTAAAAAAAAATAAACGAACAACAACACTTTATCCATGGTATCCTACCTATTCCAATTTCTTGAAATATTCTGATCTATGGCTGGTGTAAGAAATATACAGTGAGGGAAAATAACGTGTTAGTAATTAAGTAGACGTTTTTAAGTTCAAACAACTAAAACTCTCAGTATGGTCTTTGTGCGTTCAATAGAAAGTAAACATGATACTATAATAAATACTTTCAAAACTATTGAAATGTAAACTTATTGAAATTCATTGAAAAATTGAAAGTACAGAAATAAGTGAAAAAATATGGTGCGCGCAACACACGATTTTCAAATACTTCCATTATATCAATTCAAGAATTATTAAACAAATTTATAAACGAAAATAAATTGTTAAGAATGATTTACATTGGATTTTAGTAGAAACAAGTGTTTTATTAAATAATCTATTATATTATTATCTACGACAATCAGTTTGTTTTATCGGCTTTTAATCACTCTCGTGATTTTAGTGATACATTTACGATAGTGTGTATATGATATTTTGTGATCTAAAATATTTAGCTTTCCAACGGTATATTATACATGTATATTACTGTTCTTATGTTCAAAAACAAAAAATTGTATTAAAAAATATTTTTTCAGGTTTTTCCTTCAGTTGTACATCGAATTCGTTTGATATGCATATATACCTATTATTTAACAAGATAATATGGTTATTTTCATAGAATCTATAAAATTAAAGGTACTTTCTTTCAATGGCGCTACAGGCCGTGTAGGCCCTGGGCCTCGCGTTGTAAGCTCTTGCGAGTTTACACTCACGTTTCACGATGCAATTTTTTTAGTGTAGGGTCATCACTCCCTACGACTAATTTTGTGAGTGCCACCCTTTGGCTGACGGGTCCCACATATCCGGGAAGAGGTTGTGAGTGAATCCACATTTTTTTTAAAGCCTTATAAAAGCCCCGCCGGGACTTGGATTCGAACTCAGAACCTGTAGCATGAGAGACTAGAGCGCTAGCCACTCAGCCACGGGCTCCCCACTTAAAACCTAAAGGTACTTTAGAGTGAGAAAATTTAAAATATCGGTATTTAAGCCCTGTCATACTATTTCAATCAGAATGAAGCCTACATGATGTTAAAACCCGTTATTTTTTATCGACATAGCGAGTTGAAGCAAAATCGTTATAGCCGTTTTTGAGGAAACCGTATAAAGTTGCAAAATGCATGGCATTAAGTGGCTCTTCTGGTAAGCTGAATTTTATGAAAAAGTTTTGTAACATCTCAGTTGTATAGTTGTCTTAAATATGAAATTTCATTTTCACAGGACTTTCTGTTTACGCTCTGGGGTTACCTCTTACACACACACGACCTTTTTGCGGGACTTGGTCATTTGGACCCAGGGGACCCTAAAACGTGTATTTCCGCTGAAAACCGGAATTCGACAATTTTTACATATAGTTTTTTCAATAATATTTCATATATATGTAAGTGAAAGTTATAATATAAAATATATAACCTCTTAAGAAGCCTACAACGTAACAGTAACATAATAAGCCTACTCAATATAATGATTTCTAAATTTTTTCCAAGAGAATTAAACAGTAACTCCAAAATAAGTAAAAACAAGCTTCTAGTTGAATAAATCAACTCAAATGCTGACTGATGTTTTTTAGTATTTTGTGAAACTTTAATGAAAGCATTTTTTTTTTGTGAAATATGTTAGAGTAAATTACTTAAAATTCAAAAGAATGTGAAAAAATGGAAACATTTTGAAGTCTTACATTGAAAACATCTATTCACACCTTTATATAACCGTGAAAAGGGAAACAGAGTCTTGAATTAAAAGTTTGGAAGCAAAGAAAGCATTGTACGGCTTAAAGTAAGAAATAGAATAAAAATAGCTATTTACCATTAAGCTTGTTAACGACTAAAAATTCTTTAATCTTTCTAATATAGGCTGATCAAAAGACCTTGGAAGCTGATCAAAAGAATCTTCTAGTGTTCTATAAAATAGATCTTTGTCCTATACTTCGCAAACTCAACTGAACCTCGTACACCCTAATTATAATTTCAAAATATTCCTTTAATAAAGAAAATTCTTGAGTTGATGAAGAAAAAAAATTCCATCCACATAAAACCTCAAAAAAAAAAAAATCAGAGAAAAATATAATATCCTTGTAACTCCACATAATGAAACCTGGAGTGAATACATGGAAGGGAAAGAGTGAAATGGTCACCCCAAAGTGACCACACATAAAAAATTAATTAAAAGAAAAGGGATAATTTAAAATACAGCTACACGCATTAAATAACTACTTTGTTTATTTATATGTAATAAATCCAGCTATATAAGTAATAGAAAAATAATATTTGCTGAAATATGCAATAGAAAAAAACTAATATAATGAGAACATATTTGACACAATGTTTATACTTAATTTTTAATTTTATTAATTCGTTTAGTGAAATTTACAATGTTCTGATTCAATACAACAAATAATAAAAATACATAATTAAAACATCTTGTGAGAAAACATTGGTAGCACTCCAATGTCTAATTTCTGATAGCAAGTCTTTTTGGTCGTCTTTTAAGTCGCCTCGGTGGATTGCTAGGAATATAGAAGGATGTGAGGTGACGGATAAGTGGGTTTGTAGTTTATAATAAAAAGAGGTATACGTATTTTGGGCCAAGTCTTCAACTAATGGGAAATTAATGTCTTTCTAGATGGTTTTATTAGTAACAAAGTATGGAGCATTAAGGATTTTTCGGAGGATTATGGATTGTAAGAATTTGGATGCGAGAGGAATTCGATGGTTTCGTGGACCCACATAGCTCAACGCTATAGGTCTAAATAGCCCTAATAATAATAATTATATATATATATATATATATATATATATATATATATTATTATACTTATATATATTACTTATATATTTATATATATATAAATATATATATATATATATATATATTTATATATATATATATATATATATATATATATATATATATATATATATATTATTATTGATCAGTTCTCGATAATCAATTTTATTTATGCGACGTTTCGAGAATTTATTGTTCTCATAATCATGCAATTTTAGACAAAATTGTGTCTTAAATAGACATATGGTCTACCCTTTTTGTCTATTTTGTCTAAAATTGCATGATTATGAGAACAATAAATTCTCGATACGTCGCATAAATAAAATTGTTTATTCATTGATTGAAACCTAAGAACAATAGAAACTTTTATATATATGTATTAAACAGGAAGTTTTGAGCGTCTGTCGAGTAAACGTTGTTGTAATCGCTCTTTATGAGTAATTCTCGTCCTTTCAGTTCAGTATGAGGAATCAATATTAGACGTTTGTCAAGATGGGATCGTAGGTACTGGATCTGTTCAACAGGAGTTGTGGAAAATTAAATGTTTCATCATTCGTACCACTCTATTTTGGAACTCTTTACCTATCTCCATTCGTAAAGCCTTATCCATAACATCTTTCAAACAACTATTACTTCTGTATCTCTTGAACTCATTCTTCTTAACATTTCAAAATTTTAATATAATGATGAATAATAATCATAGCTATTAAATTTGCTCCAGTTCAGTACTGAAGTCTAAAAACAAAAACTATATAAATGCGATGAAATATATTCATTTTTTTGTTATTCGTAGGGGGCTACAGAATAAAATTTATCTTTATTTAGTAAAAAAAAAAAATGTTTATGTAGTAAACTAGACTGCCAGAAAATTTTAGAATTAGAACTAATTGTAGAATCAACTGCAGTTAACTGGATTAATAAGGCCAGGCGTATAGGAATAGCCGCAATACAGCTAATCCTACTGTAATGGTCCAATTACCCACCGAATTACTACAGTCTAGTTTAGTTACTACAAAAGACCAGTTCAATTATCAATTTCATCCGTGAATTGGATAAAACCAACAACCAATTTTCATATTTCAGTAAAACTATAATACTGGTATAAGAAGAGACGAGTAGAAAGTAATGTGGGGAGAAAATATATAACATTTTTTTTTTATTTATTGATATTTACAACTGTATATAAAAAATAAAAAAATACAACTAGTAAATGTGTAAAATGTAATAATTAGATTGATAAAATCTTCTGAAAAAAGCTACCCGACAGAGTAGCTGATTATTTGATTAGCAGGTCTTGAGGCCACCTTCTTCTCAGGCGCCTCAGAGGAATATCGGAAATAGATGGAGATGAGAGAATACGGACAAGCGGGTTGGTAATTTGGAATTAAAGGAGGTATATCTAATTCTGGCTAAGTCTGCAACTAATGGAAGGTTCAGGTCTTTATAGATTATGGATTTCTTATGGGTAACAAAATGAGGAGCATTTAGAATCTTTCGGAGGAATTTGCATAGCAAGGATTGGATGCGGGAGGATTTTGATGGTTTGGCGGATCCCCATATATGTCCTAATAGGTATAATAATGTTTTTTTTTTGTAGTAGAGTGAACGTTTGTTTTACAAGGTTTTGAGCGTTTGTCAAGTAAATGTTTTAGCAATCGGTATCTGCGAGCGGTTTCTTGTCTATTCAGTGTGGTGAGGATTCCAAGTAAGACGTTTGTCACAATGAAGTCCTACGTATCGAATCTGTTCAACAGAGATTTTGTGGGATGCGAAAGGACACAGTCGGACAGAAGATCATAGGTTTGCGACGACGGGTAATAGTGACTTGATCGGATTCATTAGGATTGATTTTAATACTCTATTTCTGACACCATCTGATTCCGTTTGATTCACTCTCTTCAATGGATTCGATGAGTGACTGAAGGTTTTGCGATGGAACACACATTTTTCATCAGCATACGTAGTAAGAACAGTGCAAAGATGGATGGTGATAACAGTTGTATATACCGTATAAAGGATTGGGCGCAAGATACTACCTTGAGGTACACCGGCGGACTAAGTAAATAAGGATGAGTAAGAAACAATAATGATTAATTTAAAGGTTCTATCAGTGAGGTAGGACCAGATTAATAGGAAGTACGCTGGAGAGAGGAATTGATATACTACTTACTACTACTAATTCGTATGATTCAATTCATATTTCTTTTTTCTTTTTTTTTTTTTTAACCACAAAGGTTATTTGCACCCCATTCCAAAACTGCAAGTCGTAAATAATGCAGTAATTTAATTTTTTTGAAACAAATCTTCGTTGAATTTAAAAACAACATTAACTTCTTGATCTGCCCTTCTACCTGTAATAGTTCTTCGTATTCATTTATAGGCAAATGTTTTAGTCGTTCACATTAACTTTGACGGTGTGCATTAATGTAGTTTTATAGATTCAGCGTCTTCGAGGACGGAAATAACAGGATAAACAATTATTCTGTCTTGAATGAGGTTCGAACCCGAGACTAGGAGAACAGTAGTCCAGTGATCTACAAACTCGACCACTCAGCTCCCTTTAAAAACAATAAACTAAAGGGATAACTGAAAATTACTACAAAGAATAAATATTCTGAGGCTATTAAATTTCAGATATACAAAACGGCGTTATTTTGATGTAACAAGTTTAAGAAGGGGATCATAATTCCAGAGCCTGATATAAAAAGAAGAGACACCTGTTGCTGCTTATCCTCCAAAGAGCGCTATCATTAATCAAGAGAATGATCTTTATTGATGATCCATCTATCCATTTTAACACTAATCCGACCTTCTCCTCCCAGCACAAGTTCACTGAGAGATTTCTCATAATTAATGGATGTAGACAAATTTGCATTTTTAATACATTAAGTCTTAAAGATTAAGATTTAATTTATTTTTTGGTATTTCATATCATGCAAACGATAAATAATATTCAAGGAGTATTTTCTCATTTTGATCTGTTTATTTTGAAGAAGTTCGAAATTCTATACTACAACAAAAAAAAGAAAAAAAAAGAAGTGTTGTCATTACTGACAAGTAAAGAAACCAAAAGAAAAATTTTATGTTCCGATTATACAAAAATGCAAAATCTAAAAAAGTATCTCATTTCAATAATAAATACAAAATAATATTGCACATATACTTAACTACTTATCAAAATAGATAACGAAACGCAACTAAATAATAAGAAAAAATCTGGTGCGGACAACACACGACTTTCACTTACCTCCATTTTTAAAATCAATGAAAGAATTTTCAAATATAGTTAGAGATAAAAATACGTGAAACTATTAATGAATTAATTAAATTGAATTTCTGTAGAAACATGTGTTTTATTATTAACTAAAATAATCAGTTAGTTTTATCTTCTTTTCATCACTCTCTATTAACATTTAAAAGCTTCTGTATGAGATAATATCTTGCATGGTATAAAGTGGCTCTTCTAGTAAGCTCATTTTTATGAAAAAGGTTATGTAACGTCTTGGGCGTATATTTGTCTTAAATATGAAATATCAGTTTCATAGGACTTACCGTTTCCGCCCGGGAGTTACCACACACACACACACACACACACACACAAACCTTTTTGCGGGACTTGGTTATTTGGCCTCAGTGGACCCAAAAATGTGTATTTCCGTTGAAAACTGGAATTCGAAAATTTTCACGATCGCAATACTTTCCCTTACTATATATAGTAAGTGAAAGTAATAAATTAGATTAAATTTCTATAGCAACATGTGTTTTATTAAAAAATCGATTCTATTATTATCTAAAACAATCACTTAGTTTTATCGGCTTTTTATCACTCTCTACCAACTTTTAAGAGATTGTGTATGAGATAATAATTTTTCTAAAATCTTTAGCTTTCCAATGGTATATCATACATGTATATTACTGTTCTTATGTTCAAAAACGAAAAATTGCATTAAAAAAATATTTTTTCTTGAAAAGTAAATAATTTGTTATATAGAGGGGTATTTCCCTTAACTCAAATCCCTACATTCATTTCCGAACAACAAAATATTTTTGTTATCTCGAGGAATTTCTCCGACTATATTCAGAGATGCTCCCTTTGTCTTCCAACAGCTACACCACTTTCACCATCAGGCGTCGGTGATGGGATTGAAGACGGCCATAAACCCATCAGAGCGGACTCTCCCCCGACGCGAAGACAAGGGCTACACCCGCCGATAGAGATTTAATGAGGGGGCTAACTATCGGGTTTATGAACTTGTTGCCACCGACTCTATAATGTATATCGCCCACTAACGTATAATTGTGTTATTTAGTTAAGCGGTTATTGCGGAGCGCGGGTGGAGGGAGGTCGTAAATTATTCACCGTCACAACTGACCATAAACCCGCACTCCCCACCATCAACACTATTACCCCTCATTGCTCTCACTCGTTCCAACCCCATCCTTCAGTTTGTTTTAATAACGCTTTTATTGCTCTCCAGCCATTTGCTAAATCCCCTCTGATAAATTTATAGCGGCGTGTTTATCTATCTATAAATACTGGGGGAGGCGTGCAGATGAGATTCATTGATTCTTTGCCAACTCCATTAAACTGCCGCTAACAGACGGAAGTTGGATCACCTGTAGCACAGTGACTAGCATAACATCCTTCTATGCCAATGGTCATGGGTTCAAACCCGCAGGTGGTTCTAGGATTTTTAAATAGGAGTAAAAAAACGCTTAGTTACGCCATTCTTCGGAAGGGACGTAAAAAGGTGGTCCAGTGCCTATGCGATGTTAGGTACTCGTTAAAGATAAAGTTGAAAAAAGTAATGTAAAGAGACAAATACGGTATAACATTATTACTGATAATGATATGTTTGATATTACTATATTATTTAATCAAATCATATGTTTTTAACGAAACTGAATAAACGTTTTAATTAAATTAACTATAACATTTCTAATTTAAGTTTATTTAATAGGTCTTGAACCGATTTTAACAGTCGAGGTAAGAGAAAGTTATTTGTTGCTCGCACCAGATTGTTCATTTAACCATCATCATACGTGGCGCTACAGCTTGGCCTCCTCAAATACTTAAACTACAGTTTAATTTTTACAACCGCGATAACTGAAAGTCGCGTGGTACCCGCTACATATTTTTTTTTTTTAATAAAGGACAACATTATAAATTTCTTTATTAATTTAAAAAAAAATCTATACCATCAAATTTAATTTTTAAACAACTAAAAATAACTAAATGATAAAATTACATCAAAACATACAGTAAAAAAATACACATTGTTAAGAAAACATGTATTTCGAATTTAAAAAAAATGTTTTAATCAATTAAACATTTTTATAATCTAAGTTTCATATATATATATATATATATATATATATATATATATATATATATATATATATATATATATATATATAATAATAATAATAATAATAATAAAAAACTTTATTCTGGGACTATGTCCCTTAAGAATAACAGAATTGAACAGTAGATATTCATATATGTCTGGTCAAGAAAACAATAAAATTAATTTTTATTTACAAATGAGCAAAAGGAAAAATTAAACACTACCTAGACTTATATACATTCATGTACAAAAAGTATGGATAATGAACACACAAGATTAGAAAAAGAAAGAAAGAAAGAAGATAAATCTCCTAAAGGCTACTGATAGGGTTGAGGGAATTATAAAAAACAAAACAAACTAATTATTCCACACTAGCTTTAGGATAAAATAGATAATTATAACTTGTGTTAAAATAGAAATAAGTCAGTTGCAGATTTGTTGTGCATCTATTTGGGATGCCAAAAGATGTTGGAATAGGTCAGATTTGAATGAGAGAAAGGAAGATGCATGGCGAATATGAGTAGGTAGGGAATTCCAGAGGGTTGCAGAACGGATGTAAAAGGAGTGATCAAAAGATTTAGTTCTATGGGTGGGAAAGTAAAGGTCGGAATGGCGGGATCTAGTTTCGAGAGAGTGGACTGAGGATTTAAATTTAAGGATGCTGTGAATGTATGGAGGGTGCTGGGAGTTTATGATTTGGTAAAGGTATGATCCGAGAAAATATTTCCTCCGTGTAACAGGTAGGAGCCACTTCAACTCGCTGTATAAGTGGGTCACTGAAGACCTCTTCGAGGTGCCGAAGATAAATCTTATGAACATGTTCATGATACGCTTGAGTCTGTCTTCGAGCACCTTTGGGAGGCCACCATATACCACACAGCAATAATCGAAGTGGGGGAATATTAATGAGGAGACGAGAAGCTTACGGGTAGGAAGAGGGAGAAGATGGCGGGAACGATGAAAAAACTTTAGAGTGCTTATCGTTCGTCGGGAAATATTAGCAATATGGGGTTTCCAAGAAAGGGTTTGATCAATGGTAATACCAAGGTTTTTGACAGAGGAGCTAAAATATATATATATTATATATATATTATATATATATATATATATATATATATAGAAAAAAAAAATTATATGGGAAATACGGTAATTGTATATTTATTATAAGCGTTAAAATTGATAGCTCACTATCACACACCTTCAGCTTTAACATGCCTATCTTGATGGTCATGTAACACAGTCCTTACTTAAGCTAATACATTTAAACTTATAAATATTATTTTAAGTGAGAGAAGTAATTGAAATGCTATGTGATTTTATGGGCATCGGAATTTTTGTTAATATAATAAATACTGAACGTGAAATTTGAAACCAATGCTGGCACACATCGAAGCGCTCAGAAAAAAATATACCTCGACACTATAAAATCCCATTATTATTCTCTCAGACGACAAAAAGCCATTAACATAAGATACCACCCCCGCGTAGCTCCGATAAACCACCCCCAACACAGATGTCAAAGGCTAGATACCTAGAGATGCGACCCTAGGACACCCGGATACCCTAGATCTAGATATCATGGGACGTTCCAGGAAGACACCCCGCCGTCCCAGACCCCAGAGGCCCATCGCTCAGTGTCAGTCCCCGATGGTCCGGCTTTGGGAGGTCCTAGCCTTTATACCGCGCCCTAGGAGTCATTTCTGGAAGCCATTTCCATCTCCAGGGTTTCCGTTGCTCAATGGTTCTCTTAGTGACAACAGTAGTAAACTACAATGAGCCAAGGGTGTGGTCTCCCTCCCGCACTGTGAAAACACATTCTCTACGCTATTTAAGAAACCTAAACAAATTCAACAAAAGAGTCAGAAAGCTCCCCTTAAGAGCTCACAAATAAACGAAAAATCAACTTTTTGGGTTACTCAGTATAACTTCGTATTACATTAATGATTCTTACGAATATTGCTGGATAAAACTATTTAATAATAATTAACAACATAAGGAATAACGATAAAAAAAAAAAAAAATAATAATATTTGCCTAATATTCTCGGAACGTTTAATTAAAATGCAATAAAACATGTGCTTATGCAGGGAGAGCAAGAAGGGAGCTACTACTCCCTCCGCTAAATATTGTTAGGACAAATAAAAATATTAAAAACAAGAGATGAAAAAAAAGGACGAGTGGGTTAACTTTATAGAGACAGGGTGTGCCCCAGAAGGTTCTCCTTCCAGGACGCTCCATGGATGAAATTACAGAATCAATAATATTCTGCTTCAGCCGGTATTCCAACCCTGGACTCGAAGAAAAGAAGTCTAATGGTCTATCCACAAGACCACGCCAGTCCCCATAAGTATATAAATAGTGTTTAGAAAAAAAAAATTAATCTAATAATTAGGCCTTCTAAAAAAAATCCAATGTAAACCATTGCTTATAAATCAAAATAATAATAATTAAAAAAGGGCTCATAATTAACAAAATACCGCGTATTATGTTTTTGCGACATATTTTTATATAGTATTTACTTATATTTCCATGTAAACTCTATTATATTTTTTTCATTTTCAATCAACCCTTGAGGGTCAGTCTTTGAACATTCTGTATTTGTATCTATTTAAATATTGGCTCCTTATTCTGCCCATCTTCAGGTGCCACCTTAATCCAAAGAAGACTTGACATTCCAAAAGTAATACCTTCACCATACAGACTGTATTACACATTCATATTTTTCAATGAAAACTCTATTATATTTTGGAAAGCTAAAGATTTTAGAAAAAATATTATCTTATACTCAAGCTTTTAAAAGTTAATAGAGAATGATGAAAAGAAGATAAAACTAACTGATTATTTTAGATAATAATATAATAGATTTTTTAATAAAACACATATTTCTATATAAATTCAATTTAATTAATTCTTTAATAGTTTCACGTATTTTTATCTCTAACTGTATTTGAAAATTCTTTCATTGGTTTTAAAAATGGAGGTAAGTGAAAGTCGTGTGTTGCCCGCACCAGATTTTTTATATAGTATTTACTTATTTTTCAATGAAAACTCTATGATATTTTTTTCATTTTCAATCAACCCTTGAGGGTCAATCTTTGACCATTCTGTATTTGAATCTTTTTAAATATTGCCCCTTTATTCTGCCCATCTTCAGGTGCCACCTTAATCCAAAGAAGACTTGGCATTCCAAAAGTAATACCTTCACCATTCAGACTGTATTACACCTTAATTTTTTTTATTTGTTTAAAGATTACTGGAAGTATATACATTTTACAGAATATCCCTGATGCCGATTATTTAAGTATGCAAAGCTGAATTAAAAAAAAATCCTATCAATAGACAAAAACGGAATAAGCCATCCAATCATATACTTCATATAAAGAAATTCATAAATAATTTAACATTACATCAGGCAAATCTGTTACAATTAGCCTCATTGGTAGCAAAGCATATGGTATATGAATAAGCAATATCAAAGACAGAGTTGAACTTGTTAATCATCAACACTGCCTTCCATTGACGGCACATTACCGGAGAAATAAGAGCGTAAAATTTCTGCTGTAAGAGAGATCCATAGACGGGACTGTTGGAGACAGGACAGGGCTAAATAATGTCACACCGTAACCTGTTTATACCCAGCCATCGCCTGCTACTGCCTACGCAATATATCTTGATCCCTCCCAGGCCCTAACGTCATTTACAAAAGTCACTCATTCGCCTGCTCCGCACTTCAGGTAATTCGGCCAAATCAACATGACGAATCTCAGTAGAAAGCCTTTCTTGATAGATATAAAGATAAAATGATTTTATTAACAAATATCCTTCTATTTACTTTCACTTACTATATATAGTTACAGTTATACAGTTATAGTAGTTACAGTACACTATATATAGTAAGAGGAAGTATTGCGATCGTGAACATTTTCGAATTCCAGTGTTCAACGGAAATACACATTTTAGGGTCCCCTGATTCCAAATAACCAAGTCCCGCAAAAAGGTCTGGGAGTGTGGTAACTCCCGGGCGAAAACGGTAAGTCCTATGAAACTGAAATTTCATATTTAAGACAAATATACGCCCGAGACGTTACAAAACCATTATCATCAAAATGAGCTTACCAGAAAAGCCACTTTATACCATGCATTTTGCACTTTTTTCGATTTCTCGTAAACGGTTCGGACGATTTTGAATAAACTCGCTTTATCGATGTAAAATTTAATTCGATATACAATGAAGGAAAAACCTGAAAGAATATTTTTTAATGCAATTTTTTGTTTTTGAACATAGGAGTAGTAATACACATGTATGATATACCGTTGGAAAGCTGAAGATTTTAGAAAAAATATTATCTCAATTAATATTCAATTTAATTAATTCCTTAATAGTTTCACGTATTTTTATCTCTAACTGTTTTTGAAAATTCTTTCATTGATTTTAAAAATGGAGGTAAGTGAAAGTCGTGTGTTGCCCACACCAGATTTTTTATCTCTAACTGTTTTTGAAAATTCTTTCATTGATTTTAAAAATGGAGGTAAGTGAAAGTCGTGTGTTGCCCGCACCAGATTTTTTATCTCATACTGTACTTGAAAATTCATTAATCGATTTTAAAAACGGAGGTAAGTGAAAGTCGTGTGTTGCCCGCACCTGATTTTTTTTACAATATTTATAGAACACAGAATACTGTCAAGGATATACCGTCTACCAAGAAGTTGGTCAACTTTTATATTATGAAACAGAACAAAACATTAGTAAATGAAACAAAAAGGACATAAAATTACACATTTTTTACAATATTGAGGATGTATATAGTTTATTCAACGGTATTTGTATCAGTTTATTGTACGGTACTCAACGGTATCAGTTTATGCTTGGACATGGCTCAGTAATGCCCTGATGATGGCTCACAAGCTAGAGTCGAAACGTCAGCAAATTAAAAATATTTAGAAAAAAGACTGACTCCAAATTATTCTACCTATAATTTTTATAAGTGGGATGATCGAGTTGTTTTCCATATAAAACAAACAAATTATAAATATAGCTTATCTGTCACAACTTATTCTATGTTTATTTATTTATTGTAGTTAAATTCTTATAATAAAAATCCTGTATAGTTTTAAGAACTTTTTATAAATGTGAATAATGTATTCCAGCTCTATTATTTCGTTTTCGGTTAGTATAATCTCCCCAACATACTTTTTCCAATAGTAATTTAAAGCAGCAAACTTACCTAATATATGAGTTATGTTTTAACCTCGAATATTAATTGAACATGTACAAACTATATTCCGCATCCATGGTATACAATTCAAAGATATCATTTCGTCTCTTGTTTTAAAAACCAGTCCTATCAACTTATAGCTTATTTATTTGACAGTCTAGCTTCATATAAAGCGAATGATGTTCTACACCCATAACATAGGTCATCAATTCGGTTTTAAAATTTTCTTTTGCTACAGCTATTAAATTATCCACTTGACTCATCCATCCCACCACAGATACGAAATCCCTATCAAATTAACAGACTAAAACATACGCTAGTTTTTCCCATTCCTTCAGCCAACTACAATTTTTGTTAATCGTGTATTCATGGGCTAAAATTTTAGGTAAGCGAAAATCACTATAGTTTAAAATGTTTATAATATAATTTAAATTTTCGTGCCTTTCTTGATGTACGTTCCTTACATTAATAATTTTTTTTTTTAGAGGGATATAAAATATTCTTGATAATGTTTTTCATTTATTATAGTGTTTTATATAATTCTATTTTTGTTTTGTTTTCCTTACATAAATATAGAGAATAAAATCAGTACTAGGCTTTTAATTGATCGAAGATGCGAGGATATACATTTTAACTTACTTATCTAGTAATCATGCATATATATATATATATATATATATATATATATATATAAAGTAGTACCTACAGTAATGTTCGTACTCCGATTATTATCTTTAAATCCTAAACATAAAACCGTCAATACCAGAATATCATATCTATCTAAAACAAATGGTTCATTTTAGTTCAAGTGGTTAAAAAAAACATTCTTCTATGCCCAAGTTTGCGATTTAAACCCATGATATTTGGATTTTTCAAAGGGAATATAAAATCCTTGGACATTCCGTGTCTTGTAGGAAAAGTAAATTGGTAGTCCCTAGCCTGAGGGATGTGAGACAAGATCCCAATCATAATTACACCTGAATAGGCAAACTTAAGGATTCCCACTGTGGGAATCCTTAAGTTAACCACGGAAGCATAAAGTGGCGTAAAATGAATAAGAAGACTAAGAAAACTATCTTGAGGATGTATAGTCGACTGTAGAAACTATTATAGGTGGACTAATCAGGAGTTAGTCTTTTTCTAAATATTTTAATTTTGACGACGTGTCAGCTCATGCTTGTGAGCCATCATCAGGGTATTACTGAGCCATGTCCAAGCATAAACTGCCAACCAGTAATGCACTAGAGCCGAAACGTCGGCAAAATTAAAATAAATAGAAAAAGACTGACCTGATTATTTCACCTATAATAAGAAAACTATAGTGTAATAGCTGAGATTTTTGTCGCTCTCTAAATAGGTATCAGGCGCAGTTTTTATGTATTTATTTATTTGTAACTAAGTGATCAATTGTTTTCCAATTTTAAACTACACAAGCCATACCTAGCGACTTTGTTTGTTTATTTATTTAACGTCACTTTATGCTACTATGGCTAATCGGACGATGCTACAGTGGGAGTCCTAAATTTTGCCTATCCAGGTTTTATTAGGATAGAGATCTTTAACGAGTACCTGACATCGCACAGGCTCGGGACCACCTTTTAACGTCCCCTCCGAAGGACGGCGTTACTCCCATTAAAAAATCCTAGGACCACCTGCGGGTTTGAACCCGTGACCTTTAGCATGGGAGGCTGTTACGCTAGCCACCCAGCTACAAGTGATCCTTCTAGCGACTTTGCCTTTTGCCCAAAATTTATATATATATATATATATATATATATATAATATATATATATATATATTACGAGTTCATCTCTCGGAGCTTGGGGGCTTTAACCTCAGCATTGATCCCCCGCCTTCGCCCCTTGGCCCAAGAAACCCCGTATAGGCTTCAAAGGCGAGGCAGGAATAAACAAAAAAAAAAAAAAATTGTTACTCCTGACAGCGAAGAAAATCTCAGCTTTTAAACGTTAGTCTAGGAAATAGCTCATTTATATAATTTATTTATTAAAATAATACTATTAAATATATGATAAATAGAATGGTTTTATGTAAGTATAGTTATGAATATACTTGTTTATACATGCATAGATACAAACCATTTCTACAACGTTTCCATTCATATATATATATATAATCCGTAATAAGTTTAATAGTTTACTTATTAACAAGTTACATCCATTAAAGTTTATACAATACCTGCATACCTGCATTTGGTCCTTACCGAAGAGGAAGTTGCTCTAATTAGAGCTAACTTTACGAGATTGATCAAGTCCTGGATTAGCATTAGCAACTTATATAACGATAATTAACTAGCTGTTCTTGAGGAAACTACAGCAGTAGCAACCGATAGATCCGTTTAGAACGAAGCAGTAACAATCTGTGCATTGAACCTTGCTGTAGCCAATTGGTCAAAGTCAACTGTATTAAGATATCCGAGATTACTTGATAGAACCGGTAAACTAGTAATATGAGGTTTACGATTTATGCATGCGATTACTATCAGAGGGTGTCAAGCGGTAAATTATCGTGGTATATTATTATGGCTAAGGGAGATACAATGTAATAGTTATACTATAATATAATGCGATAGTTATCGATAATTTACCGCAAATAGTTCAATTCTATGTCGTTAACATAAATAATATTCATTTTGAAAAAACTTTGCAAATTATTACTCAATGGTTTATGAATTCTAAATAATTATATCTAATGATAATTATATACCGATTGGTATTCATCAATTCTTACGGCGCACAGTGGAATGACGGATTATGTTTTTATTCGTTATTTAGGTTCTACATAGCTTGAAACGAAAGATCTCAAATTTTTAGAGTCGGTGACTTCTTTTTATTTTATTTATTTTTTTTTTTTTTTTTTTGCTCAATTACAAAGGTTCATTATTGAAAATAATCAACCAAAAATATGGAAATACATAAAACGTTTCAGCGAAAGATCATTTACAGTTCCTTAGGTCCGAAAGTTGGGGGACCTCCCATTACCTTACCTAAGGGAGCATATTGGGAAAATTTTGGACTAGAAAAAAATCAGTTGCAGAGATCATTATTCTGGAATCAATAGAAATAATGCATCGCTATCAATAGTAAGCCTAGGCTAGATTCGTCAATTGCAGGGTCGAGTTAGATAATAATGGTGTACATTGTACATTTTAACTTGCACTATCTCTCTACATTTTATTTCTTAAGATAGTCTTCTAGATTGATATAGTCCGCTGTCTGTTCATAGCAACAACAATAAACGACTTTTTTTATTGTTCAACTTTTACTTTCACTTACTATATATAGTAAGGGGAAGTATTGCGATCGTGAAAATTTTCGAATTCCAGTTTTCAACGGAAATACACGTTTTAGGGTCTCCTGAGTCCAAATAACCAAGTCCCGCAAAAAGGTCTGTGTGTGTGTGTGGTAACTCCCGGGCGGAAACGGTAAGTCCTATGAAACTGAAATTTCATATTTAAGACAACTATACGCCCGAGACGTGACAAAACTTTTTTCATCAAAATGAGCTTACCAGAAGAGGCACTTTATACCATGCATTTTGCACCTTTTTTCAATTTTCTCGAAAACGGTTCGGACGATTTTGATTAAACTCGCTATATCGATGTAAAATTTAATGAGCTTTAATATCATGTAGGTTTTATTTAGATAAAAATGGTCTGACAGGGCTTAAATGCCGATATTTTAAATTTCTTCCCCTAAAGTACCTTTAATTTTGTAGATTCAATAATAATTACTAGATTATCTTGTTAACGCTGATGAAAAACTGGTAAATGAATAAATTCGATACACAACTAAAGGAGAAAACAGAAAAAATATTTTTAATGCAATTTTTCGTTTTTGAACATAAGAGAAGTAATATACATGTATGATATACCGTTGGAAAGCTAAAGATTTTAGAAAAAATATCATCTCATACACAAGCTTTTAAAAGTTAATAGAGAGTGATGAAATGAACATAAAACTAACTGATTATTTTAGATAATAATATAATAGATTTTTTAATAAAACACATTATTCTATATAAATTCAATTTGATTAATTCCTTAATAGTTTCACGTATTTTTATCTCTAACTGTATTTGAAAATTCTTTCAGTGATTTTAAAAATCGAGGTAAGTGAAAGTCGTGTGTTGCCCGCACCAGATTTCTTTTTATTGATTTTAATATTTGTAATATAATTAAGATTTTTTAATATTTGTTTCCACTTTTTAAAATTATATTATTATATAATTACCAGTCATTTAAAAATTAAATTAACATTTAAGCCTTGGGGCAAACTATAAAATTATCATTGATAAAATCATTATTAACACTTTTGAGGTTTATAGAAATTATTGTGACTGTGAATATTTCTGAACTAGAATTAAAATTTGACATAAATTAAAATATTATGTTCTCCTGAGTCCATAAATAAATCACGAAAAATGGTGTGTGGGGTTTATGTGTGATAGAGAGAAGTAAAGCTGGTTCAAAAACGAAAAACTTAAATGTTATACTTAATATTTCTAGATGCATAGAATATCTTAACTTTTTCCGAAAATTTGTTCCACTCATACTCTGTGAAGAAAACGGCTCCACATTCACATAAGAAAACGACTTCAAAACAATACAACTTGATAATAGACCAAATAAGAAGTATGAACGCATTTATGAACAACTAATTCTATCTACTTTTCAGCCGTCTTCTAACAGACATTTCAGATGTGGCCTAATCGATTATAAGTCTCTTGTTATGTCGTATACATTGGCCAGCCAAAAAAGAAGCAGCACATTTACCAAATCCCCTAACTCATCAAACAATAAATAATAATAATAATAGTTTGATGCGCTTTATTTGGTTTGATTCCGCGTGTGAAGTCACGAAAAGCGTAGGAGCTTACTATGGGACTCTGCCAGCCCCGCACTACTCCTAGGATCTGTCGTCATCCTAAACCACCTTTTTTTACACCTACTACTTTATTAAAAAAATTAAAAAATATTGCTCAACGAGCCTTAGAATGGGGTATTCTGAATTTATAAATTCTAAGGATCAGAATTTCTATTCAATTACAGAGGGTATGGTAAAGCACCCAACACGTTTGTAGAAATGTAATGAAATGAAAGTATTGGAAACTATTTTAATTGAATAAAAACTGGCATAAATCAATTATTTTTTCTTTTAAAACCACAACCCAGTATTATTTTTCGGACAGTTCAAAAGGATATTGTAGTCAGCGTACTATGGAGCTGTAGTTTTTGTGAATATTCCCTTCTGACAGTTTTCAAGTATTTTTTATGAAGATTATGAATAATATATTAGATAGGTTATTTATTGCCAATAAATTTCCTCTATTAAATAATAATAAGAGCGCTATAAATAATTAGAAAAGAAATACATTTATTTTAATGAAACTGGTGGTAATCCATTTATCGCATACACCCCATAAATCGTTCGATAAAAATATAAAATCCAATACCCCGCACTTCATCATACACCATTAACTAACAAAGAGCAATCCCGGCGTGGGATAATGCGTGAGCCATTTCACAACACTACAAGTGGGGGGTCGAAACCCTCTTCCCCCCTGCGGTTTGTACAGCTGCATCCCACGGTACTTTAGCAAGTTTTATATATATTATTAAACCGATATGTACCCTGCGTCTGAGGCTGTTATAGCAAAATAAACCACAATATTTTGACTGGAGCGGCGCCTACAAAGAGAAAGAAAAAAAATGGGGCGAATATAAAGAAGCGGTGGGCACAGACGAGCCGCAATAATGAAGGCTCCTTCCAGCGCCCGGCCGTGAAACCTGGATTAGTTCCAGATGTCTTCGCCACTTGTCAAAACATCGGCTACCGGGGCGCGGGGCTTTCAGGTCTCAGCTACTAGTTTTCCGGTCATCAGTTGAGGCAAACGTCTTTCTTCAACTGCAAAATCTTTTATGCGAGCTATGCACCTGGGTTTTTTTTCTTTTACAGATTTTCTGTAAAGTTCGAATTCATTTGTAAAGGACAGATGTAATCTTAAAAGATTATTCAGAACTTTCCGCATTCAGTGGAACCACAATATATAAGGAATGGTAGACATAGAGGCTATCATAACAGTCATTACTTGCCCGAGGTTCAAACACGACAGGTGATCCTTGGATTGTTTTTTAAAAGGAATAAAATACCCTTTGTAATAATATTCATGCCGCACAGTGGGTTATAATCACGATTTAACATTTGATCAAATAAAGATAACCGAAAAATTCTTCTCTCGTAAGCGGTATCATATTTGATGCAATAAAACTCGATTAAAATAAATTATTTTAATGTTATTATAGCCATATATTATGTTCAAGTACTATAAAAAGCCATTGTAAAATAAATAAAATTAATTTATTGCTAGGTTCTTTTTAAATAAAATGATCCATTTTCACTCAACACTTCTTTATTTCTTTTGTTTCTCTCCCTACGTTTCGGCCTTTTCAAGGGTTCTATCAACATCATTAATTCTAAAATTAGAAGATAATCAACATTGCTTTTTACTTTGTTGTTTGTTTACTGTTGATTTATTCGTTTAACGTCACTTTATGCTACTATGGCTAATCGGACGATGCTACAGTGGGAGTCCTAAATTTTGCCTATCCAGGTTTTATTAGGATAGGGATCTTTAACGAGTTCCTGACATCGCACAGGCTCGGGACCATCTTTTAACGTCCCATCCGAAGCATAACTAAGGATTTTTTACTCCCATTAAAAAATCCTAGGGCCACCCGCAGGTTTGAACCCGCGACCTTTGGCATAGAAAGCTGTTATACTAGCAACTACGCTATGGGTGACCCCTGTTTTTACTTAGTTATAAAACAAGGAGCCCGTGGCTGAGTGGCTAGCGCGCTAGTCTCATATGCTACAGGTTGTGAGTTCGAATCCCAGTCCCATCGTAGCTTTTATAAGGATGTAATCAAATGGGGACTTCACTCACAGCCTCTCCCCCGGGTGAGACCATTTTTAAAATCAATGAAAGAATTTTCAAAAACAATTAGAGATAAAAGTACGTGAAACTATTAAGGAATTAATTAAATTGAATTTATATAGAAACATGTGTTTTGTTAAAAAATCGATTATATTATTATCTAAAATTATCAGTTAGTTATATGTTAATTTCATTACTCTCTATTAACTTTGAAAAGCTTGTGTATGAGATAATATTTTTTCTAAAATCTTTAGCTTTCCAACGGTATATCATACATGTATCTTACTGCTCTTATGTTCAAAAACGAAAAATTGATTAAAAAAAATATTTTTTCTATTTTCTCCTTTAGTTGGGTATCAAATGTATTCAATTTATATATTTACCTGTTTTTCATCAGCGTTAAAAAGATAATGTAGTTATTTTTATTGAATCTACAAAATTAAAGGTACTTTAGGGGAAGAAATTTTAAAATATCGGCATTTAAGCCCTGTCAGACCATTTAATCAGAATAAAACCTACATGATATTAAAGCCTATTAAATTTTACATCCATATAGCGAGCTTAATCAAAATTGTCGGAACCGTTTTCGAGAAACGTTTTTGGCGGGACTTGGTTATTTGGACTCAGGGGGCCATAAAACGTGTATTTCCGTTGAAAACTGTAATTCGAAAATTTTCACGATCGTAATACTTCCCCTTACTATATATAGTAAGTGAAAGTAAAAACTAACAATAAAATTACCATAAAACTTCTTATCGGAAACATTTATTTTAATTTGTTTTTAATTTATTAGATGGTGTAGAAAACTAAAATACCAAGGTACAATTTGATCGATCAATTCGAACGATTAGGATTATATTGATCTAAAAATCTGGAGCCTTATTTTTTAACATTAATTTGAGTAGAAGAATAAAATATACAACTTGTTTTATGATTTGTCATATATTTGTTCTCTTACTGTATATTTCATATATAAATAATTGAAAATAAAAACATTTAGCCTAAACAGTGTCATGTATCGGCATAAATACTTGCCTGTATCTGTATATCTACAAATCTTGAATACATGATTTATAAATAAGAAAAATATTTTATCAATTGAAAATAAAAGTAAATAAATTACTTCTTTTTTCCATTGACTGGCCAGTTTTTACCATTCAAATGAACAATTTGTTCTTAGGTATAAAATGGAATGGGTTTTTGAATGTGGCTTTGACTTTTTCTACGAAGTATTTATATTAAATGTTTCTTGAAGTTCACTGGTTTTCGTAGAATCATTTCATCTCTGCTTCAGTCGTTTCATTAAAACCAAATATGTTCCATTTCTATTCATAAATTTAACTTGGTATGTTAAGAATGGTTCCGAATAAATTTAATGCCGTAAATATAAATTTAGAACATTGAAATTTCATTAGAAAACATGTTTTCCGTGTAGTAGGTAACAATGAAAATTCCCAAAGAGAACGATTAATTCCCTGAATATTTAAGAAAAAGTTAAATGGAGAGGGTGAGAAATATAAAAAGTTGTAATTAACAATTTATACTTTCGGAATACTTCTTATAGATAGCTTCCTATAAGCAAGTTCAATGAATTTTAATTTTTTTTAATGATAATATTATTGTCCCTTCCTTGGATATTTGTGCCAGAACCGCACTTAGGGAGCCAAAGAGTCCAACTTGGCCGACCATTGCACTAGACTAAGCAGCTCTGCAGAGAAAACGGAGTTTTTTCGATATAACAAGTTTTAAAAATTAGTATAAATCATACTTGGCACGGCATGATAAATTTAAGAGAAAAGAATTATTGCTCACACGAGCGTGATGTATAAAACTACACACTTTGCGAAAAAAAAAGAAACTCAAAGAGAACACCAGAGCTATAAACCTGACGACACAGGACCTCCAATTGAAGCATCTACGTTCTCAAGTACCCTTCAAACAAACACCCCGGACTTACTTCGAAGAGGAGTACTTACTAAGTTCATGGTACATCCGGAAGAAGAGGGCTTCGAACCATTTGCATAAAATGGACGGGTCTCAGTTCTCAGACCCTTTTTATTTTTTATTTCCTCCAATGGCCATCTCCCGCAACGAGGACTTTTCATGACCTATAAAACTCGGGGCTAAAGTTTAATTATGCAACTTATCCGCCCTAGGTAAGCCCCTTCATTTTATTCCTTAACTAAATTATTTCTAGATGTAGTTTATATTCCAGTGAGAAATGGATGGTAAGTAGCTAGCGAAAAAAATTCCTTTAAAGGAATGTGAAAGAAACATGATTATAATCAAAGACGTATCATGTAATATATTCCATTTTATTTTTCAAGATACTGCAATTTTAATAAAATTCATTTAATTAAACTCCTAGCACAACAAACAGCTGAAAACAATTTATAATGCAAGATAGGTACCACGGAAGGAACGCGATAAAAAAATTATGGAACGTCTTTATATTCACTATGTACTCCTATTTTAAAACATAAGGAAATAAGTATAGAGCACACATCTAAATAATTTACTGATAGATTAAAGATTAATATTTATTATAAAAGGTGCTACTCAAAACGTTTTTGGAGAATACGTAATAGTTTAAATAATTTTGAAAATGTTAAACATCTGACTATTCATATCGACTGTATAATATACACACATAATAATAAATGCAATACTACATAGTACAATAAATTATCAACTAAATTATTTGATTATAATACGTAAATATTCATTTTGTTATCGTTATATTTAATTTTAAAAATATAGCACTAAATATAATTTACAAAATTAGATTAAAAATTAACTAGCATTTTTTTTTCATATGATGAAGTTACGTTTGTTAATCCGGTTGATGGAGTTATTAAAAATCATTCCAAAACGTGAATTAAAACAGAAATGAAGTAAAAGAAAAACATTATTAAGAATCTAAAGGATGACATGTTTGGGTTAAACATAAAAAAAGTTTGGAAAATAGTTAAAATATATTAATTTTGGGATAATAATAGAATAAAATATTAACGTATAATAAAATAGTTTTTCACTATTTTGAAATATTTTATTTACCGTCACCTGAACCATCTCTTCATATTCATTTCACAGTCAACTATTCAATATGCTTCTTTGTGTGTGTCCAGCACAAAAAGGAACTAAAAGTTCATATTAATGACAACTATACAAATACTATACATAGCAACTTTTTCATTAAAATCCGATGAACGGAAGTGCCAAGCTAGCACCTTTTTACAATTAACTCAAAAACGGCTCTAACCATTTCGACTTAACTCACTATATCGATGTAAAATTTAATTGTCTTAAATATCAACATAAACTCCATTTCGAATGAAATATTCTGGGCTATAATCCCAATAATTCACAGGGCTTAATGCTAATATTTTAAATTTCCTTCCTCCAAAATACCTTTAATTTTGTAGATTCTATAAAAATAACCATATTATTTATCTTTTTAGCATTGATAAAAAACGGATAAATTTACAATTGGAACGAATTCGATTATAGGATCCTAACAATCCCCTAAAGGGTAAAATAGCAAACATAGTTTTAACGCAATTTTTGGGTTTCTGAACATAAAATTACTCTTTTTATAGATGTCTAATATGCCGTTGGAAAGTTAAAGATTTTAGGAAAATATTATCTCGTACACCCTCGCGCGGATCTCATTACCGCGTATGGGGAGCGTCCCACGGGTGGCGGATGTGGGGATGGTCGGTGGAATTTCCTCAGAAGCTCCTCTCGGCTAAGTCCGATGGACTCGCTGACCAACAATGAGAGCGGCCCTCCAGGCTTGCTGGAGGGTGTGACGTAGTTTCGAACGCCCTACTCACATATTTTAGTTCAAAAAATACCACAAACAGTCATGGATTCCTCTGAGGTAAAACGCCCATTATCCGGAAGTAAACTAGTCCCCCGTTCGGGTCTCCGGGTGGGGACTGCTTCAGAGGAATCTAGGCGCAAGATGAAAAGTAGAGATCTAACAATAGGGACGTGGAACGTTAGAAGTTTAAATACGGCAGGTGGGTTAAAGTCGGTCGCGAATGAAGTTAAGGGGTACCATTTAGATATCGTTGCATTACAAGAGGTTCGCTGGCCAGGGAAGGGTTCGTTAACAGAAGGAAAGTATACCATTTGGTACGGGGTAAGCGTTAATTATTGTCTAGGTACCGGGTTTCTGATTAGGAATAAATTTCTTTCCGAATTACGGGATGTACAGTTCTTTAGTGAAAGAATATCGGTTGCTATATTTCAGGGTCGTTGGTCTAAAATCGCGTTTATAAACATTCATTCTCCCACCGAAGACAGTGATGATGAAGTAAAATGCGAATTTTATGATAAACTAGAGTCGGTTTACGATAAGTTACTGCGAAATTACATTAAAATAATACTAGGTGACGCGAATGCAAAGGTTGGAAGGGAAGAAGTATATCGTCCTACAATCGGTTAAGAAAGTTTGCACGAATATAGTAATGATAATGGGACCCGACTAATAAACTTTGCCATTTCAAAAAACCTAATAATCAAAAGTACTACGTTTAAACATAAGGACATTCATAAGTATACGTGGACATCGCCGGATGGACAAACTCGGAATCAAATAGATCATGTTTTAGTACAAAACAGATGGCAAAGTAGCATAATTAACGTGAGATCGTATCGTGGTGCAGAATGCGGTTCTGATCATGAATTAGTAATCGCGAAACTTCGACAAAAACTAAATACAAAAAAGATAACACCAAACTATGTTCATCCCGAGAATTTTGATGTTGTTAAATTGAACAACCTCGAAATTAGAAAACAATTCGCGAGAGAAGTAAAAAATAGATTCGATGCTTAGGAATCTTCAGACGAGGAACACGAAGATGTAAACAAATTATGGGAAGGGATCAGGAATAATATTAAAGAGGTCGGTAACTTATGTCTTGGGAAAATCGAAAATAAAAAGAACAAACCTTGGTTCGACAGGGATTGTCAAAATATGTGTGAAAAAAGAAAAACCGCTAAACTGAATTCCTTAAATAATCCAAGCGATAATAATGTGGCTTACTTTCGGTTAGTAAAAAACGAAACTTCAAAATTCTTAAAAAATAAGAAAAGAGAGTATCTTAAAGGCAAAATAATAGAAATAGAAAAACACAGAAGCGAAAATAACGTAAGAGAGATGTACAAAGGTATAAACAAATCGCGTAAAAGATTTGAACCTCTATTAAAGATTAGATGGGTTAAAGATGCGAATAACAACATAATTGCGGATCCGACTGAGATATTAAATAAATTTAAACAACACTTTGACGGCATTCTAAATACAGAAAAAAAATAATCAATCTCCTCCCTCTGAATACCAGAGCGCTGAACCATGGATAGACGCACCGAGTAAAGAGGAAGTCGAAATGGCGATGGGAAAATTAAAACGGTATAAAGCTGCAGGAAATGATAATATCACTAGTGAATTAATCAAAGCGTGTGGAGAAGCGGGCGTTTCCAAATTACATGTTTTAGTTAAAAAGATCTGGGAAAATGAAAAAATACCCGAAGAATGGAAAGAATCAATACTTATTCCGATTCACAAAAAAGGACCGAGGACGGATTGTAACAACTATTGTGGGATCTCTCTTCTCCCAGTATGCTATAAAATATTCTCATCAATACTAACTAGCCGAATCACGGAATACGCTGAGGAAATCCGATAACTACCAATGTGGTTTTAGGCGAAATCGCTCGACTATTGATCAAATATTTTCCTTACATCAAATATTAGAGAAGAAGCTGGAATACAACGGTGTAGTCCATCAACTTTATATAGATTTTAAAAAGGCTTATGATTCCATAGACCGTCAGAAGCTATATAACATCATGATTGAACAGGGGATACCTAAAAAGTTAGTAAACCTAGTAGAGATGTGTTTGTCGGAAACATTTTATAAAGTTAGAATCGGTCTTAATTACTCCGAGAGATTTGAGGTGCGATCGGGTTTGAAACAAGGTGACTCCCTTTCACCTGTTTTGTTTAATATAGCCTTAGAATATGTTATAGAAAAGGTGATGTGTACAGAGAAAGGCTTAAATATGGGTGACAAGATTCCGGTTTTGGGGTATGCCGATGATTTGGTACTGCTAGGTGAAGACACGGCAACTATACAACTAAATACAAGTGTGTTAATAAAAACCGGTAAACAAATAGGTCTCGAATTAAATACCGATAAGACGAAATATATGATTAGTTGTAGAAATGGTGGCGATCTTGATGATATTAATATTTCAGGTCATACTTTTGAACACGTAGAGAAATTCAAGTATTTAGGTTCAATGATAACAAGAAAAAATGAAATCCAGGAAGAAATAAAGTCCCGGTTAAAGGTGGGAAATGCGTGTTATTATTCAGTTGCTAAATTACTTAGCTCGCGGCTTCTGTCTAAAAACTTAAAGGTTAGAATTTATAAAACTATTATTCTTCCAACGGTCCTTTACGGATGCGAAACGTGGCCGCTTACTTTGAAGGATGAACAACGGCTTAAGGTTTTCGAGAATAAGGTACTGCGTAAAATATTTGGTCTGAAGAGAGATGAGGCCACTGGGGAGTTTAGAAGGTTGCACAACGCGGCATTGCGGAGTTTGTACCCTGTGAATATAATTGAGTTGATAGCATCGGGGAGACTCAAATGGGCGCGTAAAGTTGTTGGGCTTAGTGAGGAACGGATTCCGAGAAAGTTGGTATTCGCTGAACCGACTGGTAGGCGTCCGAAAGGTAGGCCGAAGCTGTCGATGGGAGGATTGCATTAAGGCTGATCTCGGGGGCTTGGGCTTGACCGGTGAACATTGGACGAGTCTGTGCAGGCGAAGTTTGGTGGTATCGGCATGAACGCAGAGTGATGAAAAGTCAATATCGTAGATAATAATTTATTAGATTATTTAATAAAACGCAAGTTTCTAACGAAACAGAATTTGATTTATTCTTCAGCCTTTATAACTTTACCTATTTATTTTATTATTTATTTCATCTCTAACTGTATTTAATAAATTCATTGACGGAGATGACGGACTGAAAGTTTTTGTAGCGAACACTAGATTTTTTTGTTTTAATTATTATTGTTACAAGTAATCGCTTTAATTATTATTGGTATTTACTCCAAGTGGTTAATTATATTGTTCAAGTTAACTTATCCTAAGACAATAAAGCTTTATAAGTAAGAAGAACTTCATAAATACTTCTTCAAAATAATAAAATACTAATAGTTACTGTAGATTTAGATGCGATCACAGTGTATTGTTCCTCTAAGTTATATATATGAAACTACGTAGGTCGTGAAGTGGCGAGGAACGAGAAATCGATGGATATTACTCACTGGGCTAGAAGTTGTACTGGTTTTTCTGACAATTTATAAAATATATTTTTCTGAGAAGAAATCATTTTGAAGTTAACCTTTTGCCTTCACTAATAGTTAAACAATAATATAATTTCTTGATTCAATATGATATATAATAAAATAAAAAAAATTAACAACAAAGTTAATAAAAAAATGATGGAGGATAGTGTACTATTATCGTAAAAACATCGTTTCGACCCACTTTGCTTGCCTACATCAGGACTTTTCTTCCGAACTTGCGAAACATACTGAATGTAATGGTTCCATTAGATATTCATCAAAGTAACGATAAACTTTATTTCAAAACTGTATGCACAAAAAGTGCAAAAATGCAAAAGAACTGTGAGATTCTGAGGCTTAGTTGGTGAACAAAATTTAAAGGCATTAAAAATCTGTTTTAATAATATTCCAATAAATTAATAAATATATTAACGAGTAACTAATTTCCTCTATTTTAAAAAAAATATTTATTGCAACATAAAGAATTATCTATAAAAAATATTAATACTACAAAATGGTAAATTGTAATATATTTTTTACTTCAGGAAATAATTAATAAAAATGTGATAGATCCAATTGGCGTCTAGATTCGCTCTAGTTGCTGATGGCCTAGCAAACAGCTAATGTTCCTCTGTTAACAAAACGTTATTATAATCTTTAATGTTTAACTATTAATATCTTATAATGCTTTCCAACTATCTTATGTCTAAGTGTAATCCAATCAGTGTAGTCTAAAAAGTTTATCACTAAGCACTCAGATAATTATTTTTTGTATATTACTAAATGACAGTGTATAAAGTTTAGTTTTTAACTGGTCGCTCGAATATCAATAAATTTTTGACCTTCTACAATTACAATCCTCTGTCCATCTTCGTTATACACGCTCCAGGCCTTCAGATTTATACAGTACGGCCCACCGAACTGCACATTTCGACAGATCCTTTCTCATTCGATCTTCAATCCTATGGCATTCTATCCCTCCTATCGACACTCCAACCCTTATTCTACCTTCAAATCTCGCATAATTAATCACTTAATGAATATCCAGGCTCAACAAAATTGTAAATAAGCCTTTTTATTTTTGTTGTTGTTTTCTTCTCATTTAAATATGTCTATTTTATATAAGTAATTATTAACTTGTTTATATGTATTTAACTTACTCTAAGACTCCAAAACACATTTTGTACATTCTGTATATTTTATTCTAAAGGGACATGCCACAGGATAATAAAGAATTTATTTATTATTATGCATAAAATAATTCCACAATACTAAATCAAATGTACGAATCTAAAGAACACTAAAAATATAATTCACTGGCCAGTTAATGATTTTCTGTATTGTTTGTCTTATTTATAACAACATAAAAATTATAAATACAAAAAAATAATACTACAAAATAGTAAATAATAGTTACATATTTCTATCGTACTTCTTAAATATTTAAATAAGGTAGTTAATTATTATTACAGTAATATTATTACATCAAGAACTAATTATTACTATGGGTCACCTGTGGTGTAGTGGCTAGCATAACAGCCTTCTTTCCCCAATATCGTGGGTTCAAACCTGGCTAATAGCCCTAGAATTTTTCAAAGGGAATAAACAATCCTTGGTTATGCCGCCCTGGATGAGCAGTAAAATGTTGGTCCCTGTGCGATGTCGAGTATTCCTTAAAGATCCCTATCCTGATTAAACCTGAATAGGCAAAATTTGGACTCACACTGTAGCATAGCGCGATTAGTTTCAGCAGCAAAAAAGTGACGTTAAATGAATAGACAAAGAATATTAAGAATGTATAGGCGACTGTAGAAATTATCGTAGGTAGAAATAATCGGGAGTCAGTTTTTTTGAATATTTTAATTTTGGCGACGATACAGCTCAAACTTGTGAGCCATCATCGGGGCATTACTGAGTCATGTTAACCATAAATACTGTATTGCAATGCTATGGATTTTAACAATGTATTTCAAAGACGATCACTAAATCGTTAGACCACTATTTCAATAAAAATCGTACTGTTAGTTGGATTCGTCTTAATATTAAGACGATCATTTGCGATAGGGCACTATGTCCGTTTTATAAAATAATCAGAAATATTTTATTAGACGATTTTTATACTGAATACCAGAATCATTTTTTTAAAAATATTTTTAATGTTAATATAATTATTTTGTTTACGTTTAGAAGGAAATGTTACAGTATGCTTGAAGAATGAGTGGAATAAAATTAAATATGCTTTTTTTGGGTTTATGCTTGATGGCTCAGTAATGTCCTGATGATGGCTCATAAGTTTGAGCCAAAACGTCGGCAAAATTAAAATATTAAAAATAACTGACTCACAATTATTTCTACCTACAAGAATAGACAAACATATATTTTTTTTTTTTTTAGTTGGCTCCAGAGGCTTTCAGAAATCCGTGCGGTATGGTTTCCTAAGATTCCACGCCATGATTCTCGATTAAATAATTATTAAGGTTGATGTTCTTCTTATGACACATGGACAAACATTTTCCAGAGAAATTTATAACTATTGGGTTGTTTCACATGAAATCTCCGTTTTTATAGTTTCTGAAATACATAAAGGATTTTGCAGGTCTCTGTTGTTTTCTTCCGAATGTTTACATATTTAAAGTAAACAGTTACTAATCCTCTACCTTTGTATTATAAACATTAGCTTCCCAATCAATTACCCACTTTTTAGTATACCTCCAAAAATGAACATAGAAACACGCGATATTCGAGTAATATTTTTTGTAAAAGTTTAAACTCGGCCATTCAGCAGCTGAGGCCGCTAGAAATATTTGCAAGGTGTTTGGGGAAAGGAGTGTTAACGAACGGACCCTTCGCCGTTGCTTTGCTAAGTTTTCAGCTGGGGATACCGACTTGGAAAACTTGCTCCGTCCGTAATAGACAACGATGTCCTCAAACATACAGCAGAAGGAAACCCCTACCAAACATTTAAAGTATATTTTGAAAGTAAAAAAAAATCGTACCTCATGATCTCACTGAGCCGAAGCAAGATCCCATGTTTCAAAACATACCGTGCAAAAATTGAAAGAACTGGGCTACGATATTCTTCAGCACCCACCATATTCTCCCGACTTGTCTCTAACAGATTACCACCTGTTCAGGAATTTAGACAATTTCGCCAAAGAAAAACTTTTGGAAAATGATAATCAAGTGAAAAATGCGTTTTCAGATTTTGTTTCACTTCAAAGATTTTTCAGTTCGGGGATAAAAAAAGTTGGTGTCACGTTGGGAAAAATGTGTAGACGAAGAAGGAAAATACTTCGAATAAAATTATCTTGTTTTTATATCATATTTTTAATAAAAATCCTTTACCATGAAAACGGACATTTCATGTGACACAACCCAATATTAAGAATAATACTAATAAGAAAATTAGGTGTACACCAAGACAGTGTATATATATATATAATATATTAAAATCTCTATCTATCTTTTAAAATCTATCATATTTTTTTTTGCATACACATGCCATCTTCTAGCACGTGAGTCTAGAAATATTTGAGCTGCCTGACTGAAAAGGCTGTTTCATCCGGTTGCCATTACAGAGGCAGTTCTGAGGGACAACGGCCTGTCTCAGTGCTTTATGTCTTCGGAGAATGGGAGTTCCACTTCCCAGGGGGGAAATAGCTAAGCACGCATTGTGTTATTTCTGACAGCAAAGGACTATCCTCTCGAATAAATCTCATCATAATCTCTAGAGTCGAAGTGTGTAGCTCATCATTACCTAGCCATTTATTTGAATAAAGGGCGCTCCAAAAAATACAATTAGAATACGAACTAAGGAGTTTGAAAACCACATTTTTTACAATAAAAAACAAACAAAAAAAGTTAGAAATAAAAGCTAATTGAGTGAACGAAACTTATGATTGTACTTCGTTTTACGCGTATTAATCATAGTTTTTGCTACTTATGAGCATATATGATACATTATTATTAATTTTTATTATATATGTAATTTAATTGAGTGAATCAATTTCTTTTTAGGTTCTATTTAAATTAAAAAAGTGATACTTTTTCTACTCAACAATCCTATTATTTTAATTTTCTCCCTCCTACGTTTCAGCCTTTGCACATTTTCAAGGATCCTTCAATCTGTCCTTTTTATCGCATATATATATATATATATATATATATATATATATATATATATATATATATATATATATATATATATATATTATATATATATATATATATAATATATATATATATATATATATATATATATATATATATGTATATATATATATATATATATATATATATATATGTATATATATATATATATATATATATACTTTTTTATATAACCAATAGAAAGGGCAGATTGAAGGATCCTTGAAAGTGGTCAAAGGCTGAAACGTAGGAGAGAGAAAAAATAAAATAAAAGAATTGTTGGGTGAAAATTATGGATAATTGTTTTTATTTGAAAAGAACCTTAAAAAAAAAAAAAAGAAGTTAATTATTATGTCACATTCGTACTATTAATTTAAAATTCATAATAATCAGCGAGACAGATTAAGTAATATCTCATGCTTTCATATTTCAGTCATTCAGCAAGTAGCCTGAAACAATTTTAGACTATAGTGCTGTAGAATGGAATAAATATATATATATATATATATATATATATATATATATATATATATATATATATATACAATTTGACACTAAAAAAGGGGCAAAGGTTTTAATTATGTATAAGTGGATCTGTTTATTATATTATTAGCTTCCAGAACTTTCTTTATCGTTTCGAAAACAGCCTCATGTTTATTACTAGGACTTATAAACTATGAAAATAAAAGATAAACAAACAGAATAAGCTATTAAAATTAAAATTAAAGTAACGGATAGAGAACATCCCATAATTATTTCGTCTGTTTTATTATTATTATTATTCGATAAGACCATTTGGAGATCACGATGGTAGACTAATTTGAAGCACATTTTAATTTCTTATTTGTTCTTCTCCTCTCCCAAGAAGCCTTCATCTGTTCATAAAAACGCTGTTTTCGTTCTTCCGTCCACTTGGTTCCCGTTCCTACCTTCTTGTGCTCGACTTGGAAACAACCATTCATGTCTTTTTTCCAAATATTTTTCTGTTCGTTATTTCTTCAATTCTAATTCCAGCTCGTTCAAGATCTTGTTTTACTTTCTTAACCCAGGTTATAGTCGTTTTCATCTCAAACAGTTTATGGACTAATTTCTTAACCATCCTGTTTCCTTCTTAGTCTGTATTGTCCTTCATTGTTCTTGGCTGATACTATATTTTTTTCTTAAGATTTTTTTCTCGTTTATTCCCAAGTCATCCAGTTTTCTCTTAGGTTAGTGTTTCCGCTGCGTATAGCGCTTCCGGTTTTATTACTGGCAGTTAATGGTATTTCGTCTGTTTAATAAATCATCAGTTTTCTTTAGATTCAAACATATTTTTTCTATTGCTATAAACCTTAACCAATTTTTATTTTGTCCCCCATGCCTCACTTTTTTTAGGATATACCGGCGTTTTCTTAGGCCAAGGAGGGGGAGGAGGAGGGAGAGGAGGGAAGGGAATTTAAGCTAGAATTAAATGCCCCCTAGACGTGTACTTGGACTTTTTTTATTTTAAGTTTTTCGTTATTCGTCACCCACAGCAACGCGTGCTACCAACTTGGCCACATCGATCTCCTCCTCTACCAAGAAATACAAGTTAAAAACTAAACCTTATAAGGTGTCAAATGTAATGTTTAAAAACTACATAAGTTCGATAAAGCAAAAGTCAATGATTTGATGCACCCTCAGACAGAAAACCACACTAAATATTGAACATTAGAATAGTGTATCTGTTATGTAACTCAACAAACACCTCGCAAGTTTGTTAACAAAGAAACACTAACCGTATAGGTTGGTAGCAACGCCATCAGTGACTACCGTGCATCTGGACTTGAATTGGATCAGTCAAATGTACACCAAATGCCCCTATTGTCCAGAAATAATCTTGTAAACTCGCTTCAGTTGTTCCAACCCGTATTGAACTCTCATGGTGCAGCTGCGCTACCGAAATAGACAAAACTAACAAACGAAACTTATAACATTTTAATTTACATTTATATAAATTTCTTAAAATCTGAACCTGTAATTCAAAATGTAAATAGAATAGAATAGAACAGAAAATAATTTTTACTCTGGGACAGGGTCCCTTAAGAACAACAAATATGTACAGTTAAGGTATACAATGTATCTGGCCTAAAGACCGAAGGATCATGATTAATTCTTATTTACAATGGTGTAAGAAGTAAGAAAAGAAAAAAAAAGAAATATATATCTATAGAATAAAACAAAAAAATAAAATAAATAAACATCTTCAGATACATACATTTGCTGAACAAAACTAAATTTAAAATTAATTAATTAACTAAGTAAGATATGAGCAATAAATAATATTTCTTTTTTATATTCAAAATCTGGTATTTGATATAAAACGTCATTGCTGTTGAGCGTCTGTTTCGGAATACAGGAGGTATTGGAACAGTTGGGACTTGAATGATGATAAAAAAGAAGCATGGCGGATAAGAGTAGGTAGGGAAAATACTCTAATACAAAAGTGTGAGCATTTTTAAACTATTTAAAATTGAATCTAAACAATTATAAGCTAAGCAGCTAAGGGAAAAAACAAGAAAAATTCAATAATCAGCGATCTTTGTTTTGTTTTTTAAAAAATAAAATAAAAATATAGATCATTTTAAGTTACTTACGATGTGTCTTTTATTCAACGAAAAATATTTTGATCAATAAAAATTAATCCTGTGTAATACAGGATGGCATGCTAGTAGACAGCATAAAGCTTTTTTCCAGCCTGAAGATTTTTTTTCAAATATGTTTTGATCTCAGCTCTTGGACAATAAGAATTTCTCCTCCCAACGGTTATTAGTATTCCCATCATGTTTTCTAATGAAGTCTAGCTTTAATAATTCACAATATACGACCTCCACAAACAGATCGGGAAGAATGAACCTTGTTTTCTTTCAAAGAAGATATGACAAACCTTGAAGATGAGATACCCCAACCGCAATATTGAGCAACAGGCAATAAAAGAAAGAGAACTGCTAAAGAAACTCTTCAGAGTTTTACGGTATCCTTTTACGTTTTATGGAGATACATTTTTTTCATCTGTACTGATAAAAAAAGTAATGTACTATTTTTCTTAAGAATAAAGATGCAATGTCGTAACAGGTTTACGTACATACTTTCCAGAAGAAAAATACTCACAAATTTCATTCAAATTCCAATAAAAACGTCTATTATTCTATTGATGATACTTGTGAAAACAATAAATTGTAAATGAAATATATTTATTGTTTATCCGATGCGTTCGCTATTAAATGAGAAATTATAAAAATCCTGTGAGGGCAACTGTCAACCTTTTCAACAACCAACGACTTTACCTTAAGCTGGATGTTAAAATCAATTTAAAAACTGTGAAAAAAATTAAAATCAAATAAAGTTTAAGGATTTATATTCAGTTTTATTATAATAGGAAACATGTGTTTTAGTTCAAATAATAATAACATAACATTATTAATTTATATATATATATATATATATATATATATATATATATATATATATATATATATATATATATATATATAAATGAATCGCCTTTTCCCTTGGCCATCGCATCACGCGTCAACGGCTTCACCGATTTCCATATTTTTTTATCTGGTGTGTCTTTAGTCAGAAGAAGGATCTTATAATAAGAAAAATAGAGAAAAGTCAATTTGGTAGAAAGTTGTTTTTTCTTTTCTAATTTTGCAAAAAAACAATAAAAAATAAAATAAAATAAAAAAAATAAAAAAATAAAAAAAAAAAAAGAAATAAAGTCAGGCCAAGGATATTATGGAAGAAAAGGATAGAAAAGTTACTTGGGTCAATAGATTTTTTTTTTTTTTTTTTTTAAATTCTAAGTCAATAATAATCTCTCTATCTATATATATAAAAATGAATCGCCTTTTTTCTTGGTTATCGCATCACACGTGAACGGCTAGACCGATATCGCTAAGTTATAGTTAAGACAGGACTTCGTCTTTCGGGTCAGCTAGTAATAAATACAAGTGTATACCTTATTCGTCACTTTACAATACTTTTTACAACTTTGTGCATGAGATAATATTTTTCTACAATCTTTCGCTTTCCAAATTTATTCAAGTTGAATATTTAGCCGTTTTTTATCAATGCTAATAAGATGATACGTTTTTTTTTTTTTTTTAAATCTACAAATGAAGATGATTTATAATATACGTTTAAACTGTGTCAGACCATTTTAATCAGGTCGAAGCCACTTCTTCTCACTCTTTGTGTCGGACAAGGTATCCTAGAAGGTCGCCGAAAATTGGAACATCCGTGGACGCTACTGGCTGAGGATGGAATGAAATAGTACATAGTGTACTGCCATTTATGTATGTATACCCGTAATGCCGCAAGGTAGGAAAGAGTTTAAAAAAAAAACCATGCACAAACATTTAAAATTTCCGAGTAAAGCTGGAACAAATTTGTGGTTATGGATCGAAATTAAGTATACTTATATTTTATTTTAGAGACGCTGATGGCCTGATCTACAGTCAGGCGCTAACTCGAAATCGAGAAAAGCTGTTTTATATATATATATATATATATATATATATATATATATATATATATATATATATATATATAAAAATCTCGTGTCACGATGTTTGTTCGCGATAAACTCTGAAATCACTGAACCGAATTTGATCAAACTTTGTAAGTATCTGTTTTTTTCGTTCAACATAAAAGATAGGATAGTTTTTATTACTATTCTAAATAGTTGAAAAATTATTTTTCCCAAAATCCCCAGTAATCTTCCCATATGTGATTATTAATTCAAATATGAGGGTGTGTTGATAGTTTCTATGCGTTCTTATTTATAAAATATACATTCACATTATAGTTTCCAGTTATAATAAAATACATATAAGTTGGCGACGAGGATGGGATAAAATATACATTCACTCCATAGTTTCTAGTTATAATAAAATATATATAACTATACGTTTCCAGAAAAATTATAAATATTCATTTGAATGACTTGCAAAGATATGAGTTGCAAAGGAGTTATGATAATATACAACGGCCATGTTTATAAGAGAACCAAACATAAACTGTTATAAAATTCTAAATTACTAAATCCTATCATATGATTTTAATAACTGTAATTTTGTTTAATTATTTATTCTATTTTTTATTTCTATCTTTTTATTTCATTTTTTGTTTCGTTTCTTTTTTTTTCTTTTCTTAGTTTTTTTTTTTTTTTTTTTTTTTTTTTTTTTTTTTTTTTTTTTTTTTTTTTTTTTTTTTATTGGTTTCATTTGCCTCTACCCCAGAGGGTCATTGGCAAGTTTTGAAAATTATACTCTATTATAATATTTAGTTTCTTTGAGGAACTTGAACAGTTTCATAGCTGATTCCTCTTTGTCCTCTAAAAGTTTCGTTATAGTCTCCGGTAATTTTAATTTTCGTCTACTTGTTTCAAATAGGGGACACTCTAGTAGGACATGTTTCACTGATTGTAACGTATTGTTGCAATGTTCACATGTTGGAGCCTCCAGGCCTCTGAGGAGATAGCCATGAGTGAATTCACAGTGACCTATCCGAAGTCGGCATATTATGGTTTCTTCTCTTCTTGACTTTCTTGAGCTGGTGGTCCAACTTTTACAATCTTGTTTGATTTCAAACAATTTTGACTGGCTTAGGCTCCACTCTCTCTCCCAGTTCTGGAAGATAACCGTCTTTAGATGGTTTGTCCAGTCTTCCGTTGAGATTTCTTCTACCTCCGTTATTTCTGGTATTTCTCTTTGCCTAGCTGTGTTAGCTGCTCTATCCGCTTCTTCATTGCCCGAAATTCCGCAGTGGGCTGGGACCCAGGCCAAGACTACCTTCACTCCTTTCTGTTTCACTTCCCACCATGTGTTTATTATTTCCCGTATTATGGAGTTAATACGAAATGGGCTGTCTATGGCTTCTAGAACGCTCTTTGAGTCTGTGGCAATGACCCAATTTTTTGCTTCGGAACTTTTTACCCAATGAACTTTTTTTTTTTATTTTTACCAATAAAAACAATTGATGTACAAAATAAATTTTAGGAAATAAGTTGCACATTGTAATGGATTTCCAATCAATGTTTTAAAACTGTGCAGATGTATTCTATACAAATAAATATTGATGTTGTTAGAAAAACCAAAAAAAAAAAAAAAAGTTATGTTTAAAAGATTGAATACTTTGGATATGGCTACTTGGTTTTGGTATGTAATTGTAACATTGGGTAAATAAAATTGATATCTGACATGAAATAATAATCTTTTATTTATCATAAACAGAGTAGTTCATTGCTATTCACCTGTATTTCTTTTATATAACCTCATTCAACATAGTCACTATCAACATCTTTCGTAGTAATTTGTAGGAATTTTAATTTAAATTATTTTATTTATTAAATTTAATTCACCAAACCGCAAACAAAGATAAAGAAGTGTAGTTTTTGTTCTATTTTTTCAATGTGCCTCTTTACTATAAAAAATATATTGATAGTTATATTAGATTAATTATAGTAATAGGTTAAGTTGATTTTAAATCACTTTCCTCATCAACCATAATTCTAACTTTAGTCTAATAAGTTGCCATTAAATTCTGTTAAATATACAATAGCGATCCAGTAGAAGTAGGCACTCTATACACCCAAAATTACTCAATATATTTTAGCTGTTACGTAATCGTGGTATATAGTTACGTTTGCAACATAAATGTGATTGATATACATTGATCCAACGAATGGGAATACTTTCACTTGAAAACAACTTTGATTAATATAATTGTAAAAAATATAATATTTATATTTCTTGAAAATGTATACGTCTTATAATAATTGAGTAGTTATTGACCGTTTTGACTATATGGAAAGGAAGTTGGTTGACGGTGCAGCCACCAAGAAAACACACCAGTAAGATAAAAATAAAGGAAGTGTTTTTTATTGGTAGATTCTTTGTTACCACATCTCTAAACAACTGCTTAATCATATGCGTTTTATAATTACCACTCATTTATGCATGGTTTAATATTTATACCACTCATTACTACAAACGCAATTATGCAAATTATTTAAATAAAGACAAAATTAAATATTCGCGAGCAAAGCCACGGGTTACAGCTAGTATATATATATAAAATGAAAATCAAGAAAAATCTTTATTCTGGGCCAAGTCCTCTTAGAACAAGAACAATGAAAACAAAAGCTCAGTTATATACGAAGGTTTTCTATTTTTTAAAGTTTGGAATAGGTAACAACCATGAAAATATTGCCGTCAAACATAAGGATAAAGCCACTTTAACTCAGTATAATACCCAGAAATATGGTCAAGTCTACAGGCTCCAAAAATAAATCTTATAAAACAATTCATTAGACGTTTCAATTTGTTTTCAATTCACCCAGTCCTCCACACACCAGGCAACCGTAGTCAAAATTGGGGAAGATAACAGAGGTAACCAGTAGCTGACAGGCTTTTTAAAGCTAAGGATTCACGAAATCTATAGATCTGTTTAAGAATGAAAATGGATTTTCGGGGTATTTCAGATACATGGTTATTCATATAGGGTTAGGGTATTGGAGTAGGTGCTCAACCTCTTGGTTATTAGCACCGAATAAATTTGTAGTAACAGATTTGTTTTATTCTTTTTTCTTCTTTTTATTTATTTATTTTTCCTTCTATTTTTTGTTATTTATTTATTTATATTATTTTTTTTATTGTTTATTTATTAATTTTTTTATTATTATTTTGTTGACACATTCTGAATTAGTGAATTTATTCCAATTTTTTCTTTATTTATTTATTTTTTTATTATTACTATTATTTTTTTTCTTTCTTTATTTTTTTTTCTTACAGTTCCGGGAGCAGAGAACATTCTTTGACGAACCTAATCAGTGAACTAAATGTTTCACTAGAGTCCTTCAAGCTCTCAACGATCTAGCTAGGTTCAGTTTATCCATTTGTACATGGAATTTGGGACAGTTCTCAATTAGCATAAACCGCAACTAGCATAAACCGCTCTGTCTTACAGTATTGGATTTGAAAGGACGTTAAACAATCGAATACAATTATTATAAACTTTTATAACGCTAATGACAGAGTGTATAGTAAATAATGCCAAGTAAAATCTTTAATTAAGGGTTTGATAAATCAATAGGCACCATACTGCGTGACTTTAAACCAGATAATTATTTTTCTCATAAAATGGCACCAGCTATAAATCTGTAAATTATTTGATGTTTGTATTCTACCATAAGAATATGACTTCAAATATTGAGGAGAAGCAATAAAACTAAACATTTTATGTGACACGAAACTTTTAAAAAGTTAAAAAAAAAAAAAAAAAAACATTCAAGAATACTAGAATGACTCATATATTCACGCCACAAGTGGAATTTCTCTCGACCTTCCAGCCAATACTGCGAAATGTTTTGAGATCACTGAAAAGTGACCTGGAACTTGGAAAAGAAGAGAGAGACATAATTGTTAGAGAGTATTTACGATCCATTAAGGTGAGGCAGATGTAAGGATGACAGCGCTATTGTGGAGGAGTGACGGTCTTATTGGAAGAGGCAGACCCTTGGTGGCCCAGCAGCTGCAAGGAGGCCTAAGAAAACACTGCGGGGAGCAACCTTCGCAGTATCGTCGTAAATCTACTCCTCCTTACTCCCCCTGTCACAATATTTTAACGGGATAATATCCTCAGCGGAACAAATACATAATATACAGCTCGGCCATTTTTTTTCATATTTCAATTGTTCCTAGGGTAAATATTTCTCTTCCTGCCCCAGGCAATTAAACTCGATGAAGAGAGCTTCTAGTGAAAAAAATCTGGTGCGGGGAACATACGATATTCACTTACCTTGACTGTTAAAATCAATTTAAAATCTATTAAATATACATCAATTTGAAAAATATTTTAATAAAACGTGTATTCATTTTCGTTGGAAACATATAATTTAGATTAAATAATATAACTACTTCTAGGTTCTTTTTAAATAAAATGATCTATTTTCACTCAACACTTCTGTATTTCTTTTTTCTTTCTCCCTACCTTTCGGCCTTTGCTATTTTCAAGGAAATAGCAATACATTTATTCACTCAAACAAATTACAATTATAATAAAAAATCTGGTGCAGGCAACACACGACTTTCACATACTGTCATTATTAAAATCAATTAAAGAATTTTCAAATACAGTTAGAGATAAAAATGAGTGAAACTAATAAATAATTAATTAAATTTAATTTCTCTAGAAACATGTGTTTTATTTAAAAATCAATTATATTATTATCTAAAATAATCTGTTAGTCTTAACGGCTTTTCATCGCTCTATATTAACTTTTACAAGCTTGTGTATACGATGATATTTTTTCTAAAATCTTCAGCTTTCCAACGGTATATTACATATGAATATTACTGCCCTTATGTTCAAAAACGAAAAATTGCATTAAAAAATATGTTTGCAGTTTTCTCCTTTAGTTGGATATATAATTCGTTCAAGTTATGCTTCACCTGTTGTTTTTTTATAGAATTTAAAAAATTTAAGGTACTTTAGAGAAAGAAAATTTAAAATATCGTCATTTAAGCTCTGTCAGACTATTTCAATCAGAATGAAACCTAAATGATATTAAAGCCCATTAAAATTCACATCAATATAGCGAGTTTAATCAAAATCGTAATAGCGGTTTTTTATATGAAATCGTAAAAAGGTGAAAAATGCATAGCATAAAGTGGCTCTTCTGGTTATCCGATTTTGATGATTTTGATAAATTTGCTGTAAAATTTCGTCATGGACGCTCTTAATATATTAATTTTCAGATTTATACAACTTATCGTTTCCGCGCTAGACTTAACCACACACACAGACCTTTTGCGGGACTTGGTCATTTGGACTCATCGGACCTAAAACGTGTATTGTATTTCCGTTGATAACTGAATTCGAAAATTTTCCACGATCGCAATACTTTCCCTTACTTTATATTCATATATAGGTAAGTGAAAGTAATAAGTGAAACTAATAAAGAAGCAATTAAATTGAATTTCTATATAAACATGTATTTAACTAAAAATATTTTATAATATTATCTAAATTAACCAGTTAGTTTTATCGGCATTGCATTACTCTTTACTACTTTTATAAGCTTGTGAATAAGTTAATATTTTTTCTAAAATGTTTAGCTTTTCAACGGTATATTATACATGTCTATTACTGTTCTTTTTTTTCAAAAATAGAAAAATTCCATTAACAAATATTTTGCTCGTAACTCCTTTAGTTGGTTATCAAATTCGTTCAAATTGTATATTTAGCCGTCCTTTATCAGTGTCATTAAGATGATATGGTTAATCTTTTTGAATGTACAAAATTGCACACACACAACACCTTTTTGCGGGACTTGGTCATTGGACTTAGGGACCTAAAATGTGTATTTCCGGTGAAAACTGGAATTCGAAAATTTTCTTGATCGGAATACTTTCCCTTAGTATATATTTTACAGGTAAGTGAAAGTAAAAAATTATATAAAATAAAATGTTTATATTCTCTATACATATTCACAACTTTGTCAAATTCTATCTGATAAAATAAATACTAAACTATGGCTACTCCACTTTGAACTAAAGCCACCCACGATGTTAGAGATGGGCAAGGAAGAGTTGAAAGTGATAATTGACTATTAGAGAATCAACTATACTTTCAAAAAATTTATTATAAATATATATATATATATATATATATATATATATATATATATATATATATATATATTATTTATAACTATATTTCTAAATAGCTGTATCTTTCTTTTTATAATTTTATTCCAAACAATTAATTAATTTTTAATTTTGCTTTCAGATAAAGAAAAACGTGTTTTCAACAACTGTTTATTTTTAGGTAAGTTTACGGAAGATTAGTTTTTTCATATTACATTTATTTTTTTATTATTTATATATATATTGGTTATCCGGAAAAAAAAAAAAACTTTTAAAAATAGCTTATCACTAATCAATCCAAGCATTGTCTCTCCCTCTCTCTCCCTCTCTCTCTCCTCTCTCTCTCTCTCTCTCCTCAAAAACCTCTAAAATAGTTTACAATAAAACCTCTAATAACTTAACTAATTAAAAAACAACAGTAGGTTAAAATGATTTATTAAGATATATTATTATGTGTTAAAATACAATTAAATAAATTAGTTCAATAATAAAAGCTAAAGTCCAGCTAAACCTTAGAATGTCCAGTAAATATTTTGTCTTTTTCCATTTTTTATTTTTCCTAACGTATTATAACAATAACACCATTTTTTTATATATTATATTAAATGATATAATAACTTGTATTATTTGTATTACCCGCCATTATTTAAAATGAACATTCTTCTCCCTCTCCTGCTAATAATGTGAGAGTACTTTCATCTGTCTGGCTTTACCATCGTGTAGCACGAGCACGACTTTTTTTTATTTCTCATTTTAATTTTTTATTTAAACCGACCACTCATTATTTGTCATAGGATTAAAATAATAATTTCACATATTTACACTAAAAAGGCTAAGTACCTATAAAAATATATGAAAAAGTGTAATATTGAATTTCTTGTTCTGATGATATTCATTCACTGCGCTTCACTTAATGATATCATGGCTAATCGGACAATGCAGGAGTCCTAAATTTTGCCTATCCAAGTTTAATTTGAATAGTAATCTTTAAAGAGTACCTGGCATCACTCAAGTTCGGAACGACATTTTATGCCCCCTCCAAAGGCCATCGGCCGGGTTAGAACTCGCGACATTGGGCATAGAAGATTGTCATAATAGCCACTACACCTTATTGGATTTTTACATCTCCATCCGCCCTACATATCAACCCTCACTATTATAATTCTACATTTTATTACAAATTTGTTTATTGGGTCTTGTCTGGCTTATTTGGGCCATTATTCAGACTGCATATATATACACATACAAATTTATTCAATACATATTATTTATTTGAACTTTTCAGCAACAAGGGTCATTTGCAACCCTATTTTACAATTACCATTCCTAACTAAAAGTTGTAATTTAAATTTTTGAAATTTAAATGTTTTATTTTATTTTTAAAAATATCATTAACGTCTTGATTTTCTTCTACCTGGAACGGTTCATGTGCATTTCAGACAAATGTTTCAGTCGTAAGCGTAACATTCAGTGATAATATGCATTGCTGTAAGTGGTATTCCACACGAGATTCCCTCAGGCGAAGGCTTTTTTCCTATTAAATACTGATGGTGAGGCGAGTATGCCCAATCAATATAAATATTATATATATATATATATATATATATATATATATATATATATATATATAAAGTAGTACCTACAGTAATATAAACATTTCGGACTCTTCGGATAAAGCAATTACTTCAATGAAATAAATTGTCGACATGAAATACTTAAAATTACCGATAAATACCCATCATTGATATCTCTACGAATAAAATCAGTGAAGAATGTAAAATTGGTTTCGGTACTATAAATTGCGAATAAGATTATGCTTTGATAAAATAAAGAACTATGTTAACTAGAGAAAATCTACAAATAAATTATTGGAAAAAGTAAGCAATCTTATAAGTGCCAAGAGTTTTAATGCCATTTACCTAAATATTGAAATGGATTATCAAAGATTATCCGAACTCTTGACTAACAATATTACGCCCAGGGAATTACATTAAATCTTGTGGGGAACTAAGTTGGGCTATAGGAGGCACAGGTGGTGGGATTGTTGGAGTGTGGGGTGACAGCCGATCCGTCTTAGCTTGATGGATCATTCGAAACATTTGCCGTTTTGGAAAGTCAATGAAATTCCTAGCAATCTCCACCTTCCACAAAAGATTTTCCCAGAACCAGCTTGCTTTTATTATTATAGTTCTGAGAAACAGTTTTGTTTCATATTTCTATTAAACATATACACTTACTCAAAAAAGTTTCCATACACTCAAATATAATTGGATAAATGCAAAAAAAAAAAGGAACTACAGAAATTTGTAAATTTTGATCTTCCATCCAGCCCGAAAAATATTAAATTTGGATTCTTCAGCGAATATAACCCTTTCCCAGAAATTTTTGGGTTTATTGGCAAACTCCCTAGCAAATTGCAGCCGCTTCTTCCGGTTTATCTTCCTGATGAAGGGCTTTCTTCTTGCGACTCGGCCACTGTATCCTTCCCTTCTTTAAATATTTCTGACTTTTTCTGGCAAGCCTTTCCCGCAGTAGAATGAGGATTTGCACGGACTTCAGCAAAGATTACTCGCCAGTGGTAATTCTCCAGTTTCTAGGTCTTCCAGCACGTGATCTATCCTCCGAGATTTTAACCTCTATGTCTTTTTAGTACATTCTGTACGGCAGCATTCGATGTATTCAATAGATGTGCAATTTTTCTTAGAGATCCGTTCGGTAACGAAACATTAGCTCTCTCAATTCACGAGAAACGCCCATATTGAAAAGAAATCAGTTTCCTAGGCACAAGTAAAGTTTACTGAACAAAGAGTTGAGTATAAAAATTAAGATTTAAGAAGAAGAATAAGAAAAAAAATTTATTCTGGGACTATCAGAGTCCCCTAAGAATAACATGGAATTTACAAATAAAACTTTCACATCTATCCAAGATACAAAATTAATGAGGAAAAACAGCAAAAAGGAAATAGATTTAACATAAGTAAAAAGTAAATACAAATTTATTAATACAAATACATTTGGTGACAATATAATTAACAAATATTTAACGCTTTTGATAAAACTGAAAGAAAAATCACAAAAAGTACAGATATTTCACCTTACTTAAACACTTGCAATCAACTAAAAGTATTGACTATCATCTAACAGTACAATTATTATTATCAGCGAGCGTAATTTATAGGAAGTGAGAAGAGACTGGAACAAAAGGTGATTTATACAAATAGCACAATACAACATATCAACAAAAAGGGCATAGTGCAACAAATAGGATTAATATTGAAAGTGTATAGGAAACTTTTTTGACCAATCATTAACAAAAGACATTCTGCTTCGTTTAATATTAATGTTAAAAAAAATAATATAAATCTATATTTTTATCTAATATTAGTATTAATAATTTTTATATTGGAAAATTGTCAAGTTAATAAAAAATAGCCTGCTGCATGGTGCATGGAACCTTTTTTGAGTGAATGTATAATATATAACAATGAACCCGCCTCTGCTTCGCACGGGTACAATTTAAATGAGTTGTCATTTATGTTAAAATGCTTATTTATTGAAGCATAGATAACGGAAAATTGAATTTTCCCATATAAAGAAAACTTGATTGTATTGTATGTATTGGAAAAATACAGAAATAATATTAATGGGAGTAAAAAATCCTTAGTTATGCCGTCCTTCGGAGGTGGACGCAAAAGGTGGTCTCTAGCCTGTGCGATGTCAGGATACTCGTTAAAGATCCCTATCCTAATAAAACCTGGATAGGCAAAATGTAGGTACTCTCACTGTAGCATCGTCCGATTAGCCATAGTAGCATAAAGTGACGTTAAATAATAAACAAACAAACCCTGCATTGGCTATGTTACGTGGCGAAGTCTTTTGTATTAATTGGTTTATGGTGTGAAACCTTGTTCGATTCTTGTTAGAAGAAAAATCGGGATATAAAATCGTTAAATGGCGTTAAATGAATAAACAAACAACGCTTGAGCGAATTCAATTCAACTCAAAACTTAAAGCAGTTTTTTTTACTTGTGTATAAATTGTCTGGAATATATTTTATGTTTATACTAAAAAATTTATTTCTGCCGTCTTTAGTCCATATGTATCCAACAGAATGGAAACGGAACATGGAAGATTTTTTTAAAAAGGGGAAAGAAAGAGAAAAAAAAATAATAAGGAAGAAATACGCAATACAATAACACGACTTCAAGGGTTCCGTTTTTGGATAGAAAATTAACATGTCAAATTTTGCAACAACAGGAACATGTTTATTTTAAAAGATTATTCTCGGAAGATATTTATCGTCCAAAAGGACAATAAATACAAAGAAGACTGGAAAGCTTTATGAGATACGACATGGAGACCGGCCATAAAACAAATATAAAGTTAGGGAGCAGTAAAGAGGGACTTGTTCTCCAGGAGTAAGCTGACCAATATGCTAAGTCCTCCGCAGGATATAAATCCTCCATTTTATATTCAAGGTGGCCTTCCAAGGCGCTATGACAAACTGGCGTGTCCCTTCTGCTCCACCCACAGGATTTCCAAAAGGCAAAACGAAGGATCGCAGAGATTTTTGTTTTTCCTGTTTGTGATTATACAACATAAAAGTAGGAAGCATATAAACTGAAAACGAATACTTCATCTGATTCATTCATTTTAAGTTATTTGTCCAAAAAAGTGCTACTTTACGCTACAAAGCACTGAGCCTGATTCTATTAGCAGGCAAAACGCGTCAAGCTACTTGACAAAAATACAGTATACTATACCTTTATTATAGTAGATAGATATATATTTAGTTTATTGCCTATTTGGTGTTAGTGGTTGTTAGTATTAAATGATAATATCATACATTTGCCATAGTTAAAAATAAACTCCCCGTCAAAAGTATTGCAATACTTAAAAATATTTGAATTTTACAAAAACGTACTTTTTTTTATAATAAAGAAAGGTTCTGAAGTCAATAATAAATATTTTAAAACTACCTATAAATAAGTTTTACTAAAATAAATTACAATATTTCTTCCAATAAACAAAAAATTTAGAAAACTTACTTCTTAAAATTTTCCTTTTATACAATTTTAACTTTTAAATTATTATTTCAAATTTTAATTTACATTTAATAAGACGTATTGCCCTCTCTGGCTAGAAATTGAATGACTGCTTCCACACGTATTGGCATACATATAAAAAGATTTTGTTGATAATAAAATAAACTTTAATGGGGTTAAATGGATATTCAAAGTTAGATGTGAACTTCTTTATCTCAACTACAACAGATTTTATTCAAATAGTAGTGTGATGTGTTCTTTGTGCAATTAAAAAGAAACAGAAAATACATTTCATTTCCTGGCTGCATGTCCGATTCTGTCTGAAATTAGAAAAAAGTGTTTCGGAAAGAGTTCTCTAAAAGTTGATGATGTGATAAAATGTCTCAATGGTGATAACTGGGTGTCTGTGTACAATTTTTGTAAAATTGCATGGCCTTATAGATATAGGCTTATTAAGGAATTTAATTATAATTGAAAAAAAAAAAAGAAAAAAACTCTAATGTGTAATATTATTGATATGATTGATTATTGTTATTTTTTTTCTGTTGTTTTATTTGTAAGTTAATACAGTCAGAAGGTGAATAGAATAAGTAAGTAACCTGCTTGACTATTGTATAATTTTGTAAAACTTTTCAGATCGGCTACGGGCCGATTCACGGTCTATAAGACCATAGTTCTACAAATGTTTTTTATATTTGTAATATTTGTTTTTGTTGTTGTATGCTTAAAGAAATAAAAAACAGTTATCTATTTATCTATCTTTCTAAAAAGATTTTGAAGAAAATCTTGGGGTATATCGGGACAATCCCCCAACACAGTTGTCTTTAGCATTTCAAGGGTAGTAGGAAGTAAATCTCGTGACCAAACCTTTTTTCTAGCTAATCCCAAATGTGCTCGATTGGGTTAAGGTCTGGACTTCTTGCTGGCCAACCAATGGTTTGAGTATTTGTTTCAATTCAGAAACACATCTTGGCTTGTGAGAACGAGCATTATCATGCATGAGCAATGATTCAGAATGTTATAAAATTCACTACATGATCTTGAAGAATCATTTCTACAAAACTCAAAGAAAATGATAGAATCCCCTCCAAATGGCTCAGTTTCTAACGTGCAGCACTGACTATACACTTCTTTAGACCTTCTCCAAACTCTTAAGGCATAAGAGAAAAGAGAGAACAGAGTTGAGGCAAAAGAAAGATAAACATGGACGGAAAGGAAATTAGAAATGAATGAAACAAAATTCCACCCACCGTTTGTTGGTTAAGAGTGAATAAAAATGATATGCCTAATCCCTAATATCTCTCATTTAATAAATAATATTACTATAAATATAAAAAAAAGTCTGGATTAAGGTCAAAACCAAGAAAATCTCGAGAACTATGGGTGTTGCAATACTTTTGAAGAGGAGTGTACTAACAAAAATGATTTAAATGATAATAGCATAAATATAAATGAATAAGTCATTTCCCATTTCTTACTGGGACATGTTAGTAAATATTGTGACACAAATTGTGTGGTTTTGTCGTCTCCTTAAATGTATATAGTTTTTATCAAGAAAAAATTTAAATTTTATTTATCTTATCCGCATCATCAATATTTAGAATGTGTTCTAAGGGTGATTGTATACTGTTTTGAACGATGTAATATTTCCTTTCAATACTGAGTGTAGGACATTGCAATCACAAGAGTTCTAAGTTTTCAGTGATATGTTTTTGACACCAATCTACATTTTCCCATGTTTTTATATTGAAAGTGGTTTGTTTTCTTATTAAAAAGTTTCGAATTTTCCGTATCTGATATTCTTAGTAGGCTAACAAGTCTCAGTTTATTTATATTAACATATGTTAAATAATCTTGGGGCTGAGGGCTGTTTAAGTTACTAATAGTTCTATAAAGTGGATTGTATTGTAAGTTGAGAGCTCCATCAATGTTTGTAGAGTGGAGATGATTCTTTACTTTTTCGATGATTAAATGTTTATAAGTAAGTAAAAAATTCGGTTTTAGCGCTTCAAAAAAGTCTTCTTCAATATAATTATATGCTGCTAATTTTAATTAAATTTAAATTAATTAAAATTGTTTTCTCCCAGAACAGCTCATCTTGAAAGTTGGTTGATCCGATCAAGAGAAAAAATTGTTTTTTTTTATTTTTCACCCTGGGGTACACTTGCGATAAAATTGAAAAAAATATATGTTACGGGGACCATCCAATGAAATAAAGTAGCGAAAAATTGGAGGTGTACCAAACCATCATAGCCAGAAAATATTTTTTTGAAAAATTCAAAAAATTTATTTTGACCAACATTTTAAATAAAATATATTTTTTGAAACCTATTTGTAAAATCCATAACATATATTTTTTTCGTAAAAATCGGTTGATCTGTTCAGAAGAAAACAATTTTTCTTGTATTTTCTTCCCCCCTCCATAACTTCCCTTCCATTAGGATTAAGGGGCTAAAAATTTACGTAAGGTTGTTTCTCATAGGTATGACTCAATGGAATCAATTTGGTTCTAATACACGCGGGGACAGATTTCACACTTACTCGGCTAGGCCCTTTACAATACTTATGATTTTTTTTTTTTATATAATTATATATAAGTTAATTTCACGTCTTTGAAAAGTTAATAATTCTAAATAATATTTGGTGTCAAATATGGAGAATAAAATAAATAAATAAACGTTTGTAAATGATTTTATTTTATTATACGTATAATTATATATTCATTAACGTCCCTTTATGGTACTTTCGCTGATCGGACCATACTACGGAGGAAGTCGTAGATTTTTCCAATCTAGATTTTATTAGATCTCTAAAGAGTACAAGGCATCGCACAGGTTCGGAATCACCATGCTACTACATCGCATTACCATGAATGTTTTTGTAAACCCTTTAAAGTCTTAGGACGATCTGTCGTTTCTGAACCCGCGGTATTGGGTATAGAAAGCTGTTATGATAGCTACTACATCACGGGTGACACCTAAATGTATTACTAAAATATTAGAAAATAATAAATCATTGTAAAATAAAATACAACGTTTTTCTTAAAAATGAAGAGAAAAAGAAAAGGGGACATTAATTGAAATATTAAAATAAAACTATTAAAATGAAAGCAGGGTTCGTTTGAGATTATAGTAAAATGTTATAAATATATATCTACCAGCCAATTGAATATGGTTGAGTACAACTTCAGTGTAACCACTGAATCGTAAATTCTAATAAAAGTATTTATCAGAGGCGATGAAGCGGTGTAAATCGAACAATAGCTGTGAAGGGAAAAAAAAAACCTAAATCCGACCCAATTGTTTCAATCCTCATCCTTTCATTCAATTCACAATTCTGGGATCTTTTTCACATTAAATATGTTGATTAAACTTTTTCATAAAATAAAATGTAGTCATTTTTCTATATATTTTTTTTTTTTTTTTTTTTTTTTTTTATTAGTTTATCATAGTCGTGACATCTTGATGAAATAGATCCTTAGGTTATATTTAATAATATCCCTTGCCGGAATATAGAGATGAATAAGACCTCGGAGATTTCCTAAATAGAATTTGTACTTGTTAACTAGTTCAATAACTAAACGACAGCACCCCTTAAATAGATTAATTATCTTGGGGCCACTTTAAAAATAGATAATGAACCAAAATTAAGAAAAATAAAATTTGTAGCTTTTGAGATATTAAGCACGATGAAGAATATTGGCTCAAAAGAAGTTATAGGACGATTGATGAATAAATACTGAGCCAGGGTATAAAGAAAAAAAAATATATAGTGACGGGATGAAGTTCGTAAATGAAAAAAAAAAATGCGAAAAAGAGGTGCTTTTACTTCCGGTATAGAAATATGTTCTCGCTCAAATCTTTTGAAAAATTGAACTTTTTTTTTATTTGTGCATCTATACTATAGTTATATTAAAAATTATATTTATTTTTTTTTTTTTTATGGTTGTCCGCTATTTTTAAGGATAGTTTTAGTTTGTGAGTTTTCAAATAACATACAAAAATCAAACTAGATCCACAGCCGTATATATATAGACAGAACAATAATGTGAATGAAAAATGATTTATGAATGAATTCAAAGGTCAAAGGGAAATATCTCAGATAAAACCTGTCCAGTTTCTATTATTTTGATTTCATTTATTTACGGTAATTATTTATTTATTCGATAAATATTAGGCCGTTTTACAAAAGAATTCTTGGATATATTTTTTTATACAATTTATTTAATTTCAGTCATCGCAACGTTTCAGCCTCTAGGGCCATTCCCAAGCTTCTGTAATCAATTAAAGTTTCATAGCATTTATACATTTTCAACATCTAATTACAACACATAATAAATTATTTTAATAATTATGTCACCTGCCATGCATATCCATGTTACATATCATTTCATTTCACCGCTTTTCAGCAGCGACGTCATAATTTTTAAAATTATCATTTTTAAAAAAAACTGCACTCAAAAATATCATATTATATTTCATCATCAATTAAAAAAGTGATCTATTTTAAAAAAAAAGAAAAGAAACATTTTTATGAACTTACTCAACAGAAACGACAATGATGAGAAAAATTATTTATTTATTTTTTGTAGAAAATTTAATTTAATATTTTCTATTTATCCTGAATCAGAGAGAGAAAGCATAAGTTTATGTTGGGTTGTAGATTGTTGTTTCTTTAAAAAACAGAATAATTTTAGGCTATAGTCTATTTGGGCATTAATGGTTTCAGAATGGAGGGATAAGCGCTGTCTGGGGTTCCTTTAGCAGATTGTAAATATTGTATTGTAGTCATGATTGTATGATGTTAATTCATTTCTCACTTTGTATTTTGTCTCAATTATGGGTTTTTTTTATTGTCTTTTTTTTTTTTGTATATATATTATATTTTATGTAATTTGACTTTAACATTATTTTCTGAATATATTAGGGGTACTCACAACGTTTGCTATAGCATGCTATTTGTGCTATTGTGCTAAACCCATCAATTTTCTACAGGAAATAACTGTAGAAACTCGACGGGTTTAGCAAAATAACACAAATAGCATGCTATAGCAAACGTAGTGAGTACCCCTATTGTATGAATGTGGTATCATAGCACTATTAATACTGTTCATTTAGAAACAAATTGTAATTCAACTCAATTTTCCATTACATTTAAGATAGTATTCAAAAAAGTGTTTACGTAAACAAGGATAAAGAAGCTTTGTCCTAGAATAAATAAATAAATCGAACTAGAAAAATTTCTTCCCTTCTTGACCACTTGGAGCAAGGAATTTGCCTCCTTACAGTCCCTTCGACTGTTCGTAGTTCACTTAAAACCTGCCTTTCCTTTATGCATTTGTCGTATGACTTTTTTTATTTAGAGGAAACGATTCATGGGAGGTAATGTTTTTATATCCACAGCTGTCTTATAAATACAGAGGCAATTAATGTATTGTAGGACAAAAACAGCTAAATAAATGATTTCTCAAGCATGAGGAAAGTAACAACACCCAGGCATATCTTCCGTGGGTGGTATTATTTATAATTGAATGAAAATCAAGTATTTCACTTTCAATACATATGGATAGATTATCAAATCTGGATTCCTCTTGTTCTTCTTTTATTTGCTCCACAACCCATAAAGGGTCCTGGCTTTCTCTAACAACAACCTACATACTTCTCTGTTCTGTGCCGCTACCATCCAGTTTTGGACTTTCAAATATTTTCTAGCTTCATGGGCCACACAATCTGCCCATCGCAGCATCGGTCTACCAAATCTTCGACGACTTTACAGGGGCTCAGTCATACTTCTCTAAGGAGGTAGATCTTCAGAATTTCTGCCCACCTGTGTCTACCAAGCTTGGTAGTAAATGAGATGTGTGGCTTTTGGTGCATGTTGTACAACTCCCGATCATTTTTCCTCCTTTCATCCATTCTCTTATATACCGCCGTAACACTTTTCTTTTAAATGTGAGGAGCAGTTGATCTTCAGCCCAGGTTGTGGTCCATGTCACCGAGCCATAACTTATGTTATATAGGACGAATGAGAGTTCTGCATATGATAACTTTTGTTCTCCTGCTCATCAAATTCTGCTTCTGAAATCCTTCCGGAGTCCAAAATAGTAGGGGTTAGCCAGCTAATTTTCTCCTCCTAATCTCCACAGCAGCATTGATGCTGCATGTTACCACTGACCTGAGGTAACGAACTCGTAGACCTGCTTAAATCTGTAGGGTCCTAAAGAAACACTGGAGCCTTTCGATCTCGGAGCTTGAAACCGATACTTGGTCTTGGCTTTATTGACAATAAGTCCCATCTTTCTAGCAGCAGCTTCCAGAGCAAAGAATGCCTCACCTCACTTACTGCTTGCCTGGATCTATAATATCAATGTCATCTGTGTATGCTAACAGCTGCAATGATTTGTTCCATACCGTATCTGAAATCTGAACCTGCGAGTCCCTTATTGCTCCTATATATGAATTCTAGGTATCATGAAACGAACACCTTTAAATTTTGAGTAGGGATTACACACTTTCTGGGCTAATTGCAGATGTCTATTATTGTAAATTATAATCCTCTGCTAGGTTACTCACGGATTCTATAATGGGAGTATAAAATCCTTGGTTATGCCGTCCTTTGGAGGGAACGTAAAATGATTTTCCCGAGTCTGAGCGATGTCAAGTAATAGTTAAAGATCCCTATTCAAATAGAGCCTGAATAGGCAAAATTTAGGAATCCCACTCTAGCACCGTCCGATAAGTCACAGTATCATTAAAGCGACGTAAGAGTTCGAATTTCGGTAGAGGTAGAATAATTATTGATCCCGATATTTCAGCCGGGTTGTGACCCCGTGGTTTGGAGATCCTTTTAGGGCACTATCAAGCCTCTTTTAAGTGGGTAACAATAATTCAGGGGAAAACGTGGCGGCTGGGCGTTGCCTTGATCTATAAACTCATCGCACGGCCGGTATCATAGAAACAGTACGAATCTATATGCACTGAGCCCAAGATCCTTCATATTGTAAGATGATATGATGACACCATACCTAATTTTACTTTAATTTAACAACATAACTCACATCGCCTGGAAAATCCAAGGCCGGCCTACAATCACTGAATCGGGCTTATCCTTTGAAGAACCCCATGGCTGATGAGTTCTCTTCAACATGCTATTCCAAAGGACACGTTATCTTATTCAAAAAGAGAAAAATGCCTAGAAGTAACTAATTACAATAAGTCTTTCAGCACAAAGCGCGTCACCCTTTGAAGGCTTAGTACGCGATTAGAAACGAGTATTCATTCCACGAGGCGAGACCGTACGGCGGTATGTCACAAGTCACATTCTCGAGAGAATCGGCAACTTATGGAGATTGTCGCAGTGATTCGTCCTTCGGGACCTAATCAATGAGGCCACCAAATGCCTCCAAGAACAGATGGGCTTAGCGAAGAAAATAATAGCGGACGATGTTTACCCAACTCCAGGCTTCCTGGCTCTAAAGTTAGCCCGGGGGAGAGTCTTGTTGTTACAGACCGTTGTTCTATATCGGACTTAAAACACAGGCCCCGAGGCACACGGCCCTTCGAGATTACCCAAACTGAGACCGGCCCAGGAAACGATTACTGTGCCAGCACGTTTATTATAAACGTTTAATTTACATTCTTGAGAGGAGATTATTATGTCCGAGTTTATAAACACTACGGGTAGTAAGGCAAAAATAAATGTGGGCTCTACTTTGCCAGAAACACAAAATGCTTTTAACGATAAACACAAACTTCCGGCTACTTCTTCAAATATTATTTCAGGATAGAGAAAATAAACGACCGGAATTGAAATACTTAAAGTTTCAAATTTAAACATTGTGAATATTTCGATATCGTTGATGTATGAAATGTTGTATCGCAAAAAAAGGACAATATGTACTACTCATTGCCACTATATTACTAGTAATAAAGTATATAGTTAATTTACAAGAAGTGTTTAAATATTACCAGGCTCAAATCCGTGAAAAAAAGTCTTGAGGTGTTGTTTTGGTTTATTATTTTCAAAAATGAACCTTTGTAATAGACCAAAAAAAAAAAAAAAAATTATCCCACTTCACAATTTGAGGACTTACGTTTCAAGGAACCGAATAACGAATACAAAAATCCGTTTGTCCGCTGTCATGGCATTCTCAAACTACTGTAATCTTTTTGAAATTCGACCAAATAGTAGGCATGCATCCAACGATCCTTACACCTAGACGTTAATATCAGCTAGGTATTTTTAAAATGACGGACCGATTAAAAGTGATTTAATTCAATACTCAGTTACTAAGTAATTATAAAAAAGAGAGAAATGAAAGAAAAAAAAATGTATCCATAAATACGCCCACAACTCAGTTATTTGAGTTGAAAATGAGAAAAATTTGTATAGTTTTAGAACTAAAAAAAGCGCGATAAACAAGAAAAACATAATGAAAAAAGGAAAACAATCTTAAAATCTTGCCCATATGTACGCCTAAAAGTCAGTTATTTTCAAAGATAGAGAAAAAAATTTATCAGTGTTTTTTAACAAAACAAAAAACGCGAATTGTTATAAAAAAGAGAAAAAAAAAGATGAAAAAAAATTGAAATTTTATCCACAAATACGCCCATACTCATTTTGAAGATATGAAAAATATGTATAGTGTTTTAGATCAGTAAACTGGGATAATAAACAAAAAAAAAAAATTTTAAATCTGTATATTCAATTCACAAATTATGATAGATATAAAATAATTAATAATAAATTGCTTATTATTGAAGATGAAGAAAATCTAAAAGATTTTTTTAGATCAAGACAACGTTGTGAACAAAGATTAGAAGGAAAAAAAAATCTTATATGGCCAAGTTAGAACTTATAAGAGATGTGACTCCCTGATAGCTCGGTTATTATAGATAGAGAAAAAATGTAAGTTGTTCTGAAATCAAGAAATTTTATTTGAATTATTTGAATGACAATTTAAATAAATAAAAATTATAGGAATAGTAACACAGTCTAGTATAAATGCTTTTGGTTTATTGTTTTCAATAATGAACCTTTGTAACCGACCGAAAAAAATTACCGCCCTTCAACATTTGAGGGGCTTACGTTCCAAGATGCGTAGAACCCGAATAACAAATAAAAAATTACGTTTGTCCGAAGTAATAAATAAATAAATACCATTTTTTGCTTTTAGTGTAATTCCATAATGAATTAAATTTCCTATAAAATAAAAAATAATCATTAAAATTGGTTAAGGAATATCAAAGATATAGCATTTTGCAATTAGTAGTGGTGATATGCCATTTTCCTTTAAATAATTTACATTACTTAATCATATTTGATTGGCTATCTACAGCCTTTTGAACACTTATAATACACTGAGTTTTATTTCACTCTGAAAAACCGAAAGGACCTATTTTTCCAACCAATTAATAATGATCCGTATTGTTCTTACAACAGTTGTACTAGGAAGTGATTTGGCCATTATTACGCTTAATTCCCTAGGTTTTTCCCTATCAATTTTGTATTAAGCTAATCGGACGATGCTACCGTGGGAGTCCAAATTTTTGCCTATCCAGATTTAATTGGAATAGTGACCTTTAAAGAGTACCTGACATCACACGGGCTCGGGATCCACCTTTTTACGCCCCTCCGAAGGACAGTATAGTAAGGATTTTTCACTCCCATTAAAAAGGGCGCCACCTTAAACCTCGCGACCTTGGGTATAGAAAGCTGTCATACTGGCCATGACACCACAGGTGATTCCCTGGCAAAACAGGTTATTAAAAAATCTGTTAATCGATTATCAATTAATTTAGACATACTAAATTTTAAAACAGATTCTCAAAACGTCTTTCATCTTGTTCATTTGATTAGAAGCTGCCCTATAAGTATTGTCAAGTATACAACCATGCCTATTATTTGTCTATATGTGTTCCTTCAGTCATATTATGTAAATCTAATTCCACGTAAAAAACATCTAAGTAAATAACTTCCTTACAAGGGAACTACCCGTCAGTGATTAACAACGGATCGTATCGTAAAGATGTCTTCAACAAAGAAAAAAAACTCTTTGAAATGTTACGAACTAGTCGTAACTCTAAGCAGTTTCTTAAAGAAAGTGTTATCGTATTCAGAAGAGTAGGGGATATAAAGCTAAAGATGACAAAGATACTAGGGAGGTGAGAAAATCCATTTTCATGACGTCCTCGGCAGTTAAAGGAGGCAGGAAAAGAAAAAGGAAGGACACATATAATATCTAGTCGGCAACGTCCTTCTTCCCTAACGACAAAAAGTTCTTAGTGCCTATCTCTCAACTCCTCGGGAAAAAACAGAATCCCTCAACCTCCTCTGCTTGGTGCCTATGGCAGGATTGCTTTGTGGTTTCTTCAACCAGGTTTACTTTGATTTAGTTCATATTGCATTGTATTACTGGAGACCCTTTACGGCAAGAAGTAGATTATGGGTTTGTATAATATTGTTTAGTCTTGGATAATAATATGCCATAACGTAACCTGATGGTTTTATGTTTTATGAATTGCCTTCGACTGAGTACGGAGAACATATTCCTTGGCGAGTCGCTCCAAGAATAGCGACATGATAGACAGGGAACAAAAAGAGAGAATTAAGAGCAGGAATATGCAATACTAACTTTCATGGATAACCAAACATTGAGAAGAATCAAATGGGTATAATAATATTACGAATATTATTATTATTACTCACTCAAAAAAGTTTCCATACAGCATGCTATTAATTTGCAGGGCTATTTATATAATATATAAGCAAATAGATTTATTTATTTTCATTTCAACATTAATATCAGATGAGGCAGAATTTCCTTTGTTAATGATAGGTAAAAAAATTTTCCATACACTTTTAATATTAATCCTATTTGTTTTATTACGACCATCTTCCTAGTGTTATCTGTATAAAACTTATTTCTATACTTACCTCTTCTAAATTCTAACTCCTGAAACATTGATTCCTTTGCAATATGCGTGTTTCTCGGGATTCGAGAGAGCTAATGGCTACATAGCAAATGTAGGGCTTATCTCTAAGAAAAATTATACAACTATTGAATAAGTCACATAGGAAACTGGAGAATCACCAAGATAAGAAACAGGAGTCTTTCTTGCTGAAGTCAATGCAAATCCTTACACTACAGCTACAACCTCAATGGCCATCAGACTAAATAGGGACTATGAGACTCAAGCATGCCAAGAAATAGTCCGAAATCTTCTAAGGAGAAACGACACAGCAGTCAACTCGTAAGAATAGCCCTCCATCAGTAAGATAAACCGGATGCAATTTGATTTACCAAATTGAAATTATAAGTTGTTAAAATAAACAGAATGTTGTTTCTTTTTTTATTTATTTAACGTCACTTTATGCTACTGTGGCTAATCGGACTATGCTACAGTGGAAGTCCAAAATTTAACCTATCTAGTATTAATTAGGATAGGGATCTTTAACGAGTACCTGACATAGCATAAGTTTACATCCATTTTTATCCAGTTAATTATTTTTTTTTTTCAAATGAACTATATAAAATAAAAAAATAATTATATAATATAAGTTTAATTTTATTTCCATTTAGTTTAATGTGAAACATCTGTTTTCATGAAATATCAATAATGTAGAAATGATTCGTAACAATGACAGTATATGGACTAATAAAAAGATCACGGATTTAAACTCGCAGGTGGCCTTTAGGATTTTTTAATGGGCGTATAAAATCCATAGGTGTGCTGTCCTACTGAGGGGACATAAAAAGGTGGTCCCGAGCCTGTGCGATGCCAGGTACTCGTTAAAGACCCGTATCCTAATTAAGACTGGATATGCAAAATTTTTGACTCCTACTGTAGTGTCGTCCGATTAACCACAGTAGCATTAAGTGACGTTTAATAAATATACAAACAAACAACATTCTATTTATTTCAACAACTAACGATTTGGTAAGTAATATTGCTTTGAAAACTCTTTTGAAGAAAAATATAACTTGCATCATAGTGTAAGGTAACAACATTGAATCAAGTTTTGGAATCTATAGACCAACGCTTTATTCTTCTATAAAAATTAAGTTTTAAAAAATTCAGTCATTTCATGTGTCAAAAAAGCCGACTAGGATAGTTCGATAGTATCTAAGTACAATACTATCGCGATAGGGACTTTCAAACACGATCAGGACAATAGTGACCGCGAAAGTGTAACTGTCTCCTCTGCGTCAACTCTCGTGTATTTTGTTTTTAAGGTAAGTAATAATGTAGATTTACTTATTTCGATCGCATTCACCCGACGTAGCAAATTTTCTAAAGTAATATTCAATTATTTAAGACGGTGAAAAGGCTGGTAGGGACTATAGCTAGAGGAGCCTCGGCAAACACCCACACCCACAGCAACCTGACTAATTAATGCAGAGCTACCGCTGAAATCGGTCGAGAACAACAAAACCCAGACGCCGTTCGTTAGAGCCCGCATACCTCCAGGAGTATACCTTGCTTTTATTTGGTCTCCTGCCGCACCACACCACCATAAACCACAATGGCGCAAGTTACTCTTCAGTTAAGCCTTACGTACACAGTCTTCTGCCCGGGTCGGCCTTGTTGACTTTTTCTGCAAACATTGGTAACAAGAGAACTTCACGCCTCCTGATTTCCAGTAAAAAACAAATGAAAACACCTAGATAATGCGATGGTGGCCCGCGGCAGTGGTGGCCTCAACAATGGTATGATTATCCATTTTGTCAAAAGTAAAGGAGAAAATATGGATGAATATATCTTTTGAAATATTTTATCAGGAGAAATGAAACAAAAGCCTCTCTAGTCAGAGAATATCTGAATTTCAACATTGAGAAGATGAGATATTCCAATTTTAATTTTCTCAAGATGAAAAGGTGTGTGCGCGCGTGTGTGTGTGTTTGTGTGTGTGTGTGTGTGTGTGTGTGTGTAGTAAGTCCAGAGCGAAAAATAAAGTCCTATGAAACTGAAATTTCATATTTATAACGACTATACGGCCGAGATGTTACCGCAACTTTTTCATCAAAATCGGCTAACCAGAAGAGCCAGTTCATACCATGCATTCTCAAAAACGGCTCAAATGATTTTGATTAATTTCGCTTTATCGATGTAAATATGGACGGGCTTTAGTATCATGTTATCGATATTTCAAAATTTTTTCTTCTAAAGTGCCTTTTGTAGATTTTATGAAATTCTTCTGCATTGCTAAAAAAAAAAAAAAAAAAAAAGGTAAATATATAAGTTTAACAAATTCGATATCCAACTAAAGATGAAAACTGAAATAAATATTTTTTACTGCAATTTTTTGTTTTTTAACATAAGAACAGTAATTTTTTTTTTATTATTATTCGTATATATTACAATTTGTCATAATAGACAATAATAATAGTGCTACAGGATCTTATTCATACAATATTTACAATATAAACAAAAGGAAAGTCAAATTACATAAAATAAAATCAAAATAAATAAACGTATACAATAACAAAATAAGAACAGTAATAAACATGTATAACATACCGTTGGATGCTAAAGATTTTAGAAAAAACATTATCTTATACATACTATTGTAAAGTTAACGGAGAGTGATAAACAGCCGATAAAACGAACCGATTGTCGTAGATAATAATATAATACATTATTTAATAAAACACGTGTTTCTATTAAAATCCAATGTAAATAATTCTTTAACAATTTATTTTCGTTTATAAATTTGTTTAAAAATTCTTAAATTGAAATAAGTAACGGAGGTAAGTGAAAGTCGTGTGTTGCGCGCATCAGATTTTTTAAATTTTTTATTTGCATTGTTGAATAAATACATCTCACATCACCAATGTCACCATAGTGATAAAATGTAATATTACTGAATAAATAGAACTACGATTATATGCCATTAAGGTAGATGTTAGTGAAATACTAAAATACTGACTAATGTTTTATTGTCATTCTGTTTGTTTGTCGATTAAACGCCACTTTATGGCTGATTGGACGATGCAGCAGTGAGGGTTCTATATTTTGCCTATTCAGGTGTAATAACAGTATGGACTCTAACCAGAACCTGACATCACTAATTACGGCTCTTCTCGGAAGGGCGCCATAACCGTGTATTTGTCTCTCCCTTTAAAAAATCCTATGGCAGTCTGCTGGGTTTGAGCCCGCAAAATTGGGCATAGATTGCTGCTATTTTAGCCACTAAGCCACGAGTGATCTCTTATTGTCATTCTATTTTTTTCTAAAATATGTCCGTTTTGGATTTGTCATTTTTAACCAAAATAACTAGAAATAAATAAAATATAGGTCAATCCATTCGAAATCGTCCATACCTTGCCGCTCGACATTTTAGATTTTCATCATTTTTTTAATCAGTTATTCTCTATCCTTTCGTAAATATAAAACCATAAATTAAAAAAAAATTGGGGCCAATAGTTTTAGTGTTGCAACCGTTTTTAGTCAGCTCCGCGGGCAAAAACCGGTGACGAAAAATTCTTTCTAATTCCTGTAATTTTTTAGATATCAAATCAAAATAAAATTTAACAATGAGATAAAGACATGCTTTGTATTTTTTGCCCTCACAGCACATTTCGTAAATAGCGAAGAAAGTTGTTTAAACAATTCTCGAAAATGAATGAAAAACGTGATTTTCAACGAGATTAAGGTATATAAAGGAAAAGAGACTCACTTTTAATTATTTTTTCTGATATAGCTTAGTCTATATAAGAGTATAGTGCTAGTATAGTTACTAGTAGTAGTAGTATAGTTATAGTGCTACTTACTGTAAAAATTTCGATCTTGAGAACATTGTCCTTTTTTGTATATGAATTTTCAAAATCGGCAAAAATTCAGTTTTCGCGATGTTTACACGGAAATATCTCAAAAGGGACTCAGTGAAAAATGATGAAACTAATACAGATAACCTATTTATACGATGTGTTCAAGTGATTTAAATTTGGTCTTTGAGACTAAGCTGGTTACGGAGTTATGAAATTATCTTAACTGTTATAATAACGTCGTTTTTTTTTTAAATATTAACTCCAGTAATTTTGCATATTTAAGAACAAACAAAAACTAGAATGGTGATGAGAGTATTTTATATAATTTTGGTCATTACAACATATTACCTAAGTAGAAAAGAAAATGGTTTGAAAATGTCACGAAAAATTACATTAACTGAAACCTTTGGGTTTCAGTTGATGCATTATGACAAGGGTGGTTAGAAATGATTTTGACGCTTAATTATTTTTCCTTATATAGCCTTAACATCGCACTACTAGTTTAAGAAATTTTGATCCTGTAAGCTATATTATTTTTTCAGTATAAATTTTCAAAGAATGACTATTTTCCAGCTCTGTAATATTTATAGTAAAATAACTCAAAAAGGACTGAATGAAAAATAATGAATCTCATACAGATTATACATAAATATAATAAGTACGATATGATAAAATTTAAGGGCTGAGACCCAGTTTGTTTTTGAAATATAATACATTAAATATTACTTGCTTTGCCACAGTGGCCCTCATCTCATCAACCGACTATATTAAAAACAAATGAATAACATACAGAACTTAGAGAACCGAACAGATAACAGAACATACAGAACTTAACAGAACCAGTTAAGTCTCAGCCAATAAATTTTATCCTATAATATTTATCGTATAGAGCTATAATCTGCATGAGTTTCATTTTTAAATCAGTCCTTTTTGAGATATTTTATTATAAATATTACTGAGCTTAAAAATAATCCTTCTTTGAAAATTCATACTGAAAAATAATATAGCCTACACGATCAAAATTTCTAAAACAAGTAGTGCAATGATAAGGCTAAAAAAGGAAAAAAAATTAAGCGTGAAAATCATTTTTAACTACCCTTGTCATATTGCGCCAAAGGTTTTAGTTGATGTAATTTTTCGTGATTTTTTTAAACCATTTTCTTGGCTACTTAATTAATGTTTTGTAAGAACCAAAATTATAAAAAATACTGTCATCATCATTCTAGTTTTTGTTTGGTTCTTTGTTGATTCAACGCGCTAAATGCGAGATAGTAACAGTTTTGACATACACATATAACCTAAAGCAATAATTATGGAAATATTTAAAAAAATAATTTTTATATTATTATTTATAATTAAAAATGATTTTTATATTATTTATAATTAAAAATGATACTTATATTATTATTATTACACATTATACTCTTATATCATATTATGGGAATAAAAATATGGAAAGAAATCACGCACAGCTAAACAAAATTCTTAAAGAGAAGTAATCAAGTGAAATTAACCGATAAGAGTCCTTTGAGGGGGATGTTGAAAGTTATAAAATATTTTATAAATAAACCCTTATGCTTGTTAATTCCTTCAACATATAATGTTGAGAAAAAATAAACTTATTTTCTAAAAACAAGTGACTCACCTGAAATGCACGTTGCCACACGGAACAGTCAAGTCTGACCGGGTCAACCCGGCGTGAAACAGTTAATTATTAAATTTAATACTTTAATACTACTATTGTGTTACAAATTTACGACCTTCGTAATTTGAGACTCCTGGGAAGATATAGGAAACAAGATATAAAACTGGTGGATTCACAATGCAAGGAATTGCTAATAGAAGGATTGATTTCGAATTAGGGCTAACAGATCGCAAATGAAAATAAATTCTTTACATATTATTTAAACTGTAAAATAATAAGGAGAATCGATGGTTCAATGAAGGATTGTGGATTTGGAACAGGGACATTCGGTAGCTTATTGTAAGGCTATTGCTTAACTCAGTGTGCTCAAACAGGGCTGGTAATAGAGATGTAGATGAGGCTCTGGTTCCAAATTGGAAGGCAAGGCATTGTCTAGTAAACGATGAAATAGTTGGAAACCATTACCATTTTAGTATTCAATTTTGAAAGTTCGTCGAGACAGGAATAATACCAGTTTAAAAAATATAAATAATTTTACATGCATGTTTCATTAATAACAACTTCGAATTTTCATCGAAATAAATTTCAAATTTCTAATGGGGAGGAGAAAATAAAACTAATTCTGCTGTTACAGGAATTATTTATGTTAATTTTAATTTGTTATATTTTAGGATTATATTAAATATTTAATTCATATTCCAGGGTAGCTTTACGGTTGAAGGGAATAATAATTCTTCCTTAGGAGAGATTCGAAGTCTAGAGTAAAGTAAACTGGAGTTGACTAGTGCTCTATTCACCAAACCCCACAGCTTCTCATTTTAGAAAAAATAATAAGTAACAAATAAAGAAGTAGAAATAATTAGAGAGACAATATGCCAACTAATTTTAATTATTGTTTCATTTACTAATTTTATATAGCAAATATATAATAAGGGAAAGTATTGGGATCGTGAAAATTGTCTAATTCTAGTTTTCAACAGAAAATCACGTTTTAGGGTCCCCTAAGTCTAAACGAACAAGTTCCTCAAAAAGGTCAACATGTGTATGTGGTAAGCCTAGAACGAAAAAGAAAAGTCGTACGAAACTCAAATTTCAGGTTTAAGACAACAATACACCCGAGATGTTATAGCAACTTTTTTTTTACCAAAATCAGCTGTCCGAAAATGCTACTTTATATCATGTATTTTGCACTTTTCCTCTTGGATCCCATAAGTCTGAATGAACAAGTCCCTCAAAAAGGTCAGCGTGTGTGTGTGGTAAGTCTAGAACGAAAAAGAAAAGTCGTTCGAAACTTAAATTTCAGGTTTAAGATAACAATAAGCCCGAGATGTTACAGCAACTTTTTTTACCAAAATCAGCTGTCCGAAAGTGCTAATTTATACCATGTATTTTGCACTTTTGTTTACGATTTTCTCATAAAAGGGGCTAACGATTTTGATTAAACTCTCTATATTGATTTATAATTGAATGGGCTTTAATATCATGTAGGTTTTATTCTGATTGAAATTGTCTGACAGGGCTTAAATGCCGATATTTTAAATTTTCTTCCTCGAAACTACCTTTAATTTTGTAGATTACAAAACAATAACCATATGGCCTTAATGACATTGATGAAAGACGGCTAAATATACAAGTTGGATGAATTTGATGGCCAACTAAAGGAAAAAAGAGAAAAACTTTTTTTTTTTATGTTTTGTTTTTGTTTGTTTTATTGGGTTGATGCAAAATTAATGCAGGTTTCCTCTATTGCAATATCTTAATTCCAATTGTGTAAACAAAGCTAATCCTAACATTGATCATTATTATACCAAAACAAACCTTATCTAATACCCTCTCTTTCACCATGAATTTGTTTAGTAAAATCGTTTTGTTCAGTGTGTTCAAAGGTCTTGAATCGAAAATGTCAAAGTGCGATTTTCGTCAAATTTATTTTTACGAATTTAAATTAGGGCGCAGCGCTGCGCAAACGGCTCGTAATATTAATGAAGTGTGGGGTCAGGGGGCTATTAATGAGTGCACGGTGCAGCGTTGGTTCCAGAAGTTTCGCAGAGGAGATTTCGACCTCGAAGACAAGGAAGGTCGGGGCCGTCATCTTGCTCTGGACAACGACCAGCTGAGGTCAAAAGTGGAAGAAGACCCAACCAAAACCACACGAGAAATGGCGGCGGAACTCGGAACTCAAAAATTGCAACGTCTTTGCCCAGCATTGATGAATCGGAAGGGGCCGATCCTGCTCCACGATAACGCCAGACCACACGTTGCACAACCAACGCTTCGACGACTGCACGAGTTGGGCTACGAAGTTCTCCAACATCCGCCTTATTCACCTGACCTCTCTCCTACAGACTTCCACTTTTTCAGGCATCTGGACAACTTTTTGAGGGAGAAAAATTTTCAAAACCAGGACGACATTGAAAATTCTTTTCGTGATTTCATTGAGTCCAGGGATTCGGATTTTTTTTCTGGTGGAATAAGAAAGCTTGTTGAACGTTGGCAAAAGTGCATTGATTCAGATGGAAATTATTTTGATCAAATATATATGGTTAAAGTAAAGATATGGCGTATTTACAATACCTACTAAAAACCTGCATTAATTTTGCATCAACCCAATATATTAAGAACAGTAATATTGACTTATATTATACCGTTGGAAAGAGAAAGATTTTAAAAATAATATTACTAAAATAATACACAAAATTGTAAAAGGTAATATAATGTGACGAATGGGGAATAAACTTATTACTGGTTAACAATTTAATTTAGTTATATTATTTAATCTAAATCAAATGTTATCAACTAAAATGAATACACGTTTTATTAAAATCAACTTGGAATACTGGACAGACGCTCCAACCTACCACTTATCTACAAAAGGCTCATCTATATCACCATCATAAGGCATATCTGGACTTAAGGAATTGAGCTTTGGGGCTCTACGAAACCATCAAATTCTTCCCGTATTCAATCCTTACAATCCAAAATCCTTCGAAAAATCCTCAATGCTCCTTACTTTGTCACAAATAAACACATCCATAAAGACCTTAACATCCCATATGTTGCTGATTTGGCCCGAACCAGGTATCAATCCTTCCATGACAAACTCCACTCCCACTCTAATCCTCTAGTTTCAATTCTTGCTTCCTCTTCGATTTCTGACAATCCTACGAGGCGCCTGAAAAGAAGATGGCCTCGAGACCTTCTAGTTTAGTTACTTAGTGGAGTGATGCCAATGGGCATTTTCTCTTCACGTTTTTTTCATGTATTTTATCATTACCAACATATTTACTTGTTGTATTACAAAATACAGTTGTAAATTTCAATAAAAATATTAAAAAAAAAAAAAAACTTGGAATGTTTTTCTAATTGATGTATATTTAATAGTTTTTAAATTAATTTAACATCGATGTATGAAAGTCGTGTGTTGCCCGCACCAGATTTATTTTCCCCCGAAAAAAATACAAACCATGTTCGCATTAATAAATGAATATTAAGAAAATCTTCGATTTGATTGTATAGGAATTTATAAGATTTCTTTTTCTCATGATCGGACGATCCTTTTTGCAGAAGTTTTTGCTCCAGACAAGAGAGGTGACCCAGAGGGACGGATATTGGACAGACAGTTATCAGGAAGGCGAGACCCGAAATGGTCCAGATAGGATTCCAGGGCCCTTTTTGCCATCCTCGTCCAAAGAGATAAAGCTTTTTCGGCCAATTTATGGCCCACTTCTGGCCAACAAAGGACTCACTTCCATCTCTGCGGTCGCGGGATGAATGATCCTTCGTCTTCCGTAGGAAATGTCTCCGGATTAGGGCGCGCTTTACTACCGGTTATTTATTTATTTTTTCGAGTAGAGAAAATGTCCAAAGAACCTTTTACTATCTAACATTGTTCACAAAAAGCAATTATTATTTGTTTTATTATCTAACTAACCCATATTTAACTCATATTCAACCCATCGTTTATTTTGGTAGATTATTTTCAAAAATGAATCTTTGTAATCGACCAAAACATTGCCCCGACTTAAAATTTGAACACGAATAACGAATAAAAAAATCCGTTTGTCTACCTTCCGCGGCTTTTCTCCGAAACTATTAGAACATTTTTTTTCAAAATTTGGCACGAAAATACTAGTGCAGTTAACGATGAAGTTTTAAAATGGCAGCCGATTTAAAATGATTTAATTCAATAACTCAGTTATTGATACAGAAATAATTCTATAGAATTTTAGAATTAGTACACCGCCATTAATTATTAAACAGAAAAATAAATAAATAATTTTTTTAGAAATGAAATTTCACCTACATATACGCCATAAGTCAGTTATTTTTTAAGAACACAAAATTGAAATATTGTGAATACGTATATATTTATGAAGTGTTCTACTGGTCTTAGGTTTCAGTCAATAAATAAACAATTTTATTTATGTAACGTTTTGAGAATTTATTTTTCTCATATTCGTGCGTTAACAGTGGAAAAACAAAAAAACATAAAAATGTTCATAAAATAATCAATAGATAATGTTATTGTTAGGGAGACAGAAAAGAATGCTTAAAAAAATAAATATATATTTCAATTAGAATTTACATTAAAGGTATTATTAGAAAGTTACTAACAATTTGAGATAAAATAATGTCTTACATAGACATACTTGTAAACTATAAACTTGGAAAGAACACTGAAGCAAAGTGCTAGGAATAGTTCAGGTACGGAGGATTTTCCAAATTTATGACATGAGGATTCCGGGGTTTTCTTCTTTAGTTTATTTTATTTATTTTTTAATTATTATTCAGACGTATTGTTAATATATGTTTATTATATTTGAGTAACATGAATTAAGGTTTTGGACATCAGATTTTTTATTAAAGGCGCGATTTTTATATTTTACCATAGGAATAATTTCTTTCATATTTCGTTTGAAGCTGTTTTTTTTTCATAATTTATAATTTTGAGTAAATGGAATTTGAATGTATATCCAGAAATAATTATAAAACAATTTAAATTTTATGTGCATATATACGCCCATATCTCAATTATTTTTTGAAGAAAGTGAGAAATGTGTAGAGCGTTTTAGAATCAGTATACCGCGATAAACAAAGGGTAAAAATTATCTATATGGTCGTCACTAATTATAAGAGATGTAATTTCCCCCAAAATTTAAAAGATGGCGGAAACTTCTATAGAGAACAACAATTTGGAAAAAAAACAGTTAATCCTCTGAAGTTGTACTGTAAGTATATAACTCATTAAAATTAACTCAGGAAAAACTAAAGAAGGCAGAAGTTTATAATTAGCACCCAATTAAAGTCTTTAATCGAAAATATATTTCTAAATCTTTAGACTGTATTTCCTCCCTCCTTACATTCACTTCAGTAAAGAATTGCAGGCAGTGGTAATGGTACATACATCTTCTTGAGAGCTGGATTTTAACAGAGCAATCAAGAAAAGAGTAACTTGATGACTTAATTGAACCAACAATTTTCTACTATTCTACTTTCTACATTTAACCATGTCTGGACAATAAATGCTCTCATCATTACCACAACTTAGGAAAGGATGAAATGGTAATAAAATTGACTATCGCGCGCATTGAGCAACTTTGATTTACCAAGTTTACTTGGAATAAATTTCAACATTTTACATCGAATTTCCATTGAATTAAATAATATAAGAATTAAAAAAAGGTGTATGCGTGTAACATTTACGAGCGATTGAAGGAAAACTTCTTTGGTATTGTGACAGATGACGATTATGCTAAAAATAAATAATATTGAAATTAAAAAAAAAAAATGTTGGAATTTTAAAAAAAGTATAGAAGATGAAAATAAACTTTAATTGCATATTTACAAATGGTTCTGAATGAGACATTAGAATCAGCAATTTTGTTTTTTATTTATTGCAATTCATTAGTAGATAAATATTTCCCTAAATAGAAGTTCCTTAAGCTAATATTTTATAAATAAAGTACTCACCTACATGCGAAGACACCACTGAAAAAAATAGAAAAATGAATTAATTACATCGGCATTACAAATATCAATCTGTTCAAATCAACAACAAATTAATATATATTTATGTATAAAATTAATTCATAACCTTTCCTTTTATTTTTTTTAATTCTCCAAACATTATTAAGAGATAAAAATACATATACTATATATAATCGTACATATTCCCTGCAGTATTTATTTTGAATTATAAAGAGTCTATATAATTAGATTTATTAATAATTATTTTATTACGGTACGAACTTGATTTGAATATATTTAAATAAGGATATTCAAACAACCTAGGACCAACAAGAAGTTAACTGCATGAGGAAAGTAGCTACTGGCGGTCAGTAACCTGTAACTTTATTCCCAGAAGGGTTGAACAAGTCAGTGAAAATGTCAAAACTTATTTATTGTGCGTCGGAGACGTCAGGTTGTATTTTATGGTGACCTACAAGGGGATCTAGTAAGGGTATTAGTCTAGTAATGTTAAACAATAAAAATCTAAAACTTGTTATAATTAATGATAAACTAACATTTTAAATGTTTTCGCGTCTCCTAAAGACATATCGTATACACAACTAGGGTCTATTAAAATATATAATATAATAATAATAATAATAATAGGCTTAGCGAACCCGAAGGTTCGCTGCCGATACCACCAAATTCCGCCTTCACAGACTCGTCCAATGTTCACCATTCAAGCCCAAGCTCCCGAGATCAGCCTTAACGCAATCCTCCCATCTCCGCTTCAGCCTACCTTTCGGACGCCTACCAGTCGGATCAGCAAATACCAACTTTCTCGGAATCCGCTCCTCACCGAGCCCAACAACTTTACTCGCCCATTTGAGTCTCCGCGATGCAATCAGCTCAATTATATTCACAGGATGCAAGTTCCGCAATTCCGCGTTGTGCAACCTTCTAAACTCCCCAGTGGCCTCATCTCTCTTTGGACCAAATATTTTACGCAATACCTTATTTTCAAAAACCTTAAGCCGTTGTTCATCCTTCAAAGTAAGCGGCCACGTTTCACATCCGTAAAGAACCGTTGGAAGAATAATAGTTTTATAAATTCTAATCTTTAAGTTTTTAGATAGAAGCCGCGAACTAAGTAACTTAGCAACTGAATAATAGCACGCATTTCCCACCTTTAACCGGGACTTTATTTCTTCCTGGATTTCATTTTTTCTGGTTATAATTGAACCTAAATACTTGAATTTCTCTACGTGTTCAAAATTATGACCTGATACATCAATATTACCAAGATCGACACCGTTTCTGCTACTAATCATATATTTCGTCTTATCGGTATTTAATTCGAGTCCTATTTCTTTACCGGTTTTTATTAACACACTTGTATTTAGTTGTATGGTTTCCGTGTCTACACCTAGCAGTACCAGATCATCGGCATACCCCAAAACCGGAATCTTACTTAAAATATAAACAACTATATTGAATTAAAATATAAACAACGTATATTAATATACGACGGTAAAAAATTTTTTGGTTTATTATTTTTAAGTTCATTTTTAGTTCATTTAATAATAAGGTTTTTTTAATATAATAAGGAACGGATTTTTTTTTTTATTTATTTATTTATATATATATATATATATATATATATATATAATTTTGTTATAAATAATTCGGGTTTTGGGTCATTAAACTATGTGTATTCATGGACGGAGGATCGAAACGTCAAAATAAAGAAAATTAAGAAGGAGTATTAGTTTAATGACCCAAAACCCGAATTATTTAAAACAAAATTATAATATAAAAAAAGGGTCGATGAATTAATTTCTTATATATATATATATATATATATATATATATATATATATATATATATATATATATATATATATATATATATATATATATATGTATAGTAGTAGTATTGGCTAATGCGGACTAATATTAGTGAATGAATAAATAAAGCCTTTATTGCAAGAATAACATTTAAATTATAATATTCAATTTGAGTTTTAATATAAGTGAAAAATAATAATAATGTATATACTTAATAATTGAACAAAACAATATAACTAATGCTCCTTAATTGCTTACAATATTTTATCCCAACAGGCCTCTCCTTACGGAGGTGATGGTCGAACTTCCTCGGAGGTCATTATTATATGATTATTTGGAAATAATAAATCATTGTGTAACATTTTTTTATTTTTTTATTTTTTTATTTTTTTTTTTTTTTTTTTTTTTTTTTTTTTTTTTTTTTTTTTTTTTTTTTTTTTTTTACGTTTCACTCAATTATGCATGAAAGTCTTCTTTTTTATTTAAAGAATTCATTAAAGAATTCCCAAACAAGATTGAAACGATAAGAAACTGCACGGCGTTTTCGACTACTTCAACACTTACTGGACAAACGCTCAAACCTTTCACTTAATTACAAATGACTCATTTACATGACCATCATCAGACCGATATGGACTAACTTATGGGGCTTTGCTAAACCATTAAATTCCCTAAACCATTCCCACTCTATCCCACTAGTTTCTACCATATCATCCTCTTCGATTCCTGATAATCCTATGAGGCGTTTGAAAAGAAGATGGCTTTGAGATCATCTTGTTTAGAATATTTTTAGAGAGCTGACATTAGGTAGTGTTTTTACATATATTTCATGTCAGTTTTCCATTGTCCATCACATTTAATTAATGTATTTTAATACAGTTGTAAATATCAATAAATATGTTTAAAAATAAAAAAGTGCTTATATTTGAATAATTTAATATTTTTGAAAGATTTCTCGGCCATTTAAAAATACATATTTAAATTTCAACTCTTTAATTAGTCGGTTAAATCTCTTTTAATAAGAATGTCTTCTAAGATAATTATTATTACTTTCACTTACTATACATTGTAACGGAAAGTATTGCGATCGTGAAAATTTTCGAATTCCAGTTTTCAACAGAAATACACGTTTTCTGACCCTTAAGTCCAAATAACCAAGTCCCGCAAAAAGATCTGTGTGTGTGTGTGTGGTAACTCCCGGGCGAAAACGAAAAGTCCAGGCGAAAGTGGAACTGAAATTTCATGTTTAAGACAAATGCACGCCCGAGACGTTATAAAACTTTTTCATCAAAATCAGCTTACCAGAAGAGCCACATTATACCATGCATTTTTCACCTTTTTACTATTTTCTCGAAAACGGCTCTATCGATTTTGATTAAACTCGCTATATCGATGTAAAATTTAATGGGCTTTAATATCAGGTAGGTTTCATTGTGATTGAAATAGTCTGATAGGGCTTAATTGCCGATGTTTTACATTTTCTCCCTCTAAACTACCTTTAATTTTGTAGATTATACAAAAATAACTATATCATCTTGTTACCATTGATAAAAAACAGGTAAATATATAAGTTTAACGAATTCGATACCTAGCTAAAGAAGATAACTGAAAAAAATATATTTTTTAATGCAACTTTTTGAACATAAGAGCAGTAATATACATCTATAATATACCGTTAGAACGCTAAAGAGTTTAGAAAAAATATTATTTAATACACAAAATTGTAGAAGTTAACGGAGAGTGATAAAAACCGACAAAACTAATTGATTGTTGTAGATAATGATATAATAGATTATCTAATAAAACAGATGCTTAAACAATTTATTTTTAGCTTTAAATGTATTTAAAAATTCTTAAATTGATTTTAATAACCGAGGTAAGTGAAAGTCGTGTGTTGCGCGGAGCAGATTATTATTATTATTTTTTTTTTTTAAATGGGACATAAATTAAAACTAATACTCCAAAGGACCCTAGGTTTCCTACAAAAACAAGGTACTTCCTGCCTTGAACTAGCTAACGGAGGAATGTTGGGCTGGGTCAGGTGTGCCGGAGTCTTGCGCTCAGATAAGCTGACAACCACATTCTCAGAACCACTAGTGGGCGAGAGTCTGCGTTCTGTTACCGTATGCACTTTACACGCTACATGCTGTTTCATTTTACGTTTACAGTTGCACTACATTTCATAAACTGGATGACTAGATAACTATCATCATTTATTTATTTTATCAACTCATGTTCACATACAATATATAAAATGGATATATCTAAATATACATGGCTATGTAATCTTGAGATTCTTGTTAGGAGGCGATCATTAATAGCAATAAATATTATAACTTAGGAAAAATATAAATAACACAGTGTGTGTGTATATATATATATATCCAATCGCCTGATTTAGCGCTTAGTTCAGGGCTGAGTGAATCCAGAATGTTCCGAACAATCGAACTAATGCCATTAAAAAACCACTAACACACAGCCATGTTAGCCTATTATGCAAATTAAAAAAAAAAAAAAAAGAAGCTAAACCACATGCTTAAATGTTAGGAAAGGTGAAAATACTGCACTGCGAAAAAAAAATACGTAAAAATTAAAGACCGTTGTTAAAAAGTTAAAAGGTCCATTGGCCGGGATGAAAAGGAATAGAGATGAAACAAATTCGAAAAAAAAATTTTTTTCACCTGTTGCCTTTGTTCAATTTTCACCGTAAAATAGCTTCCGGGCATGAAAAAATGAATATCTGTAACCTCTGATTTCACCAGAGAATGCCTTGCCTAACTAAAATATATATATATATATATATATATATATATATATATATATATATATATATATATAAAAATTAAATATTACTTAAATTGAAATTTTTTCGGTATAACGCACATTTTTATTACACACAATTTATTTTACCTCTCTTTTTATTATTGGTACTATAAAAAGAAAAGAAAAAAATAATAGTATATAAAGTATAATGATGGTCTTTTAATAGCTATAAGATTTAAGAACATTACAAGTCAAATAATAATTTTCCAACAACCCTTATCCACCGTTCAAAAGTTTTCTTAAATTTTAAAGAAAGGAAGAATTACGATTAGATTTACCATACATATGTTAGTAAAAAAAAACAAAAAAAAAAAAAAAAAAAACCTGTACCACTACAACCCATGAAGGGTCTTGGGCTCAGTACATATAGAGATTCGTACTGTTTCTAGGCCAACGGCAGTGCAATGAGGTGATTAGGCCTTGATCACGCTCAGCCGCCAGATTTTTCCCCAATTAATTTGGGTACCCACTTTATAGAGGCTGGGTCTGCCCCAGGAGGGTCTCCATAACCTAGGGTCGCCCCCCGACCGAATTAACAGAATAAATAATATTCTGCCACAGCCAGGATTCGAACCCAGGACCCGGAGCACAGCAGACTAGCGCTCTATCCACTAGACCACGCCGCTCCCACATATGTTAGTAAAGTGAAATAAAATATTTAATGCTACTAAATAATATTTAATGATACTACAGGATTTTTTTAAAGTAATGTAATTATCCGAATTCATTTTAAAAAAATTATCCGAAACCCCTTTCCCGTTACTTTCGCGAACGCTCCCAAGACCTCACCACAACGAATTTTCACGTACCTCTGTCTTAAGACTAGCTCAGAAGTAGTCTCAGGGGGTTGATCCCCACCACCACGAGTAATAACAAGTCTGGTAATATTGATGTAAAGTAATAGACAAATAGAAACACCGTTAAAATGTATCGGGATATATTAAAAGGGGGAAAATCAAGAAATTAGGGTTAAATAAAAAAAACAAATATTTTGAAAATCAGTCCACCTTCCCCACCTTCCTCTTTTCATAAAACAAAATATTAAAGAAACTAAATTTACATTATTTCTCGCTTGTTTGGTGAGACAATAATAAAGTTTTAGAGTACCTCCTTACTTTTTAGAAAAGGAAAAAACTTTGATATAATGCGTCACGCTTGGTAATATATCGCACATAAAGGGATATCAAAACAGGTTTTACACTGCGGGATCCGCTCTTACTACAGGCCCACATAAAATGACGATAAAGGGACGATGCTGTACCATAGATTGAGGCAAGGGGGCAAAAAGAAGATTTTAGATTTGCATAGAGTGGAATCGAACCCGGGACAGGAGATAAGATCTGAGAGGTTGGAAACGGTGCTTAGACAGCTGGCTGTAAAAGTCAACACTGATTGGGAGCAGGCTCACCGGCCAGGTGTCTCACGGGAGATTCATATTACGGCTAGCGGAGACCTGTTTAGAGTTGCACCTACTAGATGTAGGATGTATCAGGAAAATGTTACGGATCGCAGAAGTATCTACTAGTTTTTTTAACTTAACTTACCTATATATGAAATTTTCCCGTCATGGATTATGAAAAGTTAAAAAGGTGATAAAAATGAAGTTAAATAAATATTGTTTATTTGCTGATCATTACTCAGAAGCTAATCAAACTTGTTTATTTAAATAATTTGTGGTTTTGTAAGCGAAATTAATCTCAACACAGACTGTAAAAAAAATATATCTTCTTTTCAAGCTATTGGGTTGTAAAATAGTTTATATCGATTTTCATTATTTTAATTTAATCTTCTCTGTGTTAATATAATCATGTCAAATTAGTCAATAATGTTTACATATTCTAAAAAAGGATTAGTTGAGATGATTTTATGCATCAGTTTCAACCGAGATTTTTAGGGATATTGCTAGAGAATTCTGATAGAAGTGCCTAATACCCCAATTGGCAATACGTTCATATATTGTGATCAATGTTGTATTCAATATCATCCCATGACTAATATCGCTAACTAAGAGATCTAACACTACTAATTTTAAATAAATTTAATAAGACGTTCTTCAAATGTTGATTTACTTGAGATCTGTTCGGTTGAACAAATAATACATTTTGTAAAATCCATAAGATTGGGACTACATTAAACCCATTCCGAATCCTATCTAATAATTTTTAATATAATTCTTCTAAAGAGGAGGCCGGTATACTGGTATTCCGGGAAGAAATAACAGGACGAAGGCAGAGCGCTGAGAAGCTCGCTCCCGGTTCTGTTATTGTTCCATCTTCTCTCCAGTCATAACACAGCTGCGGTCTGTCCTGGTCGACATTTCAAGTCCCTTAGAGAAATAAGTTGGCTTTAACAGCCATTTCATGTCATATATTTCATTCCTATAAACGAAAAGATAATAGGAACTTTAATTTATTCGTATATATTTATGTTTACCCGTTTTTTATCAATGCTTGATTTTTTCAAATAATAATTTTATCAATGAAATATTTTTTTTTTTTTTAAATCTACAAAGTAGTAAGAAAAATATCGCCATTTGAGCCCAGCCAGACTCTTTCAAACAGAATGAAACCATGCTGCAATTAAAGACCGTTAAATTTGACACCGATATAGTGAGTTAAATTAAAATCGTAAAATATATGTATCAAGTTGGTTCGCCGATGTTGTTGAAAAAGGTACAGCATAATCTCAGGCATATAAGCTTCTATAATATGAAATTTCAGTTTTATGCAACTTATCGTTTTCAAGCAAGACTTTCCACACACACAGATCTTATAGTGGGAGGATGTCGGAGGGTGAAGGTCACCTGTGCTGTGTAACGGGTAGCTTAACAGCGTTCTATGCCCGTGGTCGAAGAATCAAATCCGGCAGATGGCCCTAGAGAGTGAAAAAATTCTTAGGAGACGTAACACAGTGGTCCCGTACCTGTGCAAAGTTTTTAATAAATAAATTGAACAAGATCTACTGAAATGGAATCAGCACTGAAAGATATTCTTAAAGACGATGAAAACAAGGTCACTGACATTTCCAAATATTTAAAAAGAAGCCTGTACTATAACAAAAATATACAATGTCAATCTATGAGCCAATGACCGACAGGGGTAGTGACATCATAAATAAAAAAATAAATAAGAATATAGTTCAATAATCCTATACAATAAAACCACAAAATCTATTCATCTAACACAGTGTTTCCCAACTAGTGGTTCAGGGGATCCGAAAGATGCTATTGTAAGATTGTACTAAATTACCTTAAAAGCCTTGGCTTATAACATAAATAACCAACGCATTGCACAGTTTCATTCAATTGCGTGTGGTAAATTATAGTAAAGAGGTACCCATATTGTATTTCTAAATTTTAGTAATTCATTGAGAATAATGTTTTTCGGAGTGTGGTCAGTTGTTTATAACCTGAGTCTAGCGGATACCATCTTGGGTTTTTTAACAATTTATTTTAACTGCGGTCACATATTCGTTAATCCATTATTTCGACCACAAAAGGCTTGTGTTAATCAGAAGCACCTGATTGAAATTAATTATTAACTTAGTAACTTCCGAAAAGAACTGCAATTTTCTAAAGCGCATTTTTTTGTATTTAGGGGTCTTTGCTAATATACTGATTAGATTAAAGGGTACACGAAACATTTTTGTTGGGAACCTTTGACCTAACACCTGGAACTAATATCAATTGGAGCCATATACGCCGCAGAGTTTTTCTTATCAAGGAAAATTATAAAATTAACTCCTGCCTTGAGAAACCTCAAGGTTTTTGAACGGAAACATAATTCTAAGAGAAGAAAGTTAAAACAGAAGTCACATTTCACGGGGAAACCCGAAGATGTTGACAGTTCGACAAGGTTTTTAGCAGCTATTAGCATTCCGGGCAGCAACTGTGGCTAGTTTCCAGGATTACAGATGTCTCCAGAATACACTGAGGATTCCTGCGCGGTGAGGCCATCACTCTTCACATCCCTCGAGCTCTCGGGATTTATAACTTACAAGTTCCAATTAAAGTTTCTTCAAACAAGAGAATAAATTAAAAGCGATAATTGCTCCAAGGACGGTCAGACGCATAAACATTAAATAACGAGCCTTGTACTACGCCCAGTTATAGCCGGGAATGTAATATTCATACCGTAGCCTCGCTTTATTTAGATGGCATTTGTCAAATTCTACCATATAAACGAATGAAACCAATATCGAATGATTATTTATTGGCACGTAAATTTAGATTATACAAGAAATCAGATAGGTTTTGATAAGTAGTTAATACTGAAGTGTAGAACAGCCTGGTGTTAGTATGATGTCAGTTTTTTCACTACCTCTTTAGAGCCGTTAAACTTAGAGTACATGTGAGTTCTCATTAGAATTGTGTATAAATAAGTGCACATTCTCGTGAAAATTTTTGTTGTTTTTTTTTAATTGAAATTTGCAACTGTTTTAGTTAATACATCAAGTAAATTAGCTAACATAGAAAATACATGAAGGACATGAAGAGATAATGTCCATTGGCAGCACTCCACTAGGTAATCTACACTAGAAGGTCTCGAGGCCATCTTCTTTTTAGACGACTCGGAGGATTATCAAGAATTGAAGAGAAAGCAAGTATTAAAACTAGTGGGTTAGATTGGGAGTGATATTTGTCATGAAAGGATGGATACCTGCCACCCCGAAGGCCAAATCAGTAACATATGAAACATTAAGGTCATTATGGGTGAGTTTATTCATGACAAAGTAAGGAGCATTGATCATTTTTCGAAGGATTTTGGATTGTAAGGATTGAATAAGAGAACAATTTTATGGTTTAGTAGAGCCCCAGAGCTCAACTCCGTAAGTCCAGATAGTGATACAGATGAGCCTTTTGTAGATAAGTGGAAGGTTAGAGCGTCTGTACATTAAGTGTTGAAGTAAGCGAAAGCGATGGGCAGTTTCTTGTCGATCTGAGTGCAGATGCCATGTTAGGCGTTTGTCAAGTAGGAGTCCTGGATAGCGAATCTGTCTAAGGCAGAAAAACTTAAAGCATAAATCATAATCTTTATTTATGAATTATTTCACAGTATTACATAAGATAGAAGATGCTCTTTTTCTGATAGCGGGTTTCTAGTTAATATAGCAACCAACGTTGAATTTCCTTTATATTGTCAATATCTGAAGAGAACAGTTTGAAATAGCAATAGATTTGAACATACTAGGCCAACTGGCTCAGCTAACTCGCCATATCTAGCTTTCATAAAGTTCTATGAAACTAGCAATCTCCAGGGTTCTCTCTTAACAGAATCCCCATGCTAATCGTGACTGGCACTACCTCGGAATTACTCCATAGATTCTATCGCTTGCACTATTCATCCACTTCAATCAGGTTCAAGACATGAACATTTCACTCGTGACTTACTAGATTAAATAGTGAACCAAGTAATCGATAACGGGCTACGTTGATCGTACGAGAGATGTTGACTCTCTTTGTTCAACTAGGAAAGTTTAAGATAAACATTCATGTACCAGGCGTGTTACTAACGATTTGAGCGCTAAGATGAGATGAGATTTACGTTTTATATAATGACTTATGGCATTTAAATATTCTTCGATATAGTAATATTAAATTCTTCAGATGGTTATTTCCAATCAGTTACTTATCACGTAAAACGTACAAAATATCTTCACTAATATTAGTCTAATTTAGATTTTATCAAGCTGTCTAGACTGTTGAATTACATTTTTCGAATTAAAAATGTTCCGTTTTAAGGTCAGTAAAAATAAAAAAAGTTGTTTTTATCAATTGCTAAAGCATAAAAGGTCTCTCATATTACAATAATTCTGAAGTATTTCTATTAACAGACAAGAGCAAAACGTAATAATCGACGAACCAGAAAATCCACTTTCTACAATGCATTTTGCGTCTTTCTACAATTTTCTCAGAACACCTGTAATTGATCTGATTAAAAGTTGCTATTAAGATGTAAAAGGGCCTAGCCGGATAAGTATGTGAAATCTGCCCCCGCGTGTATTAGATTTATTTAGTTGTTTTTTTTAAATTATTATGGATTGGTACACCAACAATTTTTTGCTAATTTAATTCATTAGAGGGTCCTGCACAATATATATTGTTTTCGAGTTGATCTAAAATGTATCCAATACTGAAAAATAAAAAAAGCAGCATTTTTTCAGCTCTCTGAGTACTGAGCTGGTCACGCATGAGTAGGAATAGAGCTGTAGGATCGTTATGTCATTAGATATTACTTACACACTATGCACATACATACTATTTATTATACCTGTTATTATAAATGTGGTCTCATATCACTATTACTATAGTTCATTTTGTAACATATTGTAAAATATCTCAATAAATAAATAAAAGTTAAAAATAAATTATTATAAATATCTTATATTGGATATAATATATTTTTTTTTGTATTTATTTCATTTCTTTGACTTGGATAACTACTACATAGCACTATATGCTATATTTATATAAAACATAACTACAACGATTTTTTAATATATATTTTTTCATATTATTATATGACATTACGATCCAACTAGCTCTATCTCTACTCTTCATGCGTGACCAGCTACTACTCAGAATCAGCTGAAAAAATGCTGCTTTTTTTTTATTTTTCACTATTTGGTACATTTTAGATCAACTCGAAAAAAATATATATTGTGCAGGACCCTCTAATGAATTAAATTATCAAAAAAATGTTGGTGTACCAATCCACAATAATTTAAAAAATAAAATAAAAAAATTAAAAATAAAAATTTTGACTCACGTTTTCGAAATAAAAAAATGTTTTTTTTTAAACTCTTTTAGCAAACCATTAACATATATTTTTTTTCGTGAAATTCGGTTGATCCGTTCAGGAGAAAAAATTGTTTTTTTTTATTTTTCACTATGGGGTACACTTGCAATAAAATTGAAAAAAATATATATTATGGAGGACCCTCCAATGAAATAAAGTAACGAAAAATTGGAGGTGTACCAAACCATCATAACCAGAAAATATTTTTTTGAAAAATAAATTTGAAAAAATATTTTTTGAAACCTATTTGTGAAGTCCATAACATATTTTTTTTTTTCGTGAAAATCGGTTGAGCTGTTCAGGAGCTTTTTTTTTTTTTGTTTTTTCTTCCCCCCTCTATAACTTCCCTCCCGTTAGGATTAAGGGGCTAAAAATTTGCGTAAGGTTGTTTCTCATAGGTGTGTCTCAATGGTAAAAATTTGGTTCTAATACACGCGGGGGCAGATTTCACATGCTTATCCGGCTAGGGCCTTTAATTTACTTTAATATCCTGTAGGTTTCATCCCGATTTAAATATTCTGACAGGGCTTAAATGACGACCTTTTCTTACTTTTAAGTAGCTTTAATTTTCTAGATTCGAAAAAAATAACCATTTAATGTTGTTAGCATTGAATAAAACCGGGTCACCTATAGCACAGCGGCTAGTATAACAGCCTTCTATACACAAGATCACGGGTTCAAACCTGCAGGTAGCTCTAGGATAGATAGCCTTAGTTATGCCGTCCCTCGGAGGGGAAGTAAAAGAGTGGTCCCGAGCTTAGCGATGCCAGATTACTCGTTAAAGATCCCTATCCTAATTAAACCTGGATAGGCAAAATTTAAGAACTCCTACTGTAGCATCGTCTGATTAGCCATAGTAGCACAAAGTGACGTTAAATAAATAAACAAACAAACTCTGGTAAATATACAGCATAAAAGGATTTGATAAATAACATAAGGAGAAAATGTGATAATATTTTTTTACGGTAATTTTTTTTCTCGGAAATATTAGAACAGTAATAGATGTATATTATACCTTTGGGAAGACAGATTTTATCATACTTTAACACAGATTTTATCATACTTCATGCTTGTCTGAGGTAATATTATCACATTATTTAATCTAAAATAAATGTTCACATCGAAACTGAATTAAATTATAAATAAATAATTAAACAATATCAAATTACAACTAGCAATAAAATTTAGCACAAAAAAAAAAAAAAATGGATTATTTAAAACGGTACAAACTCTTTTTGAATATTTTGTGTTCTGGAGTAAATGGTAGATTTAAGACGACCTGAAGAACACCTATTTAGGTTAATACCGTCCAAATCACATTACTACTTAAAAATTAAACTAAACTAACCATGCCTCAGAGGTGTAATGTGTGAATAAATAATGATTCTGCGTCACATGATTTTCTCACGAAATGAGGCCTACTTAATTAGCAACATAAGACCGGGATCTCCAAAACTACCACCCACAAGCACCTCCACTAAAGTTTATTTTTATTACATTATAAAATTTACAAGCTAACTCAGACAGATGGTGCTGGGATGGGTGTGAGTAACAAACCTAGGGTTGTGTGTATTCAGAACCTAGTAATCTATTTTACGTTTAATGTTAATGTATTGACAGTGTGGTCAATATGAACAATGAAATGATACAGGTGGAATTAAAATATTATTAGAATATATTGAGTATATTTTCAATGTTTATTTAACTAAAGTTTCAACCCTTGTTGCGGGCTTCATCAGGGCTTCTAGATTGGAGTTGGGAAGCTGACTGACGAGTTGGGGTGGGGTTTTATATTTTTGTTGGTCCCATGTTGTTTACAGCTTATTAAATATCAAATAGCTCACCGTGCGATCAATATGAACGATGAGATAGTTAGTTAGGTGGTGGTAAAAATTGATTTGAAAATAGTGTCAAACTATTTATTTAACTAACGTTTCGAACCTCATTGCGGGTCTTTACCTTAGCTTTTAGATTTGATTGCGAAACTGAGCAAATTCATCCTCCATATTTTACAATACATAAGATACAGCATTACCTGTATCATTTCCATTTCGCTAAACGTGTTCTAATATGGATTTGCAATAATGATTTGGAAACAATACTATTGTAATCTATACTCATATTATAAGGCTGAAGAGTTTGTTTGTTTGTTTTAACGCGCTAATCTCAGAAACTACTGGTTCGAATTGAAAAATTCTTTTTGTGTTGGATAGTCCATTTATCGAGGAAGGCTTTAGTCTACAGAACATGGAATATGTGGAAAATAACAGGAGAAAGTAACCTCGCATCCTAATGATTCCAGAAGATTTACCTTTTAATTTTAAAATAATTCAATTTCCCGCTAAGTTATCTTTTGCCGTAGCAATTAATAAATCACAGGGGCAAACATTTAAACACGTAGGAATCGTTTTACGTCAAGGCTGCTTTTCACTCAGCCAACTATATGTCGCATTGTCAAGATCGGGTTGTGGAGAAAATCAGTATGTTTTATTCCACAAGGAAATAAATCTGAAAATGTCATCTACGCAGAAGTACTTTAAAATATATTCTTGTAATAACTTCTTAATCGTGATCATAAGAGAAATTGACGCAGACGAAATCGCGGGCAACAGCTATTATAGTAGAATTTACAATTATATATATAGTTTATCCATAGAAATTGTTTAATTCGAATTTACAGATAATATTGCAATTGTTCCAATCTAAGTTATTTTATTGTTATGTTATTTATACCGAAGAATTCCCTGTTGAAACGCGAACAATCATTTAATAAACCAGTTTTGCTTAAATGACTACCAACCGAGCGATTGTAAAAAACTAAAAGTTACTTAACAAGGAGAAGGGTACCAAGGTGTCTTACCAATTTTAATGAATTTTTTTAAAAGTAAAACTACACATTAAACTATTAGATCCTCCTAAATATTAGTGGCCAACGCTTCCCACGAGTCACAAGCAACGATTAAAAAAATAAACCATTAAAACAATTAATTTTTATGCTTGGCAATGATCCTAAAAAAATAAATAATCTCGTCAAAACAGTAATTTTAAAAAGGTTTCTTAAAAACTCTGTTCTTCACTCCTAAAAAGGGATCTTAATCTTAGTATCTTCACTAAAACCAGATTTAATAAAATCTGATTTTTGCGTTTGTTTTTTGCGAAATCGTTGCGATTTTTTTACGCGACTCCTGGATGTAGGCCTATAATATTTTGTAGAGTCTAATGGTTTAACGTCTAGTTTTACCAAAAAATATTTTATCAAAATTGGTGAGACACATTTGTGATCCTCTAATTGTCAGTTACTTCATTCAATTATTAACGAAATTATAGCAAGAAGATAATTGAATTACTGAAACAGAATCATATCTCGAATGATAGTGGACTTGTTAGATACTATGAAATTAAACAATCAGTTCCAAAATATATCCTAAATAAGTTCAAAACTGACATTACTCTCGTATTTGGTCTGGTTTTATAAATAAACTAGCTGTTGCCCGCGATTTCGTCTGCGTCAATTTCTGTTATTATGATCGCGATTAAGAAGTTTTTAAAAGAATATATTTTAATGTACATCCGCGTAAAGGATATTTTTCGTTTTATTTTCTTGAGGGGTAGAACATACTGATTTTCTCCGCAACCCGATCTTCGCAATGCGACATATAGTTGGCTGAGTTAAAAGCAGCCTTGAAGTAAATCGATTCCTACGTGTTTAAATGTTTGCCCCTGTGATTTATTAACTGCTACGGCAAAAGATAACTTAGCGGGAAATGGAATTATTTTAAAATTAAAAGGTAAATCATCTTGAATCATTGGGATGCGAGGTTAATTTTATCCGTTTTTCCACATTTTCCGCTGATTCTTCACTCTTATTGGTCGCAGCGTGATGTTATATACCCTAAAATCTTCCTCCATAAATATACTACCCAACAATATAACAATTTTTCAATTCGAACCAGTATTTTCTGAGATTAGTGTTCAAACGAAAAAACATACTCTTCAGCTTTATAATATTCGTATAGATAACCACAATTTTTTTAAGAAATTAAATACAATAATAAACAAAGTTTATGGGATAATATTTTTTAAAAAGCTTAATATTTTGATTCAGCGCGTAATACAATAGAAGTAAGTTGATCGGGGATGGATGTGCATATCAGACCATAATATTTGGAGAACCAATGCGTACATCCTTAAGAATATATTTCTACATGGGGTAAAATTTTCTGAAATATACAGAACGATAATACGGGATACATAGTCGATTTCTGATATTTCCATTTAGAAAACTGAGTAACTAATTTTAAATAGCACAACAGATATATTTTATTAACATAACTCCTTGTGATGGGAGTCCGAATTTATAGGTTTCTGAAAACCTTTTTAATTTCACCAGAGAAGGAACCGATCCATCTTTCAGGTGGAGGTAAACGCGTATAATTTTGTGCAATTATGGTAATTTTATTGAAGATCTCAAGTATGATAGCACAGACCAAGAGCGTGTCATATAATTGCGTGAGCTACGGGTCAGTCTACACAAAGCACACACACCAAAACAATTGGGTGTTTTATGACTGACTCGACACTATCTCTGTATATCGGGATCGTAAAATAAATCGTGTTTATTAGTAATTAATATAATTAGAAGGAAATGAAATAGTGTGAAAGAATCCTGTAAAATAACTTGTGAGAGTAACGGTGACTAAAGGAAAGAACAACAAATCAAATAAATTCTCAAGAAAATACAAAAAAAATTATCCTTCATTCCAATGGAGTAATAATATATTAAAAAAAAAAATTCAAATAAAATCGTCGGAACAATCTCTTCTTATAAATATTGTTTATTAATTCATTAATATTAAATTTTTAGTTTTATCTATGAAAAAATAGATATTAAATAATGATATAGAAACATTCAAGAAAACTTTGTAGATATTATTTTAAGTTAGTATAAGTTTATATTAATGGAACTATGTATTGTCAATTGTATCATAAATAGTTAAATTTGTTGATTTTAAAATAATGTTATAGTTACAAATCATAAAACAATTCATAAACTTTAGTCAATTCCTATGAATGAGGCCTTGGAACACGAGATACATATGCAATTAGTATTTTAATACCATGTATTTGATAAAACAAACCGAATAAATAAATAAATCATGTCTTTTATATAAGAATGTTTTGACAAATTTCTATCAGCTTATGAAATAAAAAGAAGAGTTGATAGAAAAACTTCATAAGTTCATTTTAATTTTCTAAATAACTTGCAGACGTTCAGGATCTAATACAATTTACAACTCTCTTCAAATGAAGACACTTTTCACTATGATAGTCTAAGTTCTGATGACTTTCAGAAGTATATAGATTACTCTCACGATAGTTTCAGGAGAGGGATGGTGTGAAATTACATTTCATAAAAGCTAATAATAATATTAAATATCATATTAAAAAAAAAAAAAAATCTTACTCTAAAATATTATTTAAAAAAAAATTAAATTACAAAGTGCTTAGTCACACTAATTATTAAGTAACATTAAAACAGTTTATATATGAATGAATTTTTTTTTTTTTTAATTTAGAAACACAATTAAAATCAAACTAATATTTATTTCAAGATAATAAACGACGAAATTTCTTTTCAATAAATGCAACTTCTATTGTTTCAAAAATATTTTATTATCAATAATAATACTATTATATCATCAAATATTAAGAAAAAGAAAAATGACAAGTTATGTCAAAAATACATTGATTATAAGTAGGTTGACAGTACTATCACAATAGAGTCCTGTCAGTCACTATCATCGTGTAGCCCTTCAATCCTATTCTATCCTTCATTCTTTTATTTCGCAAGACCATTATCCGCTTTTCAGTTCGCCCTCTCGTTGTGTCGTTTGTATTGGACGCCCTTTTATAATCACTTGAGGGTTGGGTTTTTCTTGAACCCTTAAATCTGGTTCATTCATCATATCTATGCTTCGGGTGAAAACAATATGAACTGACTTGTATGACTCTTCATAATTTATTTTTGCTTTTCAAAATTCAGTATTTCCTTCTTGCATAAATCAATATATGATTTTTTTAAATTTTCAATACTGCTTAATTTTTTGTTATTATTTTTTTTTATAGTCAGTAAAAATTCCATTTTTATTTTTTTTAATCACTCCAGTGGTCTAGGAGAAAGCCTCGGATGATTTATTTTGGTTGGTATAGACGTTAGTACGAGACTTTTGACGGCTCTATACGGATTTGAAACACTTACTTTAAAGGATGCTGTCCATCCTCCATTTTGCCTTTAAGGTTTTTGAGAAAAAGATCCTACGTAAAATATTTGGTCCAAAGAGAGATAAAGCCAGTTGGGAATTTAGAAGGTTACACAAAACGGAATTAAGGAGCTTATACCTATCAGCATAATTAATTTGATAGCATCGCGGCGACTGAAATGTGAGCGTAAACTTGTTAGGCTCAGTAATCCAGAAAAGAACTGATTCCGAAAAAGTTTATCATTTGAGGATTGTGTAAGGTATGATCTTGGGGGCTTGGGCTTGAACGAATTTGTGTAGACATTTTGTGGTATCATCATCGAACCTTCGGTTTCGCTAAGGCTATAATACATAACACAAATTATACATACATACATTTTGTAAGATCATCAATAAGTTGTAAATTTCAATAAATATATATAAAAAATAAAACAGCGGATAAAAAATCATAATTTTTTTTTTTACTTTCACTTACCTATATATGAAATATATAGTAGAGGAAATTATCGCGATTTTTTACCGAAAATACACGTTTTATGGTCCTCTGAGACCAAATGGCCAAGTCCCGCAAAAATGACCAAGTCCGTGTGTGTGGTAAGTCTAGCGCGAAAACGAAAAGTCGTGCGAAACTAATTTTTTTTTATTTAAGAACTATACTCCCGAGATGTTACAGCAACTTTTTCATCAAAATCAGTCAGCCAGAAGGGTAGTATGAAGTACCATGCATTAGATTAGTACCTTTTTAACATTTTCTCAAAAACGGCTGTAACGATTTTAATTAAACTTCCTATACCGATGTAAAATTTAATGGAGCTAAAAACGTTTACGTCTATTAAAATTGCTAATCAAAACATAGAATGTGAATTTACTTAGTGACAGAATGACGTTCAAATGACTGACGATGTATAATAGTACAACCAGGGCAGATTTTTTGTTTCGAAAAAGTGCATTTGAAACCACTGTTGGCAGTTGTTCTAGAATGAGTACAAATTTCTGTTTGGAGCCAGAGGCCTCGAACCTTACAACGTTCAAACGTATGGTTCCTAAAATATGTACGGTGTGATTTAGGAATATTTTTACTGATGATTCAGATTGTAGCTGTGTTCAGCTAAAAATTCTTATCAAGCGGTCTCCAAACCCATTTCAATGAAATCGCTGCTTAGACTAAATGGTGAAAAATTATGAGTCCAAGTGTGTTCATATAGTATTTACTCAAACATGTGAATTATCCTCCCATTTATTTTAATAATATTCCAATTCCTAAATGCGATGAAATTCGATATTTAGGTATTATCACATAAAGTCATCAATAATACCTAAATAGTGCTGATAATACCTAGTACCTCGATAATCAATAATACCTAGTGCTGAGACGAATAGTGAGGCATACTTCTCTACAGAGGACGAAGACAGACCAAATACACGACACCTTCGAACTTCCGACCGTGATAGAGTTCATCTCCTAGAGACATATCAAATTCTTTGATAGTCTCCGGTACTACACGAACCCACTGTTTAACACACTGACTCCGACAGGACGGCCACAGCGCAGGCAAGACTATGTACGGACCCTCAGACTAGACTGAGAAACCATAACTAGACTAACTGACTCAGAAAGACTAGTGAGCCCCATCACTAGACGTGACTCCCATTCGCTCCCATATACCTAAAATTTTTGTATCCTCCTCCCCTCTTATAATGCATGTAATGCAGAAAAAGAGATCCCATATTCCTTCCTCTATTTCCGATTTCCAACCCCCAACTCCCATGGGGCTTAGGAAAAAAAAAAAAAAAAAAAAAAATTAGGTATTTACTTGGACAAAAGACTGGCCTAAAGAACATACATTTGGCAAAAACGTCAAGATATAACTTTATAGAGTCTATAAAGTATTATATTTAGATTACTTGAAAGACGTTCTAAATGATCATTAACTAACAAATTAACTCTTTAAGAAGTTTTTCTGAAACCGATCTGGACATACGTAATAGAGCTTTGGTGCTCTGCTAAACCATCAAACATCAAAAGAATAGTCTTTTCAGAGGAAAGATCTGCGTAAAATAGTGTACGAACCGTTCTGCTTGACAAATGGCTCAAATATTTCAATTATTTCAGCCACTGCGACAGAACAATACAATAACTTCAACCAAAGACTAACATACAACACTAACCCAGTAGTAGAAACATTAAAATTCCCTATCGATTCCTACAGCCCACCCCGACGACTATGCAAACGGTGGCCAAGAGATATGCTGATATTATTTATTAATATCTAACGAGCTTCAGTAGTGAAAACATATGGCAAAGGAATTGCTTATTGTAAAGTTTTTTGTTTTGTTTTTTTTAAACATATTTATTGATATTTACAACTGTATTAAATAAAATACATATAGTAAATGTGATGGTAATATACAAAACTGTCATGAAAAACATGTAGAGACACTACTCAGTGGCAGCACTCTAAAAATATTTTAAACTAGAAGGACCCGGGGCCATTTCCTATTGTAAAGTTGATTGTATAAATGTTAAATTTCTTGTTTGTAATAAATAATTATAAATTTCAATATGTGAAAATTCTATATTTAGAGGTTTAGTAATATGTTTGTGAAGTTTTTGGTACCACTTTAATTTGACAATTTTAGGATTCTAATCTACCTTTAAAACACTTTAATCATCGAATGCCTCTCTAAAGTCAAGACTTGAAAACAATCGAACTCACCACACACTAGTGACTGATGTACACATGAATTGACGATCTAGTTTCTATTGATCTGTTTATTAACCGCTGGTGAATAGACAGGACATTGAGGGCCGTAGTTGGTATGAGTATGCATTAGACGTAAAATACCACGTGATAACTCGCATTAATCGGGCGGACGATACTGCCCCCGAACACGGGAGCACGGGAGAACCGACATGGCTAAATCTGAATTATGGCCTGGGACCGGAGGCCTATCATGGCGCACGGATCTGGTGCTGCCATGAGATAAACATTATTCGAGGGTGTTACTGCCGCCATTAATCATACATTGTTTATTTCTTCATTTTGCCGAATTAACTTTAGTTTTATTCCGCTATAACTTTTAGAATGAATTAGGTCAGATCATTACCATATTCAGAATATTCTACTGAAATTACAGTACCTTTATTATTGAGTTTTTACTTAATAATGATGGCCTTAGAGTCAATTTTAAGGATTAAAAATCTAGTGCGGGACAACACAAGGCTATTTATTATCTCGGTTGTTAAAATCAATTTAAGAACTTATAAATAGAGCTCAAAAAGGTTTAATGCATTATATTTAGTTTTGTTGCAGACATATACTTTAGATTAAATGTTACAACAATATTTAAATTGATACATGTAATAATCAGTTATTAACTTTAAGCCATTTTTGTCACTCTCCATTACATTTTACAACTTTATGTATAAGAAAAAAAAATTTTTTTTTAATCAATAGCAGAATAACAGTATATTATACATCTATATCACTGTTATTATCTTTAAAAAAACCGAAAATTACACACAAAAAAAGTTTGCTCTTTTCTCCTATAGTTGATTATCAATTTCGTCCAACTTATATCAATTTATTCAAATATACAAAATTAAAGGTACTTCAGAGGTAGAAATTTTAAACTATCGGCATTTAAGCCCTGTCCGACTATTAATCAGAATAAAACCTACATAATATTAAGGCCCATTAAATATGTAATTAATATTATATAGAGGGATAAATTCTGCTCCGAAACGCTATACAATGTGGAGTACTGAAACTGGCATAAATACTTAAAAATTGCTAATCATGCCATTGAAAGTGAATTTACTTAGGAACGAAATGAAAATCAAAAGACTGATATATCTTAAATAAACCTGACGGTAGGTTAAGGCAAAGAGGAGAGGACTACTAGTAACCTACTTAAAAGTGTTCAACTATTAAGTATTGGCGTTATAATGATTGATATATTGATGATATGAAGGAATCAACGTTTAAAATCCTTTCATATAGGATGATGGCCACTCCCTGGTTGAACACCTACAAACAAAACCATACAGCTAAGTGAATGAAATAAATAAATCTCGAGTCTTATAAATTTGTTGGGTAAGGCAAAGTTGTAATACTTCATGATTTTAGATGATGGGACTTGGCAAAAATATATTGTAATAGAATACTAAAGCCTGAGAGAGGTCACGATATGCAAGAAGTGTACCCATTTAGAATAACTTCCAAGCCAGTATTATATATTTGTATGATACGGATGAAAACTCAGGGCGATGAGGACGTCACGGGCAAGAAAACAATAGGCCCAACAAAAGCCCTAAACGCTACGTGATCCAAGCCCTTAAATCTGTTCTCCCTTCCTCTCCCTCAGGAATACGTCTCGCAAAATTTTTTACCCGAAAGAGCGAAGAGAAATACAAAGACCCGCCTTGAATTCTAAAATTACGGCAGAATTCTAAACGCCCTCCCTGATCCCGCAGTAAATTTAAATATGCAGGTCAGTCTGCTTTAACGTTTTCATTTCTCTCTCTCCCGCTGCTGTTCGGCCCCCGGCAATGTCACGTACTAAAGTTTATTGGTTTAATTCAACTAAAGCCTCGCGGCTTTAATAAAATTAATTAAATAGAATTAATTCAGAAAAAAACATCCGATTGTAAAATATTAACTATTTTTATAATGATGGAATTGCATTGTTATGTTTTTTACTTTCACTTACTATATATAGTAAGGGGAAGTATTGCGATCGTGAAAATTTTCGAATTCCAGTTTTCAACGGAAATACACGTTTTAGGGTCCCCTGAGTCCAAATAACCAAGTCCCGTAAAAAGGTCTGTGTGTGTGTGTGTGTTTGTATGTTTATTTATTTATTTAACGTCACTTTATGCTACTATGGCTAATCGGACGATGCTACAGTGGGAGTCCTAAATTTTGCCTATCCAGGTTTTATTAGGATAGGGATCTTTAACGAGTACCTGACATCGCACAGGCTCGGGACCACCTTTTAACGTCCCCTCCGAAGGACGGCGTAACTAAGGATTTTTTACTCTCATTAAATGTGTGTGTGTGTGTGTGTGTGTGTGTGTGTGTGTGTGTGTGTGTGTGTGTGGTAACTCCCGGGCGAAAACGGTAAGTCCTATGAAAGTGAAATTTCATATTTAAGATATCTATACGCCCGAGACGTGACAAAACTTTTTTCATCAAAATGAGCCTACCAGAAGAGGCACTTTATACCATGCATTTTGCACCTTTTTTCGATTTTCTCAAAAACGGTTCCGACGATTTTGATTAAACTCGCTATATCGATGTAAAATTTAATGGGCTTTAATATCATGTAGGTTTTATTTAGATAAAAATGGTCTGACAGGGCTTAAATGCCGATATTTTAAATTTTCTTCCCCTAAAGTACCTTTAATTTTGTATATTTAATAATAATAACTAGATTATCTTGTTAACGCTGATGAAAAACTGGTAAATATATAAATTGAATAAATTCGATACCCAACTAAAGGAGAAAACAGAAAAAATATTTTTTTAATGCAATTTTTCGTTTTTGAACATAAGAGCAGTAATATACATGTATGATATACCGTTGGAAAGGTAAAGATTTTAGAAAAAATATCCTCTCATACACAAGCTTTTAAAAGTTATTGGAGAGTGATGAAAAGAAGATAAAACTTACTGATTATTTAAGATAATAATATAATTGATTTTTTAATAAAACACATGTTTCTATATAAATTCAATTTGATTAATTCCTTAATAATTTCACGTATTTTTATCTCTAACTGTATTTGAAAATTCTTTCATTGATTTTAAAAATGGAGGTAAGTGAAAGACGTGTGTTGCCCGCACCAGATTTTTTGCTCAGTGAGTACAAACTCATAACTGAAAGAATCGTGCTTCAAAAATAAGTTACTTTAACAATTAACCATAAATGCATTCATATACTATAGGATATATTAACTTTTATTTTTTTTTAACCGTACCTTATTCAAGCCAATTCAGACTGTACGGAGATTTTCTCAAACCAGAAGGTGACTGCGGGGGAATCACACCACAGTTAAAAACACAGGTTTGCTATTATCAGGTTGCTAAGATACGTGGGTTCAGTAACAAGCTTTTACACACATAGCTAGCTACCCCGTCCACAAATATACGAATCTCCTTTTAAAATGCAACATAATTAAATTCACCGATTCCTCAATTTCTGAGCCCGCTGTCCGTATATCAAAAAGTAGCCCAAATAATTTAAGTTTACATTCTCACAATTACGAATGCAAAGTGTGAAGAACTTCTAGACTTACAGCTTTCAAATTCTTTTCAGATTATAAAGATATAGTTTTCTTACAATAGCTTTTTAATTATATTTCCTACTATTTTTTTTTTTTTAGTTCTATACTTTCGCATAATATTTTTTACAGCGATAAACCTTTTTATGGCTGAATGATCAAGTGAAGATTAAGACTAATAATTGATTTTAACAGATGTATGAGATAGCTAAATGAAACAAAAGATGTCGAAAAATGGGTTCGAACATTTATTTGGTTATAAAGCATTAAATTTAGAAAAACTACTTGAATTATATTGATGTCAAAAAGAATTTGCAGGTCCTAAGCCTGGTAATCGTTAAAGATCCCTATCTTGATCAAACGAGATAGGCAAAATTTAGGACTCCCACAGAAGCATCGTTTAATTAGCCACAGTAACATAAAAGTGAAGTTTAATGAATAAACAAAGTATTAGTCAATAAAATGTAAAATTAAAAACAAATCAATTCAATCTATCCAGTTAAAAAAAAAAATAGTAATAACAGATGACTAGTTGGTGAAGGCAACACTTATCTTTATAATAATAGTCTAAAATTTATAACCACCAATTTATTAAATACAGAACCAAGATAATATTGATGATTTTGGAATCATAATAATAACAGCCTAAAATACATTGGTCGTTACATTATATATTTTCTTTCAATTCCTTTTATTAAAAATTAAAATTGTCATTTGACATTTAAGCGAAATAGTAATTATATACATAAAATAATTTATACACAACACTACAGCAATTTTCAGAATAAGAATATTAATCTATGAGCAGCTCGCTTAACAAATATTCCAAGACAGGATTGAAAAAAAAAAAAAAAAAATGAATATTTTCCCGTGTTTCAGATCCAATATTCTATTAAATAACTAACTATACTCCGCGAAGGAAGAATCTTGGGTTGCGTGTCTCTATGTCATTAATAAAACATTCCTTATCCGAGTGGAGTGCTCGGCAATCCGAAAGCGTTAGAAGTTCTACCTACCGAAAAACGTTTTAATAATATATTAAACATACTTTTTCCTTTTTTAGAGTTTCAAAATGTTTAAAACAAACTTATTTATTTATTCAGATATATTACAATTTGTTTCAAAATGGACAATAGTAATAGTGATATGAGACCACATCCATACAATATATATAGCAAATAATAATAAAAGTCAAATTACATAAAATAAAATAGAAAATAAATAAATTCATGTATATACAATAAAATAATAATAAATAAAAAAATCTGATGCGGCCAACACACGACTTTCACTTACCTCCATTTTTAAAATCAATGAAAGAATTTTCAAATACAGTTAGAGATAAAAATATGTGAAACTATTAGGGAATTAATTAAATTAAATTTCTATAGAAACGTGTGTTTCATTAAATAATCTATTATATTATTATCTAAAATAATCAGTTAGTTTTATGTTCATTTCATCACTCTCTATTAACTTTTAAAAGCTTGTGTATGAGATAATATTTTTTCTAAAATCTTTAGCTTTCCAACGGTATATCATACATGTATATTACTGCTCTTATGTTCAAAAACGAAAAATTGCATTAAAAAAATATTTTTTCTGTTTTCTCCTTTAGTTGGGTATGGAGTTTATTCAATTTATATATATACCTGTTTTTCATCAGCGTTAAGAAGATAATACAGTTATTTTTAAAATATCGGCATTTAAGCCCTGTCAGACCATTTTAATCAGAATGAAACCTACATGATATTAAAGCCCATTATATTTTATATCGATATAGCGAGTTTAATCAAAATCGTCGGAAACGTTTTCGAGAAAATCGAAAAAAGGTGCAAAATGCATGATATAAAGTGCCTCTTCTGGTAAGCTCATTTTAATGAAAGAAGTTTTGTCACGTCTCGGGCATAGTTGTCTTAAATATGAAATTTCAGTTTCATAGGACTTACCGTTTCCGCCCGGGAGTTACCACACACACACACACACACACACACACACACACACACACACACACACACACACAGACACAGACCTTTTTGCGGGACTTGGATATTTGCACTCAGGGGACCCTAAAACGTGTATTTCCGTTGAAAACTGGAATTCGAAAATTTTCACGATCGCAATTCTTCCCCTTACTATATATAGTAAGTGAAAGTAAAAACAATACAAATATCAACCTATAATTGAGATAAATAAAAAGTTGGCAAATAAATAAACATCATACAAACAATCATAACTATATACAATATCTACAATTGCTAAAGGGACCCCAGACTGGGCTTTCCCCTCCGGAAAAGCGGAATCCAAGAGATCCCAGCGCCTCTATCTCAGCCGCATCACTGGTGTGAGCCAGTGGAGGCTGAGTTAGGGCTCTGTAGCCACAAACATGCTTAAAACTAACTGGATATGAAATACAGAGTGATATTCAAAGATAAAATTATTTTCTCGTTTTTTTCAAATAACCTTTTTCGTTAATTATGTTAATTGCATAAAACATTTTTTCCTTGTCCCTTTAAATATTTGCACCATCCACCCACATCCCTTCCCTTTAAAAATTAATATTATAAATAATCGCATTAAACTCTATACATCTTTTTCTCTAACTTCAAAAATTACTGAGTCATGTGCATATGTAATTAAAATTTTATCCTTTTCTTTATTTTTATTATTAATCGCAGTGTCCTGATACTGTGTCAAAGTTTTTCTCTATTTTCAAAAATAACTGAGTTATTGAATTATACATTTTCAATCGGCGCCATGTCAAAGTGTTAGGATCATCTTTGAATGTCTATTATTTCTAAGCCAATTTTCGAAAAATTTGGTTCAGTAGTTTCGGTGAAAAGCCGTGGATGGATTTTTTTAATTCGTTATTTCGGTTTTACATATCTTCAAACGTACAAGACTTCAAGTATTAAATAAGGTTTATTTATTTATTTTCAAAGGTTTATTATTATAAATCATAAGCCAAATATTAATAATCAGTCCACGTCTAGCAGCCGTAGGGTACAGTTCAGTGGTCTAATCAGTCTCTCCTTTAGTCAGTGATTTTATTTACAGTCATTCTTTTTTCTTTCAAAAAATCTTTTATTTTGTGTTTATCAGTTGTTTGTTACTCAAATTGTTCACCAATCAAACAAATACAAGCAAGAGTGCCCCGGTCGAGGGCCAAGCACGAACTATGGCCGAACAGACAGCCAGCACGTCAACAAAACGTAAAAGAGGTGAGTTCAACATTGAAACCTCCAATAGTTATGACATACTTTCCGATTTAGATGAAGAAGATACCGAAATCTTAAAAAACATAGTAAGTCAGAAACAGAACAAAAGTCAATATCCTCCCATAATAGTAAACTCATCTTACAACAACATCAGTGGTGCTATTAACAATTTAAAATCAAAAGTGAAAGACTTAAATATAAAATATAATATGAATAAAACTACAATATATGTCCATAACAGTGAAGACTTTGAACTCGTAAAAAATTTCTTAAAAGATATCAATCTCGGCTTTCACACGTTCACTCCAAAAAGTGAAACGAAACCTAAAATTATTTTAAAAGGTATGCCTCCTCAGTTCCCCATTGAAGAAATTTCGACTGACCTACAAAATCAAGGTTTAGCCATTCATAAAATCTACCAAATGGAGAAAAAATCTGCCAGCGGGTCTATAAAGCTTCCGATACTAATAGTAATTTTAGATAATAAAGAACAGCTAGCCAAATTAAATAACATTCGCTATAGTTGTAACATTGTAATAAAATGGGAAAAATACAGATCTAACAAAACTTTAACTCAATGTTACAAATGTCAAGAATTTAACCACGTGGCACGTAATTGCTTTAAAAATCCAAAATGTCTGAAATGTGCCGAAGACCATCTTTCAAAGGACTGCCCAAACACATTAATCGACGGGTTCAAACCCAAATGCTGTAACTGCTCCGATGAACATTTTTCAAATTCCACGGAATGTACGAAATATCAAAGAAATCTCGAATTACAGTTAAGCAAAAAAAAAACAGCACTTCGAGCGATTCCACGAAAAACATTTGAACAAACTGACCAAGAATTTCCAGTTCTACCAACCCCGAAATCTCCGTGGCCTCAAAATACATTCTCTCCGAAAACCGCCTACAGCAACTCTAACGAACCGACCATGTCTGATTGTTTTAAAGAGATAAAAAATATATTCAATTTATTTAATGTAAGTAAATTAATTCCAAACTTTAAAAAAATTTTATTACAACTAAAAAGCGCCGAAGATGGCATGTCAAAAATCTTTATTCTCGTAGAAGGATTACTTTCTATGTTGGATTAATGGTCATTCCATTGGGCAAAAATACTCGTAATATTTATTTATTCAAATCTCTTATGAGTGTTAGCGATGTAAAATTGTTTATACACAGTGTCTTGCTAAATTCCTATTGTATAAGCTGCTGTATAAACAACTTTAGCCTTAGCTTCAATTTCACAATAATAATTATCAGCGATCTTTATATCCCGTACTCTTTTACAACATACTTTCTCGTATACATTACAATGGGTGCTACAACTCATTCGGAAAATTCTAATGACTAGTGACAATAGTAAAATTAAACTTATGATGTGGAACGCACAAACTATTCGCGGAAACGATGTAGAATTTAAATTATTTTTAAATCATAATCAACCCCATTTAGTCTCTGTTTGTGAAACTCGTCTTTCTGAAACTGATCGTTTCTCTCTTCCAGGATATGTCATTTACAGACGTGACCGTAGTAGAGCTGGAGGGGGGTCATGCTTTTAGTGCGGTCCGATATTCAGCATCATTTTCTACACGTTCCTGACTTAATGTTTACCGAAGCCGTGGCGATCAATACAATTATTAACAATAAATCGACCACTGTAATATCTGTATATATCCCACCAAATAAAATAAATATTCCAGATATTAGTAAACTATTTAATTTAAATAAACAAGTTATCATTTTTGGCGATCTAAACGCGAAACACACACAGTGGAACTGTAACAGAACAAATAAAAACGGTAAATTAATTCTAAATTTTATCGTAAAAAACCATATTCAATTACACAGTCCGTCTGAACCAACCCATATACCGACTCAACGTAATTACAAACCTAGCATCATCGATTTGGCTCTTACAAAAAATATTTACAACTTATCACCTCTTATCGCTTTACCATGTTTAAATTCGGACCACAATCCCGTGATTTTTCGTATACAATCTCCTTTACCAAAAATTTCCAAAATACTCAAATTTTCGCTCAAAGACGCTGACTGGCCAAAGTTCAGGAAAGAGCTAGATTCCCGAATCAATATAAACCCAACCATAAATAATTCGAAAGAAATCGATACCACACTAATCGATTTTTATGAACATATAAAATTATCCATGTCCTTATCCATTCCACAACAATACTACCACCCGTATTATCATAATAATTTACCATATCGACTCAGAGCATTAATATATTTAAAAAATAGATTAAAAAGATCTTTCCAGCGTAACAAAATTCCAAAAACCAAATTAGTCTATAATAAACTAAACAGTTACATTAAAAAACGTCTCCATGACTGGAAAAACGAAAACTGGGCTACGGTTTTGAAATCTTGTCAGCCAGGGGACAATAACATGTGGAAAATTCACAAAAATTTAACTAAGCAGTCCCCGAAAATTCCACCTTTAAAAAATAACGACGGCTACGCATATCTGGACAGGGAAAAAGCTCAGCTATTAGTCAAGCATTTCCAGTCAACTCACTCAATCACCTCTCTCCTTGGTTCAAATCACCACAACCGTAAAATTCTAAAATCCGTCCGCGATTATTTAAAATCACCTTTTATTGTTAATTTCTCTTCTGTGTGTAAGATGTTTATTTATTTGCCAACTTTTTATTTATCTCAATAATAGGTTTATGTTTCGATTTGTTTTGTTTTTTATTTATTATTATTATTTTATTGTATATATTTGAATTTATGTTATATTTTATGAAATTTGACCATTATTATTATTTTCTGTATATATAGTATGAATGTGGTCTCTTATCAATATTATTATTGTTCATTTTGTAACAAATTGTAATATATCTCAATAAAAAAAAAAAAAAAAAAAAAAAAAAAAAAATTTCTCTTCCATTTCTCCGAAAGAAGTCGCAAATATCATTAAAGAACTGAAGCCAAAAAAAGATGACAGCATCAGGTGATGACAGCATCCCCTCCTTAGTTATTAAAAATCTAAGCCGAAAATCGATTTATTTTTTAACTAAAGTATTTAATTGCACATTGAGATATAGCTACTTCCCTATCATCTGGAAAACTTCCAAAACTATAGTAATAAAAAAACCGAATAAAGACCATAGTAATGTTTCGAACTACAGACCTATAAGTCTACTTAATATACTTCCTAAAATTCTGGAAAAACTAATTCTCAAAAGAATTAACAAGCATACTAGACTAAAGAACCTCCTAATAGATGAACAATTTGGTTTTAGGAATCACCACTGCACTATTGACCAATTAGCACGACTTACTGACTTCATCACAAAAGCCTTTAACGAACGCAAACATACCGGCATGCTCCTTCTAGACCTCGAAAAAGCATTTGATACCATTTGGCACTCCGGGCTCATATACAAATTAATCGCATTCAACTTCCCACCATACCTGATTCACATCATTCACTCCTATTTAACAAATAGACAGTTCTATATTCAAGTTGGGACATCTACTTCCGACACACTCCCCATCTTAGCGGGTCTTCCTCAAGGCTCTTGCCTATCTCCAATCCTATTTAATTTGTTCATTTCTGATTTACCAGCCCATCCATTTGTGACGAGGTCATTATACGCTGATGATACAGCATTGTATACATCATCATATCGCATAGATACAATAGTGAATCGCCTTCAACTATATTTTAAAAAATTTCACAAATATTGCATAAAATGGAAATTGAAAATTAATCCCACCAAATCTGAAGCAATTCTTTTCACTAAACGTCGCCCACAAATAAACCACCAAATCAAGATAAATTCAGCTCTCATCCCTTGGTCAAAATCCGTACAGTACCTAGACATAACATTAGACAAATCTCTTACGTTCACAGATCATATCAATAGAAAAACTGATAAAGCCAAAAAATTAATATTTAAAATGTTTCCATACTTCAACAGAAAATCCCATTTGAGCTCCCATAACAAATTAATAATATACAAATCAGTTATTCGCCCGTTAATTACATACGCCTCGCCAGTCTGGAGCTCAACCTGCTTGACTAACTACCAAAAACTTGAAAGGATTCAAAATCTATCAATGCGGATAATTAATAATTACCCCCGCTACACTAAAATATCATCCATGCTCCAGGACTTACAGCTTCCAACAATTAAACATTTTGTCCATAATCAAACAGCTTCTTACTTCAGTAAAACACCAGTCTCCAAAAATCCATTAATAAAGGAAATCGGTAACTATAATAAAGCATCTCTAAAACGCTACATTCATAAAAGAACTAAACATGTGTTACTAACTTAAGCTAGTTTATTTTAATTTCTAATTTTATATTATCAACTGTGTTATCTGTTTTTATTAGTAGGTTTTTGTATAATTTTTCCTACAACATTATATAATCACAATTTAATTTTACCACTAATTATAGATTAGATGATTAGATTATAACTACCAAATGAACCAAACATTTGATGATTGTAAGGATGTCTCATCCGTAATCATTTATAAATATTTTGTCAATATGTAAAAATGTAAATAAAGTTTATTTTATTTTTTTAATAATAAAAAAATAAAAAAAAATATTAATAAATAAAAATGTAAACGATGACACCCAAAAATTATTGGCATTACAATGTAGTAATTAACATTGATGTATACAAAGAAGAGATTGAAAAGGAGTTGGATGAGAGACCTCCTTTATTGACATCTTGAAAATTACTCCAGTCCCGGAGCAGGTGCTACTACGAACAGTCATTTCTCATACCTGACATACCTTTATGTCAAATTATTATGAAGCCAGTTAGCTCGCTGATTTTGAAATAAAATTATTTGTCTGAATCTTATTAAAAATACAGGTAAAATAGTTGCGTCTATCCAATTGGAATTACATTGTGCATTTATGTAATTATAACATTACTATTAAATGATATGATCCAGTGGCTGACCCACCGGAGTAACATCTCTTACTTAAATACAAATAATGAAAATACGACTAATTATAAACTATAATATCAATGATTTACGCAGATTTTCTGAAAATCATCCAATATAATTACATTTTATGTTAATTTAAATATAATAAGTGTGTGACATCCTTTAAATCTTTTAGATCAGGCAAAAAGGGTTATTCCACAAGTTATTCCACGACCATTTCTAACTGGGGTGTGAAGGTAAGGATAAACTAAATGAAATCACCACGAAATTATTTTAATCTACCTTACTAACCCAGCATGAATATGATTAGGATAATTAGTAATATACAATCACCCACCAGTTTTTGAGGGGTATAAGAATTCGAAATTAACAAAACAATTTTTTTTTCCCAACAAATAAATCTATTTGCATTACATGTATTAGCCTATTAGTTATAAAATGGCGGCCAATTAAATATCATTTAATTCAATAACTCTAAAAATTATTATTTTTTTAACCAAGCAACTGCGAATAGTTATAAAAAAGAAATAAAATGAATTTCTTTTCTTTTATAATTTTTGATGAAACTTCATTCAATATTTCTAATTATTTTTTTATTTTTCTTCAATATCTGTCACATTGTTTTTCTACGTTTCGGCGTTTTGTCCCCATTATCAAGACTAAGACAATATTTATAGTTTAAATTAGTACTGTTACATTATTTGATCATTTATTTATTTTTATTTTATTGATACAGGCAATCCACAACATAGGTGATGTTTGCCGACGTAAAATATTGCTATTTCAATTTATTACCAATAACAGTTCATATTATATAGATTGAGAAGGTAGGTATGAAAGGTAGGTAGGAATATGGAGAAGGTTAATTAATTGAGTGATAAACATAATTTAATTGCAATAAAAATACAACTGGAAGAAAAAATCAAAATATTAAGCATAAATTATTCATGTATAAAATAAAAATCAGTATACTTCGGGGCATTAGATGGATTCATATAATTTATTTCTTTTTAATGATCAAATAAATGTGGGATGTGTGTACTGTTGTCATTTAATTAGAGTATTCAAATGATATGGAAGATCGACACCTATCAGTTGCCTGCAGTCTGTCAGTAAGTGTTTTATAGTGATGGGTACGTTACACTGTTCACAGTTAAAGTCTTGGTTTCTAGTCAGTAAATGTTTGGTGCGTTAGTCGTGAGTGTCCTATTCTGAGTCTTGTTAATATTACTTCACTCTCTTCTATTGTTTTGTACAGATGATTTCCACGGAAATACTGGTTTCTTTTATTTCCCTGAGTTTATTATCCTTTCTTTAGTCCAATTAAACTGCCATTTGTCCATGATTAATGATTTTTATAAGCCATTAATGATCATTATGTGGAGTGTCCAAGCAATCGTACGGAGGAATCAACGACGCGCGCTTGTCCACCTCATCTGCTTGACAATTGCCATATATTTCCTGCGTGGCTTGGGATCCAAACAAATAGAATTGATCTATTTGACCAATTTAATGTAAACGAATTGCAGAATGAAATACCGATGGGATGTGTTGTATACACGTTCTTCAGGAAAAGTAAAGAGCTCAATGAGTCAGTTGAAGAAAACAATGTCAGTTTTACCCTCTCTGTAATAAGCTTCCCTAAGTCCCAGGTATATCGCAGTTAGCTCAGCTGTAAAGGAACTATTCAGCGGAAGGCTAGTTTGAACCGAGAAATCATCAACTATTCTGCGGATCCAACACTATTTGGCCGTTTTCGACCCATCAGTAAAAACAATAGTATATTCCTGTATATCTTTCTAAGAATTCATAAAAGTATATCTTTTTATGGTGCTACTTTCTCTCGAATAATGATGGAATTTATAATTAATATCAATCGAGGGAATGTGCCAAGGTGGAATTTTTAAAGAAGGATTGCTGGAAAATTCGCGGAATTACAAAATTATTTTCGAGTAATAGAATTTTTAGGCGTACATTAAAAGGTTTTGGAAATTTTTTCTTGGCTTATATTTGTGGAATAATGGGTTTTCGTCTAGTATCTTGAGCATTCTGTTCCGGGTAATGCTTTCATATTACGGCTTGTTTTAATATCAAAATATATCGCCTGTATTCTAAGGGCGGTTCGCCAGCTTCGGCGCATAGGCTATCAGTTGGCTTGTCCTGAACGCGCCAGTAGCTATTACGGATACCAGCGGATGAATCCGATCTAATAGTCTTAGTATTGTTGGTGAGGCAGAGGAATAGGCGATACAACCATAGTCTAGTAGGGATCTGACGTATGCTCTATAAAACAGCATTATCATTTATCTTAGAAAATTATATTTATAAATTTTAATTTTAATTGTCATTATTAATTAAAAAAGCTATTAATACGATTTTCCTTTCATTATGACTTTATACACACACATAAATTTTATTACATAGTTTGCTTACTGCTATTTATTCGTCCTAATTTATGTCTAGTGGCTCACTATTTCTATTATTTATAATTTTACACTTTGTACCATGGTATATTCTTCTGATATTCCTATGTAATCCCTGTGTCCTGTATTTATTTTTATCTCTATTAATTATGCATTTTAATCATTATTTTGGACTATTGTTATATTTATTTTATAAGTTTACTTTATTGATATCTGTATAATGTGTCCCAAGGTTTTTTGTATCTGTTTTGAAATTTATTGTTCTGTTATTATTTTTGGTAATGTGCATTGCCTCTAGTACAACACACATCAATCAGGACGAATAGCAGTAAGCTATTTAATTACAAAGACTTGCTATGTAATAAAACGTATGTGAGTCTATAAAGTGATAATAAAAGGTAAATCATATTAAGAGGTTTTTTAATTAATAATGACAATTTAAATTTAAATTTATATAGATAATTTTCAAAGATAAATGATCAAATAATGTAACTGTAGTAATTTAAATTATAAAAATTGTTTTACTCTTGATAATGGGGACAAAACCCTGAAACGTAGAAAAACAATGTGACAGATATTAAATAAAAAGAAAATTTTTAAGAAAAGGAAGTTATTAAGGGTTTATTTAAATATGAAATATTGAATGAAGATTCATAAAAAAATATAAAAGAAAAGAAATTCATTTTTTTTTCTTTTTTATAACTATCCGCAGTTGCTTGGTTGTAAAAAATTGTATTAAGTTTTAGTATCAGTGAAGTTGTTTGTAAGTGCAATTCAATAGATCATTAAATTTTCTAGGCGTTTAATAAGAATCATAAAAGCTCTACAAAGAGACATTCAACGTTTTAATTGATAAGCTAATGATCAGTGACAAGCTATTGCACAATCACAACTATAAAATTGTTTATTTTATAACATTTATGTTAAAAATGTTGAGATAAAATGACAGGTGTAATTTCGCTTAAGATAATAAAGACTATTTGATTTCTTTGTAAGTATTTGAATTAATACCTATCTTGAACGAAGTAAACACCCAGAGCTGGTTCTTATTACTGCCCTACTGCGTTTCTGTAGCAGTGTATTTTGCAAGGAATGTACGTGATACGGTGTAGCCATTTAAAAATATAAAAATTATGTTTTAGATTTTTATGATTTTGTGGGTCCTTGTGTTTGAAATAATGGTGTCAGCGAGAAATTTTTTTAGGGAACCACAAGTCTGAAAATACATGAACCTAACCTCCTAACGATATACAACAGCCTATTTCTTATCATTTTATGCGGTAATTAATTATTTACATCAATTAAGTGATGAAAAAAAGGTGTATTTATCTTCATAAGTGAAACAGTAAAACGAAAGGGGTTGGGGTATCTGCCAAGTGCTCTAATTACTGTAAATCGGACCCTCAGGATAACCCGTCTAGTTCATTTTAATTGAAGCTAAACATCATCCGCTTTTTAAACCTCATCCTTTTATTAAAACCTCTGGATCCGTCGATATTTCTTTAGATGTCACAATGATCAATAATCCGTTTCTGTTATATACCCAGTACATCTGCATTTTTCTTGGTTTACCCGTCCAATTTTTCTTCGAGCAGAGAGAATAGACTTTCTGAATTGGATTGTTTAGCATGGGAGCTTGCTGGGTGCCGTTAAGGCATGACTGGTACAGTATATACAAACTACTGTGATCCATGAGTGTTTGGTCTCCCTATTCCCGATAAGAAAACAGGAGGGAAGGATTTATTTAGACCCTGGGGACAGAGTAAATAACCACAATACGACAAGAGCAGCAGTGGTTTAAAAGATAACTGGCCCCTCGATAAGGAATGTACACATATTGAACAGTCTTGATAAGTGTCAACAAGGTGTCACTGATCTTGAACCTGGATCTGGCAGAGCAGGAAGTTGTCTTTATCGCGCTTAGTATATCAGATACATCATGGGCGTACTTCTGTCAAAGATATTCGGGGATCGGAAGCCTCAAGATATTTTTCGGACAGGAGCGGAAGTGGTCTTGTGGGGCTAGAATACTGTTTTTCGTCTCCTCGGATAGAACCTTCGATGATACAGAATAATAATGGGTTATAAAATAAGTAATGGCGTTTTTTTTATAGGTGATTTCAATAAAAACTTCAGATTTTTGTAAATACTTTTAATCAACTATATTGGGTTGTCTGAAAAGTTCGTAGAGAAATTTGAACAAAAATTTAAACTGATGAACAGCTTTGAATTTATTTATTTAATCTACAAAATAGTTACCACCGTTAATGATTACCTTTCACAACGGCTAAGAAGGTATATTATCCTTTTTTTTTTCCAAAAATCACTATCCTTACTCCTGATGGACAATTAAAGAACCGTTTCGACGTCATCTTCTGAAGATTAGGATTTCCCTTGTGGAAAATTTTCGAGGGAACGGAAAAGATGGAAATCCGAAGGTGCAATGTCAGGAGTGTACGGCGGGTGAGGTAAACCTCCCATCTGAAGCTTAATAACGTTTGCCGAGTCTTTTCAGGCAACGCCCAAGATTTTTTTCGGCTGGTGTTGATGTAGAGAATCCATCTTTTGTCACCTGTAACAACTCGTTTCAAAAATGGATCCTCCACATTTTTTTCAGTAGCAAATCACAACATGAAATCCTTTTAATAAGGTTCCTTTCACTGAGCTCATGGGGAACCCAAACATCATAACGACAGGCATACCAGGCCTTCTTTAAATGATCAAAAACGGTCGATTTGAAGGGTCTTTACTTCAAAGCTATATCACGGACTGTAATTCGTGGATTCGTTTGTGATGACCGTCATAATGTCCTAGATGTCAAGAGTTGAACTCCGGTCAGGATCGCTCGATACACGGCACGAATCTTGCAGCTTGGGCTGTGTTTTTCCGTTGTTTTTTTTTTAAAGAACAGCATAATATGCCGAAAACTAACTCATGTTGGTTTGCAATAAACTACTCTACTGAACCTTAATAAAGACGAATTCATTGTGTAAACAAAGTTAATTCCATGAGGATGAAAGGCATATAAATAAACATTTGTTTTGTAATTAATTTTTAATATAAAAAAAGAAGGTAAATTTTATTTTGAAAATCTCTACGAACTTTTCGAACAACCCAATATATGACCCATTTTGATCTATTATCTGTTGCCATCTTTCACGTAATTTTTGGAATTCGGTTATCATCAGAAGTTGAAGGACGACCCAAGCGCTTTGCGTCTTTCAAGTCAAAATTTCCGGTTCTACAACGAGCAAAGCACTTACGGACTGTGCTTTCTCTTAAGGCAAACTTTGTTAACTGTCTGTGTAGCGGGTTTTCCCATGCGGAAATAAAAGACCATTAAATGACGACAATAAATCTTTTCTTTTACATTTTTAGCAAGCAAAATACCACTTAAAGATAAGAAATCTCGGTTGAAACCATGCATAAATGCACCTTAAGTATTCTTTTTGTTAAGAATATCTAAAGATTATCGACCAATTAAACATGATTTTATAAAAATATATGATTAAATTGAAATATTAAAAAACACAAGGAACTTATTTTACAAGCCAATACATAATATGTTATTTATGTCGTATAGAGAGAGACCCGCGGAGATGGAGGCCATCCTCCCCAATTAATATAGTACATCCCTCGGGCATCTTTTTTTTAAATCTACATTGGGGTGGCCTGGTAACAGGGCCGAAGAAAGTAAAGAAACGAGTTAATTTTGGTGGTTATTTGTGGATAAATGAAACGTGTTATATTTGCCGTGGATGTAAGAATTTACTGTCGGCATGTTTGTGTCATTGTGAATTGTTTGATTCGAAACATGCCATGAACATGCGTGAACAATTTTTGGATTGAGTTGTTTGTATTTTGTTTAAGTGTACGTATTTACGCTGAGCTATCCATGGAAGATCAGTACTTTCTAGTGACAACTCATATTCAGAGTGTTTCAGTTAAAGTAAATTTTTTGACTGTATACATTTAAAAGGAAATGAAATAATAAAACATAAAAACATATTTAAGAAAAGACAAGTAACACCTAATTAAATACTTAAACAGATGTACGAAAAGATAATAAACAAAATTAATCTAATTAAACAGATTTAAATAAATACAATAAACAAAATTAAACTAATAAAATACTTAAAGGGCTGTAAGAAAATATATAAAACAAAATTGAAGACAATTATCAATGAAGATAGAAATAAATTAGATTAACAATAAAGGTTAAAGATAGACTATATTCAAGTAAGCTAAGTCCAGTTAAGAGTTGAGAATTGAATAAATCAATGGCTTTTTTAAGTTCCAAGGGGAACGATGACAAGACAAAGATTGCAGCTAGTGAAGAATTTGTTTTCACGTTCGTGGCGAAAAAGTTTAATTCTATGTAAAATAACCAATTTAAAACAAATCTATACTAATAATATAATGCAAAAGAATTTGTTTGTTTGAACGCGCTAATCTCAACACAAAATTTTTTTTGTCTTGGACAGTCCATTTACCGAGGAAGGCTTTAGGGCTGTATAACATAACGACCAACAGGAGTGAAGAATTAGAGGAAAATCTGGAAAAATTAACTTTGCGTCCAATGATTCCAAACGATTTACCTGTTAATTTTAAAATAATTCAATTTCCCGTAGTTATCTTTTGCGGTAACACTTAACAAATGACAGGGGCAAACACTTAAACACGTAGGAATCGATTAACGTTCGGGTTGCGGAGAAAATTAGTATGCCCTTCTGCTACAAGAATTAAAACTAAAAATCTTTTACGCAAAAGTACTTTAAAATATATTCTTTTAAAAACTTCTTATTCGCGATCTTAATAACAGCTAGATATAAGATAAAAAAAATATTTTTTTCTTCAATTAAAGTTTTTATGGTAGAAACCTGATCAGGCCATAACATAACAAGGGTACTTGTTTTGCAGAACCCCAAAGGTCTGCTCCGTACATCCTGATAGGTCTGAAAAGAAAGGTGTATATTGGTCGCTTGTTTCGTAAATTTAGTGATCTGTAATCCAATAGATGTGATTTCTTTTTGTTAACGCCGAAATTTTCGATTAATCAGAGGACAGTGAGACAGTACCCATTTACCTGTCTCACGGAGTGGGATTTCAGACAATGGAATGATGGAATTTCGCTTTCCTCTTCTTCTGAACTATCAACATTAATCTAGCCATAAAACCCGATAATAAACTAAAAGGGATCTGGAGGAATGATCTCAGACCATAAAGGCCATCAGACAGAGAAGGCAGAGATGGTACAGATACTGTGCCTCCGCCCGCCAGATCCATATCTAATAAGATTCCACCTACCGCAACCTGCCTCAACTGTTTTTTATTGTCCTAGGCTCACTACCTGTGTCCAGGGTCGATTCACGACCTCCTGCGCTGTCATGACCATAGTCCAAGTTGACGTTTGCTAAACATCGTTTCATGCTCTATGATTACTGTGACTAACATGAAAAGGCCGAAAAGAGACACCATGTAAATACGAAACCAATAAACAAAACAAGGGTTCACACTTCATTTGATATAAAATAAATAGAAGTTATTGTAAATATAAGAAATGTCAATTACTGCCATGGATTGAATTTAACATTCCACAGAAACAAAATATTTTTGAAATTGGCCTTGAAAATAATGATAAAACTGTTCATTATATTTTTAAACTTTTTTTATTTTATTTATTATTTATAGAAATGTACACAATAATCAAATAATTCAAGTAAATATGCTAATAAAAAACTGACATGAAACAGATTTGTAGCACTACCCATTGGTGCACAGTAACTACTTAAAACCCGAAGGTCTCGCAGACATTTTCTTTCAGACGCCTAGGAGGATTATTAAGAATCTAAGAGGAAGCGAGATTGAAACTAGTGGATTAGAGTTTGTCATACAAGGAGTGATATCTGGTTAGGGCCAAACTAGCAACATACGGGACATTTAGGTCTTAATGGATGAGTTTATTCGTGACAATGTAGGGAACGTTGAGGACTTAACGAAGGAGTTGGGACTTTAAGGATTGGATGAGAAAAGAATTCAATGGAATTTTAAAACTAAAAATCCTAAAAATATATTTTTTTAAATATAAGTTTTACTATTAAGTAATAAATATATAAGTTCGATACTGAGGTCCAAAATTGGGTTATAGGATATGCTAAATATGAAAAAACTATCGATTCTGAAACCACGCTCTAAATATTTCATTTATTTTAACATGTCGAAAAGAATTACCATTGGGATCCATTACTAGTTTATCATCTGAAATTATTATAAAAACTCTATTTTATTTTCGTTTATATAATTTCATAGATATATATACATATTGATGATACTAGCAAAGTTTTGACTTTCACACTAAAATAATAAACATTCAGCACAGACATTTATTTTTATGAAGTAAAGATATAATCCTGACTTTCATTTCATAGCATATAAAAATAAAATTAATTATGTTTTTTTCTATTTCCAAAACATTAAGAAATTTCAATATATTTTTTAAAAACTGATCACTTCTAATTTTCAATACCGTATATTTGGTTAAAACATTTTTTCACATACACATTTCTTCGTTTGTATTTCTTAGTTTGTATAGCATAGTGATGGGCAAATACTCAAAAAATTTGAGTACTGATTACTGTAATCAAATGATGCTCGCTGCTGATTACAAAATCTACTCAGCTTTCCTCCTGATTACTTTCTATTTTCCTCTGTAATCAAAATTGTCGTACTTTTGAGTACTTGATTACTTATTTATATGAGGTGGCCAGAATAGAGTATATTACATACACCTATTAAGTTAATTTATATTAATAATTTCCTTAAGCCATCTTTTTTTTCATATTGTCGATTATTTTAAAATTTTCGTTAAAAAATTGATAAGGGTAATTCATTATTATTAAGATGGTGGGTTTATAGATTATTGTAAACTCTTCAGATAAAATCGATATCGGGGCCTATTATTATGTTTTTTTACATTTGGAATTTCATTTTAACTTTTTCGTATTTATTGGATACAAGGCTAAGTAGTTGCGTTCCCAAAGGTTCATTACAGATTATACTATTAATTTTAATCGTGCTCGCTCAAATATGGGTTTATTGTAACTTTTTAGTATTTATTGGATAAAAGGCTAAGTAGCTGGGTTCCCAAAGGTTCGTTACCGATTATACTATTAATTTTAATCGCGCTAGCTCAAATATGGGTTTATTATAACTTTTTCGTATTTATTGGATACAAGGCTTAGTAGCTGCGTTCCCAAAGGTTCGTTACCGATTATACTATTAATTTTAATCGCGCTCGCTCAAATATGGGTTTATTTTAACTTTTTCGTATTTATTGGATACCAGGCTCGGTAGCTGGGTTCCCAAAGGTTCGTTACCGATTATGCTATTAATTTTAATCGCGCTCGCTCAAATATGGGTTTATTATAACTTTTTCGTAATTTAATGGATACAAGGCTAAGTAGCTGCGTTCCCAAAGGTTCGTTACCGGTTATACCAGTGATTTTAATCGCGCTCGCTCAAATATGGGTTTATTATAACTTTTTCGTAATTTAATGGATACAAGGCTAAGTAGCTGCGTTCCCAAAGGTTCGTTACCGATTATACCAGTGATTTTAATCGCGCTAGCTCAAATATGGGTTTATTATAACTTTTTCGTATTTATTGGATACAAGGCTAAGTAGCTGCGTTCCCAAAGGCTCGTTACCGACTATACCACTAATTTTAATCGCGCTCGCTCAAATATGGGTTTATTATAACTTTTTCGTATTTATTGGATACACGGCTAAGTAGCTGCGTTCCCAAAGGTTCGTTACCGATTATGCTATTAATTTTAATCGCGCTCGCTCAAATATGGGTTTATTATAACTTTTTCGTAATTTAATGGATACAAGGCTAAGTAGCTGCGTTCCCAAAGGTTCGTTACCGGTTATACCAGTGATTTTAATCGCGCTCGCTCAAATATGGGTTTATTATAACTTTTTCGTAATTTAATGGATACAAGGCTAAGTAGCTGCGTTCCCAAAGGTTCGTCACCGATTATACCAGTGATTTTAATCGCGCTCGCTCAAATATGGGTTTATTATAACTTTTTCGTATTTATTGGATACTAGGCTCAGTAGCTGCGTTTCCAAAGGTTCGTTACAGATTATACCAGTAATTTTAATCGCGCTCGCTCAAATATGGGTTCATTATAACTTTTTCGTATTTATTGGATACTAGGATCAGTAGCTGCTTCTCAAAGGTTCGTTAGCGATTATACTATTAATTTTAATCGCGCTCGCTCAAATATTGGTTTATTATAACTTTTTCGTATTTATTCGCTTTTAGGCTCAGCTGCTGCGTTATAGGGGGTTCTAACCCGACCATTCTATTAATTATTCGTGTGCTTGCTCCAATATGGGTTTATTATAACTTTTTCGTATTTATCTAATACTAGACTAAATAGCTGTGTTACCAACGGTTCTTATAAATATCACACTTAATTTTAACATTTCTCCTTCCAGATTAGATTGATTTTAGTACTAATTTCTGTATTTTGTTTTCGGTTTGACTGATAAACGTTTTATTGGTTTTAAGTGCGTTCGGATAAAAATTGATTTGTTTTAACTTCTTCGTGTTTCTTTTCTATGCTAATTTCTGTATTGGGTTTTGGGGGGTTCAGTTAGTGAATGTGTTAATGTTTTTTTAGTCAGTTGGTCTAATGTATGTTTATTTCGTGTTTTTTTGTAACTTTTGATCTATTGGGTTACTGCTAATCCTTTTCATCAAGATAGAAATTTATCTATTTGGTTAATATATTGGAGTTTGATAAAAATCAACTGAACAGAACGATTACATACGCCTATTTTTATTTGATGAAAAAAATTCAAACAAAATCTACTCTAAAGCAACCAAATGAAATAATTAATACCATTAACAAAATCCTTTAAAAAGTAAATATATTTTCAAGTACAAAAATAATACGAACATGTTAAAATAAACATCTGTATGAGTTAGCGCAATTAAAATTAAAAGTATAATCTGAAAACGAGCCCTTGGTTACGTAGCGACTGAGCCTAATAGTGAATAAATAAAAAAAAGTTGTAATAAACCCATATTGGAGCGGGCACACGAATAATTAATAGAATGGTCGGGTTAGAATCCCCCATAACGCAGCAGCTGAGCCTAACAGCGAATAAATACGAAAAAATTATAATAAACCCATATTTGAGCGAGCGCGATTAAAATCACTGGTATAATCGGTAACGAACCTTAGGGAACGCAGCTACTGAGCCTAGTATCCAATATATACGAAAAAGTTAAAATAAACCCATATTTGTGCGAGCGCGATTAAAATCACTGGTATAACCGGTAACGAACCTTTGGGAACGCAGCTACTTAGCCTTGTATCCAATAAATACGAAAAAGTTATAATAAACCCATATTTGAGCGAGCGCGATTAAAATTAATAGCATAATCGGTAACGAACCTTTGGGAACCCAGCTACCGAGCCTGGTATCCAATAAATACGAAAAAGTTAAAATAAACCTATTCTTGAGCGAGCGCGATTAAAATTAATATCATAATCGATAACGAACCATTGGTAACCCAGCTACTGAGCCTAATATCCAGTAAATACGAAAAAGTTAAAATGAAATTCCAAGTGTAAAAAAACATAATAATAGGCCCCGATATCGATTTTATCTGAAGAGTTTACAATAATCTATAAACCCACCATCTTAATAATAATGAATTACCCTTATCAATTTTTTAACGAAAATTTTAAAATAATCGACAATATGAAAAAAAAGATGGCTTAAGGAAATTATTAATATAAATTAACTTAATAGATGTATTTAATATACTCTATTCTGGCCACCTCATATAAAAAAGTAATCAAGTACTCAAAAGTACGAAAATTTTGATTACAGAGGAAATTAGAAAGTAATCAGGAGGACAGCTGAGTAGATTTTGTAATCAGCAGCGAGTATCATTTGATTACAGTAATCAGTACTCAAATTTTTTGAGTATTTGCCCATCACTAGTATAGCATAATCGCTCTAACTCAATTCAAACTACTAAATTTATATATTGGCTCATTTTACCTTAAATCCAATTTTTTTAACTCTTATTAAAGCTACACCGAATTAAGCAATATCAGAAGTAAAAAGTACTTATTCAAAAAAAAAAAAAAAAAAGTATTAAAATTATGTGTGAATTTGTTTTAGGTCACTTCGAGAGTAAGATAAGAGTTAGCTATTTCTGATCCAATTATAAATAATTATTCAACTTTAAACATATAATAACTGACCGAGAAAACTCAGAACTTAGTCCAAGTGGCGGCCATATTAAACCACAACAGCATATAACTATTCAGTATATACCACCGTTTTGTTCCTCATTACTGGAACTATTTTGTCGAAGGATTATTCCTTACTGTTCTATTAACTAGTAACCAATACGTGATCGTATTAATAACATTAGTGAAACTTTTATATTATTTAACTAATGTAACATTTATGATTATCCATAACGAGTAATACAATGGTTTGTTTTTTTTTTTGTTTCAGGACCCCAACAGGAGACGATATAAAGGATTCTGAACAGGTCTTCAGTGAGTAATAAATATAAAAAGTATTACTTTAATTTATTAACCACGTTCATTTAGTACTTTTCATCTTACAAGGGGAATGCATACACATATCCTTATAGTGTTATACACATTCTCTACAGCCCTAATGAAAGACCATAAATTAAACCAAAAAGTGGGCAAAAATTAAATTAAGGCAATATCATATCTTCGGTTTGTTTTTGTTTATTTGTTTAACGTCACTTTATGCAACAATGGCTAATCGGACGATCCTAGAGTGGGAGTCCTAAAAATTTTGCCTATCCAGGTTTTATTAGGATAGGGGCTTGTTAACGTCCCCTCCGAAGGACGGCATAACTAAGGATTTTTTACTTCCATTAAAAAATCCTAGGACCACATACGGGTTTGAACCCGTGACCTTTGGCATAGGAGGCTGTTATGCTAACCACCCAGCTACAAGTGATCCCTCATATCTTCGGTTATACGTATGTATAATACAATATTATATCTTAAATACCAATTAAATTGTTTTTAATAATGATCTATTTTGAATTTTAAATAATTATATATGAATTAAGATTAACTAATTAATAGAGTAAAGAAAATCCTTAAGAATAAGAAGTATTTAAATTTAAAAAGAGGCCTATAATGATATTCATTACAAAATGATTTTTGGTGAGCGGAAACAGTATCAGTCATATTTCCCCTTTAAAAATAAATAATAAAATAAGAATCTACGGATTTATTTTAGTTTTTTTTCTTTTTTTAAATAATTTTAACAAAAACACATTATGTAGAATTTTTATGTTTTTTCCAACTTAGAAAACAAATATTTTGATAGGAAAAAAATGTACATTATTTCACAATGGTTTATCATTCCCAAACAAATATATTAGGGTATGACAGTTTATAAAGCTGCTTACAGCCGATTACCTAGTATGAAAAGCAATAAATTAACCAAAGGAAAGTAGCATATCATTATTAATTTGTACAGAGGATTATTCGCGTTCTACGTATCTTGAAACGAATACAATGGTTCATTATTGAAAATAATAAACTCAAAAATATCAAAATCAAAAAAACGTATCAAATCAAAAATCAAGATAAAAAATAGCCTTGAAAGATAAATTAATGAAATTTATTTTATGCATCTTTTTTCATTGTTTTTGTATATATTTTATTGTTCTTAACTACTAGTGCCCATTGAACAAGGGTTGAACAGTTGTTGACTTGAATGAACTGATGTGGGTCTAAAAATAGACCCTAACGTAAAAATTATTTGATTACATATACGACCAACATCTCATCTTGAATTCAACAAGTTGTAATTAAATTATTTATGTTTTTTTTTCAATATAAAATAAATAGTAGTGGGTTTTAATGTTGAAGGAAATATTTGTTTAAATAAATTAGATACTATTACAGTACGATATAACTAAAATCCGTAGTGTAGTGACTACCATAAGAGCCTTCTATGCCACAGGTTCTTACTCGGCAGATGACCCTAAGATTTTGAAAAGTGAGGATAAAATTCTTGGTTCTGCCTTCCTCCAGAGGTGACGTAGATTAGTGGTTGCGAGGGAGGCCAGGTACTCGTAAAAAATCGCTTTATTAATTAAACCTGTATAGGCAAAATTTAAGATTCCCAAGCAGCATCGTCCGATTAGCCATAGCAGCACAAAATTTGTATTAAAGAATAATCAAAAATATATATAAAAAAAAGAAAGAAAAAAGATTTGAAAAATATAATAAATAAATAAAAAAAGTAAGGACCACATATAAAAATAAGTTCATATAAACTGACAATAAGTTTAAATCATATTCGATTAAACCATCAACAAGAACTGTTATATATTTTCACAAATATTAGACCCATATGTTTATTCTTTTATTTATTTATTAAATGATATTTACAACTGTATCCTAAAAAATCGGAAATTTGGTGGTATCGGCATTGACCCTTCGGGTTCGGAAAGCCTATTATTATTATAGTAAAAATACAACAAGTGAAGAAGCTACCAAGTAGCACTTCAATGTTTATGTCATTAGCAGGCGTCGAGGCCACCGTCTTCTCAGGAGCATCCCAGGATTATCGGGAATAGATGAAATGAGAGGATACGGACAAGCGGGTATGAGTGGGCTGGTAGTTTGGAATTAAAGGAGGTATATCTAATTCTGGCTAAGTCTGCAACTAATGGGGTATTCAGGTCTTTATAGATAGTTTTATTGGTGACAAAATAAGGAGCGTTTAGGATCTTTCGGAGGCTTTTGGATTGCAAGGGTTAGATGCGGGAGGAATTTGACGGCTTGATGGATGTTCAAATTTTAAAATAATAATTATAAATATGCAAAAAATATGTACATGGAAGATAAAATCATGGGAGTAGCTAGAAGAAAGCAGTTATTTGAGGCAATATAAAAAAAAAATAAAATAAGGAATTGTGTTGATATGTATAGTTGGAAACATTTTTACTCAACTACGCACTTCAATCTTGTAGGTATATAAACGGAGTTTAGAAAAAAATATCTTTCATTTTCAACCTTATTTCATTTCATAATATTTAGTAGTCCGAAAAGTTCTAGATTAGAGATTTTTAAAATAAAATTTACCCCAGTTAGATCGGTAGAATGTAGAGAAACGGCCAGAGTTGGCTAATCGGAAAGGTGTGCTATTCCACCAAGCCAATGCAAGGCCTCATGTGTCTTTAGGGACTCAACAAAAGTTATTAAGCTTCAGATGGGAGGTTTTATCTTACCCGCCATACTCTCCTGACATTGCTCCTTCGGATTTCCATCTTTTCTGTTCTTTCGAAACTTTTTTACTAGGGAAATCCTACTCTTCAGAAGATGATGTCAAAACCTTTTATTGTCCTTCAGGAGTAAGGACAGTGATTTTTGGAAAAAGGGATAAGGGACCTTCCAAGCCGTTGGGAAAGGGTTATCGCTAACGGTGGTAACTATATTGTAGATTAAATAAATAAATTTTAAACTGTTCATCAATTTTAATTTTTGTCCAAATTTCTCAAGGAACTTTCCGGAAAACCCAATATAAGGGACAGAAAACAAAATATAGATAAAAATAATCATATAAAAGCGATCTGAAATAATGTTTAGAAAAAATATCTCACATTTTCAACCTTATTTCATTTCATACTACAAGGCATAAAAAACAAAATATAAATAAAAACAATTAAATAAAAGCGATTTGAAAGAATGTTACAAAAAATGTTGGTTAAAGGGACCCGATGAAGAAAATTTATTTTACGAGGGAGTCAAGCCAATGACCTATATCGTACATCATTTAGAACTGACATATTTTCGAAAAGTGTACGTAGAACTCTATTACAAACAATTAAAAGCTTCAGAAGAGAGAGTGAAGTTGAGGCTAAATGAGGCAGAAAATACAGCGTGTCATAAATATTATGACTTTCTCTATTGTTTAGGACCCAGTACTGCACAAACGTACTACTCAGAAGTACTGGGAGCTTTGTGCTCTGACTGACAGGGACTCTTGGGCTCTAACTGTTCATCATGGTTAACTTCAGGATTTATGGACCTTTAAGACTGAAGGTCCCAAGATTTACAATCTCAGGTACCTACAGGTACACATGTTCATAAGCTGTATGGTTTCTAGCTGATTTGAATATTATGAATTACGTTTAAAAAAAAATATGCCTTGATCCTGGACAATATTTAATATTATATATGATAACATAATAAAGGCAATTAAAAAAAAAGTAATTAAAATTAATACGTACATCTAAATAAAAAAATTAAAAAGCTAAATATAGAGAATGTTTTATTCTTTCATATATGCAAGGTCATAACACAGAATAAAACAGCCCAGGAAGGATGTTTGGTTCAACGCATTTAGGTATTCATACAGTTACAAACCCAACGCTTTTACAAGGACATCCTTATTCGGCCGAGATCACATTCAACTATCTTGGTTTTGAGGGTCACCTGTGGTGTAGTGGTTAACATAACAGCCTTCTATGCCCATGATCGAGGGTCTAAACCTATGATTTTTGTAATGAGAGTAAAAATATCTTTAATTATGTCGTTCTTCGGAAGGAGCGTAAAAAGGTGGTCCCGAGACTGTCAGATGTAAAGTACTTGTTAAAGATCTAAAGGACTCGCACTGTAGCATCGTCCGATTAGTCTGGGTTTATCTCCTAGAGGATCTTCCTACCCCAGACGTAAAATGATTTTCGACATTAAAAAAATGTAATTAATTCGTATTGTTAACTAATACACACATTAAAAAAAATCTCGCAGCGAAAGATAAATCAATAAATAATTGCATAAATAGTGAACGCACCAATTTTTTAAAAAAAATATTTAATGTTTTTTTCTTAATTTTTTAAAAATTATTTTTATTAACTTACATATTACATAGCTCATACCAATTCAGAGCTGAGAATAATAAACAATTTCAAATATTTTTGATTTTTTAAGGCCGCAAATGACCCACTTGGGTAGATGTGTAATGTTACAAAATAAAATATAACATCATTCGTTATTAAGACAGCAAATTTGTGATAAAAGAAAAAAAGGTGGGGAAATTGAGGTAATCATAGTAAAATTTTCCGCTTCCAATCAAAATTGAAATAGCTGAACCAAGAAAGTTGGGCATGGCGCTAAGTTGAATAACTTGGAGGTATTATAAGTAAAATTAGTGGCAGCTAAAGTTTTGCGCTTGGAATACAAAGATAAAAATATGAATATAAAATTTTAAAATACACCAGTTGACCATTATTTTTTTTTTTAATTTACAATAAATACGCCCTTAACCTGGATACATGGCAAACATCTTGCACCACTTTAGTGGAAAAAGAAATTGCAGGCACGTCAATAAGATGTTGAACTGATACAATTTTAGGAATCTGGTTACCATGGTTTATCAAAAAATGAAAAAAAAGGAGTATATACCCTGGTGATTTAAAAATCCTAACCGACTACAACAACCATGGTTTACTTACTTTATGTTTTCGTTAGAATTTCGTTAGACGGAAAAAATTATATTTTGATGAGGGTTAACTGAGGGTCTAGGACTTAACGGTGACCAATCCTATGTGATAATATTGAGGGGGGGAGGGATGGAAGGGAAACGATGCACATTATTACAGAATGGTTTTCATTTCCAAACATATAGTAGAATATATTAGTTTAAATAGCTGTTTACTGGTAACTAACTGTAGCTGAGCGGGTTAGCGCCTGGCAACACAGAGGACGGAATAATTTGAAACCAAAAATTACAAGTTCGAGACTCGCTGCATGGGGGGCTTTTATTTCAGCGTTTATTCTCCGCCCTCACCTCTCTCGCCCGAGAAATTCCGTATAGCTTTCAAAGATAGACAAGTTAGGGATCAAGAAAGAAAAAAAAATTATTATATATAAAGGAATAAAAATTAATCAAAGAAAAGTGGTCAATTAAGTATGCGAATTTCAATTATTCGAATTTATTTGGTATTCATAAATACGTTAACTTTTATTCGATGTAAATGTTTTTATTTTTTTTTATTAATAACCTTCGCAGTGTCCTGATTAGAAACATTGTAAAAAAATGCTCTGTCTTCAAAAAATAACTGAGTTGTTGAATTACACCACTTTTAATAAGGCCGCCAATTTAAAACTAATTGGCTGATAGCAACGTCGAGGTGTTGGGATCATCATTCAATGCCCTGGTATTTTTGTGCCAAATTTTGAAAAAAAATCCGTCAAGTAATTTCGGAGAAAAGCCGCGAAGGGCGATCGGTGTACGGTGGATGTACATATGTTTTAATTTGTAAAAAACTAGGACATTTAAAAATCTTAAACATAACTCACCTAACATGAAATTTGGCACATGAAAAGGCATCAAGTTTTATTTGAGAACATTAAAATCATTTTCCTCACCCAAAGAAGGATTCATAAAACACGACAGTCACGTAAAATGAAAAGAAGTAGTTGGTTGGGTGTGGTGATTGGATATATTGAGTTTTATTAGTTAAGGATGATTAATTTTATGAACGTACCCCAAACCGAATCCTAAGATCAACTAAATCTCTAATATTATTTATAAGTTTATACAAATAAACCATCCTTTTTCGCCTTAAAATGTTAGCCATTTATAATCGGCTACATTGTCAGTTAATCCGGAACCTGTTAATCTTGACCGGGTCTTCTTTCTCAAAATAAAAGAACCACACAATTAGCATCTGTCTCCAAACACGTGGATTTTATGGCATCCAGCAGAACTGCTGGCTGGGCTCCAAACTTGTTCCTCCTTTGAATGTATACAATATCATACATAAATTAGAATTGAGTATAATGTAGTCGAAAATAAGCATCAGTAAACAACAAACAGACAATAAGTTATTCCGGTTTAAAATAAACATAATTATGTACATATATAATTTATTTATACTACTCTTTCGTTTATGCGTGGAAAGAATAACAAATATGTTTTTCGATATAAAATAAATATTTTGCTACGATAAATATTTGAAACCTCCTCTCTATTCAAGTCAGGCCTCTGACTCATTTTGGAAGGGTTATAGTGATGTGCAAAGCCTTAAAACAATTTAAAATGCCAACATTGAGACTGAAATTCATTCGCACTGTGAAAATAACTTTCACCTAACTCAAGCATGCTGACAGAATTTCAGCTAATTTGCAGTGCTCCAAAAGAAAAACAAAATACACATATCATTTTTTAATAACTGTTACTTAGATTATCCAAGATTTATATATCTATATTTTTTTATTTTCCTAACAAAACATATACTATTATACGAGGTTCACCTAATCATAAATCTCCCGGTTATGACCTAATCACAAATTACGTTTTAAAAAATTTATCAAAGAAAGCCATTATCTTTTTAACTAACATTTTCAATTCTATCCTAAAAACTACCTATTTTCCAGCTTTGGGAAGTACTCAATAGTACGATAATTATGTTACCCAAACCCAATAAACCAACTAACGATCCAAATTCATACCGCCCCATTAATCTTTTACTGTCTTTATCTAAAATATTCTAAAAACTTCTGTTTCGACGTCTACGTCCAATTAATTATTTTGATATTATTCCGAATTTCCAGTATGGTTTTAAACAAAATCATTCTACAATACAACAGTGTTACAGATTGGTTGATTATATTTCTTTTTCGTTAGAATCAAACATTACTGTCCGAGAGTGTTTTTGGACATGAGTCAGGCTTTGACAGAATATGGCACGATGGTTTGCTCGCTAAGTTAAAAACATTTCTTACTCCACGTATTATTTAATTTTACATTCGTACTTAAAAGATAGGTTTTTTCCGTGTAAGAGTAGGTTCTGAGTTTTCTAATATTAAACAAATAAAAGCAGGCGTACCTCAAGGCAGCGTTTTAGGTCCAACACTTTTTAATATATATTGCTCTGACATCCCACAGCATACAGAAACACTTATAGCAACCTTTGCCAAGATGCCTCTAAGGCTTCTAAGGCACTCCAAGAACATCTGGACGACATAGCTAGCTAGGCAAAAACATGTAAAAAAAAAATTTATCAATCAAAGAGCCTGTTCTTCACATTTTCTTTAAAACATAACTCCTGCCCCCAGATATTTTACGATAATATTCCAATACCAGTTTCAGACACAGTACGTTATTTAGGATTTACCTTGACAAACGATAACATTGGCATACCACCTCAAACGAAAAAGAAAAGAACTAAATCAACGATATGGACTTCTTTCAAGATTACTAGACAAACGTTCAAAATTATGATTGACGAACAAATTAACTATTTATAAAGTACTAATAAAACCCATTTGGACTTATGGCATTGAGTTATGGGGAACAGCAAAAAAGTCAAACATCAAAATTATTCAATCATTTCAATCCAAATTACTTAGGAAAATTATAAATGCCCCTTTTTACGTATCTAACGAGACACTACATACTGACCTAGACATTCCATTCGTCATTGCAACTGCCACTGATCGCTACAATAAATTTCATGACAGACTGACCCTAAATTCAAACCCGCTGACTCAAAACCTATCAACTGCCACAAACCCATATAATCCGCCAGAATAATATCGAGCGCTGGCAAAGAGACCTGAAATATTGAAAGTTATTAGTTGTTTTTTTTTTAATCTATCATATGCAGTTTGTAACACATTTGTTTGCATATTTACTTATTGCATAAGCAGATAGCAAATACAATTGTAATGCCAAAAACATCTATGAATAAATAAATAATTTTTTTTTTTTAATTTTTTTTTCCAAATCAGTATAAACATAAGTTACGTGTCACCGAGTGGACAAAGGTGTTCGGGAGCTTGGAAACGACCAAGGGTTAAACAATTTATCAATGTTGTATTTTTATTTAAAATGAATAAGTCCCTTTTCAATATGTTAAAAAGGATAAACGAATAGTATTATCCATTTACCTAAATTCATGGAAGCAATAGAAAATACTCACAAGAAAAATTAAATCGGAGACCTAGATATATGAGGAACATCTTGGACTAAAGTGGATCAATTAATGGTAAAGATTTAAATGGAACATAAAAAAAAAAAAAAAATTAAGGGTAGGTCATTGATGTTCAGTTTAACGTGAGTTACATGTCACAGAAGTTACATTCTGTAAGAATAACATCCATTTATTTTACGTTATTCGGATTCTACGCATCTTGAAACGTAAGCTTTCAAATTTTGAGGGAGGGGGGTAATTTTTTTTTTTTTTTTGTCGATTACAAAGTATCATTATTGTAAGTAATAACACAAAACTCTGATAAACGTATTAACTTGCAACCCACTTCATAAGATTTTTTTAACCTAAAAAATTGTAGAACTCGTAACATTCATATAGGATGCAAGAAACGTAAGGTTCCATGAACCAATTTTTTATCATGATTTTCGAAAATGTAAATTAGAGAATGACTCCATGTACACTGTACAGTGACAGATAATATATGCACATTGTTTCCAGTAAATACGGTAAAGTGTTCTACTTTTTGTTAAGACTGAATTTACAATTGGTGTTAAGCACTCTACGAAGTGAAAAGAAGTTTTCCTTCTCTCACATAAAAATAAATTTTAAAAACCTCTAGAACCCATGAAGGGTCTTTAGGGGATCAGTCCCTAGATATTCCAACGGCCGTACAAGGTGATCATTAGGTATAGTTATATAATAGATCTATCCAGGTTTTCCTCCGTTTTCGGTACCCACTTTATACAGGATGGGTGCGCTCCAGGGGGCTTCCATACTCCAGGGTTGCTTCACGGCTGAAATAACTGAATAAATAATTCTACCACAGCTGGTTTTGAACCCGGTAGTCAGAGAACAGTGGACAAGTGCAAATCCACTAGATCAAGCCGCTCCCTTCACTGATATAAAACGGATTTAAAAAGCTCTCCCAACCCCCTCCGTTCAACTTCGAAAGAGTGGAAAATTCTATTATTCTTTGGAAAAAAAAAGACTAACAAAGCCTCAATTCTATCTCTTCACAACCAATGAGATTGTACAATACCTCCAAAAAAAAAAAAAAAAGTATAAAGCAAGAATATAATCCCGTTATTATATTGACGTACCAACCCCTTTAGCTGATGCTCCAGGTTTAACTCGCCGAAGCCGGCAGTCAAAGCAGCACTTACCCCACTCTTTACAGATAATTAAAAAGTTTGTGTCATTAAAACTTCGGCTGGGAATCTCGGTAATAATATCATCAACCCGTCAGAGAGAAAAGTTCTTAACTAAACTTTAAGGGCTCTTATAAAATATTTATTTATTTTTTAAACGATACATTCCATCCAAGAGGGGCCCTTATAAAACGTATGTTGTTAAGTAAAAATGCAAAGAGGACGTAACAGAACCGGCAACAAGTAAGGAAGAGGAAACTTAAACAGACTATTTAAAAATTTAATACTCGAAAAGTTTTTGTTTCTTGATTGAGTTGATTTTCAAAAGGTATTATATCCATTTTAAGAAATCTCCCATTACTATTTTAATAACCAAATTATTTGATTTTTTTCGCATAAAAACTAATTTTTTTTTTTTTTTTTTACTATAATAATAACACTATATTAAATTTATGAAATTAAATGTTTAAGTATGATCTGGAACGAAAATAAATTTATAATTAGTACCTTTAAAAAATAATTACAATTCTAAACCACGTTTTGAAAAAACTTGAGTGTTCAATAGATAAAATCAAATGCCAAAAAACAATTCCCATAGGCCTTTCTACGCCCCCTCCGAAGAACAGCAAAACTAACGATTTTATACTTTCATTAAAAAATTCTTAAGAAAATAATAAGTTTGAGACAAAGAAATAAAATCTATTGTAGTCGATAAAAAATTAATTATAAATAAAAGAAGTTGTTCCATCTCTCAGTGCTTGGCTAAGCTAATGATGATTCTAGTTGAAAATGATGCTGATTCCAGTAGCTTACAATTTTAATAAAATATAGCTGGTAAATTGAATTATTATAATTTGGGAAATTCTTGCACAATAGAATACACAGATTTAAACAATTAAATAAGATTTAATAAACAATTCGTTGTTGTTAGACGTCACTGAATCTTATACCCTCCAACAAATTAAGATACTACTTATGTCTATGCAATTACCCATACACGATATTTTATCCTATGTCCATAGCATTTATGCAACTATTTATGCAATCATCTTATTTTTTTATAATAATCTGTTTTAAAAAACAATTTTTTATAAGAATGACTTTTGATACATCCACCTTACAACAGCTGAGTAAAAAATACGGTTCAGGAATAACAAAATATATATATATATATATTATATATATATATATATATATATATATATATATATATATATATATATATATTTTAATATCATTCAAATAATAAACTATAACATAATGCGTCCATAAAAAAAAAAAAAAAAAAAAAAAAAAAAAAAAAAAAAAAAAAAAAAAGTACGAGCGACATCGTTATGAAAATAATAATATAATGAGACTAAGAAAAGCTTTCGATATTGATATATCAGGGCATACTTTTGAACATGTAGAGAAATTTAAGTATTTAGGTTCTATTATAACTAGAAAAAATGAAATCCAGGAGGAAATAAAGTCTTAGTTAAAGGCACGAAATGCGTCTTATTATTCAGTTGCTAAATTACTTAGCTGGCGGCTTCTGTCTAAAAACTTATAAGGTTATAATTTAAAAAGCTATTATTCTTCCGACGGTCCTTTACGGATGCGAAACGTGGCCGCTTACTTTGAAGGGCTTAAGGTTTTCGAAAATGAGGTACTGCATAAAATATTTGGTCTGAAAAGAGATGAGGCCACTGGAGAGTTGAGAAGGTTGCACATCGCGTAATTGCGGAGCTTGTACCACGTGAATATAATTTTTTTTTTATTAGTTTCTTTATTTCCAGATCAGCTGCGTGAGCCATACATGGTTTTTAATATAAAATGAATAATTATTACAACTGGTAACAATAGAAAAAGTGGGGGTATAGTCTCATACACAAGACACCCCTAACGATAATAGATTTATAATTATTCCTAAAAATTGAATAATGAATTAAATTGATAACAAAACGAATGAATAAAAAAATACAAATTAAAGAAAAAAAAAAGATAAAAAAGAAAAGTAATGATTATACAAAATAATATGAAGTTTGCTGCAAGAATATATATTATAAAAGTAAAATCGATTTGTCTTAAAAAAAAAAAAATAATATATATATATATATATATATATATATATATATATAAAATTATTAAATTATATTTATATATACACACATATACATACATATATATGAATATAATTGAGTTGATAGCATTGCGGAGGGCTCAAATGGGCGAGTATAGTTGTTAAGTTCGGTAAGGAACGAATTCCGAGAAAGTTGGTACTCGCTGATCCGACAGGTAGGCGTCCGAAAGGTAGGTCGAAGCGTCGATAACGCTGATGGGGCTTGGGATTGAACGCTGATCATTGGACGAGACTTTGTTAACAGTATTTGGTGGTATCCGCATCGAACCTTCGGGTTCGGTACTCCAGTTATTATTATTATAAAAACTTTAGATTTTCTTTTCGATAAGAATGTCTTCTTGAATGACATGTTTGGTACATGTATCCATTACCTTTATAGGGCTAAAATTATTTTCTTAATCGCTACAAAACTTATCTTAATCAATTACTAATTATCTGATTAGCAATATAATGTTTTTATAACAACAATAGTTGTCATTAATCAAATAAAATCATTTGAAACACGGAATTATAGTATAAAAACTAAGAAATGTAGTTTTTTTTTATTAAAAAAAAGCTACATAAAGGAAAAGAAATCAAGATGATGAATGCATAAAAATAGACAAGTGACAGCTAAAGATAGGACACTTCAAGATTACATAATCATTTCACAGAACAATTTTATTCATTATAAATATCATTTTTCAAAAATGATATTTATAATGAATAAATTTAGACGATTTCAAATGGATTAATACCACGTTGAAACCGAGCCTAGAACGAATGCCCCATTTTGACCTCCCATTGACTATTTCTGCAATTATTGTAATCATTTAGCCGGAAGGTTGTTCGACTTGTGATATAGCATAATAAGTAATAAACCATCCCAACAGGACTGGATTCCAAAAAATATGGTAAAGGAACTAATTATACATCATTTAGGCATTACTCAATGATCTACAACAAAATGAAGGAAACAAAATTTTAAAAACATAAACTCCGATAGATGTCTGACCAACAAGCTTAAAATGGCTGGTGTTATTGAGATGCTGACAATCGAGTCAGAAAAATCAAATTTTACAAGACTATACAAAAAAAAAAAAACAACCATTATTTATACCGTTAAGAAAACCAAGCCAGAAAAAATTCAGAAACATCAATTTTTTTTCCCAAATACTTACTGAATTATATTATAGAATCAACGCTAATTTATATATCTAAAAATTAATCTGAACAAAAAATGAACACCAGTTTTGAGTTACTTAGACGTTTTATCAAGAGCCAATAAGTATAAAGTCATGTATAAAAGTCAAAAACACTGCAAAATATGGAAACCGTGTCATACTAATCGGCTTACGTCATTTATAGCTACACTAATATCTCAGTCGTGTGGTGACGCGCGTGTTGATAATAGCTTCAGCAAGTCCTATCGCATGTGAGCGCATTATTCCTTTCAAGGTGAGCCTTAGCAAAGTATAATATTTCATATAGTTATTTATTTAATCATATAGTGTTTTATAACAACAAATAAATAATTGTTAAAATTAAATTAGCTTTAGAGCAGAGATGGAGCATTTATCTGAATCTATATTTCATATACATATATAATTTTTTTTTAAGTTTAAGAACGTTAACAAAACGTGGTGTTCATATATCATTTATTTTTATGATAAATAACCATAATTTATTACTTTGGATGAGACATTATTCGAAATTTTGTAGGCTGTCTTGGGCAATACTTTAAACAAATAAAAGTGTGTAATAAATTAAAGAGGTCGAGCTAAATATAATGGTGACGTCCATCTTATTTGCATTTTACTGGGGTCTAATTATACATACATTCTGGGTTATTTGTTAATTTTTTCATTTTATTTGTATAAAAATAAATCGTCAATTTACATTAATTCAAACTCTCCATGAACAATTACAAATTATAGAAGTTATATTAGATATACAATTAATTCATTACTACTGATATCCTATAAATACATCCTACAAAAAATGTTACTTTATGAGACAAAAAATAATATAATAATTTAAATCATGTATAAGTCCTATCTACAGCGACTATATATGTATATGTATATGTATATATCTGACATTTTCAATATTTTAATATCTTTTCTGATTCTTGTGTATCACGTATAGATTTTAGACTAATTTACTAGTTTAACGATCAAACTTTTCACTTAACTATCAAACCCTCATTTACATGACTATTTTAAGACCAATCTGTAATCGAGCTTTCTGCTCTACTCGTATCCGATCTTTACACTCTAAATCCTTTTGTAAAATCGTCAATGCTCCTAACGTCACGATAAAACTCTGTAATAATCTTAATGTTCTTTATGTTGCTGACTTGACCCGAACCAGGTAATATTCCTTTCATGACAAACTCCATTCATACTCGACCCACTAATTTTTATCTTTGCTTTTAATTCCTTATAATTCCTCAAAGGGGTCGGAAAAGAAGATACCTACGCGTTATGTAATGTCATTCTTTAATGTAACTATCAAATATAAATAAAAGTTCAATTTTTTTTCTAAGCTCATTATTATTAACCAAAAAATTTAATTTTATTTTATTTAGTTTTTTAATTGAAATATAAAAACCAGTCTCAATGAGTACAGTAATAATAATGCTTTCATAATAATAATGCTTTCAATCTAATGAAAATGCAGAAACCTATGCAGAAAACATAGGTAAAGTTAAAAGTACAAATATATATATTTACAAGTTTGCATAACCCTGTACCAATTATTCGGAGGGAAAAGGGAACAAATCGCTCTTAAAAAAGCTTTAAAAAACCTCGAGGGATCACCACTGTGACCCACACTACCTCTTTCTCTTAGCAGCGCCATAGTTATCAATATATAATTTATCATTTTGGTTTTCTTAACGTTGTTTTTTAAATTATAATCTAATTAACACATCTGGAAATATGGGGTGTATCTCTTTAAACTGACAAGGACTTAGTAGCAGAACTTCTGTATTACGAATAAATCGTACCAACCTACTGTTGAGTGTATTCCACTCCATTGGATGCTGATAATAATGTTTAGAAAATAAAAATAGATATAATAACCTTTTAATTAAAAAAAGTAAACAAACGAAATGTTTAATCAAAAGCCATAAAGATAATAACCACTAGGTAACTTTCTAAAATGAAACGTTAAACAAAAAGCGAATTTCCTAAAGGGAGGCATTGCAAAACAATGGTTTATATATCGCGGAGAGCGGAGGAGTGGGTATTATGAAGGAGTTAGCCATGTGTAAACTTCAGCCTTTGTCTCTCAATCCATCAAAAGGATGTGGTCTTTCCCATTTTTTATTATTTTACAATCTAACAAAACAGGCTTCAGAGCGTTAATGAAACTTCGCTTTAGTGTGATTCTTTTTACGAATATATTTTATGAGGTTTGTATTAAATTTTAAAATCATATTTTACTTAATTATTGCAATGTTTTTTTTGTTTATTTAACGTCACTTTATGCTACTGTGGCTAATCAGACGATGCTACAGTGGGTATTCTAAATGTTGCCTATCTAGCCCATCTACGTATTTAATTAGGATAGGCATCTTTAACGAGTAACCGACATCACACAGGCTCGGGACCACCTTTTAACCTCCCCTCCGTAGGACGGCATAACTAATTATTGTAATAAAAATATCTTTTTTCATTTGTTTGTAAGTGTTTCAAATATTTTTTTTTCAAATAATTTTAGTAATTTATTTAATAAACTGATTCACGGACTGCATTGTAGAAGGTTCTTAGATTCTAGGTCTATGATATTCTATATTCTTGATCTAGTAAGATCTTCGTTTCGCTTAATGGTAAACTCTCTTGAGCGCCGATAGTGTTGATTATTTATAAATATACATATACACACTTACGATTTTTAAATTGAAGAGACCCTCTACATTGTACTGAAGGGTCCGAAAAAAATTATGGGACATATTGAATAAAATATTTTACAAGCTGTTCTTTGTAATTCGAATAACTTTCCTTGACATGATAAATATTTTAATCTAACCATGGTTACTAAAGTAGAATAAACAAGTTACAGTTACTACACAAATACAGCTGCTTCAGATGACGAACGACCATTCTACCTAAAATTTAAAAAATACTGGCCTTAGATAGGAATTAATATACAGAGTTCAAACCGGAAAATAACCCTAAGAATTTTTAAAGAGAGTAAAAAATCGTTATGACGTCCTTCAGAGGTGAAGTAAACTGGTGGACCCGAACCTGTGCTTTGTCAGGTACTTATTAAAGATCCCTATCCTAATTAAACCTGGTTAGGGAAAATTTAGGACTCTCAGCATCGTCCGATTAGCCACAGAGGCATAAAGGGACGTTAAATGAATAAATAAAAACATATTTAGCAGCTGGGAGATTCAGGTTAGAAAAAAAAACATGTATTGAACTACTAATTGTTTTACCAAAGTTTTGACCCCCATTCTAGGTCATTTTTAGGACAAAGGAAGGCTGTATTTCTTGAAGAAGCTCTTATGATAAGTTGGTCGAAAGGTTGGCAAAACAATAAATAATTTAGACTATTGGGTTTGTTTTTCTAACCGCCATCCGAACTAATCGCTTCCTTTAAAAAATAAAAACTGTAAAGCAATAATAATGAACAATAAAGCACGATAAAAAAGCAACTGTATAAGTAATGTAATTATCCATAAGATTATTTAACCAAAACTCGACTTGTATAGATAAAACACACTTAAATCTTCTGGAACTACGGTAGGAAGAGGTATAGCGCCAGACAAGCAGGCGCAGGTAAATATTTGAACTTGAACCATAGAACAAAAAAAAAACTCGAAAGGCCAAACTATTCTAAAAAGAAGCAGTACCCCGATTTGTAAACAGCAGTTAATTAGAAGTAAGCCAAACAAGCCTAAACTGATTAACAAGCCTCCACTCTCACTTAGGGGCTCTCCGCTAACCGAAGGGTAGAACCCCGCCTGCCTCGCATAGTTCCTCATTTCTTCGGTAATGAAGGGTCTAATATTTAAAGGAAAACAAAAATTATATATAATCACCCATCTGCTCCGTGGTCTTGCATGTATATGAGTCGTTTAGCAGTCACCGTGTAACTGTTTCTTCATACATAGTTTGTAATTAAAAAGCCTATTCGATAAAACACGTAACGCAACGTAGAAAAAAATAAAGGGTGAGGAGGATTACTAAAAAACATATTTTATTATTATACTAATTGTATGAATTCTGTAGCAATATTATTATTGTCCATTGTGACAAAAAGTAATATATCAGAATAAATAAATTCAATTTAAAAAAAGATTACTATATTATATACGACATATTTTAAATTATAAACAATTTTTCTCTTAAATATACTAAAAATTAAATAGTTAACCGTATATTATAACCAGTAAAGACACCTCAACCATCGTTCGGGCAGCAGAAAGTAAATTATTACAAAATTTTGTACTTCGCAGAGACCATTATTTGATTACAGCACTCAGTACTTTTTTTTTAGTATTTGCCCATCACTGCTATAATACTATTATATTATTATACTATTAATATTATTATATTACTATAAAACCACCGAATTCGATTAGCAAACATAATATTAGCTAAGATTAGTCAAAATCTAGTAGAACTACAATCAGAAAAGTTCCTTAGATGAAAGCTACTTTGAGAGAATTATATTTTGTTCAAACAAAAACTATGATATCCTTATATAACAGGGAATCATCATCGAATAAAATTAAATACAATTGTTTGTCGTATGGAGCCGTAAGATTCAATTAATCAACACTTATTAGCTACTCAATTCCATCAGAAACAAAACCTCTTAAAATCGGTCACAACACAAGATTAGGTTGTTAATATTTTAGGAATATATTAATTTATAATTTAGTTATAAACATCGTAAGCATGAACTGCACTTTACAAGAAGAGTCACACAAAGTGACTAAAGAGGAAAAAAAACATAATAGGGCCAATCTAATACCCTACAATATCTACTAAATGCTAAGCAACAACCAATAGAACTGAGATGCTGTAACATAATAAGTTAAAATTACTTCTACGTCAAATTTCTTCCACAAAAAATCTGCCTTTGGATCCACCACTGATTAATGCTGATTCAAATGCAGACTAGGTGTCTACTACTAATTTCCTTCACTGTTCTACAGCCATCCGAATGTCAATGACCACCGGAAAAACGAAAAGGATATAAAGATAAAAGAGAGAAGAAATAAAAGAAAAGACAGGGGCCACATTGTTCGCCCCAGTTCTCAAGTAGGCATTCGAGAAAAAGGGACCATTTCCCTGAATAATTCGGTTATGGCTCGGAGAGAGACAATACAGATGTTGGAAATCCCTTCAGAATATAAGATGGAGGCAGTTGGCAGTTAAAACTAACTGCAATGAGCCGATCCCTTGGCTTCTTAAATATTTATTAGATTGAATGAAAGGAATAAAAGCTCCCTTCGGGCTGAATATCAATGTGCCTCTGCCATAACGCTAACTTCCCAGTCTCGCCCGGCGTTCAATTTCAAACATGAAGAATAAAATTTCAAATAAGTGTAATACTCTACCAGCAAAAAAATTCTGATTTAGCTGTATTGTAAAATATATTTTTCACGTAAACTTCTCGTGAAGGTTATTGAACCACAATCAAGAGAACTTCAGATAGAGGTATTAAAGTTCAAAAAACAAATTTTAATAAAAATATAGCTCATGTTTTAGTTGTATTTATTCTTCTTACTTTGCAATATATGCAATACGGGTTATGGAAACATTAATTTGCCTACTAGGCCAGCAAGTTACAGTAGCCAATTAGCTTAATTTAAGTAAATGTTTTATTTACTAATCTCCTCCAATGCCTGCAAATCCTCCGGCTGGCTTGTCTTCTTCCAATGTTAAAATGAGATTTCCACCCGTACACAAACTCTTTGAAGTACGGGTAGTCGTTTTCCGTCATCAGCTGAGGAAAATCGTCCTCTGGGAGGCGGTGCGTTAACAAAACATGTTCGGCTGACTCCAGGACAACACAGTTAGGACATGAGGGTCGATATCTATCCCAAATCCAGAAAGCTTTGCCCTGAAGCCCTTATGCCTCGTGAGAAATTGCGATACCCAATAGTCCATGTTTTAGCTGTCTATTTCGATCTGTATTTGCTAATAACAAATATATACACATGGAAGTAGGGAAAGAGAGTCTGATGGGGGCCGCAGTTTACACTTAAAGAAATAAACATGTTTAAGTGACAGGGATTGAAAAAGAAACAAACAAAAAAATCTCATATTTTCGACCAACTTGCTTCTTCCCATCAAATACTGGATGTAGTCAGGATTCTTAGGAAATCGAATCACAAGACAATTGAATAGACGGGATTCATAGGTCGGAAGGATATGAGAGTAACTGAAAAGAGGAGCAATAGAGGTCCATTTAGAAGAGGAAATGGATATGAAAGACCTCTCGAAAGCTGTGGTTGGATGGCACGTAAAATACAAATCAGAAGGCCGCGCATGAGTGTTGTTGCGGTAGTAAATCAAGGATTCGAATTGTAGGATATGTAAGACATACAATAATCGACGTGATTGGTTAACTTGTAAAAGGAAGGATGCCATGAAGTAAGGATAAAACCACTTAAACTCTTTGTAAAGTCGATTGATAGAAGTTTCTATGGAGGTCCCAAAGATGAATCGAACTAAGCAATTAAATAATCTTTTTAATTTTTCTGCCAGATTTCTACTGGCACCCTCAAAACTACGTACTGCTATAATCAAAGTGGAAGAATAAAGTAAGATTTTGATTTTGGTAAGATGGAAGCTATGGACAACGGTATCGAATGCTTTGTAAAATGAGGATGGTCCTGAGTACAGCCGAATCACCCATACGTGCAACGTTCCCGGCCCATAGCCAATGTCGTACTATCTTGATAAACTTCACCAAGACTACATCCTTGTAAAGGACAGCGAGTTCAGCATTTGCCCTTCTTTTCCAAATTCCAGCCTTTCTAACAGAATCAAAAATACTTCTCGAGATTGATCGTTTCCAAGATCAGAAATCTATTTTCATCTTGCTTCTTAAAGGCCCAGGCTTCTGATCCATAAGTTGAAAAGGGCGTACCAACGTTTTTGGAGAGAGTGGACATAGTTCTGTTAGAGAGGCTTCGAAAGGCCCTAACGAAATACAGATTGGTCAATGGAAGATATGTTTTCGAAGGTAGGTAGTGCATATAATTGATAATAAACTCCTTTAATAATCTTCAATATTAAATGTATCCTTAGGCCATTTTTATAAATAAAAGTTAGTTAACTGAAATAGTTACCCGCATGTTGAGTAGAAAGTGGGATTCGATGAAATTAATATGCTACCATCTTGATACATATGCTTTAAATACATGATAATGTCACAAAAACTCAAAGATAAACGATATCAACCAGAAGAGAAACACAATAAATGTGACTGTAGATAGACGAAAAAAGGACCAAAGTTGTTTCTCCATTGTGTAGCGCTGAGCAGAGCGTAGATATTGTTATCATTTCGACGCACAATAATTCTTCGGTAGGTGACTTGGTTTTGTTAACTTTTATTAAGATGAATAAATAACTTTTCAAATGTCATTCAAGAGAACTTCAATTCAAGTTGAAGTTGACCCAAGATTATTCCAGCCCATCACAGGTACTGAATAGTTTTCGAACAGAACTGAAAGAAGTTAAAGAAAACTCCCCAACTCCGGCCGCAGTTCTATTCATTATCTAAGAAGGCAAATGGCGACAAGTTCTTGACTAACAGCCCAATGGTTAAACGCGCCCCCTAACTTGGCACAACTTGTTCCTCACTTCTTTTCTCTTAAGAGCGATCTTTCCATTTCGCTTCAACTGCTTTCTAAGTTGCCCTGTACTAGGGAGTGATCTTTTATAAGAAATATTAGTACAGAAGAAAATTCAATTTGTGTAAGACTTAGAAACGTAAATAAGAAAATTTATTTTAGTAAATTATCGATCAAAAAATAAAATAAACATAAATCAGAAGAGCAAAGGGCATAGAACTGCGGAGTAACTACGTTACTTAGGATAGTTTCAAGCGTTTTACCTGTTATGGTAAATTTAGGACTTTGTATGCATTTTCGATGAGAGATATGAAGACTCTGATGTTTGATACAAGAAGGTTAACACTTTTGTTGGATACTGGATGTAATTTACGTTGTATTACTAACTAGTGTTTCGACGAAAGAAGGATGGCAAAAGAAGAAACCGACAAAGACGACAAAATTCGAATTTTTAGGGTCTGGAAGAAATTAAAAACATGTGATCGGAAAACCAGAAAGGAGATATAATAGAAATAAAAAATATTGTGAAAAAACAAAAACTATTCTTTGGAGTTACAATATCGACTTTCAAGCCCTACCTGTAAGACTATTTCAATCAGAATAAAACCTACATGATATAAAAGCACATTATATTTTACATCAATATAGCGAGTTTACTCAAAATCGTTAGAGCCGTTTTTGAGAAAATAGTTAAAAGGTGCAAAATGCATGGTATAAAGTGGCTCTTCAGGTAAGCCGATTATGATGAAGAAGTTGCTGTAACATCACGGTTGTTTCGTAAGACTTTTCCTGTTTGCTCTAGACTTAACACACACACAGACCTTTTTTCGGGACTTGGTCATTTGGACACAGGAGACCCTAAAACGTGTATTGCCATCGAAAACTGGGAATTCGAAATTTTCACGGTCTCAATTCTTTCCCTTTTCATATTTCATATTCATTTCATAAATAGGTACAATATAGATTTACCAAGTAAATGAAATTACAAAAATACTTACATTGAAATTGGTGTTAGTCCATAATTATCTCCAAAGACAAAAAAAAACCTGTACCACTACAACCCATGGAGGGTCTTGGGCTCAGTACATATAGAGATTCGTACTGTTTCAAGGCCAACGGCAGTGAAATGAGGTGATTAGGCCTTTAATTTGGATACCCAATTTATAGAGGCTGGGTCTGCCCCAGGAGGATCTCCATACCCTAGGGTCGCCCCCCGACTGAATTAACAGAATAAATAATATTCTGCCATAGCCGGGATTCGAACCCAGGACCTTGAGCACAGCAGACTAGCACTCTATCCACTAGACCACGCCGCTCCTCCAAGACCTAATGTTTAGTTAAAAAGATCCGTTTCTTCTCCGGAAATTTAATACTTATGAAGTATAAAACTTAGTAGTTTTTTTTTTTTTTTGTTAATTTAACAGGTATTTGAGTTAATAAACTCTTAATTTAATATTATGTGCGAATTTTATACTACACTAGCTGTAAACCCGAAGCTTTGCTTGTGAACACTCTATATTGTGTTGAAAATGAATATAAAATTTTTAGATTTGATTTAATGTAAGATTCAATGGACGCGCCAGTTTCCTATTTCTCCTGAGATATTATGCACGTATGGTAAACCTAATCTTGATAAAATACCTAATAGGAATAGTTATAAAGAAAATGGATGAAGGAAAATAATGCTGAGGATTTAGGTAAGGACAGGAAGATTATTCGAGCCCTGAAGATATAGGTCCCTCTGTCGGCAGATAAGAATCGGGACGTTTTGGCTAAAAAGCTGCCTGACACAGCCTTATACACTTCCTCTCAGCACTTTACTTCCGCCTGGCTCCACGTATAGGAACATCTTCCTCCTCCGACCATGAATGAAATTTCTCCATTACTTTTTTTATTCTTAGCGAATCCATAAAGAAGCGCAAAAATCATGAAGCTTTTCTTACTGTGTCCATTATATGATTTATTTATCATATACCTATATACCATTTAAGGTCATGCTGGTTCGGTGTATATAAACTATGTATTCGTCTATGTATGTAACTATGTAAGCGTAGCTGAGTCAGCCGCATCAATGATTTTGTAAGCCTGTGGTAACTGTGAGGGCACTAAAGCCACATACTCTCAGGATATGCATGAGTGAAGAAGCTGGCCATTGCCAACACTCCAATAGGTTATAGTCTGTGAGCCAGCAACGAAAAATGCAACCCATTTTACCAAACATTTTATTATGTTTTATGCATAGCATCTATAAAATAAACGTCTGCCAAATCAAATCGGGTGTATTACAAAGTGACGGCCATTCAAAAAGGGACTACAAAAAAAAATCTGAATCATTTGACCACGATTTTCTTTTTGGCCTCATAATACTAGGGGATAATATGAATCAAAGGACGCTATTCTGCCATCCACATTTGGGTGGGAAGCCGCGGTAGACGCGTTTTTAGAGACAGAAATTCTGAACCATGTAACCATTCCACTGAAAGATTTCTATTACTACTCAAATCAAAGCTACTTTTATGCCTCGTAAAGTAGTTCATAACCATTATATTGTTAGGAACAGCCGTTAGAATGATATCAACCAAATAAATGACAAATATAAGAAGTTTCTCGGTTTTCGTTTTTTTGTGAGAACCATGAATTAATATATTATATATTATATATATATATATATATATATATCCTCGTCCACTGCCGTTTTAACCTACAAAGAGAGTTCAAGGAATGGTTGTAACTATATAGAGAATGTCATTATTACAGAAAAATCAAATGAAAGTTAAACCAACTTTCAATATTTAGAAAAACGAATACAAACAAAAATATGTATTCAAATCACTTAAGTAAAATTAAATATAATATATTGTTTGAAGCCATAAATTTGATGCCTGCTTATCTTATTGTTAATTAAATTTCTAGTCAATAAATAATGGATAATTGAGCATATAAAAATATATGGACGTAAACATTTCAAAGATGATGAAAGGAAGGTATTATGTGCTTTTTTAAAAGTTCCAATTAAGAAAACTTCCAAAAAAATTAAAAAAGAAAAGTAACTAAATCAAATATGGATATTAGCACCAACCATATGAGCAACAATTTCTCGAATTTGAAGAAAAAAATAGATGGACTTTTGGATAAACACTTTATATCTTGAAAATGGGGAAACAACCCGAAACGTCGACTTGAATAAAAAAATGTTAAAGGACTAAAGAAATAAAAGGTTTAGATGATGAATGGAAGGTATTATGTGCTTTTTTAAAAGTTTCCAATTAAGAAAACTTCCAAAAAAATTAAAAAAGAAAGTAACTAAATCAAATTAGGATATTAGCACCAACCATATGAGCAACAATTTCTCGAATTTGAAGAAAAAAATAGATGGACTTTTGGATAAACACTTTATATCTTGAAAATGGGGAAACAAACCCCGAAACGTCGACTTGAATAAAAAAATGTTAAAGGACTAAAGAAATAAAAGGTTTAGATGATGAATGGAAGGTATTATGTGCTTTTTTAAAAGTAAACATTTCATATTAAGGACGAAGACCTAATAACGATCAAAGTATCAAAATTAAGTTATGTTGATGGAAGGTGATTAAAGGAAGGGATCCAGCAGGGCAGTTTACACAGCCCCCTTTTGTTCTAACTACTGCCTCAACTGGCCACCGTGCGAGAAGCCACCGCTTCCGGCCTCCTGCGGTGTTCAGGAAAAAAATAGGGGCTTCCTTGTGGACTCTTTTCATAATTCTTCTCAGAGGCCACCAATTTAGCTCCTTGGAATAATTTCACGTGAGAAAAATCTTTTAAAAAGAAAAACGAGTTTCTTTATTGAGGTTGGGCATCCTGAATCATTCTATCGTATCTTCCTATCGACATAAAACAAGAGACTATAATTTTAATTAACGATCAATAATTTAGTTATAAATGAATAATTGGTGAAACGAAAAACGTTTGAAATATAATCATAAGTTAACAGGAATCGTAACTTATTTTAAATTATCCTAGTTTACAAAGCAAGAACGTAAGCAGAATTTTCGATAAGGGAGAGGGGAGCTGACCAATTAGACGGAAATCGTTAGAGAGAGGGTTAGAAATATTAATTTTTTTCTAATCCCCATCTATTTACAATTTTACAAACTTTACTGTTAAATCCATACCTGTCAAGCACATAAGCATGAGATCAGTGGACTGTCTGTCGGATAAGTAACATATAAAAGACTCATCAGCCATGAGGAAGAAACAGCAATACCAGCGTTATCTCTGATTGTTATTTGTTCTAAAAGACAATTACAAAAGATCTCTCATTTATGGCCTTTTCAGTCTTCTGGTGAAGTCGGGGATAATGGTCGTTGCCATTATTACTCTCAGAGGATTGTAAAGTCCATGTAATTTGTCATGAAATCAAGTGAATTCTTATGTATTTGCTGAACATTGCTTTTCTAAGTCAGTATGTTAAGTTATATTAAAAAAAAGAAAACATTACTTGCTTATTAAGTATTTCTGATTGAAATGGTTGAAGTCTTAATAAATGAGTACTTTTTGCAGTCCCAAACATTTGAGAGTCATAAGAAAAAACGCTTTAAAATATTAAACAATGATTTATTATTTCAAAATAACTATATTAGGGTATAGCTGTACAAAGGCAATCGACTAATATGAAAAGCAATAAATAATTCAAAGGAAATTGGTCTATCAACACTTTGCTAATTTCAAAACTGTATATCTCAGATATTCATAAACCAATTTCATTGATTCTTTTTTCGTTTTATAGAAAACTTAATTCTCTATCAAATAGCCCTGACAATATTGTTTTTTAATTTTTTGTATTCATTTATTTATTAGAACAGTGGTCAAACGGATTGTTTTTTAAATTTATTATTCGGATTCTACGGATCTTCTATGTAACCTACCTACGCCGATGTCCCTGGGTCGACTGTATGAAAACCTTAACTGCTACTTTTGCTACTCAATATAAACTTAAGAAAATTATTGAATAGAGAATAAGTCACTTTCTAATTATAACTATTTATATATATATATATATATATATATATATATATATATATATATATATATATGTATACATTGCTATGCTTTTTAGCGGGGGAAAAATTACGTAGAAAAATATTTCTTCTGTTTTATCCTTCAGTTGGTTATCGCATTCTTTCCTATAACATATCTACATATCTATTTATAAATGCCAACAAGCCCTATAATTTTATAATAATTTTGCATTGACCTAGTGAGTTTAATCAAAATCTGTTTTTGAGAAAATCGTAATAAGGTGTAAAATGCATGGTGTAAAGTAGTACTCCAGGTCAGCTAATCTTGCTAAATATTTTCCTGTAACATCTGAGGTATATATTTGTCTTAAATATGAAATTTCAGTTCCGTACGATTTCTCTATTTTGGCGAGACTTGGTTATTTAACTCGGGGTACCCTAAAACAAGTATTTCCGTTTAATACTCGAATTCAAAAATTTTCACAACCTCAATACTTTCCCTTTCTAAATACTTCTTATATAGGTAGGTAAAAGCTAAAATAATACAATTTAGTATAACATAACCACACGATTTGTTTATACTATACTATGCATCTGTCCTGTCAGGGACAATCTATAAAACCAAACATAGCATGAAAGGCAGACAATATTCGACCCAAGGAGACAGATTGAAGGTTGAATTGATGTGCGTCACCACTGTCCCCCAGACGCCATATGCGTGGGGGAATCACCCATTGAGTGGACTAACGAATTTGTCACTCCCCTACAGGACAAATCATTACGACCAACAGGGCGATAATAGTTTTCCAATCCGAGGTTATCCGGTCGTGGGCAACTTTAAGCGAAGTGACAGTTTTTAAATAAACTGTATATTATACAGTTGGATGTGGGATGTGGGAAAATAAAAATTATTTTTTTAATAAAATGTAAATTTTATTTTTTACTGTTTTAACAACTTATTTTTCCAAATTATTGCCCTTTTCCTATGACTTTTTAATAATATAATATGGATATAGTACTTTTGGAAATGAAAAGTGGATATAGTGCTTTTGTAAAGAATTATAAGGGATATAGTACTTTTTGGAAGAATATAATATAAGAGATAACAGTCATCATAACCTTTCTCATACAACATTACTCATAACTAACGTCTTCATAATTTTAAGTACTAACTTATGTATATTTTCCTATTCTCGCTAATTTGTCCTTGTTTTTTCTTGTTTTCCTTGATTTTGCTGTTTATTCTTCATACAGAAAGCGAATATCCAAAAGCGGGCCTTTTGTTTATTTTTGGCATTTTCTTATTATAATATATATAGCATATAGATATATTACGGGATTAGGTGCTCCTGCCGTATGATAGGAAATTTAGTACCTTTTGGAAGGAAATGAAAGGAAAGGTTATATCTGTTTACAAAGGATAGGGATCTTAAACGAGTACCTTCGCTTTATTTCGATTTGATCTGAATACATGGAAAATATTTGGAAAAAAAAGATAACATTTTATTTACTTTAGTTACCGTTCATCATGTATTTAATTTATTTATATAATTTGTTACTACATATAATTGTAAAATTTTTGTTTAATGTAATTTGATTTTACCATTGTTTAGTTTGTAAATATTGTATGAATGACATCTTATAGCACTATTATTATTGTCTAGTTGAGACAAATTGTAATATATTTAAATAAAAAGTTTGAAAAAAAAATATCGATTATACATTGATGTGTACTAGCAATATTATAACCTTTTGAATTGAAAGACATTTTTTAAAAAAATTATTTTATGCTCCTGTGGCTTATCGGACGATGCTATAGTGGGAGTTCTAAGTCATCAATTTCAGGCTTAATTACGAAGAGGAATTTTTAACGAGTACCTCACATCACACATGATCGAGACCACCATTTTACGTACCTTCCGAAGGACTGTATAAACAAGGATTTTTGACTCCTTTAAAAATTCCTATGGCCATAGACCTTGAGCCGTCCATCTGTTATCTCGCTAGCCACTACACTTATCACAACATAAAATACATGTTTTTATAATGAGTATACTACAACAGGTTTTATGTTAACTTTATCTATTTTTTAGTAATATTGTAAGAGTTTTGTAAATAATACTTTTATTATTATCCGACTAATTTAAAATAGTCCCTCCCTCCTCTCCTGCTACTATCGTGAGAGAGTGATTAACTTACTTCACTAACATTTCTCTGTCATAGTGCAGCTCGGTCTTTTAGAAAACGACAATTAGTAATAACATAGTAAGTTTAGTAAAGCACCGGTTAATATTCACAACACTTTTAAAGTAGATTTCTAAACTCCTCATAAAAATGCTGTATTTTCCTCTTATTACTTGGTTCAGTACCTAGCATAAAAAAGGAATCTTATCATTATCATTTTAGAAGGCTTAACCAGTCCAAATTCTTTGTACATTTAAAAAAATAACTAAAATAAGGAGAACTGTTTAAATCAATCTGAATTATTTTTTACTGCCTATATATGTTTTGAGCTATAATTTAATTGATAATTTAATTTGTTCTCTTAATTACACATAATTTAATAAAAGTCGATATTTATCGACAAAATAAGAAAACATAACATATCCGAATAGTCAGTAGGTAGACTATTAATTTCTAAGCGTTATTTAACTTAGGATTATTTTATCCTGGTCAATTAACATTTAAAATATTACTCTAAGAGTTACTCTAAACATTGAAATAGTCTACCGCGTCAAAATAAAACTTTAAATAATTTTCTAAATCAACATTATAGCTAACTTCGAATTTTTATTCATAAAGTGAATTTATATAGGTAAAACATTGTCACCCCTTTCTTCCCTAACAGAGATATTACTTTAAAATACTTTGATGGAATATAAATCGGCCCAATAAATTTAATACTTTATAACCGCCGGGTTTGACAACTACAACACCCAGACCCAACGACTTAACAACCAGTTTTTTATCAGAGGCCACTTAGGAGTGGAGTGGCAAAGCTTTCCTCCCACATCTTAATCGATTCAAGGAATTCTCTTATCGAGGATTTCTAAAACCCATTTCCTTAAATAATCTCTGCTGGAGAAGACACTCCATAAAAATTCCAAAATCAGGGAGATCAATTGCTCCAAAATATAGGTATTTCCGGTGCATTTAAAATTTACAAAAACGTGTGTCTACTTTGTTTTTGTTTACACTTAAATTAAACCCCTAAAAGTATGATCAAATGATAATGTTAATTTCTACGATTGAAAAATAATTACATACTATTAACATAAAATAACTACAACACAATAAAAAAACCGAAGAATTACGCAGCGGAAACGCTAACTTTGGGAAAGGAGAATATAGACTAAGAAGCAACAAATAAATTTACCGAAACCATGAGCCGATAGATGAAACCATTAGAAAGAGATGATTAAAATATTTCCAGCACGTTTGGAGAATGGAAGGAAACAGGATAGTTAAGAAGTTAGTCCAAAAACTGTCTGAAAGGCTAAGGAAGTAAAACAAGATCTTGAACAAGCTGGAATCAACATTAAAGAAATAACGAACAGAAAAATATTTGGAGAACAAACAAATCATATAGGGTTGTTTCTATGTTTAACACAATAAGGTAAGAATGGGACCAGCAGTTTTCTGAAAAGATGAAGGCTTCTTCGGAAAAAAGAAGAACAAACAAGAAATAGTTTGTTTTTTTTTGTTCGATTTTAGGGCGTACAACAGGGCGTACAACATTGGTCATCGACACCCGAAAAAATAAGAAATTGAAATGTGCTTCAAATTGATCTACCATCGTGATCTCCAAATGGTCTAATCGAATAAATAACATAAAATAAATCGCTTCTTCACTACACAGTCTCATTTAATTAAAATCCTCAGTCCACTTGCTGAACGCCATTTCCAACACACAGAACTAACGTCTTTGATCGACCCTTTCTTGTCCGTTCACTGTAATCTGAAATTCCATTTCTTCCAATACGCATTGCGCCCTACATTCACTTAATTATCTACATTTAAATTTCTACTTTTCCAATACCTATGATCGAAATTAAAAGCACTTATTTATTATAATGACCAATCTCTTTCATTCTTTTTAGTTTAAACTTCTTGTTCTTCTCTTTCTATTGTTGTATTTGTTTATAAATGTTTTTCTCACACTCCTTTACCTTTGTAAATAATAAAATCAATTTAATGTATTCTGACCAGATATGTTAGCTTTGTAAGTAACATTTCTGTTATTTTTCAGGGACTAATCCTATAATAAAATAATTTTCTGTTCTATTTATAAATACCACTATAATTAGATGGAATTTGGAAGATTGCAATTGCAACATCCAGGAAGCTCTTAAATTGCTTTTTTCCTCTAATCGCTAATTAACCACAAATGTACACCACGTGTCAAGTCTGCCATATTATTTTGACAGTGTTGAATCAATACTATATTTCACAAATATACAGAACTAATTTCTGTATAAGTAAAAACATATTTCTTTTATCTTATTAACATTTGATTTGTGTTAAGACAAATAAAAAACATCTGAAAAAAAAAATTTAAAAATACTTCATTGGTCTTGTCTCTGAGAGAAAAATTGTTGAGTGTTTTGGAATTGATGCATGAAATTTGAGGGGAAAAAAAGGGGGCTGGAAAAAAAGGTATATATTTTTTCAATAATGTATTTCTGTAGTTAAAAAGAAAAACCAAAATTACATTTCCACCTCTCTCTCATAATATGAGGTTTCGCGTTTCAAAGTTTCCGTTACAAAAAACAAAATATTTTATATTTTTGTTTACATATCCTTTTTGTTTAAGTTCAAAAAAGTAAAAATTGTATCTAATAAAATTATGAGCGATTTCGAATAAAGAATAAACTGTATTATTCTTCAAATTGGCATAATTCTTAATATTTATAATTTAATGGTAAACATAAAAAATTAAAAAAAAATAATCTAAAAAATCTATTCCAATTTATATTTGTTAATCATAAAAGGCAACAGATATTGTTTTCGGTTAATTAAAACGTTTGGATTATTTTTCTATTTGAAAGAATAAAAAAATATAAAGTGATCTCTAATCGCTGAAAAATATGACTTTTGTCGCCAAGTTATTGTAAAAAAAACAAAAAATGAATTCATGAAATCGGATAAGTTTGTTGGTTAATTTAACGTCACTTTATGCTACTGTGGTTAATCGGACTATACTACAGTGAGTCCTTAATTTTGCCTATCCAGGTTTAATAAGCATAAAGATGCCTCGAAGGACGGCATAACTAAGGATTTTTTACTCACATTATAAATCCTAGGAGCTCCTGCGGGTTTGAACACGTGACCTTTGGCATAGAAGGCTGTTATGCTAGCCACCCTGCTACTGATGATCTCGGATAAGTATTATTTAACAGGGAATGGGATAAGTATTAGCCGAGATAAAGCGTTTTGAAATTCAATAGAGCGATTCGTAAATTATAATTCCCCACAACATGATGTTGTAAATAGTTTACCATTCAAAGTTATTTCATTACTCAAAACTTTACATCCTTCTGAACATATATGATTCCTCATTTAAATGATAAGTTAACTTTTTGCACATTTAAGTATAATGGAATTTAAAAAACGATAAGTAGTGTGAAAGGTCTCATAATTCTATTTTGACATTTTCCTATAGAAGATTTTTAAAAAATCATTAAAATCGTGGATATATTTGATAGAAGTTTTGAACTTGAAATTAGTATTACCAATTTCCCTAAATATACATTGACCGTGAAATTGGTTTGCTTATCATATGCTCTTAGAATAATTGAATACTGTACATATAAGTTAATTGCCCTCACAACTAGGTAAATTGCAATAACATAATATAACTATTAGGAAATTATGACTCATTGAGTGTTTGTAAACTGAAAAGGAAAAAACTAAAAATCACTCGATAAGACGCCACAAATTATTGAAACTTGGTAAAGAATTATTTTAAAGTAAAAGTCATTCAAGTTATGCCACTGACTTCTTCTTGGATCAAAAGCACTCCGATAAATAATGTTTCAGCTTTTATGAATTGATAAAAAAGAACAAGAAGTTAATCTTGAATCAGTTTTTATATTTCTCAATCCATTAAATGTGCAGAAAGATCTCTGAATACCTCGGTAAGAAAAAAAAAGCTGATGTAGTCAATTAAAATAAAAAGACCGGGAAGAAAGAGGAGAGGTTAAGAAAAATGTGCAGTATAAATCATATCAAAATGGCAATAAAGCAGCATAGATTAAATAAAAATGCAAACGTATGGGCCTTAAAAGAAGAAAGGACTGAGGTTATTTATGTAACTGTCCATTATATCCATATCAGAAAGGGAGGGACTTACATATTAGGCGCACAAAGGGTCTCATAGAGGTACCGTGAGGAATATTCTGCCTCCTAACACTCTCCACACCATCTTAATTGAACTTCGAGTGGGCATAAATATTGACTTTGAAAAGACTTCAAAGATCACTCTGAGGTAGAAAGATACTCGCCAATTTATTTCTTCGGTTCTTGTTTATTTTCCACTTCAGGAAAACAGATAGGATTGAAGTATCTTTATAAAAGTATTTTTTAAAAACGTCATACCTGATGATGAAGATTCTGAAAAATCTTTGAAGGGTTTGATGGAATCATTATTTAGTCAGAATACATAGCAACAATAAATTATTTTTTTAGTATTGATGGTTTGAGTATAACAAATTATAAAGTAAATAGAGGCTGCATCTCAATAAGTAAGTATATTGATTTACTTTCAATTCGCCATTTAATGATAAAATAAGGAATTAGGGAAAATTTAAAATATAACTGAAATAATATTGCGTGGACTTAAAACAGCTTTGAAAAATATTCTGCTGATGGACAAGTAATTTATTGAAAACGTTATTACTAATAAAGTTAGGTTAAGGAAATTTTTGTTATTGGTTGTTCATTTAACGTCTTCATTTAGCTAATGAAGGAAATCGGACGATGCTACAGTAAGACACTTAAATTTGGCGTATCCGGAAATAATTGGGATAAGGATCTTTAACGAGTACCTAAATCAAACAGGCTCGGAACCACCATTTTACGTCCTCTCCCAAAGGAAGGTATTTTTACTTCCTTAAAAAATCTTAGTCATCAGCCGGGATTGAACCAGCGACTCTGGACATAGAAGCCTTCTATGCTAGCCACTACACCTCATATCACCCCAGAAATCTTTTTTTAAAGTAGACATGGAGGATCCAAGCGGTGATTTAGGATGACATAGACATTCAACCTTCAAGTTAGATATCTCTTTATTTCAATAGTTTATTGAAATAATACAATCTGCTAAAAATCAATGGCAATGAGTATTAGTGTTTGAAAAAAAACACTATTCACTCCATAAGAACTATAAATGTAAAGAAAGAAGAAGTGATAAGTGAAAGAAAGTTTATTCATTTACATTGTTTGTTCTCCATTGCTTTTTGCCAGCTGCGAAAAAAAAATTGCAATAAGGAAATAAGATAACTACCAAAAGTCGATTAATTCAAGGCATCTCTAGGCCACCGCCTAAAAGTCATCGGGGTGGGTTGTACGGGTCGGTGTTGGATTTAAGTGTTTGGGCCGATGGGTTCATGTTTTAAATCAGTTTGAATTTGAATTAAACCTGTGGCTTTGTCTGAAACTGTGATTACGTCTAAGTCCTTGTGAAGTAATTCGTTGGTTACATAAAACGTTACATTTTTAATAAGAAAGCTAAATTCGATAAAAGGAAGTCGATTTATTTTAAAAATAAAATACAATAAAACTCAAGCCACAGCAAAAAAATGACATCCGTCACAGTTCCATTCTTACCACAACAAAAAAATGTCAATCTGGAGACTCCTTTGAAATAATATTATGAACAATTTGTGCTCTACTTGAATAGCAGAACTACTCATCCAAAATGTCGAATCATTCATCCAAAAAGAAAAAAAAAATAACTGCCGCTGCAGAATGGTTCTGAAAAAAAGAAGTTGAGTTATTTTCACTAAGTGAAGAGGGAGCACTCGGTATTATTATAACTAGTCCTATTTACATAGTGGTCGGGACCTGATGACGGTGCAGGTAGCTCACGAAAGGTCCCTGTTTACGCCTCACAGCTGCTAATTACAATCACAATGCAACATTTGGTTTCCTCAACACCCCTCCTCCGCCACTTGAGATATCTTCGAATCACCTCCTTCGTGAGAGGACCACCCACGCCGGACCTTTAGAATATCTGATTATAAATCCATATTGATGTCCAGTTAGAAGTTTCTCAATCAAAGAATTTCAGCTTTCGGTCGATTTCGAAGGCAGTAACACCATCTTCCACTATATGCTTTCAGCATCATTAGAACAACAGATGATTATTTTTTTATTTTTCCACTTCTACCATCAAAGGTCATTGGCGTTTTAAGTCACGATTATTTAATTTACTGAAATCAGAATTCAAGAACATATAAAATAAATATTAAAGGGGGAAATTCGTGTTATTCTATAGCAGCAAAATAATCTATCTTGCGGATTTTGTAAAGAAACAAAAAAGTCAGAATTAATTAAACTCTTATCCAGCCCATAGTTTACTACTGGTGTTAAACGTCAGTAACGTTGCAGGAAAATGCCTCAATAATCTTTTTAAAAAAAAGAAGGTAAAGTAGCGAATATTTGTTGCGATAAGAGACGTAGCAACCGCAGACTAAAAGATATACAACATAGAGGATTGTGGGGAGTATATACAGTCAGTATAGTTTGACCACTAAGCGTCCCAGAGGAAGGCAGAGGCGATAGAGCGTTAAAGCTAAAGGATTTGAGCTTGAAAGAGGATAAGGAAAGGGTGAATCAGTACTCAATCTTGGGTTTAATTTATTTATATTATCTTCTTTCCAGTCCTTGAAGAGTGTAACTGTGAAAATCGTATACATTGTTACTATCACTGTATGTATGTATATGTTGGTTTATTCATTTAACGTCACTTTGAATATAATATAAAAAAAAAAATCAATTATTTAAAGAATTCTGAAGACATGGACCGTCTATATCAGTGTCCCTTGTGGGTTATCTTGGACCTTGGGCATAGAAAGCTGTTTTGCTAGCCATTACGCCACAGCTGACGCCCAAATATATAGAAATGTATAATAAGGAAAAGTATCCCGGTTATGAAAATTTTCTAATTCGAGTTTTTACGGGTAATACACGTTGTACAAATGACCAAGTCCAGCAAAAAGGTCTATGAGTGTGTGAAGGGTATATGCCTGAGATGTTACAACTAATCCGAAGAGCCACTTTACAATATGCATTTTTTTATAATTAGCTCAAAAACTCACTAATATAGGTGTAACGTTTAATGGACTTTAATATCAGGTAGGTTACATTGTGATTGTAATAGTCTAACGAGGCTAAAATATCGATTTTTACATAGTTTACTTAATTAAGTTTACTTCTCTACATTCCTTTAAATTAACCATATCATTTTATTAAGTATGATAAAAAACGGCTAAAATACAAGTTGAACGAATTTGATAACCAACTAAAGAAAAAAAGAGCAGAAATATTTGTTTGTAATCATATTTTTTAATTCAAAATAAGGATAAATACGATGTTAATATACCGATAGAAGAAAGCTAAAGATTAAGAAAATTGTTATCTTTATACAAAAAGCTGTGGAAGGTAATGTAAGGTGACGTATTAGGCATAAACTTAAGTGATAATTGTACATAACAGTGGTATATATTATTTAGCTAACCGTATGTTTCCAACGGAACTAAAGAGGATTATTTAAACATTTTTAAACTTTAACTTTAATAGCTCTTAAATTGATTTAACAAACGAGATAGTGAAAATCGTGTATTGCCCGCACCAATCTTTTTCATCAAAATCTGTTGACCGGAAGATCTACTTTATACCATGCATTTTGCAGATTTTTACGATTTTCTAGACTCTAACGATTTTGATAAAACTCGCTATTTCGATGTAAAATTATCACGTAGGTTTCATCTTGATTGAAATAGTCTGACACGGCTTAAATGCCGATATTTTAATTTTCTTCCTCTAAAGTACCTTTAATTTGTAGATTCGAAAAAATTAACCATATTGTCTGATTAACATTTCTAAAAAAACAGTTAAATAATAAGTTGAATGAATTCGATATTCATCTAAACGAGAAACCTGAAAAAATATTTTTATATTAATATTTAATGCATTTTTTTGTTTAACATAAGAACAGTAATATACATGTATAATATAACGTTGGAATGCTAAAGATTTTATAAAAATATTATCTTATACAAATTATTGTAAAAGTTAACGGAGAGTGATGAAAAGCCGTTAAAACAAACTGATTGTCGTAGATAATAATATAATAGATTATTTAATAAAATACATGTTTCTATTAAAATCAAATTTAAATAATTCTTTAACAATTTATTTTCTTTTATAAATTTGTTTAAAAATTCTTCAATTGACATAAATAATGGAGGTAAATGAAAATCGTGTGTTGCGCGCACCAGGTTTTTCGTATATAGAGAGATTGAACAAAGTTACAATAATTTATAAATATTTAAATAAAGTTTTGTACATAATAAACACCATTCTGTAATAGTTATTTATTTTTTAAATAAATTATTATCATTTAAAATGGTATTTAAGCAAAAACTAATTATTATAAACTATATTAGTAAGTGAAATTCTGCCTGGGCAAAAGTCAATGAACTCAAAAGCAATATATACATCAGTCAACTGTCTGCAATGGGACCTAAGACCGTTTATGATAATTTATGACAGTCCCGAGAAACTTGGTAAGAACTGCCCTCCTTTTAAATATGCATTTGCCTAAGTATGCTTCATTCTATTCTTGACAGGAAAAAAGTAAATTTATACTAAAAATTATTATAGAAATAATATGAATATGAGTACAGAATAACTTAATCCTAAAAAAATAATCTAAACATAAAAAAAAAAATCTGGTGCGGGTAACACACGACTTTACCTCGGTTGTTTAAATCAAATTATTTACTATTAAATTTAGAGTAGACAAAATTTAAAGAATAATTAGAATTCATTTTCTTTGGAAACTTATGTTATAGATTAGATAAATAACATAATATAATTGTTATGTACAATATTCATTTAATTGTATGCCCTATCCGTCACTTTACATTACCATTCACAACTTTCTATATAAGATGTTTATATAATATATGTTTATATAATTTTTTTCTAAAATCATCAGCTTTAGAACAGTACATTGTGTATCTATATCACTACATTCTCATGTTAAAAAAAAAATATTAGCTGAAAAATATTTGAAAAAAATACTTGAATTTAGCAGTTTTTTATGATTTTAATAAAATTATATGGCCATTTTTTGGAATATAAAAAAATTAATGGCCTTCTCACACCATCTTAATCAGAATGGAATTTACATGAAATTAAAGTCCATTAAATTTTACATTAATATACTGAGTTTAATCAAACTTGTTCAGAGCAGTTTTTGAGAAACTCGTAAAAACATGCAAAATGCATGGTATGAAGTGGCTCTTTTGATTTGCTGTTTTTAATGAAAATGTTTCAGTAACATCTTGGGGCTATAGAAGTCTTAAATATCAAATTTGTGCAACTTTTCGTTTTCGAGCTGAAATTACCACACATACCTTTTTGCGGGACTTGGTAAGTTAGACCAGAGGACCCTAGAACGTGTATTTCGTTGAAACCCGATTCGAAAATATTCATGATCGCAATACTTTTCCTTACGATATATTTCATATATAGGTAAGTGAAATTAAAGATAATATTACCAATACGAAAATTATATAGAAGATTTGGCAGCATCCACATTCGACGAAAAAATAATAAAATAGTCAATGTTAATATTTCTTTCGAGTAAAAAGCAAAATGGTGTCTCAGCAACGTTTTTTAAACCAGTTTCAGATAACACAAAACAGAATCCTTATACTTTCTTTTTCTTACAAGGACAGTAATAAAGTTAGAAACATTGAAGAAACAGAGTTCGGAGCAATAAACATGGAGATAAAGAATGAAAGAAATAAAGTATAGATGTAGAAAAGAAAAACTCAATATTGATGTTTGTTCTTCGTATATTGTTAACAAAATCTCAATATAAACGTAAATTATAATACTAGCGATTGAGTAAAATAATTTGAGAACAGATTTAAATATACATTTATAATTATTATTTATTTTACATATATTAAAGGAGACAAAGAGATTTACACCTAAAGTATAAAATGTTAAAAAATAATAAAAAAAGAAAAATTAAGAACAGAAAAAAATTAAAAAAAAAACTGTACCTCTACAACCTATGAAGGGTTTAGGTTCAGTACTTGGAGAGATTAGTAGTGTTGCATGGCCAACGGCTGTGCAAGGAGTTGATATATGACCCCTGAACTTTTCATAGGTAAGAAAAGTTACAAATATAACTAGTTTTCAAAGTTCGAAATCTGATCCTATTAGACTTAATCATGATTTATGATTCACTGTATTTAATCTAACTGTGCCTGACGACTTTATTCCAAATTTTATGACTGGAGGGCATTGCCCTAACCGTGCTTAAACCTTTCCTTGTCCGTTAAGTTACTAAAACCAAAATTGGGGTAAGGCATAAATAGCCTGGTACCCTCAATATTCAGGTATGTAAGATCCGAAAGGTATAGCACATTTATTTTATAATTTTCTTAATTATTATTTTATATTAATTTTTGTTAAATGTTCCTCAAATCGAAAGTTGTCTTTCTGATAAACTAACAGAAATAAAAGTATGTGTACGCAATAGAGAATATACTAAATACCTTAAAATTATCCCATTTTCAAAAGTATCAAAAAATGAAAATGAAATAAAGACAATTAAAAGCTGGAAAAACTTCACACGATTCTGTCATAAGACTGCGCTCCATCAACATAACAGGGAGTATAACAGCATTCACTCACCCAACAAAATTATAAAACTTGATATTTACTGCTTTCACCTACCTATATATAAAATATATAGTTAGGGAAAGTATTGCGATCATTTTAGGATTTCCTGGGTCTAAATGACCAAGTATCGCAAAAAGTTCTGTGTGTTTTAGTTGATATTTCATATTTTAGAAATGTATGTCGCTGATATTTTACACATTTTTTTTACAAAAATACCACTTAGCACCGTGCATTTTCTACTTTTTTAAGATTAAACTCATTATACCGATGCGGGAAAAAAAACGGTATAATTATTTTTAAGTTAATTTAAGTACTAATTAGTTTTAAATTTAGTATACCGCGATCAATTCTAAAACAGAAAAAAAAAAAAAAAAAAAAAAAATATATATATATATATATATATATATATATATATATATATATATATATTTACCTATATATAGGCCCATAATTCAGTTATATTCGAAGATAGAGAAAAATATGTATAGTTTCAGAATCAGTAAAGAGCGATAAAATAAAAAAAATAAAAAATTATGAAATTCAAGCTAAAACTTCTAAGAGATTCCCCTATAACTTAGTTATTATTGCTGATAAAGAAAAAAAGTTGTGTCTGAAATCAGAAATTTTTATTTTATTTTTACAAAGAAGTCTACTATAAACGCTTTTGGTTTATTATATTAAATAATGAACCTTTGTAATCGACCAAAAGTAAAAAAAAAAATTAACCTCCAAAAATTTGAGGGCTTACCTTTCAGGATACGTAGAGTCCGAATAACGTATTAAGAAATTCGTCTGTCTGCCGTACGAATTAATAAATAAATAATCCTAATAGAAAATTTTCTAAAAAAAAAAAAAATAAAAATAATAAATAATACCTTGAAAATGGTTCAGAAATAGCAGAGATATGGCGTTTTGAAATTAGTAGTGGTGCTAGGCCATTTGATAGCTATATAAACAGTTATATCCTAATATAGTAATTAAAAATAATAAAACTTTGCGTAATAATTTGCAGCGTTTTTTATTCTTAGGTGACTTTTTTCTTTTTATATTAGTCGTCATCTGTCAAAATATAAAAGATTTTTTACTTCAATCGAGCGTATAGCCTACACGCACTTAATTTAATTTTTTTTGGAGTGTGTTTTGCGCAACAGATTTTTTGACTAAATAATACATAATATGATTATACGACTTTGTTTAAAATAATTACATCTACCTTCCAGCTACTACTGTGTGAGTACTGTCAAAACTAAAATATCATCGTTCTGTACGCCCTAAAATTTAACTTTGCCCTTTTTTGGAATAGAGCGAATGAACTATCGATAAAGCTAGACAGTGACATGATATATGGGTAGGAGAGTAGCCACGAACCCTAACGATTGACAAACCTCTCTCGGAAACCTCCCACGTGGGAGGGTACCTTCCCCACTCCTACCCACACCACTGCTCGGCGCTCCCTCAGTCAGTAAGAGTCAGAGTGTCGAGGTGTGAGCTGTGTATGTCTGGATCCTGTCCCTGCTCTGCGTCGAACGGATATTGTAAACAAGAGGTACGATCAATATATATTATCTCATCCATCAATCAATTAGTAGTATCTTTAATTATTTACTGCTGAATATAAAACGGATTGAGAAATGGCCTCTGATAAGGTTTGGAAATCGGTAGCACAAACAGTCTTTATCAGAGGTCAATTCTTTCTTCTTATTAATTAACTCCTTGATATCTACTATCTATTCTCACTAACGAGATGGTCCATGATTGAAATATGAGATTGAACTATGACATTTCTAAGAAAATACTGATAATCATGTTACATACAGTCCCTTTTCATGTTCATATATGAGCAGTTTATTTAAAAAGTAGCTTAAGTACGTTTATACTTAAATTGAGATTTTTTGTTTAATTTAAATTTCTTTTAACTATATTAATTAAACGTAATGATTAATCAACTAATGCAACTGTTCGAAAACTGAGGTAACTAGTTGAATACTTAATTAAAATTACCTTAATTACCGCATTCAGTCATTATCAAGAATAAATATCTAATTTTAAGTATAAATTGACTAAATCCATTATCAAAATGAACGGCTTATATGTTCATTTCATCAAAAAATATTTTAAATAATTTATTTCATATTGGTATATGTTTATTTATAAGTTTATACTTAATAATTGTGCCATTACGTACATCAATAACCGACAAAATGTATATAAAAAATAGATAAAATGTTTCCCTTGAATATAAAACCAATTTTTACACTGATTTCGGTTATTTATAAGCGTAAGGTTTTATTTACTTTTTTAAAAAGGTATAATGTAAAATTCCAACTCAAAAACGTTTTGCTAAATTAATATTTATGCCGAATTCTAATAATTAAACAATAAAAAAAATATAGTAAGATTTAGAGTATAAAAAGCAATTTAAAAATAAATAAATAAACTACCTTCTTCTACGAAAGAGTTTTTTTTTTCTTTTGTAAATATTTATAAAAACGACATAAATCATACATGAAAATTAATTTTGTTAATAAAGTGTTTACGATATTTTTACCAATTAACAGTCCCTAATCATCTTACGATTAATGAGCCTGTTAATTGACTTCTGTATTGACCGTGAAGAATGCATTCATGACTCAACGACCGTTGCTTGAATGAGTTCTTAAGTGACAAGCGACACCTTACTCTACTCTCAGATCCTTGATAAGAATGCGTTTCTTGAACATTTGTATCTCCATACAAATCATTAGATTTTCATATAAATAATAATAATAAAACATTTTCATATGTATTTTTTTATCAACATGTTAATAAAACATATAATGGAGTGTTTTATTTGAGAATATTAAATGAAATCGAATCATAAACGCAATTATACGGAGATCAAAGATAATCAACTAAAAATAACGTTTGATATAAATTAATTGATTTAATTTTGTAATCATATCTTCTGTAAATTAATATGACATAACTTTTCCTTGTTTAAAAGTCCCCTTGTTTTAAATTTAGAAGTTATTTGTTTATTGTTTTAAAGTAATAAATTATTTTGGGTATGTTAATTTTATTATAATAATCTAAAATTTATAGTTTAATTCATTTATATTAGTAACAAATTTTATATTCAAACTACATACATATTCATATCTTATAATGATGGAGTTTTGTTGACCGTAGAGAAATTAGATGAGGAAGATGGTTGGGGTGCGGTCATAAATTAAAACACACAATTAAAAATAAGCGTTATTTTAATTATGTGCCGACGTTTCGGCCTACAATGTGGGCCATTATCATCTCAATTATGTTTACTTCCATACTTTATAACTATCATCTTAATTTTGTTTATTTCCATACTTTATAACTGTCACCTTATTTCCATACTTTATAATTGTCATCTTATTATCATTTCACATTTAATATTATTTATGTTCCCATAATTTATTACTGTCATATTATTATTATATACCTAACGCATTATTAAGTCTATAATTACATTGGTTGTTATCTTGTTTCTTTTAGCCCTGATGAAGGCCCACATTGTAGGCCGAAACGTCGGCACATAATTAAAATAACGCTTATTTTTAATTGTGTGTTTTAATTTATGACCGCACCCCCAACCATCTTCCTCATCTTATTCATATCTTAGTTATAACACTATTATTACAAGTTAAGTCCTTCTATATACATTATTAAATGTCAAGTTTTTAGTGGACTTTTTTTACGCCATATAATTAATAAAACGGAAATAAAAGAAATCAATTGAGGAATGAAATACATTTCAAAGAAAAAGAGGGCGAATTACTGAACGGATAAGAAAAAATTTTTACATAATTAATATCACAAACCAAAGAAAAAACAGAATAACTCGGAATTTTTTATTTATTGATATATTAAAGAAAGCACATGTTATCAATTTATATTTAAATTATAAGGAATGACAGATCAATGTTCGTAGATATAACTCTGATTTGTATAATATGAAATGAATATTAATAACTAAAAATTCTCTATATTTTTTTAGAATACTTATTTTAATCATATACTAAAGAAGACCTAGGTAATTCATGTGAAGGTATTTTTCCTTTATTTTAGCTAAAAATATAACATTTATGCCGACGTTTCGGTGTATTTACCCGATTGTTGTTATTGAGATTATATAATTGTTGTTATTCTTCATAACAATACAATTATATAATCTCTTCTCATTCGCTATGATGATTGTACAGTAAACTCCTTTTGTCATTATCAATATCAATAAGATTTTTAATTATTTATATTATTCTTTAACTATATTAAAATAAATTGACAAAGTTAATGTACCAACACGTTTTCGGGTTTCAGGATAAAACTCATGCATGAGTATTTTAATACATTTAAAAAAATAATATCGACATAATGAGTTTAAAGGATAATAATGATTATATTGAAACAATCGGTCCTCCGAAACGCTCAAATGAGATATATGTAATTATATTAAATCAATTTTAGTATGCAGGAAAAAACATCTTCAGGTTAACGACCATACATAATAGAAGATCTCATTATTTTTTAAGTAGATACTGTTGGCGATCAAGGTGTGCGAAAATAATGATTATTCAGAGAGTCACCTAAAGATTCCATATTCTTCTCTTAATGTATTCGCGCGCACGTCAGACGGTGTTGACTAAACATAAAACAATGATTTACTTCCGACAGAGCTCAACGCCATTAATCCTCCGCGAATCAGACCCGTAATAACCACGCGAAGACGAAGTAATGTATGTAAATCCTAATCGATTGAGGAGTGGCATCGATAATAAACACAAAGAGGTATAATTTATACGTCTAATGACGACTGTCAGGGACGAGGATGCGAGTGTGTACAAACATTTGTCAGATGGTTTGGCTCCTGACCAATCATTAATCAGCTAGCATGCGACAGACGGTTATAAAAACCCAGTTGGTTGGTCCGTTTAACGGGGCCCCACAAATCACAAGGTTTGACGTCGCTACCTACAAGTCCCCGTTTCCTTACTAACAAGGGGACAATCTTTCAACTTTCGTCTCGACAAATACACCAATTTTAGAGAGAAATTTAGACAGAAGTTAACAATTTTAAAAAATAATCCTAAAAACAATATTGCTCCCATTGAAAATTACATTTTTAAAACTAAACTATAGGACAGCAGTTTTATTTAATCTATAATTACAAATAAGATTTAAAATAGATACCATTAAATAGTTCGTTACAAATGTAACATATTCTCAAAATATTACATACAATGTCATTAATTGAATTATTGACATATAAATGCATAAAAACTTTATTCAATAATTATTTTAAAGAAAACATATTTATCCGAAGACGGGGATCGAGTCCCTGGAAAGTTTTAAGGTAGATATAAATTGAATTTTAAATAAATTAATCAATATTCACGTATACTTAATACTTGATTTCTTTGTATTTTCTATTTGAGGAAGTTTTTTCTTGTTCATAAATTATATTAAAGCATTTCATACTACCTGTACACTTTTTATTATTTAACAACTTATTACATTGTAAAATCGACGTTTCGGGGTCTTTCCCCCATTCTCAATAATATTTAACAGTATGTCATATTTTTTCTTAAAATTGTAGAAAAAAGCTATGAATCATCTATAGTGAGCCAACAGATTACATATTGATGGCACGTTTAGTTTGCTACAATGTTAAGAAAAATATGACAGACAGATAAATAGTCTTGAGACTTTGGAAAATACACCGAAACGTCGACTATAATTAATATTTCAGCATTTTTAAAGAAAGTTACTTTTATTTTTAATTAACAACAGCAGTTTAAACTGATGATTGAAATAGACAGCTTTAATAATTTTAATGTTTAAGATTATAGGTAAATTTGGCTTTATATAAATTTTAAAATATATCTCTTATAATATTTAATTGTTATTATATATTTCATTGGTGGGAATTTATCATTAAATGATTGATCACTAGATGCAGAGAATGAATATTTATCAAGAGTGAAACTTTGAGAATGAATATAAGATTCCTTTTGAGTATAGTCCATGAGATGCAGCTATTAAATTGATAAAAATTAAGTGAAATCAAACTAACCAAACAACGTAAGAAAGCGTTTACTTTATTGATCATCATATTCTACGATGTCTTCGTTAAATTAATTAATCATATATACCATGTAGATGCTTAAACTCGAAAAAATTAAAACTTCTACATATTTTTTATTATAATTATCAAATTAAATTTCTCCAGCGGTTATAATTTATTTCTTATAATTTTTATAAGAATAGTGGTTTATTTGTCCTTTTAGTATGATATCTTTTTAATTTATCTGATCTATTTATCACCTTACTATTTTATTAAGAACTGTATTTGATGTACACATTTTGTAAGCATCTTAAATACTGCATCTAAATACTTAAATACTGCTATACTAGATGAACTGAAACATGATAAAGAATTTTTTGTTGAGATGTACTGACTATCTAAAATGTTCCAGCAATGTGATTCCACTGATTGAGGTATTTATCAATTTATGATGATGATAAAATAACTCTATGTAATAACAAGTAACTCTATATAAGGTTGTAGAAGATATTTAATGTCTTTATGTAGGAGTTATATAATATTTAATTAGAAATATATTACAATAATGATGGAGTTTTGTTGACCGTAGAGAAATTAGATGAGGAAGATGGTTGGGGGTGCGGTCATAAATTAAAAACACACAATTAAAAATAAGCGTTATTTTAATTAAGTGCCGACGTTTCGGCCTACAATGTGGGCCTTCATCAGGGGTGACGACGTGAAAGCTTTGCCTACAGAAGTCGACTTTGAAGTCAACTTTGACTTCTGTAGGCAAAGCTTTCACGTCGTCACCCCTGATGAAGGCCCACATTGTAGGCCGAAACGTCGGCACATAATTAAAATAACGCTTATTTTTAATTGTGTGTTTTTAATTTATGACCGCACCCCCAACCATCTTCCTCATCTAAGAAATATATTACGTTTTCTATTTTAAGTATATTTTGGCAGTCACTATTCAGAGGATCCTTAAATTCGATTTCTACTCCTCCGTCATCCGAAAAAAAAAAAAAAAATGTTAGAAGAACACTATGGTTATGGTTATGGTTGTTTGGTTATCCTGCTGACTATCACTACAGAGATCAATGCTAACTAGATAGGGCCCAGTTGACCGTAGAGGCAAGTTATGCCTCCCACTATATAATCTGAGGACAAACTCCCTCATTATCGAATATCGCCGGGGAGGGTAGTGAACGGGTTTGATCCTTCAAGGATAAAAGCTCCTTTTTTATCCTTTTGTTCTCCTCCCGTTTTTAAGTCTGCTGTTTCTGTAGGTATTGTATTTCACCCGCTGAGTCAACACAGAGGTGTAGGTAACAATGATCCCGCGGGCAGGTGTCGCGTCGAGAGAGAAAATAAACAAACCTATGTGTGAGGATAAAACGTATTATAATGATATTTTTAAACATTACTATTAATAAGCATAAATATATTCAGCAAAATACAAATAATAAAATATGTTTTCTGTTTTAAAATTTTAAGAATGTCAGTAATCTTCAAATAATTACGAAAAATGTTTTATTGATTTAATTTGGATCTAATTCCTCTCGCATTCAATCCTTGTAATCCAAAATCCTTCGCAAAATCCCAAATGCTCCTTATTTCGTTACGTATAAAATCGTCCATAAAGACCTAAATATCCCATTTATCGCAGAACTATCCCGAAACAGATGTGCCTCTTTTAATTCCTAACTCCCGACCCACACGAATCCTCTTGTACGCAACTTATCATTCCCATCTTTTTCTGACATCCTCCGAGGCGATTGAAAAGACGATGGCCTAGAGACCTACTAAATTAAATTGCCATTGAAGTGCTACCACTGGATAGTTTCTTCACAAGACATTATCTCGCCCTTAAGAGTAAATTAGCCCATTTACTTGTTGTATTCGTTATAAGTACAGTTGTAAATATCGATAAAATGTAAAAAAAAAAAAAAAAAAAAAAAAAAATTGATTCAACTCCACTCAAATCTCAGATATAAAGATATAAGATAACAGTAGTTACTAAACAATCTCTGTTTTGGAGACCAAACATTAAAATTCGTTTTTTAAATTAGAAAAAAAAATTTCCTTATCTACGGTATTTATTACTCTAAATATTATTTGTATGTCCACACTCGCCTCTCGGAAATACAGGTTTTGATATCTCTAAACCTAATATTTTTCTATGCTTACCATTCATTTTAATGAGAAAAAAAAAAATTTATAATATGTCTAATAAAAGATTAATCAATACTTGACAGTGTAATGGAGGAACCTAATATATTTAGGTCCCATTACCAATAAAGCATTTCTCTCTCTATTATCCGTAATGTTTTATTTTACTGATTGTATATTTTAAACGCTTCTGATTTTTATAACTTTTTTTGTATAAAATGAAAATCCGAAGAGCCCACTTGGTTCAGTACATAATGGCATTCCTATAATAAGACCGAGATTTCGCTCAACCGCCAAGTTTTTTCACAATTTTTTTATAACAACTTTATAGAGGCTTGGCGGAAGTAACGTAACTGCCAGGTTTGAATTCCAGACCTTGGGCAGAGATGATTAGTTATTTATTGTTTTAATTGCTACCCGATAAGTAGTTATTTAACAATATAACGAAATGAATTAGAAAAATGTTGTTTTTCAAGATATTCAAGACAAAACAGTTCGTACCAACAAGCTCCAATTCCACAAAAAAATTAATATTTCCCCATTATTAGAACCAGAATAACTCACTCCATTTAGCATCAAGGTTCCTCACGAACATTAAATAAGAATCTCTCAGTAGTTGCTGTTTGGTTAAATTAATTTAATATACACAAAACAAAAACGTTAATTATAAGCGTTCTTCACTCGAGTCCGCCCGATCATTAGTGGCTTCTTCAAACAAGGGACATAACTATGTAAATTTAATTCTCCCGGATTGACGACACAAAACAGTTTAACTGCCATGCCACACGCTAGAGCACCGGCTCTCTCGAAACTAATCCAAGCAGAAGCAATCCAATAAGTGAAAGACGTAGTCTACAGATGATTTCGATAATACAGGATAGGATTAGTTAAAACAAGATTGGATTCGAGGTTAACCCTTGTAAGACCCCCGAGATAAATATTTCATAATTAAAACATACTCATTAGAGTGAAGACAGGTTGATTGGAGGTAAAAAATGAGAATGGGCCCCCCAAGCTCTTTGTGCGGGGAGGGGGCGTGGCCGAGGAGATTATAGAAAATTACAGGCTTCGGAACCCCCTCTTCTCTGCATGTTTGCTTTAGTGGCTCCATTAACTCAGATCACATCCTATAGCCGCTCTACCCATCATTAAAGCAGTTTGTCTTATATTCTGAATTAATATCAACAGGATTAAAATATTTCCAGGTATTTGTTTTGTAAATGTTGGGTAATGACTGGTTATACAAGTAATTTTTTTATTTATTTCTTTTTTATTAACGATGACAAATGAGATCATGATGAATTTATATCGTGAAACCTTTCAAGGAAGAGCGCCGTTAATGATAGACATATAAGTAATTGTTTTCTTCTCATATAGTAAATACATAGATCAACAAGAAAACAAAAATATAGGACTTGGTAAAAACAGTCAGTCCGGGACAAAAATTCAACCTTAATTTCTGAAAAAAATTAACTGGGCTTTCCTAGCATTTCTCTGCTTCTGAACATTCCAGCAATGAAGGAGACCCTAGAGAAGAGACAGTTGGGATGGCAAGGGCAGGCCTCCACGATAGTGACCCACGCAAATTTATGGGGGCGAGACCTAGGGGGAGACCAAGGCCTAGCTATAATGGCTACATTTCTAAGTTAGAACATGAGAGAGATTGAAATTCTGGGACGGATTAACTCAATTCAACGCTAAAAGGCACAAGGAGAAAGTTAAAGAAACTGGGCGGGCTAAAAATGACGAAAAAAGAATGGTCGGATACAGAGCTTTTTAGGGAAAAACTAGAAGGTTAGGATTCTTGTGGAGAAGAGGGAAAGAATGGACCAAGGAAGAGGTGAAAGGAATAGTTCAGTTAGATGAAAGAATTGGAGTAAGAAAAAGAAGGAAGGTGTGAAGAAGGATTAGTAATGATATTGTATATGTGTTGAAGCGAATTTTCAACAGTAGGAAATTCTTTTTTGAAACATATTATTTTATAAAAAAAATATAACAATGGAAAATAATTATTTCTCGTTGGAAAATGAAAATCAAATAACCAGCATGTTGGATCTTAACAATATTTGGGATATTCTTTTTCTAATATAATGAATTTTTTGCTAGGTTCTTCTTATCCTTGTTCCATTTTCACTCAACACTCCTTTATTTCTTTTTTCTTTCTCCCTACGTTTCGTCCTTTGCCACTATCTAGGGTTTTTTAATCATTCCTTTATATTCACATATATAAAATATATTTTTTCACATTTTAAAAATATATATTATAGGCTGAGCTAGGCTTGTCAGCTTGTTGTTGTTTGTTAGTTTATTCGTTTAACGTCACTTTTATGCTACGTTGGCTAATCGGACGATGCTACGGTGGGAGTCCTAAATTTTGCCTATCCAGGTTTTATTAGGATAGGGATCTTTAACGAATACGTGACATCGCACAGGCTCGGGACCACCTTTTAACGTCCCTCCGAAGGACGGCATAACTAAGGATTTTTTACTCCCATTAAAAAATCCTAGGGCCACCCGCGGTTTTGAACCCGCAACCTTTGGCATAGATAGCTGTTTTGCTAGCCACTACGCTATGGGTGACCCCGCAGCTTGTTATTATAAATTAGATCATTTACTTAAAAAGAACCTAACAATAAATTTATACACTCAAAAAAATTGCAATTATAATAAAAATTAACAACGAATTTTGTTTAATCGGAGACGTATCTTTCATTGCTTATCGATGCACAACTTAAACATGTACCTAATATTATAATAACAAGATTATTCAATTTATAAAAACAACTAAATGGTTAATAATTGGAATATAACAAAGGATAAGATGAAAAACAATTCCTAACAAATGCAAGTAGTTCAGACCACCGTGTTGTGTAAGTTAAATGCGAAATAAAAAAACATATAATCTTTTGTAAATAAATTTTCACTCAAATAAAACGAAAGGTTTTTTTATCATCATAAGTGGTGCTCGTGTTATTTAATCAGTTCAAGTGAAAATCAGATTTAATCAAACAAAAGAAAAACTCTCACAATAATTTTCCTCATATCGATGTAATGCAGTTTTGATACAGATTTAAAGAGAAATGAAGTAAACAAATGATTACAGGAGTGTATTTAAAGAATGATAGTTTTAAACCTACCAAATATTGAATGTATATTTAATTATTTATTATAGTATATAACGGTGTGTTTATTTATAAAATATTATAATAAATTTGGCGAAAAAATTATTGAACATGGAGTAGTAATGCAGTTATCTGAAATTCAACTAGTCATTGTCATAGTTAACAGCAATTATAAATTTTGAAACAGCCGATAATATTAAACAAAACATGTTAATACTGACATGAATAATTAGAGATTAGTTTTTTTTTGTTTTTTTTTTTAATAACAAGATTTAATAATTATTTTATAATACGAAATAATTAAATCATTCCTAAATAATTATTTAATCGCTTACTAATAACATAACGGTTCGTCGATAAACTCTCCGGTATACACCAGATGTGAATAACCCGTTACTCAACAACGATCGTGGTGAATTTCCTAAAACGGTACTCGAAAATACCAAACGAAAAAGCTTGCGTTTTAAGATAAATAAGGATAAAAATAAAAGAGTTTCCGTCAAGAGCCCTTTACACGATTCCCCACTAACGAGGCTGTGTCGCTTCAATCTTCATTGCTTATTTATTACACTCATAGCTTCCTATAAAAGGTTATCAATCTATCCATACTTCCGCACATTTAAAATAGTAAATAAATATTTAGTAAATAATGTTTGCATTTGGTAAAAATTATCCTTAATATTTATAATATTTCTTTTATATATTTTCTAGAATGATTTCCGTTACGTTCTCCATGTATACTTTATTTATCTATAACTTCATAGGAAATAATCTATTACAGGTAATTTGAAATTTCTAGATTCCTACATCACACAAATGAAGAGAGTTATAAAATTATCCCATTTTTTTACTTTCACTTACTATATATAGTAAGGGGAAGTATTGCGATCGTGAAAATTTTCGAATTCCAGTTTTCAACGTAAATACCCGTTTTAGGGTCCCCTGAGTCCAAATAACCAAGTCCCGCAAAAGGTCTGTGTGTGTGTGTGTTGTGTGGGTTAGGTTCGTCTGTCTGTCTGTCTGTGTGTGTGTGTGTGTGGTAACTCCCGGGCGGAAACGGTAAGTCCTATGAAACTGAAATTTCATATTTAAGACAACTATACGCCGGAGACGTGAAAAACTTTTTTCATCAAAATGAGCCTGCCAGAAAAGGCACTTTATACCATGCATTTTGCACCTTTTTTCGATTTTCTCAAAAACGGTTCCGACGATTTTGATTAAACTCGCTATATCGATGTAAAATTTAATGGGCTTTAATATCATGTAGGTTTTATTTAGATAAAAATGGTCTGACAGGGCTTAAATGCCGATATTTTAAATTTTCTTCCCCTAAAGTACCTTTAATTTTGTAGATTCAATAATAATAACTAGATTATCTTGTTAACGCTGATGAAAAACTGGTAAATATATAGATTGAATAAATTCGATACCCAACTAAAGAAAAACAGAAAAAATATTTTTTTAATGCAATTTTTCGTTTTTGAACATAAGAGCAGTAATATACATGTATGATATACCGTTGGAAAGCTAAAGATTTTAGAAAAAATATCATCTCATACACAAGCTTTTAAAAGTTATTGGAGAGTGATGAAAAGAAGATAAAACTTACTGATTATTTAAGATACTAATATAATTGATTTTTTAATAAAACACATGTTTCTATATAAATTCAATTTGATTAATTCCTTAATAATTTCACGTATTTTTATCTCTAACTGTATTTGAAAATTCTTTCATTGATTTTAAAAATGGAGGTAAGTGAAAGTCGTGTGTTGCCCGCACCAGATTTTTCTTCCTATCTTCACATCCAAAATTGAACATACACCTTCAATATTCTACACATTGAGATTAATAAGTAAAACTTTATTATTTTTAATTTAATTTTATTATTTTTTCGTTTGTCGGCCCGATATTGAATTTAAAGTATAATTATTTCACTCATCTTGACCTATGATTATTGTCATAATTATATTAAACTTTTATTTTATTTAACAATAAATCACTACCATTATACTAATTAAAATCTCCAATTATATCCAGTTACACAATGGTTTATTATTTCCAAATAATTATATGTGTACCAAATTTATATGATTGCCATTCACACTTACGTCACACATGTCTAAGTAACATTCTTTTCTTATCTTAATACATAGCTTTAAATGTAACTAAATCATATTTTAATTTAAAACCAAATATGTGACCGAACTAGTTACAATGTCTATTTGTGTTGAAGAAATATTTGGAATACTGGTCAAATTTAAATGCTATTTCCGATATTAATTCTGAAATTAGATGTAAATGGGTGGCAACTTTTCTGGGTTTTTTTTACAACCATTTTCTTCTAATTGTCGTTATATCTCTAATAAGATTGACTGATAGTTGAAATAGAGGAATACCAAGAGTTAAAGAAATAAATTTCTTGATGGTTGACTTACCAGTATTTATTAGTCCTGAGATAGTACCACGTACTACGACTGCCTTAAGATCAAAACGCAATATTTTCTCTAATCCTTAACCAATTTAGATGATTTTTTAAAAATGTTTATTACCTATCAAGTAGGATAAATTGGGGTAAACTTTCAAAAATAATCCAACGCAGACGAAAATTTACGTACCTTCAATATTAAAGGAGGTTGACATTGTTTTTTTGTTTTTTTCTTGGTTGATTGCAATCGTTCAATATTAAGTTGTATTAGACCAAAACAAAGAAAAAAACGTTTTATAGTAAAATATTATGAAAAACGTGTATCATAGTTTTTAATATTAATAAAATTTGGGGTCACCTTCTATGCCCAATAATGTAATGGGTTCAAAACTAAAAGGATCCATGGAATTTTTAAAGGTAGCACCAAATCCTTGGTCAAGTCATCCTTCAAAGGTGACAAAATGGTAATCCCCAGCGAGATGATTGGTATGTCAGTTCTTTGTTAAAAATCCTAATCCCAATTATACCTGTTTAGGCAAAATTTATGACTACCATTGTAGCATCGTCCGATTAGCCAAATCAGCATTAAGTGACGTTAAGTGATTAAAAGAAGTATGATGCAAGGATTTTCATACATGTTGCTAATATATTTTTCTATAGTGTTCCTTGGATACTTGTAACTCCATCATTACTTTATGTTATGTTATAGCTTTCCCATTTCCGTCGATATAGCTTCCCACATATAATATTATGTTAGTATATCATATTTGGAGCGATTAAACCGTTAATATGATACTAGCAGGACATTAATAACGACGACCGATGATGGTCCACTAAAGGATTACATCCCCTATATCGGCGGGAGCGACATTATCGATCGCTACAATCCGAGTGAGCGTAGGCTTCGAGCTCGACACCACCTGTGCGTGCCGCGTGGGGCCGCGCTGGATGCCGTCCCCATGGCAACCCCCCGGCCCATGTAAATCAATTCCATGGGAGGAAGGTCCCCCAGGAATCTATACCCCCGGCTTCCAGTGGCTTTCTGCCACCTCCGCCAATTCGGCCAAATTAACCCCCGAGGCAATCAGACTCGAGAGCGACAGCTATAAACCTGCCATTCAGGGCTCCTCACGTGGCTATAAACACCTTTGTACGATAAACACGACATTAAATCCCTTCTTCACAAGGACTTCAACGCGGAAAATAAATTTTAATGCCTTTGTCTATTTATTGGCATCGTAAAGAATAAAATACACGTGTTATTAGAGCTTGATTCTAAATATCCAAGTCCAGCAAAATAGCCTGTAGACAAAAAATCTGGTGCGCATAACACTTACTCCCCATTAACAATTCTGTGAATTAGATAATATTTTTTCTAAAATATTTAGGTTTCTAACGGTATATTATACACCTATATTACTATTATTGGGTTGGAAAACACAAACATATTTTTGCACTTTTCTCCTTTAGTAGCTTACCAAATTCGCTCAAGTTACATCTTCAGCCGTTATTTATCAATACTAACTATATAATATCCCTAATTTTTTTAAAACTACTAGATTAAGGGTAGTTTAGACGAAGAAAAGTTAAAATATTGGTATTTAAGCCCTGACACATAGGCCTTTTTACGGGATGTGGTTATTTAAACTCAGGGAACCCTAAAACGTGTATTTCCGTTGAAAACTGGAATTCGAAGATTTTCATGATCGCAATACTTTCCCCTACTATATATTTCATATATACGTGAGTGGAAGTAAAAAGGTTAAAGAATTAATTACATAGAGTTTCGATAGAAACATGTTTTTAAAAAAATAATCTATTGTGTTATGAAAAACAATCAGTTAGTTTTATTGGCTTTTTATCACGATGGAATTTTTCTAAAATCTGATAAAATTAATATTTAAAAAAAGTCTGTATCTTTGTACCCCAGAAGGGTCTCCATAGCCCAAGGGTCACCCCACGGCTGAAATAACAGAATAGATAATTATTCTTTCTCAGCCGAGAATCGAACACGGGACCCGTAGAAAAATTGTTTTTATTTATATAATTATATCATTCGGTTTTCGAGACTTTATTAAAAATAACCACAATGTCCCAACCCCTCTCCAGCTACTATCGTAAAGTACTATCAGACATGAAACTATCGTTGTATATCACGGCCGTAAGCCCTGAAGCAGCTGGGAACCGTGCGCTATTGTCTCCCCTCGCTAGCCTTTAGATTCCTCCTCTTTCCAGCATTTAAGGTTATTCAGAATCCGCGAACACCGCAGATTCTGCATAGCAACAAGTTTAAAACTCATAATAAATTAGTTGCTCAATTTAATAATAATAAATTCCTTATTTAAATTCTGACGCATACAAATACATAGATACAGTTGAAAACTAAATTTTTAAATGTTGGGAAACGTTTCTGGTTATAAATCAAAACTACAGGTATCCTAATTTAGTAATCCGCTTACCTGACATTAATCCCTTGAAGAGGTCAGTTTGCCTGTCAAGGAACTAAAGGTGGTTGACACCAACTGCTTAAATCTGGCGTTCCTTTGTCCTAAAAGGAAAATAAAATACATTTTAAAAACCTTATTAATAATAATATGTATATATCCACCCTTGTTATGTAATATATTTTTGTTCATGTAATATATTTTTGTTCATAAATTAACTACTTTAAAGTATAAAATTAGCCTGATAGTACCAATTACTTCTCTTGGTAGATACAATTTATTTTTACACCGTCTCTAAAAATTAAAACCTGATTGGTAATTATTCATATTTTGAAAAATGATCCATGGATTGGCACTATGAAGTATTTATTTCGAAAAAAGAACACACCCAGTAAAGTTGATATTTTAGGTCCTTTTTATATTCCAGCCTAATTTGTATTAATTCATGAAACTGTTAAGTATTCAGTAAAAATAAAAATAAGTCTAGTACATTATAAAAAATATTTATAATTATTTAATAAAATTATAAATACAAGATTATCAATATATAGTTTAAAAATAACTTAGCCAAAACAATTCTAGTGCATTGACATGGAATGATAATTAGATTTTGAAAGAACAAATAATTGAAGAAAGTAAATAATAATCAAACAGTATTATTTCGACGGGAAGCAAAATAATAGTCTATCATCTTATATAAATAAAGTAAAAGACAAGAAAAAAAAATGCATCTTAATAGAATCGGTTAATAAGTAAGCAAATCAAAATAACGTGATAAATATGGAACTTGATAAATATTTTAACGCAGAAAAAAACATAAATTGTGCAAAATCGTACTTTTTGTTTAATTAAAATGTAAATTCATGGAATGCTTATGTAATCTTATTATAATTAGAGCTGTTTAAATCACATGTGACGTGTAGTGAAAAACAACAAAAAAAAAAAATCCTCATTCAAATAAAATTAAATAATTAATTAATTGTTAAATTGTATAAGAGTTAGTAGTAATTATTACATTAATCATAAGTAAAGCTGGAAGTGTTACTTTAAATGTAATAATATACTTACAAACGAAAAAATAAAATAAGGTCATCCTGTTTTATTATTTATCACATCACACTAACAATTTAACACGTTGTCACAATCGATTTACACCAAGTTAATTATTTAACTTAAAAAAAAAAAAAAAAAAAAAATCTGTGTGTTTATTTTATTTATATATATTTTTTCTTCAATGGAATGGCGTCAAGAAATGAATGAAAGTGGAACCATACAAATATGAATAGGAATCCCAATATGAATGAAACCGATTGATCTTTGCCGGAAGTTTTTGATTTTCTTATCTACATCTGAACGATTCCGTGGACCCTATCTCACCCTATTCGCGGATATTCAAGTTGGTATATATTCATTTTTTTCGTCATAGGAACCAGTTTTGTGCTTTCTTAAAAAAAAAAAAAAAAAAACATTATTCCAATCGAGATAAAAATAAATATGTAGTAAATTCGGTAGCTCCACGATATATCTCTGATAATAATTGTAATTATATAAAACTCTAAAAAAAACTGATTTCCTGTGTAGAATCAAAACATGCTAAATATGAACATTTTCTTGATTTTGAGTTTTATTCCCTCATGTTTAAATACTTTTGGTTTCTTGTAATAAACACTGCATATACAATACTTTCATGTTTATGTAAAAAATAAATAAAATAAAGAATGAAATACAAAGTTTTTGTTATTCTTACAGTGATTACGTACATACATTAAAAAATTATTAAGAAATATAATTTTTTTTTCATGTCTACATATCTCTATACATTAATTTAAAATATTAATATGAGCTAGTTAACTAATTTAAATTTTAAAATTCAGTGAGACTAATAGAAAAAAAGTGTCATAATATTACGAAGTAACTGTTCCCATTCAACATACTAACTAATTCTCTAAAAATAGCTTCCCTGACGAAGTGGTTTAACCATTTTTTTTTTTTTTTTTAATTGGTAAACTTCTTGGTTATTTCTTTTTTCTCTCCAGAGATGTCGAAAATGAACTTTCTAATTCCAGAATATTGGCTCTCCTTTCTCTAAAGGAGCCTTCCCAGAAGGGTTTCCTGTGCCTTACCTGTCCACAAACCTGCCAGATGACAAGGTAGATAGGAAAACGTCCTTATGATTTACGACGAGGGTTTAGGGAGAACTCACAGGTATGACCAACGGTAGCTGACTTTGATAACAATGGTGGGAATTCCAGAAAAGACATTTCTAAAAAAATAAAATAAAAAAGGAGTGGATCGATAATTTTCCGAAGTGCAACAGTCAAAAGAAAACGGATTCCAGATTCAAAAAATCTGGTGCGGGCGACACACGACATTCACTTACCTCCGTTGTTAAAATCGATTACAGAATTTTCAAAAACAGTTAGAGATAAAAATGAGTGAAACTAATAAATAATTACTTAAAACAATTTCTATAGAAACATTTGTTTTATTAAAAAATCTATTATATCATTATCTAAAACAATCAGTTAGTTGTATCGTGCGTTTCATCACTCTTTATTAAATTTGACAAGCTTGTGAATAAGATAATATTTTTTCGTAAACACAAAAATTGCATTAAAAATATTTTTGTTCTTTTCTCCTTTAGTTATATAACGAATTCGTTCAACTCATTTATTTAACTGTTTTTTATCGCTGATAACAAGATTATATAGTAATTTTTTTAGTATCTACAATATTAAAGGTAGAAAATTTGAAATATCGGCATTTAAGCCCTGTCAGACTATTTCAATCAGAATAAAATTTACATAATATTAAAGCCCATTAAATTTTACATAGATGTTTCGGGTTTAATCAAAATCGTTCGCGCAAATCGTAATAGGGTATTCAAAGGTATCGCAAATCGAAAAAGGTGCAAATTGCATGGTATAAAGTGGCTATTCTGGTTTAAGATAATTTTAATGAAAAAGTTTCTGTAACATCTCGGGCGTATAGTTGTCTTAAATATGAAATTTCACACGACTTTTCGCTTTCGCCCGGGAGTTACCACACATAGTCCATCCATTCGGACTCAATGGACCCTAAAACGTGTATTTCCGGCGACAACTGGAATTCGACAATTTTCACGATCGCAATTTTTTCCCTTACTGTATATTTCATATATAGGTAAGTGAAAGTAATTCCAGATTCAAAGATATTCCTCACCGTTGTAGAGCTATTTTTATCTCGAAGGAAAAAAAAAATATATTAATTTATATTAATTATTTGTCTTAGCATCCGAAAATATTAAGTTAATAATGAGGCGTGTAAGTGACGTGGAAAGCAATACACCAAGTTTTTTTCTAGTTACACTGGTTAGCAAGATACCACGTGGGAGACCAAAAACCAGATGTTATAGACAAATAAACAAAGCAACCACACAGCTGATTAAAGAAGCAATAAAACTACACAGTAAATAAATATCACAAAATAATATTTAATCTAAACTATGAAATAAGCTTTAATCAAGATATTTATGTCCTACAATATTGGATTATAGAATCGAATGCTTTTTTACCTTTCATCATCGATATTATCAAGACCCTGTTATAAAATTAACTTTTATAAATATATAAGTCTGCTGATATCATCTGAATAAACCTTTAATTCTAATTATAGTCCTATTTCCTCCGGCTGACTGTAGTCAGGAAGGAATATAAATTACAGATGAATAGATTAATTATAGATGAATAGATTAAGAGATGTATGGATAAAAAGTAATTATTTTTATTTTCGGTTCTTATTCCTTCTGCGACTATAATTAAATAACGATGGGCGCGAAGTATGCAGGCCGCCAAGCAAGCTGCAATGCTGACGACTAATGTAATATGCAACTTTCAATGCTTGTTTCATATTTCCCCAGGGCATCAGCTGGGAAAGCTTCCGAGAACCTTGGGAGAACGTGAGAATAGATTAATACTGACTGGCATAACCGAGAGAGCAACAGAATATTATATTTCTGAAGAAAAGTTTAAAATAATTAACGTATCATAATACATTAATAAATAAAAAATTGAACAGTAAATAGTTGACTATTAGGTGAAATAATAAACTAGATACGAGTACGTGCGATAAACGATTCTTGAAATTAAAAAATATTTATTTAAAAAAATAAATAAATAAAAGGACGTATCATATCCAAAATGTGGGAGGAACAACTTAAAATGATTTTTAGTCGTTTAATCCTAATCCTTAATAAAGTTTGGCTGAAACTTGTGTCGAAACATTGGTTTAAGATAAATAAGTATTATAATATATAAACTAGTTCGACAGTCATTTCTTGACACACCAAATAATCTCATGCTCTAATAAATGCAATGTAATTTATTTAAATACGTCGAAATCACTGTTATTCGACTTTAGATGTTATTGGATAAAAGCATTACAATCTACTGGGTCATTGGTTCAGAAAAAATAAGAAATAAAATTATCTAATTGCTTATGGATATTAATCATATTATTTTCTTGAAGAACGCAAGAAAAAGTGAGGATTAAGAGTCGATTCTAGAGTTTAGAACTTTAAAATAAATGGAAATCAGACGGTTGGGGACCATGACCCTGATTACCAACGCTGTCTTCCAAGATGTAGGGTTAGGAATAAAGTACGTCAACCTTCTTTAAGCTATTTAGAGAAAGAGTAAGTCTTCATAAAAAAATGTTACAAAGTCTTAAAGCCTAAAGAGAGGGGTCCGCTTAATTTATGTTTTTAAAGGTATCATTGCATGTCTACATTCATTCCTTCAGGATATTATTTTTATCGTACTACATATACGCTGGTTATAATAATGACTAATTGTAGTTTTAATTTAATATAATAAGGTAAAAATTTAAGTCCATCACGAAAATATATTTTTGATCTACCTTTTCAACATTATGTCATTAAAAGTTCCCAGTACCTAATTTATCCGTTTGCAAAACAGCTACTAAATTCAATTTCGCGACGCCAGGTGTTTTGAAATATGTCAAGAGCTTTCAGCTGTCATCGTTCAAAAGTTTGGCAGATATCTGTCAAGAAAGGTACACCCACACACTCACACTCGGATAAGTCCCGATCCCGTAGCGCTGTCAAACACAGTTGCTGTAATTTATCACTACTAGCTTCGACATTGTTCTCATGTGATAAAGCCCAACAAGAAAGATGGCTACGTGATTGTCGAGTCATTCTTACCATTTATCTTGCATGTTTTTTTTTTTCTTGTTTGATTATGACATATAGTTCTTTGTTTATTTACTTGTTCAGATCGCTTCAATCGATTACTGTTCAACTTCATGCATGATCAATGTTTGTAGTTAACCGCATAATGAAATTTCAATGATAATATTGAATCTATCAATGACAAATATAGTGGCAGTTCAATATTCTCAACTAGGTGGTAAAGTGAGAAAAAACAAATTTTCTGGATCTCAATTTATACGTGTTATCATAAAGTTTTAATATTGCTCTTAATAATTTGTTTTGGATGTCTATTGTCACCGGATAGTCTAAGGATTTAGATAAGTACAATCGAATTATAAAATATTCTGGCCAACAGAAAAAAAGAAACATAATTAATTAGTATTTAGACTAGTGAGAGATAAAAAGAAGAAGAATTGTTATACAACAAAAAATATGGATACAATGGGTAGAACAAAATGAAAAATGATTATTGCTTGCCAACGTTTCGACCCCCCCTCGTGGGACATCATCAGGGCGCATGGTGGGCTGAATGGAAACTGAAAAATTCAAACGTTGGCAAGCAATTGATAGTTGAAACTATTTAGTTGTTTCATTTACTGACCGCCTCCCGGACTAATTCCTTCGAGTAACGGTCAACTAATTATATCCACTATGGTTTTAAGTTTATGTTGTAGTATTTCAAATTAGCTCTTAGCTATTTAATTTGATGGTCAATTAGGTAGAGGAAATTTTTCCAACCACATTAGTGAAACAGAGAAACACGCTAAACGGTTTTATGAATCCCAATAATAATGGTATTTGAAAGTATAAGATGTGAAGATGATGGTGAAACGAAAAACCTGCTAACAAAATTTAAAGATCGTTTTAGTTTTGATTCCGCGAGTTACGACCAAATGATATCATTTAACAATCGATTATTTTTCACTAGTTCCAATCAGTTGTGACGATCAAAACAATTGAGCACAGCTACGAAAGACCAAATCTATTTACAAAGAACAGATGTTAGTCCAATGAAAAATCGATTTGTCAACGTCATCTGCCTCCGCTGTCCGAACAATTGGGAAGGATTGTGTTACATTACTAATGGCCTTCGACTTTTGTTTTATCGCTTAGTCACTTAGGCTATCGATTAGGCAGTTTGCGGTTTTATTCCAGAGGCAACAAATCGATTATTTCTGTCCGCACTACTGTTATATAAAAGTCAATAATTTTCAGTACGGCTAATACTGTATGAGAGTTAGCGGCGCCCAGTGGAAAGTTGACCAATTTAGGTGGACAAAATTCTGAAACTTGTTCATATTTAACATTTGATTATGGAAAAAAATATGAGAAAAATTATTGGTAACGGTGTTGCTGAAACCTGCTAATAGATGTATTTTATATCATTTAGGAATCTCTTCAAACTATAGATTGTAAAAAAATGTTTTGTCTGAAAAAAAATTATGATCACCAAAACGAAAATTTTGCGAAAATTCTTTGTAAAAGACTGGAGGATTTATGAAACAAATCCTTGAGGTAACACGGGGGTTATATAATTTTTCGTTATTGAATAGGGCATACATTTACCCATTGCTAAACTAACTTATGAGGTACATTTGGAAATATAATGTCTTACCTTCTCAAGCAATGACCATTGTTGAATAAAAATAAAAAGACGTTGCGCTACACACACCTTGAACATAATAAATGGGCTTCGAATAAAAATAACTCCACTTGTGCGAACAGGAAGGATTCACTCATTTACTACTTATTAGTAAACACGGTATGGCGGGAAATATTAGTATTAAGGGTCTTGCTAACTAATAATAAAAAGATGAAGCACTGGAAAATTCTAAACTTTTGACTTGACTTTTTTCCACCTAAATTGGTGATTTTGCCCTGTGTGCGGCGTCAAGAAAAAATTAATTTTTGTATTGCACAAATATGATGGCGCAGTAATAAACGTGGCGCATTCTTATCAATATCCACCAAGAAAAAAAATCCGGCCATACTATAATGAATCGTCGAAAACATTACTAGGCTCATATCAATTGGAAACGATCTCTTCCTTATTTTGTTCATATGTATCCATTTATTCACACATGTCAAACTTTAAAATATTACTAGGCTCTTGTACTACAATGATGACCGTGCCGCAGGGGACAAAATATGGATTTGCGATTTATCGAGTGCTCTCAGAGCGCTTGTTAATCAGGTAAATGGTCCATCCTAACGAATTAGTACGGCGATATAAATTCCAAGCCGAGGACGAAGCTCACGCAATTAAAAAAAGGACCCTAACAAGATGCTTGTTAGCCTGGCTATCGGCCACCATCACAGTTTATGGTTCGTGTTCCGATCGAGGTCCTCATCCAAGGTCTTCAGGTTAATAAGATTTCTGTTACATCTTCTCGATATCAGAGCTGCAGGTAGAAAGAATTCTTCCTAGGGTACCAAGGGTAACGTTGAGTATTGAGGAGTAATGACCCTCATTATAGTAATGAATCGAACTTTTAGTATTATACATTATTTAGGCTATTATTCTAGATAGGTAACTTAAACCTTGTTTACCACGTACCTAAAGTGATTAAAAACAATTTGTAAACCTTTATGCATATTTTAAAATGTGTATCTTATTTATTTATTGGGATTTACTGTATAATGGAATACAACTAGTAAATTTGAGTGAAATATAAAAAGCATAAAACACATGTAGAGAAGCTTCCCAATGGAAGCATTCTAAAAATATCCTAAACTAAATCTCCTTTTCAGACGCCTCGGGTGATTGTCAGGAATTGAAGAGGAAGAAAGGATTAAAACTATAGGATTAGGATGGGAATGGAGTTTGTCATAAAAGGGATGGTATCTGAATCGGGCCAAATCAGCAGCATATGGAACATGAAGGTCCCTATTGATGAGTTTTTTGGTGACAAAGTAAGGAGCGTTCAGGATTATACGAAGGATTTTGGATTGTAAGGATCGGATACTGAAAGAATTTCATGGTTTAGAGTGTCTGTCCAGTAAGTGTTGAAGTAACCGAAAGCATTTTAGTTATATTCATGTCGTTTCAGTCTTGTGTGCGGATTTCATGTTAATGGATTTGTTCAACTAGGACAAGCGGAATATTATTAAAGCGTCGATTAATCACAATTTAGATTCTTCCTAAAAATTATAAGAATAGAAATAAGACAGTGAGTTACATAAATAGTTTGTTTACAGTAATGAATGAACTTATGCGCATATTTTCAAGCCTTAAAAGAGTAAGCAATTCAAAATTAGATCATGAAGTTCTTATAATCCAGAGGGTCTTTAACGCATGACCGATCAAAGAAAATGAATTAGGAGACATCTTTTGTGTAGTTGTTAGCATAACAGCCTACTATGCCCAAAGTCGCGGGTTCAAACCCTGCATTTGGCTCCGGAATTATTTACAGATAGTGCAAAATCCTTGGTTATGCTGTCCTTTGGAGGGGACGTAAAACGGTGGTCCGATATCAGATACTAGTTTAAGATCCCTATCCTAAACAAACCTGGACAATTTAGGACTTCCACTGAAGCATCTTCCGACTAGCAACAGTGGCATAAAATGAGGTTAAATGAATAAGCAAAGAAAGTAAATTTCGTATCATTCTGCTATCACCCTTCTGTGAACTACTCCAAGTATACAAATCAAATAGAACAAGTAAATGTTTTGTATTTTTATTCATAAATGCTTCTAAAAGCATTCTTTGTGCATGGACAAAGTTTATATTAATGATCGAACTTATAATAACCTTTAAAGACAAATAATATTTAAGACGTTTTTATACTTTGTACAGACCATCATCAGGAGGTAAATTATCCGTCGAGGAAGCAGTTAAATTAATGAATTCTCAAACGTCCAGGATGACTGAGCAGAATGGATACGTGAACAGGAAATAGGTTTTAGCACGTGGAATAATCAAAGAAAAGTGGACTCCTAAGAGAACATATGTATTCCTAAGAGTGCCATCCCCTCATTAAGTTTAATGGCTGCTTGTTATTCCAAATGTAGAGGCAGCTTTGATTCGAAGCATTCCCCCACAGTCATCGCTTCTTCTTTTTTCAATCTTTATGTAATTGTAGTCTCCGATATCTAATCAATGTTTGGAGGAAGTCTGGAACTTTTTTTTTTTTTTTTATGTCGTCGAAATATTGTCTCTAGTAGATCCTGAATAGTTACTCAACGTCTTCAATAGAATGTTAAGTAGTGAACGTTAAATTGATTGAGATACAAAGTATCCCTCCTGGATTCATTTATTATCATTCATGAAAGCGAAAATAAACTGAAAAGTAGGATTTTTTTTTTTTTTTATTTTCCCTTACCTATACCTGACGCATATATTAAGAGGAAGTATTGCGATCGTATTTTTTTTTAGTTCGAGTTTTCAACGGAAATACACGTTTTGGGGTCCCCTGAGTCTAAATGGCCAAGTCCCGCTAAAAGATCTGTGTGTGTGTGGTAAGCTAGCTCTAAAACGATTAGTTGTATAAAACTGAAATTGCTTATTTAAGGAGCGTATATGCTAGAGATGTTATACCGACTTTTTCATTTAAAGCAGAAAGCCACTTTATCCCATCCATTTTGCCTCTTTTTACCATTTTCTAAAAAAACGACTCACTCGATTTTGATTAAATTCGCTAAATCGATGTAAAATTTAATGACCTTTAAGATGATGGAGGTTTCATTCTGATCGAAATAGTCTGGCAGGGCTTAAATGCATAATTTTTGAATTTTCTTCATCTAAAGTACTTTTTTAAATATAATTAATTATGTATATATCACCCGTAAGCAGAGTGGCCAGCATAACAGCCTTCTGTGCCAAAGGTGGTCCTGGGATTTTTTAATTGGAGTAAAAAATCCTTAGTTATGCCATCCTTCGGAGGTAGTTCCGAATTTGTGCCATGTCAGGTTAAACTAGTTAAAGATTCCTATCCTAATTAAACCTGGATAGGCAAAATTTACGACTCCCACTGTAGCATTGTCCGATTAGTCACAGTAGCATAAAGTGAAGTTAAACAAATAAACAAACAATTAATTAAATATGATTTTAAATATAATTAATTTTCTAAATTCCAAAAAAATTAGCAATATCATTTTATTAACATTGACACAAAAACGGCTAAATATACAGATTGAACAAATTAGATAACTAGAGTGCTGCTATAAATGTTGAGGAATTACAACTATCTGAAAACAGTTAATAACTTTATTCGATGCGGATAAAAATAGTCGAATGACTAAATTATTGACCGATAGGAAAGTTATATGTATTATATTTACTATTACCTTAAACGTTGATATATACCTCTATATCACCACAAAATAAAATATACATAAATATAAATATACATAAATATATAGGGATACAGTTGTAACACAAACGGTAGTTATATAAGCTTTTGGCTAAGACGACTGGTAGTAGCCGACAAGAGGCCGGACAGCTTCCACAAGTTCTCGACATCCCACAACGGCCGGTCCGCCAGCTGGCCGTGTCTCCCGCGGGGACATGCAAATGCCGCAGATGCAGCACTACTCGCCGTTCGGAAAACATAGCTCCTCCGATATCGGCTCGGCATCGGCTAGATGTCTTCTCCGATAAGGATTTTCCACCTCTGCACCTCCTGGTCGGGCTGGAAGAACATTCTGGAAGAATGGCCTCTGAATAACTGAGATATTCTGTGTCAGAGTATGCGTATGTACGGGAAAAAGCAATCGGGGTCTGAGCCTTCAATAAAGTACACTACCTCCAATTAAGAAGTTTATAGTTGACCCATCTTACGAAAAAATATATGTGTTTAGATATCTTACAAGCAGAGGATCCCAAATGTGTCCCACCGATTTCGATGACATTTTTTAAAAGTAAAACTAGACAGTAAACCATTCGACTCTGCGAAATATCAGGAACCAACGCTAACCAGGACTAGCGTTAAAAAACCCGAAAGTGCGCTAAAAACACATTTTATTTAATATCTCTGGTTCTAGTGAAGGTAGAAGAATAAGTTTGGTTTTAAAATTAACCTATTTCAATGCGGAATAATTAATAAAATAAGCTATTAAAATATTCAAGTATTATCTTTGGTAATAACCTTAGAAATATAAATAATCTCGTCAAAACAGTACTTTTAATAAAGTTTCTTAAAAACTGTGTTCCTTACTTCTGAAAAGGAACCTTGATCTGAGCACAGATATTTAAGGTACCTTATTAAAACTACTGTTTTGACGGGATTATTTCTCTTTATAGGGTTATTACCAAGCATAAAAACTTAAATATTTAATAACTTATTTTTTTCATTATTCCGCTTTGAAATGAGGTAATTTTGACACCAAACTGTTTTGTTTTTTTTCGACTGTCCTTAGATCCACAGATATTAAATAGAATGTGTTTTTCACGCGCAAACATTTTGATTTTTTTACGCGACTCCTGGTTAGCGTTTGTTCCTGATATTTTGCAGAGCCTAATGGTGTAATGCCAGGTTTTACCTTAAAAAAATTCATCAAAATTGGTCAGACACATTTAGGATACTCTTCTTGTTAGTACCACATCAAAATTTCAAATTATTATAGTATTTCATACACTATCCAAAAACCTTAGATATTTAGAGAAAACTGCGCCAGAATTGTAACAGTAGAGCAGAAAATGAGACGACAGTTGTTAAGATTTCTACAAATTTTAAAATATTAATTCACGGTGACCAGCCTAAAGATAGGATACATTTATAATATTGAAGCACACCCTCTTTATATAATTTCATCCGAACAAAATGCAGTATCAAAAAACCATAATAAAATTTATTTGGAAAAAAATAATAAAAAAAGAAGAAGGAAGAAGAAGAGTCAATTGAAACTTACAGTCTTACACCTACATTTAAACATAAATAAAGCTGCATAATTTTTTATGTTTTGTAAATATTTTAAAAATTTACAGATCATTCAAATTCAAAACATGGAAAGTCTTAAGACGTGTTACCCAACAGAATACTCTTATCAAAACCTAAAAATGCATACCTTTTAAATTAGATAGAATATAAAGTTTTGCACACAATCGGCTTAATAAAAGGTTATTTGTCTTAAATAATCTATTATTTTATAAAAAAAATTTATTTTTAATTATAGACTCAAAAGTCATATGCAATCAGCCTAAATATATTTTTTTATGTTAAGTTATATTCAGATAAAAAATGTGTGTATGTGTTTCTACAAATGAAGAATTTAAATATTAGCGAATAATGCCAGATGCATGAAACCTTGTACTGAATTCCAGTATCTATTGATATTTTAAATATCTCTTAAAATAAAAAAATATTCTTATCTATCCCATTTAAAACAGGATAAGCTACTTAAGCAAAAGCTCCTGCACATTGCTTCTGATAAAAGGACATATTAAAGATTAGCATTGGTATGATAGCGTATCTAAATCTTAGCTTAAGACGCATAGTGCAGTATTAAAATATATGAAAAAAATTTGCTTTATTGTAAATTTTATACACTGAATTTAAAAAGAATATATGCGTTATTGAGTCAAGTAATCGTTATTTACACGAGACATCAGAGTGTCCGGTTCACGTTACATTCTTGGAACTCCAAGACATCTTGGAATGTGTCGCCCGATACGCCGGATATCACACCCGAGTTCCGAAACTTTCTATGGCTTCAGAAGAAAGTTAGCTTAATGAACTTTTATATCGATTTGATAGGATTCCTCGTGTCCTATATATCTTAACGATGACTCCGAAATCAAAACAAGTCACTTATCTGATCATACACGAACCTACTCAGTTTTTTTTTTATTGACTATCATTAAATTTTCTTCTAGAGCGCCTGTCCTGGTTTTCCGAGTTGATTGATTAATTATGGTCTCCCAAGAAGGAAGAACCGGTCCGGAGTTGTCTTATTTTTTCGCCTTAGAATTCTAAACAGAAGCACTGAAAACTCATTCCGAGACGTGCGGCCATTCCGCTTTGCACTTTTTTTGCTCGAAATATTTTGAGTTTTTATCGCGATATGGTTCTAATTAAGACCTGTTGTCATGTGGGGCCAACTCAATATGTCCTATACTCATTCCTTTTTCTTTCTTCATCCTCTGATTCTCCAAGAATCCTCGTTAAGTGTTTTTTATTTATTTATTTTTTTCATTTTCATATTTAATGGACCTGACTTCTTCTTATTCATTAAAGCTAATACCTTGTTTATTACGTGTGATTATACCGACCAGTTATTCGAATGAGTAACCGCCTGTAATCGCCTCAATAAATCAATACCTTTTTTTTTTTTTTTTTTTTTTTAAAGACAGTGTTTGAATAAATAATAAATTCTCTAATTATCATTTTAAATTATACAACGAAACTCAATCCAGGCTTTGATTATAAATATCAAAGTATGCCTCATTTATTGGCAATTAAAAGATAATAGAACCTTTAATTGTCAACATACCAATGTAAATTATAATTAATTGCTTTTATAATAATATTCTAAATTGCACTTTATCTTTTTAATAACACCATAATTAAAAAAAAAAACTTTATACATTCCACAGTAGATAAAGAATCGACTTCAACTAAAATGTTATTCAGAAACAAATTTATTCAAGTTAAAAAGAAAGTTTGAGCGATTATTAGTGTCATATTAAATATGTTAAGTAAAAGTTAACTTCCATATTTTTGATATATTAGTAAATTATATTTTTTAAAAAAATTGAATTTAAGAACATATAATTTACGTTTTAAGATCACAGGACATCAAATAACTGAAACTCATGAAATAGGCTGGATGTGGGAACAGCCTAGATTAAAAATTATATTTTACGAAAGAGAATGAACGTGTATAAGTTAGGTATATACCGGATTTTGTTTTTATGGACTTGAGATATTTAACCTTATGAAATTAAGTTAGTAGCAAACAAAATTCGGCTGAAATTATGATATGCCTTATTTTTGCTTTGCTAACAAATATTATTTAATTTGTAGGAAGTATGATGATGCATCTGGTTGAAATTAAAATCTTGCAACTAACAAATATTTAAATACTTTAAGGTTTTTACCAAGTTTAATGACCGGGTGTACAATATCAAGTATGAAACACAGGAATTATGCGCCAATTTTTTAAGAGATTAATCAATTTTATTAATTTCGAACATTAGGCGTGGGTGATGTATTAATACTTAGAGTAGCTTAGAAGTGTTTTATTTTCTTAAATCTCTTATCAAATAACTAGTGACCAGCACTTCGCTACATAACCTTCGCACGGGTGGAAAATTTTATTTTCCCTTCCAAAATAAAATTTAATTTTAATGGATTTTACTTATGAACCTTCATGAAAGAATACACTGTTATAGGGAAAACCGAATCAAAATCTGTCGCGTTGTTAAGAAAGAGTTCGCGGAAACCATGAATTGCGAATTATTTTATATATACAGAGAAAAGAAGTGATAAAATTAAAAAAAAAAAAAAAAAAAAAAAAACCTTTCTATTACGACTGATCGTAAAATAATACAACGCACAGTAAAGGTTATTTTTTAATAATTAATCCCATGTTTATTTTATTTTGTTAATCATAAATCTCCATATATATATATTTAAAATGATAACGCGATTTTGGTTTTCGCGAACTCCTTTTAAACCACAGGACGGATTTTATCACGGTTTTTACCATAATTCAGGGCATTCTTTCCTGAAGGGTTATAAGTAAAATACATTGCAATTCAGCTTTTGTTTAAATGGAAAAAAAAAAAAACATTTTCTATAACCAAGCCATCAAAAAATTATTCCTCAAATATACATAGAGTAATATAGACGATATATATACCGTTGGAAAGACCAAGATTTATAAAATTTAATACGCAGTAAAAGAGTTAACATAAAGTTGTAGTAAGTCCGTAATCTTATGATAAATGTTATTTGTAATGTTGTGCATGAGGGAGGTTATGGTGCTTCATGGTGATCCTACAGGTTATATTCTTCCATACAGTAATCAAGATTTTAGAAAAAAATACTATGAACAAAATCGTGCATAAGTTATAAAAATTAAAAAGGTTAATAATTATTTCTACTTTTAAATAATTTAACAAAAATAGTAGTTCCAATGTAAACGAAATGGGAATCCCAAGGAAACTGAATTAAATTTAATGCATTAGAATGTATTTAGAAAAAGTTCTTATGAAATAAAATCGATCAAACTGAAGGTTTTTAAACATAAATTGCACCCGTGCAAGGGCGAGTCGCTAGTCATTAATAAAATTGGAAATGTCGAGAAAAGATAAAATTAAATATTTTAAACATTCATAAAGGCTGCATGGTATACATGAAGGACGCATTTCATAAGCCAACATAAAACATTAGTAATGTAAATGATGACCTGACATTAATTGTTTTTTATGTTGAACCTGGACATGTAAAGAAAGTACTACCCGCAGCAACCAGTAAATACTCAGCGATGACAGAGTGGGCTGATCTCAGATAAGGACGGCGATGTAAATGCAGTTTAACCTACCTGGGACACCCGACGCCAGTGTTGGGAGATTATTTCCCTTCTGCATAATAAAAAGAAAGAGTGGAGAATATATCTACAAGCCTCAAAAGCTGTATTTCTTGTAAGCTCCTACGCAAGCACTAAATCTCTGAGAAAGATGGATGAAACAAAAGGAATATATTACAACCGCTACCAGCAACCGGGCGTCTGGCTATTTGCTTCATGATCAGTATGCCATCATAAAACTATAGGCATTTCTTGATTATTTATTTTATGTGTATAGCTATTTAAGGATATGTAAATTAATAATATGTGATATTCATTGAATATTTATGTATGCATTAATTTTTTTGAAGTTCGGTTAATAAATATACAACAATATTTGCTGCTATCTTTACTATTTATAATATTTTTCATCACTATTACTGGAAAAAATCAAGTGAAGCTCAGTAGTTCAATGTAAGGACACTATTTTATATAAAATTAATTAAGAAACAACTATATACTTTTAAATTTAATTTCTTTTAATTTAATTAACACGTTAATAATGTTGATATGGTGACATTAATTTGAAACTGATATCCAAGCTGATTTCCGAAAGATATAATGAAACATTTTTTTTAGAATTTTAAATATTGAAAACTAGGTTATCGAAATGTGTTGCTAATTTCCACCTGAGAAAGAAAAAATAAACAAGCACATTAAAAACGCATTTGAAAACAAACAAGGTACAAAGTACATTGTTTCTTTATTCATTTAACGTGATTTCATGCTACTGTGGTTGTCCTAAATTTTCCCTACCCAGGTTTAATTAGGATTGCTATCTTGAACGAGTACATGACATCGTACGGTCACAGGACCCCATTTAACGTCCACTCCAAAAACGGCCTAATCAAGGAATTTGTACTCCCTTTATAAACTACTGGGGTCGTCTGCTGGGTATGAAACCTTGGACATAGTAGGCTGTTATGCTAGTCAATAGACCATATTACATATTTAATTTCATTCCAAAGCAAATAAAATCAATTACTTTCAGAAAAATCGAAATTAAGAGTAAACAATAGATTAATGGGAGATTTTTTTTTTCTTTTCCTGTAACATTTCCTAAAATGAACTATTGAAAATAATTGGCTGGATTGTAACATCAAAATTTACAGTAATTCACTTTCTTTATTTTATTACCTATTCTAGTGTAAATAATTATTTACTGTGTATTTTCTTAAAAACCTATTTTACTGTGCTTGAATATTTATTGGCTATTCAAGAGCACATATCAAAAATAAAATAAAAATGCAACTATTTCAAAGCCTATATTCTCTATGAAAGGGTATGTATTTTTATTGCTTATTCGTATGAACAGTAGTTGTTAATAATAATCCTGATACATTCATAAATTCCAGCCATTCTTTCCAATTCTATATATATTCTATGCTATAGTTTCTTGACACGCGGCCGAGAATTCCTTTGTCAAAGAATGACATATTATACGATTTTATCATTATTCCGACTACTTCAATGATGCATTCAAAAGCAAAACGTGTGATGATTTTTTTTCCCCGTGTAATGTTTCATAACAAAGGCTACCCTCTTCACTAAACTCGAAAGGGGGCGGCACGCGCAAGGGGAGTTCGGAGGGGTAGGTCTCAGCGTGAGGTCATGGGTCACGGTAGGCCTTGGGTATCGATATTTTAGAAGAGAAATTACAAAGCTTTAAGCGAGATTCTACGGTTGGACTTACGCATCTATACGAATTACAGCAATTCCCTCCATTTAATAATGACTGACTTATTTATGGTACAGTTATTAGTTATATACATATTCTTATTGTTGAGTTCACACATGCTAATTATGAAAAAGCATCATGAAAGAATTATTAATTTATTAAATGCGTAATGTTGATAGATAAGTGAGAGGGAGAAATGAATCAGGACTTGTAAGGTGGTTTTTTGGTTTATTATTTTCAAGAACGAATCCCTGTAATCGACCAAAAAAAATTACCCTCCCTCAAAATTTGAGGTCTTACGTTTCAAGATACGCAGAACCCCATTAACGAATAAAAATATATTTTCCCTCCGAACGAATATATGAATACCAAACCTTTTATATAAATAAAATAATCATTAACGTCGGTTAAGAAAAAGCAGCAATATTGCGTTTTGAAATGAGCTGTGGTGAATGGCCATTTTCCTTGTATTAATTTATTACTTTCCGTATTCATTAATTGTCTGTAAACAGCTATGTAAACTGTTACACTCTAATTATACAACGTTGCAATAATGTGCTATGTTTTTTAATTTAGTCGTAAAACCTATGGTTTTGTTAAAGTAGTAAAATATTAATTTGTTGGAATAGATATAAGTAAAAAATAGAGATTAAAACAAATGAAAAAAACACGAATAGAACAAAACAAAAAGTATTATTGTTTGTTTATTTTTTATGCAGCTGTGTCATATCGGACGATGCTAAATAGTGGGAGTGCTAAATTACGTCCCCTTTGAAGGAATGCTTAACCAGCGATTTTTTATCCCAATTAAAAATCCATACGGGCCTTCTGCAGGGTTTGAACCCGCTACCTTGAGCACAGTAGGCTGTTATGCTTGTAATTACAACACGGTTAACCCAAAAAAGTATTAATTATTTGGAAAATCCCTTTATTTCCCAAATATTAGGTTGTCATATAAGTTTCTTTATTTTTTCATGCGAAATCAATAGTAGATATTTGCTGTTTGAGGTTGATTTACTGTGCTATAACCGTTCTGGTTTATTACCTTCTTCCGTCTCTCAGGAAGCTATATTATGCCCTCTATCCAAAATGGTTGTGAATTACTTGCAAAATATTCATGGAGGAAAAAACGTATACGACATCCAAATAATATATTTGTAGATATTCTTATGATTAGTTCATTTAGTCTTTTCGAAGTCGCCGTGGTTGAGATAGTTCAACCTCAAAGTCATACGATGCATGTCCCATGGACGGAAAGAATCTTTCTACTCTACTTTGGGCAGTTTGGATACTTCTACGGTAACCTTCCTTTTTGTCAGGGTTGTAGTAAGGAAGGGCTTAAAATTCGGGAAATCAAAATTAATGTATAAAGAACATTTATTCGAAAATATAGTTTAGTGTCAGGCTTTCGGTTTGAATTTTAGAATAATCCAACTTAGTTATTAGATGAATTTTGCGTGCCCTTTTACTCTCTGACTCTCTTATGTTACTCCGATTTGTATAATGAAGATAAGTTCTATTTATGAACCTTTGTTCTCTCGACATAAGTACCTGAAATCTATTATATGTTTAAGGAAAGTTATTCCGGAAAGGTTTCATATAACTAATAATTGAACAAGTTTTCTTATTTAGGATTGTTAAGTTCCAGTTTAATTGCAGAAGATTCAGATGCTGAGAAACCTTACAAATTCGAAAGAATACTCCCCACGCAGGAGGTAATCAAGCGGGCTTTTACGTGTTTACCTCCGCGATTCCATTTCCAAAGGGAGATGGGGGGTGATGAGGGGGTGGCCACTGGGGAATGACGGAGCCTCCAAAGAGGAGAGGCAGGAGGGAGGGGGGCGTTAAGGGGGCAAAGTTGGAGGGTAAAGCCCCTTCGGATGGGATTTCTTAGGCAGGAGTTCTCCTCTCTACAATGGATCTGCTTTGAAGCAATAACAGCACCCTAGGGTACGCTTCCATTCTACTTTACCAGTCTCTCTTCTCTCATGATAGCTTCGGTGAAAAATCAATTATTGGTTGTTGGATTATACAGTTGCAAACATACTAAAAAATAATATATTTATATATAGATATATAAAATGCTAGAAGGAATAAGTCGGGTTGGCGGTCAGTAAATGAAACAATTATGTAGTTTCAACTACTTATTGTCTACCAAAGTTTCGACCCCCATTGTGGGTCATCATCAGAGCTAAAAAGATACAAAAGGAATACAAAGAGTATATAGTAACATATATATTTATATGAAGCGAATTGAAGTGGCTCCAACCTTCCATACGTGGATAATATTTTCTCGGGACATACCTCTACCAAGTCATTAAATCTCAACATCCTCATACATTCACAGTATCCTACAATTCAAATCCTCAATTCACTTACTTGAAACTAGATCACGCCATTCTGACAATTACATTCCTACCCATAGAACTAAATCTTTTGATAATTCATTTTATATCCTTTTCGCTCTGGATCTCTCTGGAATTCCCTACCTAATCATATTCGCCATGCTCTCCCCTTCTCTCATTCAAATAAATCCTATCTTCTCCAACGCCTTCTAGCATCCTAAAGAGATGCACACTAAATGCAAAATTTTAAATCCACTATCCTACTTTCAATGTAAGTAGTAAAATTAATTAATTATTTTATCAAATTCCTAGAGTTGAAGAATAATTCATTTATTTGAAAATTGTTCAGCTCTATCATTTTATAAGAGATTTTTTTCGTTTGTATGCTTTCCATATAGTTTGTATATATCTATATAAATATGTTTTTTTTTAAATATTTTTTACACATTTGTGAATGAAAATTTATTTTATTGGGCTCTCGGCCAGACATGTATATGTTGAGGTGTATGTTTACTGTACGACATTGTTATTCTTAAGGGACATAGTCCTAGAATAAAGTTATCTTTATTATTATTTCCTGGAACAATTCAATAGAAACCATTAAAAAGGAGCTACATATGAATTATTAAAAATTACAATAATATACATATTTTATTGTAATTTTTAATAATTCATTTAGTCCCTCCTTTTTTTCTGGTCTCTCTTGAATTGTTCTAGCACATAGATATGTTACTATATCATTGTATTCCTTTTGTATCTTTTTAGCCCAGATGGTGACATACAATGGGGGTCGAAACGTTGGCAGACAAAAAATACTTGAAATTATTTAATTGTTTCATTTACTCAACACTACCCGGACTAATTCATTCAAGTAATTCTCAACGGTCAACTAATTATAATGTGGTAACTCATTCCACAACTTCCACTAATCTCGCAACCTAAAATATACCTTAAACGTTTTATCTCCATAAGGTAAGAGGAGTCGTCGGGGGAGGGAGATAAAGATTGGTGTTTTTTTTTTTTTAATACAAATTATAATTTAATAATACGATATTGTGTAACATTGATTAAGCCCTTGTGTGGTTAAAAAAAAAAATGTTAAAATATATATTTACTCAGCTACTTCAATACTATTAAACATCTTTAAAACAATAAAAAATACGAGCGGACTTGTTGTAAAATTGAATAGACGGAAAGATCTATTTAGATTGACAGGATTATAGTCAATTTCGGCATTTAATTGGAGAAACGGTCGGTTGGCCAGCGTGATTGGAATAAATACTGCAACATCCATTCCAGAGTATTTCAATTTCAATCACAATTCTATCTCACAAATTCCTCCTGTATTTATATGGAGGAAACTTCTGATAATGCGTTTTCACTTCTTTTTAAAATGTATTTTTCATCAACACGTGAATATTTTGATGAAAAAAATTGTTTAAAGTCTATCATCGGGTGCATACTTAAATAAACGCAACATAAAACTACTTTTTTGTAATGTGATTTAACCGATTGTCTGATGCACAAAATTATTCAACTTATGAAATGAAGTTATAAACATTTGAAAATAATGTTAGTTAGTATATTATATTAATAATATACATTTTTTTAAAACTGATCCTCTTGATATTTGGATTAATTAAACCAAAGTATAAATTTGTTTTTTAATTTATCTAATTTGTATTATAAATATGACATTTGTATATACTTAAAAAAGTAATTACAATTAAGTCAGGTCTTGCTTGATTAAATTTTAATTAATTTTATTTGTGTTTTATAATTTTAAAATGTTTTTATGAGATTTATTTATTTATATGTATAAGCCGCAATGCTAGTTATTATTATCACACATGTGATTTAAAAACGCTCCAAGCCTCATGTTTCTGAATCGTTGTATATGGCATGAATTCTTCTGGTTTGTAACATACAATGGGTGCATTTATTTCTATACAACGCGTATTGTTATTACATTGCGTAAGTTATCTTATTTCCATTTATTTTGGACAGAGAGTATATACAAATAAATAGAATATTAATATAAAAAAAAAATAAATAAAATTCAATTAAAAAAAAAGACGAAAAATGAATTATTTACAAGAGTTTTTAGGAAATTCACACAGAACGCATGAGCTTAACATATTGCTATGTAAAACATCTATGGGCCATTCTATTTATATCCTTGTCCACAAATGCATCAAATTCTGAAAAATAATTTGTTGTCCGTTAAGCAGGACTGTAGAGATCAGTTTTTGTCTATGTATGTCCAGTTTACCGCAGTTAAAAAAACATGGTAGTATCACACCGCCACAGATACAAATATTATCGACTGTCCAAATAAAAAATTAGCTTGAATTCGAAACAATTTGGCTCCTCGGTGCCGCATCAATGAAGTCTTGTGTTGATTTAATTTTTCTTTTTAAACTTATTTACTCTCAATAAATGCATGCATCCGAAAATATATTATTTGATTCCTTTACAAAAAACAAAAAGCCTAAATTAAAAAAATTGTAATAAAATAAAAAGTAAATTCCAAACACGAGTTCATAGCTGCGTGCCTTTCTGATGAATTATTGTATTCTTGCAAATGATACACCAGAAAAGATTTTATAAAATAAATTACTTGGATTCGGTTTTGATAAATATTTTCGACTTAACATCATAATATTTGACAATGCTAATGAGAGACTCGCCCGGAACCTGAAGCTATGTTAATTGTATAAACAGGTTTTAATCGCCCGCTCCTTCCGATAAGGAGTTGGGCCTGGGAGCTCTGTTGTACCTAGCGATAGCATCGGGAGTTCAAGAATTTTAAAAGCTGAGGATTAACAACTTAATATTGAGTCACCGCTAGTCTGTCAGTCAGCATCTGACAGCTTGACGGCTACTCTCACGGATTAAGAAGTTTTTTTTAGAATAATCGCGGATTAAGCAAAGCCGATTGGTCACAAAATGAGATAATATAATCAAACATAAACAGATCTATTATGAATAATTCTATTCGAGAAAATATTAAAAGTATTTAACTCTCATATCTTCTCAACATGATATTCTCTAATAAACTCCTTTGCTTAGTAATAAATATTCGTATCGGAAACACACTTCTTGGGTCTTAAAATCTGTAATTTGGATGCCTTTTCTCTGTCCTTGAATAAAAAAAATCTGGTGCGTTCAACACACAACTTTCACCTAAGACGCTTCTTTATTATCTTCAACAATCACTCAAGTTTATGCTCGTTATTTCAGATTCGTCATCCTGCTTTTTTTTCTACAACTTTGTAAGCCAGATAACATTCTTTCAATAGTATATTATGCATCTATAATACAATATAATTTGTGGGATCACTTGTAGCTGGGCGGCTAGCGTGACAGCCTCCCATGCTAAAGGTCACGGGTTCAAACCCGCAGGTGGTCCTAGGATTTTTTAATGGGAGTAAAAAATCCTTAGTTACGCCGTCCTTCGGAGGGGACGTTAAAAGGTGGTCCCGAGCCTGTGCGATGTCAGGTACTCGTTAAAGATCCCTATCCTAATAAAACCTGGATAGGCAAAATTTAGGACTCCCACTGTAGCATCGTCCGATTAGCCATAGTAGCATAAAGTGACGTTAAATAAATAAACAAACAAACAATATAATTTGTATTTTCATTTGACGAATTAGAAATTTAACCGAAAAAAATATTTCTGTTGTTTTGTCCATCAGATAGCTATCTAATTATCTCATGTTATTAAAATCGAAAGTTCTTTAGAGGAAGACTTTTTTTTTAGTTCGGATTCAAGCTCAGTCACACTATTTTAATCAAAATAAAACCTACATGTGATTAGTTGGAGCCGTTTTCGTAAAATCGTAAAAAGATGAAAATCTAAGAAGTAAAGTGGCTCTTCTGGTTTCTCGATTTTGATGAAAAAGTAAAGCATCGCTAGCATATCAATTACTTTAAAAATAAAATTTCTATTTCGCACAACTTATCGTTTAGGAACCAAGCTCCACACACACACACACACACACACACACACACACACACACACACACACACACACACACACACACGCACGCACGCACGCACGCATACACACAGACCTTTTTACCAGACTTGGTCATTTGGACTCAGGAGACTAAAACGTGTATTTTCAGTGAAAACTCAAATTCGAAGCTTTTCACGATCAAGATACTTTCCCATCCCATATTTTATAAATAGCTAAATAAAAGTGATAAACTGTCTGAACCGATAACATAAGATGGCCTTTACATCACAATTTTCTTCAGATGAATGACCGCATCCTGATCAAAGCAAACATAAAATGTTATAACATCCTAAAAGCCAAATTTCCTCAGTCTTATTTGTGGTTTACAATGATGAAATAGGCAGAATATCTTTTCTGATATTCGCGTTAATCCTAACTGGATTAAAATATATTGAACAGATGAGAATTTCAAACTGAGTTGCATTTGAAATCTTGTTCAAATAAGGCACAAGGACATCAACTCACGATAACGGGTATTAACCGAGAAAGTCCGTGATTTTTTTAAATAAATCTTGTTTGCATTGGATTAGTAGATCTATTGAATATTCCTAGTCCTATATGGTACATACGGAAAACACTTGTCCTTTATTTTTGCGTTGAAAAATAAATAAATGAATAAAAAATACCCACAGTCACACTTATCTGATATACTGTCAAAATATAACGAAAATAATATCATTAAATATTTTTATTTTAAAATAATGTTTTCTAACTAAGCTCCCGGGCATTACTAAATTAGTTAAATAGTGGGGTAATCTGTGGTGTAGTGGCAGGCATAACAAATGTTTGTGCCCAACTTCGCGAATTCGAACCCAGTAGATAGTCCCAGGATTTTAAAAAGGAGTAGATGTCGGTTATGCTTTCCTTCGGAGGGGACGTAAATTGTGATCCCGAGTCTGTTCAATGTAAGGCTTATCGCAATACTGATTAAACCTGGATAGGCAAAATTTAGGACTACTGTGGTATCCATCGTCTTATTAACCACAAAAGTATAAAAGTGACGTTAAATAACTAAACAAACAAGTTGAGGTAAATGCCTGCAATGGCAGCCACCACATACATTGGACTTTTAAAATACTTCAAAATGAAGTGTTCTGAAAGGTCTGAACTGTTGCATTATACGTTTTTGCATTTTTACATTGGTTATTTGGTTGTCGTACAATAAAGGAGATAAGAAAAAAATAAATAAACCAACAAGTAATACTTAATGGAAACTCTTGTCCATTAGTTTTGCGTTAAAAATATAAAGATCCCTATCCTAATTACATCTGGGTAGGCAAAGTTTTGGGTTCCTACTGTAGCATTGTCCGATTAGCCTCAGTAGCATGAAGTGATGTTAAATAAATAAAATGGATTATTAAAAAAAATAATTTAATTCTGTTAGTACTGAAATTCAGTAACCATTAGAACGCTACATACCATATTTTAAATAATTTATCATTTTAGGTGTCTATTATATTTGTTTTTCAATGGTTTTTGCATTCAAACTGGATAAACAATAGCTTTGATTATTTTATGTATATATATCTTATTTTTTTTAACTATAAATCAGAACACGCTACCAAAGCGAGAAACTGAGACGGGTTATTACATTTCCTTTTTTTTCTCTATTATATATATATATATATATATATATATATATATATATATATATATATATATATATATATAATAAAATAAATATATGCCGCGCAGGCATCAATTTTATATCATGCATAATAAGAACAGCAACAGAGAGGTTATAAAATGCAAATAAATACGAACGCCTCACACCTGAATGATATATGTTTTGCAGAAGCTTGTTATCCTCACTGGTTACATGAAGGCATAAATTCGATATGATAAATCGAATGCGTTATAAAAATAGACCCGGTCCCAGAAGAAAAACAAAAAAATAAAAAAAGCTGAGCCTTCGTGATAAATAAGAAGGAGACGTTTATCATATTCAAGAGGCAGTTCTCATGTAGGCCGTGGGGCCACGTGTGTTGGAGTTCCCGCGTGATTTGTCATCGCCACATCTTCCCGGCTAAATGATTAACGCCAACGCCTAACCGGATTTTATTTTCTCTACTTGTTAAATTATTTATACACTCTGCTTTATTGCATATATTCATTGATTCTTCACTATATGTTCCTCATAACTCTTTAAGGTTTATAAAATATTTGTTTCTAGAACAAAATGGAATAGTCTTGCAACAAAATTATGAATAGCTGAATTTTTTTGTCCACTTTCACTTAGCTATATACTAAGAGAACATAATCAGGATTTTGAAAATTTTCAAATTCGTGTTTTCACCTGAAATACGCCTTTTGGGGACCTTTTAGTCCAAATAACTAAGTCCCAGTGTGTAAGTAGTAAGACTAGACTAAAAACGATAAGCCGTACGAAAATTAAATGAAATATTTACATTTAAGTACAAGCCTGGGGTGCCACTTTTTATAATTTTCTATTTTTTTCCGTTTTTCTAGAAAGCAGCTTAAACATTACTGATTTAACTCGCTGTATTAATGTAAAATTGCATTGATGTTATTATAATATGAATTTTATCATGAGAACAGAGTTATAGGAATTAAATCCCTAATTTTCTTCTCTAAAGTACCATTTATTTTATTTAATCGAAAATTAACTATTTCTGGTTATTACCATAAATAAAAATGCGTAAATATTTAAGAATTTAAAAACCAACTGAAGAGTAAAATGGCAGAAATGTTTTACAAGATGTTTTTTTATTTATTCAGTTGTAGGTTTAACAATGTATATTTATAATATATCGTTGGAAAGCTAAAGATTTCAGAGAACAGTGGAGGGTCAGAAAGTGCTTAAACTTAATTGATTACAATACAAATAATTTATAATAGTTCTATCAAAGACATAAAACTATAATTCTTTATTATTCAAATTAAATAAACTTTTTTTTTTTTAATTTATTTTGAGATGGTGTAAATAAAAGTGTTGTGCGTACCAGATTTCTTTTAAATATAAATTCAGAGGGTCAATTTAAAGTTAAGTAATAAATAAAAACGCATCATGAGTGTTCCGTATTTAAAACAAACCAAAAAAAAAAGGCATAAAAGTTGCAGTTCGATAAATTTTATTTAATAGGTGCCCATAGTGAAGAGAAATATGACGGATGAAGCAGAAAAAAAGTTTAAAAAAGAAAGAACAATTAAGGATAAAATGGGCTCCTTCTATTTTGGAACTTACTATTTTCTAGTCGATCTGAGTCACAAATGGAGGATGAAGAGACGGAAGATATCGTTTCCGCTCTCTTGTTAGTAAATGATTGGTCGAGAAGGCCCTAACACCACTTGTGCTCAGCCAATCAGCGCCCCCTATCTATCATTCAATTTACTACCAAGTCACACTTCTCCTTCTAGATTTCCAATCACGGTACAAATCGAGCACCGTCGCCATATCGGATCTCTCAGCAATCAATTAAGCTAGGATTTGATTAACGATTCTATCAGATCGAAAAACTTAATCCTGTTTGTTCAGAGGAAGGAAGGGAGGGAGGGGAAAAATTAGTAAACAGAAACAAACGATTTCTATCAGTTCAGGAATCAAGAAGTAAGGATTTTTTCCACCGATAATTCATAAGTATAGAAAACGTTTCTATTACTAAATGTGTACGATCCTTGTTCACAGCTAATACTTGAATCTACAAAATAAACCTATATCACCAGCTTTTGTTGTGAGCGCGCAAGTTACTACTATTTACATGCAGATATAATAACTATATATAACAACTGGTTGTAACCTGGTGGTTGTAAACTGTAACCTGTTTCAATATCATTTCATAAACAGGAATATACACCGGAAGTATCGCACTATAGATTATTTCATTGTCGTAAATAAACATACATTAATGTCTCGATAATGGACGTTTGAGATCATTTCACTGCTATGATTTGGATAATATTAGTATAGCCGCTATCACGCAATTATCAATATAAATTTTAAAGGTGCGGTAAAATATTGATAAAAAATATTTATTTTCACGTTTCTGCAACCTTTCTACTATGATTAAGATTTCTTCCTAAACTGCATATATATCATCAAAATATAAGCCTAACCATGCTTTATTTTTGTTTCAGATGAGAGAGTAGCCGGATGGTGGCGCTGACGGTAGCTCTGCTGCTGGCCGTCGTGCAGGCGGTCGCGGCGGACCTGGCCCCCATCATCGATCCTCCTTCTGGAAAACGCTGCGAGGAGATCACCATCCCCATGTGCCGAGGGATCGGCTACAACCTGACCTCTATGCCCAACGAGCTCAATCACGATAGCCAGGACGAAGCCGGTCTCGAAGTCCACCAGTTCTGGCCCCTCGTCGAGATCAAATGTTCGCCGGATCTCAAGTTCTTCTTGTGCTCGGTCTACGCTCCGATCTGCATTGTGGACTATCACAAACCGCTGCCTGCTTGCAGGTCAGTCTGCGAACGTGCCAGATCAGGATGCGCACCTATCATGCAGCAGTATGGTTTCCAGTGGCCAGAGAGAATGGCGTGCGAGAAATTTCCAGTGAAAGGAGAAGACCCTGAAACCCTGTGTATGGAAATGAACAACAGGACAGAAAGCCCGAAACCGACCAAGAAGGTTACAAAATGTCGAGGTAGGAAGTGCAATGAAAAGGACTGTACTTGCCGCTGTAACTCTCCATTGGTTAACATTGAAATGAACAATCCATTATTGTACAACAGAACTTCTGTGAACCATGTGCCCAATTGTGGATATCCCTGCCATGGAGTATTCTTCTCCCACGAGGAAAGAGAATTCGCTTCGGTATGGATCACGCTTTGGTCTGCCTTGTGCTGCGTTTCGACACTGATGACACTGACAACATTTCTCATAGATACTGAAAGGTTCAAGTATCCCGAGAGGCCTATAGTATTCCTTTCATTGTGCTATTTCATGGTCAGTCTGGGATATTTAACGCGGGTTCTCCTCGGCCATGATGAAGTCGCTTGTGACGGGAAGCTCATTCGATACCACGCTTCAGGACCTACACCGTGTACACTTGTGTTTTTATTGGTTTACTTCTTCGGAATGGCTTCATCCATTTGGTGGGTGATTCTTTCCTTCACTTGGTTCTTAGCTGCAGGTCTGAAATGGGGCAACGAGGCTATAGCCGGTTATTCACAGTACTTTCACTTGGCAGCATGGTTCATTCCAACAATGAAATCTGTCGGAGTTCTCGTAATGCAAGCAGTAGATGGAGACCCGGTGGCAGGAATCTGTTATGTCGGTTCGACAAACGCCGACAATTTGAGGCTATTTGTGCTGGGGCCGCTCTTAGTATATTTACTTTTGGGGACATCATTTCTTCTCGGAGGATTCGTGTCGCTATTCAGAATAAGGAATGTAATAAAACAGCAAGGAGGAAGAGCTAAGACAAACAAATTGGAAAAGTTGATGATCCGCATAGGCATTTTCTCAGTTCTGTACACAGTGCCGGCGACAATAGTTATTGGATGTCATTTGTACGAGAGCTCCTTACAAGAAGAATGGATGTCACCGATTGTATGCCCATGCAGGGAACAGATAATAAGACCGCTGCACTCTGTCATCATGCTGAAGTACTTCATGGCCCTGGCGGTAGGAATAACTTCAGGAGTGTGGATCTGGACAGGGAAGACCCTGGGGTCGTGGAGGAGGCTATGGGGAAGGCTTTGCGCACCCGCTCCGAGGCCGGACGCTAAGCAGAGGAAGAAGCCCCTCCTGGCTGCTTCCACGGTGGCCGCCAGCTCCAGCCTCCTCAGCGGCCCCCACGTGGCTCCCTTCCACCAGTACCCTTACAAAGGACCCTTGAGCCACGTATGACAGCAGAGGGCCACCCCGCTCAGCAACTACGGCCCAGTCTAGCCTCTAAGACCCGCCGCGCGCGGGGACACGCCGGCGGTCATGTCTTGCGGGCGGCAGCGAGCCTCACACGCCGATACCAGCTTTTCCCATCACAAGTCATGGCATGAGTATGAAAGTTTATAAAAGAGAACCAATCTGGGCAGGGGCGGCCCAATGTATACCGACTAAATGACATTTATGCATTTATAGTTTTACCTTCGAATAATAAGACTTTTGTAATCGAGATAAATAAATATGGAAGGACTCGTAAATTATTCACGAAAGGTATTTGTCTCGTTACAAAAAGTAAACAATCCATTCCAGCCAAAGTTTTGATAAAATGGAAATAAGCGATTTTTAACTAGCGAAATGACGTCAGAACTTATACAATTAAAATTGAAAAACTTTCAACTTGCATGTATTGTAAGGTCTTTTTCTTGTCGTGAAAACAAATCGTAGTCAGTTAGATGGTATATAGAATGTGGATGCTTTTTTGGTAATTCTTATTTTAACGAAATTAATTTGTATAGAATAAATCGAAATATTATCTTATAATTTCAAGAAGCATTTGTTGAACAAATACGATAATTTTATAAGTAAATAAGAACTCTTACACGGAGGGAGCGGCGAGGAGAAAGATGCGAAGGGATAGGATAATTGGTGAAGGGTGGGTCATGATGATTAATGTTAAGCGTCAGAGGGGAGTTGATGGGTATGAGTGCCGCCATTTTCTGATGTAGTTAGGTCCAAGATGGGCCAAGGGCAATGTAAGCGTGAAAACTCGAAGGGCTAAGTGTCAGGGGATTAAGGCGCCTGGGGGAAAGGGGTAATCCGATTTCCCTTCAACCCGTGGAGTAGGTCCTCCTCTTATGGGAATTTTTCCTCTGCCTCCATTATAGAAGCCCTTCAGGTGAAAAAGTCTGCTCTGATTTCATCACGATTTGATTACTATTTTTAATCCAGAGATGAACTTCTTCTCATTGTTACTTGATCACAGATAAAATTAAATTACTTCTACAATAATAGCAAAAATACAAGATCTAATTTCTCACATCAAAAATCAATTAAGTTAAATATTTCACCTTCACTAGCCATGAACAACATAGATTTTTTTTTTTTTTTTTTTTTTTTTTTTTTTTTTTTTTTTTTTTTCTTACCCTCTGTTTTTATTTTCGAACAAAATACAAATACAAATGTAATGTGTATAGCTGTCAGATTTGTCCTTCTGTTACCCGGAGGTATTCTAAAGAGGATTGCTATATGCGCTGGATGCACTAGTAATCTTTCAAGGGCTTCTTCTAAGCCTTTATTTATCATTGTCATATATCATATGATTGTCATACATCTTAAACAATCGAACAACATAGATTCATTAACCACATACTTTAATTATTTGCTTAAAAAATAAATAATCTGGGAAGAGAATCCTTCCCTTGAATAAATAATGTAAGAAAAAAAGTTGGAAGCGGGTGGGAGCTATTTTTTAAGCTGTGGTGGTAAGATGGGAGGTGTTTGTTTACACAGCTCAAGCCATCTGTTCAACATTTGCTTCTTGAAAACACAAACCTTCAACACTTGTAAATTAGAAAAAGGATGGGGGAACTTATATTTATTTATTGTCATCTTTAATAATTATAACATTTGTTTCAAAGGAGACAGAATAAGAATTTTTTTACTGACTTGAGAATCTCAGGGGACAATAGCTATGTGTTAATATTAAAATTGAATTGAAATATCTTTAGCAATCAACACACATAAATAACTTTTTTAGTTTACATGGTGCTATTTATTAAGTTTTAGTTACCAGAAAAGCTCCAATATATATGACAATGAAATAATTAATTGTAAATAGATCGTTTTGTAATATTTATCACTATTAATCTATACTTGATATACGTAATAAATGACAATATATTCATATTATATGTTATTTACACAATTATCTATCATATCAAAAATGACTGCGTGTGTGTATGTAAGAAAATAATTGTTAATTGTAAATATTTTTAATGTTATTTGTAAATGATGTGCCATATTGATGAACTGCCATTATTCGTAAGGTACGTGAAGTAGCTGTATATAAGAGTAAAAAAATTTAAATTATTAATATTTAATAAAACCCACGGTGGTCAACTTATCGTTGCACCTGTAGAGTCAACCCCAGTGAGTGTACATGAGTTCCTTAGGATTAGTATGTATCTAGTCTTCTTTGTATATAATATTCTGTAATTTTCAGGTGTAAACATTTACTTAATTGTTAAACTTATTTATTGTGTGGTTATTATAGCAAACTGAAAATGTTCGCTAACAACTACTAAAACAATTTACTGTATAATATGTAGAACATATATTAAATAGGTACACATTAATATGTATCAATATACACCAAATTTTAAACATAAAAAATACTATTGATACAGTTCATAGTGTATGTTAACCTCTAATATCAAGCTAACAAAGAGTACTAGTCATATATTTTCGTATACGATAGATATATTTGTATTTGTGTTGTAACTCTGTAGTATAAAATATATTTATATCCATTTACAGGGTAATGTAATGTTTTATTTGTGTATATATTATATTGAATTTGTAAAGAAATAAAATGGAGCATTCAACCAACAATTACTGTAAATAAATTATCGTTATATTAATATCAATCCATAAAAATAAATGTGTGCTAAAAACTTTTATATCGTTGTTATATTTAATTCCTAAGTTACCTTTTCTAAAATTTATTTTATACCTTCGATCAAAAATATATTAAAGAATATTGTGTTTTATAATAATAGAAAAATTAAAAATTTTAGGAGCATATTACGAGAACTTGTGTATCCTTGAGGTACATGAAAATTTTCATGAAATACACTTACCCAAAAAAGTTTCCTATTTTTATGATCCAAAGACTTTAACTCTCTATGTATTTGTAGTCCATACTGTACAGTAGCATGTGGCTTATTTAACAGATATTCAATTTTTCTTATAGATAAGACCTGCTCTCTCAAATCACAAGAAACACTGGTATTGAAAATAAATCAGTTTCCCAGGCCCAAGTAAAGTCAATACTGAACTAAAATTTGATTATCGAGATAAGATTTATACATATGGCACTGGAAAGGTCATAGTTCAACAAATAGGATTAATATTGAAAGTGTATGGAAACTTTTTCACCTACCATTAACAAGTAACATTCTGCCTTGTTTTATATTAATGACAATATGAAAATAAATAAATTTATTTTATATCTAATATTAGTATTAATAATTTATAAACAGCTATGCAAAATAGAAGCATGCTGCATGGAAACTCTTTTGAGTGAGTGTACTTCAATCACATTCAGAGAAACTAAGATTCCTAGGACTTTTTTTTTTTTTTTTTTTTTTGTAGTTCATTGATATCCAAATTTTATAGTGAAGCTCTACAGAAAGAACAATTTTATATTTTATAATTCCCTAAAACCATCCTTTTTTATGATCAAAAATGTAAAATAGTGAATTAAATCTGAATTGGACGATAACAACACTAAATTTATTGCCACTACTACTTCCATAAGTTTGAAACCCCTCCACTTTTAATCAACTCCATCTCCAAAAATACATAAAGCACATAAACAAAAACCTAAGAACATAACACTATTTATCAAAATAAAAATTTGTACAAAAAGATAAGCAATCAACATAAATTAACATAATAAGTAAAAAATGAACTGAAAACAGAAACAACTATGGCTAAGATGTAACATTTAGGACCACAATAAATAAATTTAGTTAGCATACACAAATACCATTACAATAAGCAATAGAGTTGAGCTTGTCTAAGAATATTTTTTGATTAAAAAAATAATTAAAACCAACTGAGTGACATCGTAGAAATAACCAAACTATCCAAAGCTTAATTTTGAACAAAGGGAATAAATAGAAGTTGTTATATTTAATTTCCACGTTATTTATTTTTTGATCTATTCAATTAGAAAAAACATTGAAGAGTGACAGGTGTTTTATAATCGATAGAAAAGTTAAATGTTGTATGAGCTTATTATAACAACTAATTTATCCTGAGGTACATATAAATTGTCATCGACTATTGTAGGAAAAATAAGAAACTGTAGCAATGTACATATGCACTACTTTCACTTTTCCCCAAATAATTTATTATAATACCAATTTTTGACAGATGAATTGGTATTATATTAAATAAGTTCTTGCCAATAATTTAAAAAAATATAGCTTGTAGAAAAAATCATTACTTCAAAATTCTAGTATATTTTACAATTTTCCATTAAAAAATTTAGCTTATGTTAAATAATATAAACCCCTGTGGGGAGGTAGTGGCTGAGTGACTAGCGCGCTAGTCTCACACACCAGAGTTCCAATCACAGTCCCAGAGGAACTTTTTCAAGCACTTAATTAATGGGGATTCACTCACAGCCTCTCCCCATGGTATGTGAGACCCATCAACCAAATGGTGGCCACCCACAAAAATAGGAGTGATGACCCTACCTCACAAACATTTCATCTAGTAACACGAGTATATTCTCCCAGAAAATTACACTACACATGGCCAAGGGGCGCCTACACGACCTGGTGTGCCATGAAAAAAAAAAAAAAAAAAAATATATATATATACAAAAATTAATTTTTCTCATGGGCCATCATGCTCAATTATGTTACAACACCTATAACATAATAGAATTATTCAAAATAAAAATAATACAAGAAGGTAAGTAATAAGTTTCAAACAGGCACTGCTTTAGACTTGATATTGTTATGCAAGACCTTGAAACTCAGCCAAAAGAGCCTGTACTACAGGTATATCAATATACAGGTATATCAAGAATTTTCGACCATTAGTCAGTCACTTATAGGGGTGAACTTGATCGATTGACGATTATCAGATCATTCCAATATTTAAATCATTCGAATTAATAGATCTTGGTCTTAAGAAACCATTGATTATTTTTAAATATACACAGCCTGTCAAAGGTTTTAGATCACCTATGGTTTAAATAAATAAATATACTCTCCTTGGTGACTAAATTGAGGTATCTTAGAATGATGTGACACTAAATTAATTTTTAAAATGAACCAATAAAAAAGCAATGAATGGCTGGAGAAAAGGAAATAACAAACCAACAGATCAAAAGAATTAAAAAATAAGATTGAACATTAGGAACTGAGTTACAATACAAAACAGATTATCTCAGTTGTGACTACAGAAAATGTTTTGTCAAAATTGATTAGGAAAGAAAGCATCTATGAATTTACATAAGGGAAAGATAATTGCTATAAATGTCAAGAGTTATTATCATGGTGAATATGATTATTTACATCTTGTGTGAATCAATTTGTGAGCTAAGATAAAGTTTGTAACTACCCAATTATGACTGATTCAAGTTTATATTTCAATAATGAAAAAATGTGGCATAATAGATAATTGATTAATAATCAACGAATAGGACAACTAAGTCATTCATTAAATACTTTATAAATCCTTTAATTAAATATATTGCCTGATTTTTTTTTTTTTTTTTTTTTTTTAATTTCCATATCAAAGTTTATCTTTTTGAATATTTATTTGCGATTTACAACATTGCTTTTGATAAGTAGAATACAACTATCTCGATGGACAGAACTACCTATATCTTAAAATTTGAGCAAAGTAGTAATGATAACATTAAAAGCCATTGTTTAAAAACTCTGCTACATTTTTAATAATACTAATTAGGGAAAACTAATATTTTATTAAACATTGAAATGAAAAGCAAGCAATTTTCGCTCCATGATAGAGAATAGTTTTGTTTCTCTTCATACGTAAACAGTCTAACGAGGAAAGGGCTCAGTCAATGGAATGGAATAAAATTAGAAAATGTATCTTTAGGTGATTCTAAATCTCAAAAACACTACGAATTATTACAAAATAGTTTATTATTTCCAAATATTTATGTTATGGTATTACAATTTATATAACTGTGTAGGAAATTAATTTATATGTATAGCAATAAATCGATGAAAGAACTTAAGAAAGACAAACCTGCAACATTTTCAATTTATATTCAAGAAAAATGACCAATCACAACTGCTAAAAATCTCCATGGAGGTCAACTGTGGTGTAGTGGCTAGCATAACCACTTTCTATGCCCAATGTGGGTTCAAACCCAGCCATTGGCCCTAGGATTTTTAATGGGAACAAATTAGTATTTATTCCCAACCAACAATCAGTATTGGTTATACCTTCGTTCAGGGGATGTAAAATGATGGTCTGGAGCATTTATGGTGTCTGGTACTTGTTAAAAACCCTTATTCTAATTTAACCTGAATAAGCAAAACATAAGACTCTCACTGTACTATTGTCCAATCAGCCACAGTAGCATAAAGTGACATTAAATGAATAAATAAATAAACAAACAAAACATTTCTGCTATTTCTTATATGTAGGTAAAATTTGAATTTTTTTTTTCTTCTGTGAATTACAGTGTCCTAATCTAAAAACTCTTATAAATCTTTTTTCTTTATCTTCAATAATAACTGAGTTATAGGAACATAAATGGATGAAATTTAAATTTTTTTATTGTTTTCTTTTTATATTAAAGAGTGTGCCCTGATACTAAAACTCTAGAAATGTTTTTTCTCTACGTTAAGAAATAACTAAGTTATTCAATTAAAACATTTTTAATCACCTGCCATGCCAGGCTTCTAAATCGCGTACAGAATATACTACTCACACCTCAACAACAGCAGACAGCTTCATCTCAATTAAATATTACTTCTACACACCCAGCCAAGATGGTGATTTGCAATTTGGGTCGAAACGTTGCCAAAACAGTAAATAGTTAAAAATGTTTCATATTTTTTCTTTCACCGACCGCTACTAGAACAAATTTCCTCCAGAACCTATATCGTCAAGTATTTATATTCATAATGACATGAATAAATAAAGAATTTAAGACCAATACCCAATCATAATAAACAAGGGATTTTTGTTTTGCATATTTCTATCTAATATTATTACGTATACCTCTACAACCCATGAAGGGTCTTGGGTTCAGTACTTATATAGATTCGTACTGTTTTTACAGCCAATAGCTGTGCAAGAAGGTGATTACCTTTTTGCTGGGTATGTCCTAGGAGGGTCTCCATATCCCATGGTCACTCTGCGGCTAAAATAACAGCATTCAAATAATTCTGCCTCAGCCGAAGTTCAAACCCAGGACCTGGAGAACAGTAGACAAGTGCTCTACCCTTAAGACCACACCCCTCCCAAGAATCTAATAATATTAAGAAAAGATATTACAATCATTAAAGATTTTAATCCAGGAAAATCTAACACTAAAGGAAAGAATTTTTTTAAAGGAAACTTCTTTTAAGACCCTTTAGTTGATATTGTATTTGATATTTACAGTTGAACATTTTTTTGAATTCTGCATATCTCAAAAATAAAGTTCATTATATAATGAGTAATTAAAAGATTAAATATAATTTTGTAAAAAACTGAAATAAAATATGTTACTAATTAAATGAATTAATTGAAATATTTTGCATGGATTTTTTAATGTGAGTTCGTAAATCTGAATCATTGAAAGTTTTCTTGCTACTATGACAATAAGCATTATCTTTTTAACCGTAAACAATGCTCTTCATTCATTTTAAATAGGTAAATTAGTGAAAATAATCGATTTGATACAATCCTAATATCTTTGAATAAAAAGAGATAAAATTATGTGATGATTTAGGTCAGTAGTGATAAAAGCATGCTCCAAATATAATCTATCAGATGTATATACTTCTCATAAATATAATTTCTAAAAAAAAAAAAAGATAATGCTTACTGTCATAGCAGCAAAAAACTATTAATAATCCAGATTTACGAACTCACTTCAAAAAATCCATACAAAATATTTCAAATATTCATTAAATTAATAATATATTTTATTTTATTTGTTTACAAAATGATATTTAATATTTTAATTTATTCATTCTACAATGAACTTAATAATTCAGATATGCAGAATTGAAAATCTGGTGCGCGCAACACACGACTTTCACTTACCTCCGTTGTTAAAAACAATTTAAGAATTTTTAAATACATGTAGAGATAAAAATAAATTGTTAAAGAATTAATTAAATTGAATTTCAATAGAAACATATGTTTTATTAAATAATATATCATATTTTTATCTACAATAATCAGTTAGTGTTTGGGGTAATCACCTCCAACTCAATGTCAAAATGATCACTGCATTAATGTTTTTCATTTTCCACAAATTAATAAATTTTAAGAAATATTTGTTAAATTAATTCATTATAGGGGGAGCCCGTGACTGATTGGCTAGTGTGCTAGTCTCTCATGCTTAAGGTTATGAGTTTGAATCCCAGTCCCGGAGGGGCTTTTTCAAGGATTTAATTAATGGGGATTCACTCACAGCCTCTCACCCGGGTATGTGAGACCCCTCAGCTAAAAGGTGGAAACACAAAATTAGGTGTAGGGATTGATGACCCTACACTACAAAATGCATCGAGAAACGTGAGTGTAATCTTCCAGGAGATTACACCACGAGGCCTATGGCCTACATGGCCTGTCATGCCACTGGAAAAAAAAATTCATTATAGAGAAAAGTACTGTATTAGAGTATATATATATATATATATATTATATATATATATATATATATATATATATATATATATATATAATATAATAGATAGATAATATCTTATTTAAAGAAGCTATTGCAACAATATTTGAATCATATTAAAAAAAATTCATAAATATTAAATTTTATGGCATTGAATATAAGATATCCTTCATCCTCTCCTTTCTCAGCCCATGGGCTGGCGGATCTCAAATGTTCTACTACCTATGACACGAAGTAAATTGTTTATCAAATTCGCTCAACTTTCATATTAATCCGTTATTTATCTATGCAAATAAGATGATGTGCCTAATTTTATGAAATATACAAAATTAAAGGTACTTTAAAATAAAAAAAATTTAAAATATCGGCATTTAAGTCCTGTCAGACAATATCAATGAGAATGAAACCTACATGATATTAAAGCCCATTAAATTTTACATCACTTTGTGAGTTTAATCAAAATCGTTGGACCCATTTTTGAGAAAATCATAGAAAGGTGCAAAATGCATGCTATGAAGTAGTACTTCAGATCAGCTGATTTTGATGTTAGTTGTTTGTTAATTTATTTAATGTCCCTTTATGCTACTGTGGCTAATCGGACGATGCTACAGTGGAAGTCCTAAATTTTGCTTATCCGGGTTTCATTAGGATAGGGGTCTTTAACAGGTACCTGACATCTACAGGCTTCGGGACCACCTTTTAACGCCCCCTCCAAAGGACGGCATAACTAAGGATTTCATATCATAAGAAATAGCGGAAATGTTTTGTTTGTTTATTTATTTATTCATTTAACGTCACTTTATGCTACTGTGGCTGATTGGACGATAGTACAGTGAGAATATTATGTTTTGCTTATTCAGGTTAAATTAGAATAAGGGTTTTTAACAAGTACCAGACACCATAAATGCTCCAGACCATCATTTTACATCCCCCTGAACGAAGGCATAACCAATACTGATTTTTTGTTGGGAATAAATATTGATTTATTCCCATTAAAAATCCTAATAATTATTAAAATATTAATGATTTCTGCCAACGAAAGAAGCCTGTAGCTGCAGCAGGAAGTTAGGGGTGATGTACCTTTTACTGGCCCAGCGTTCATTAGATTATAAATCCTAAAAATTAATTTAAAAAATCAATCTGACTGCCCTCTACCGTACACTGTCCAAAGCTTTTTCCCACAACTACTCAACTGATTTATCTAAATTCGTCAGAAAAATAACATGGCATTCAACGATGTTGGAGGGTGATTAAAAATGTTTTAATTCAATTACTCAGTTATTCTTTAATGTAGGTAAAAAAAAAATTATTAAGTTTTAGTATCAGGACACCAAATTCAATTTAAGAACTTCTAAATAAAGTTAATATGAAGAAAGATTAAAGAAAAAAAAAACATTTGTTTTGTTTTTTAGTTTATTAAAAGAAAAACACAAACTTAAACAAATATAATTTATTTTTTAATTATCCTATGAACTACTAAGTACCCTTAATTTAATATAATTCCTAATGCAAACTGGTAAACCAGATTAATCATGATTAATTTTTAAAAATAAAAAAGTATTCCTCGTTATATATGCAAATATCAGCCCTCACGCAAATACATAAAGTCTGTGTATATATAAATTTATACAAAAAAAATGTAAGAACATTTTCAAATCTATAAAGCTAACTCAAAGTATTTATCATAATTTGTATTAATTCTAACCATATCTGAACCAAAATTCAATGCCCCTTCCCAGTATATTAATATCCATCATGATTAAGGTTCATTTTTTAGTCTCATGATATTAGTTTTGAGCTGTGCAAGCCCATGAGCTAAAAAAACCTAGTCTTCCCACCATAACTTGGTTAGTAAGCCCAAAAAATATTTGCAGTATTGTATCCATGATAATCAGAAATAGAACACTCTTCACTCAGTCAGTTTGTTGATTTTACAAAAAATGCCTGATATTTTCTTATACTGAATTAAAAATACACCGAACAGTTTGCAAAGAGTATCGGATCACAAGCTGTGCACATGGCTGATGTTGAATCTTTATGGGATAGTTGTGTGGCCGCAATGAGGGAAACAGCTGATATCGTGCTGGGGCCAAGAGAAAAAGAAGCAAGATCGACATTCGATGAAGAATGTGAAATAACCACCAACACGAAAAACATTGCTTACAAGAAAATGTTGAGACAAAGGACCCGTACAGCTGTAGAAGATTATAAAATAAAGAGGAGAGAGGAAAAGAGACTCCATCAAAGTAAGAAAAGGCAAAGAGAGAGGGAAGAACTGGAGAAACTTGAAGAACCCTGGAGGGAGAAAGAGTCAAGAGACTTCTTCAAAAGTATGAATAGAAGGAGACGTACCCGCACAACGGTGCCAGAAATTTGTTAAGACAAGAATGGGAACATAGTTGCGTACAAGGATGGCATCTTATCGCAATGGAAAAGTCACTTTGAGGATCTTCTCAGTTCAGCAACCAGTGCACATCACACTGAGTTACATTCAAGTGAAGAATTGAAGTCGAGGAATGAAGAATTCAACCTTGAACTACCCAATGATGAGGAAATAATGGATGCTATAAATCAGCTAAAGAATAATAGAGCCGCTAAAGCTGATGATATGCCTGCTGAACTCTTCAAATATGGAGGTGGAGTGCTGCTGAAGAGGTTTCAAGGTCTTATATTAACCATTTGGGAGGAAGAAGTGTTGCCTGAAGATTGGAAAAATTAATAATATGTCCTATTTTCAAGAAAGGAGACAAACTTCAGTGCCAGAACTACAGAGGTATCTCTCTTCTCTCCTGTGGATATAAGATATTATTGAGCATACTATTCCAGCGTCTCCTACCATTTGCAGAGCAGAAGTTTGGTCCCTACCAAGCTGGATTTAGACAGGGAAGATCAACTACTGATCAAATATTCTCTCTAAGAACAATTCTAGAGAGAGGAAATGAACACCAAATTAAAAACCACCATCTCTTTGTCGATTTCAAGGCAGCTTATGACAGCATTAATCTGAAAAACTGTATAAGGCCCTGGAAGGGTTCAGTATCCCCGATAAAGTGATACGGCTGGTAAAGATGACCATGAGGATGTGAGGTGTACAGTGCAGGTAGGTGGGCATCGAACAGAAGAGTTCTCAAGAAAAGGGCTCCGCCAAGGTGATGCGTTAGCATGCCTATTGTTCAACATGGCACTTGAGAAAGCTGTGAGGGACGCTGGTATCCAAACAAATAGGACCGTTTACAATCATATGATCCAGCTATTAGCTTATGCAGATGACGTTGACATCATAGGACAGTCATTGCAGTCTGTCAAAGAAGGATTTTTGGCCCTAATGGAGGCTGCCAGAATACTTGGACTGAAGGTAAACACGGGGAAAACAAAGTACATGGTAACAGGAGAAGAACCCCGACCCGGTGAGACCATCAATATTGGCCCCTTCAACTTTGAAAAAGTGGCCCAGTTTACTTATCTGGGTTCTCTTGTAACGCAAAATAATGCACCAGAGGTTGAGGTTAAAAGAAGAATTTTTATGGCAAACAGATGCTACTTTGGCCTCCAAAGAGAGTACACCTCCCGGCTCCTAGACAGGCCGACTAAGCTCTATCTATATAAGACGTTGGTTCGCCCAGACCTGTTGTATGGATCAGAAACATGGGCTATTAGTAAAAGAACTGAACAGGACCTACAAGTCTTTGAGAGAAAAATACTTCGACGAATTTTTGGAGGAGTTCATCTCAATGGACATTGGAGAAGGCAGACCAATAATGAACTCTATACAGGTTTTAAGGACAATGATGTCGTTATGACCTTGAAGCTTGGCAGACTGCAGTGGGCGGGTCCCGTGGCTAGAATGGAGGATGAGGTGATCTCTAAGGCCATTTTGACTGAACCTCTCCACGGCATCAGAAGAAGAGGAAGACCAAAACTTAGATCCTGGGAAGTGAGGGAACTGGATGACGGTGCTGCATAAGATAGAAATAACTGGAGAGAGCTGGTGGAGGAGGCCAGGGCTCGTCACTGAGTTGTAGTGCCGGATTGATGATGATGATGATGAATTAAAAATAATTATAGAATCCACTGAAAATGAGATATAGTAATATACACTCTTTTCATTAAAAGTAACTACTTGAATTGAAAAACATAAAAATGCATGATGTTTACATTTTAGTAACAATGCAATCTCAAATAATAATGGATTTCAAGGGAAAGAAAAAAAAGATTAATTTTTTTTGTAGAGCTGAACCTTATCATTGGAAAAGCAAGAAATTGGGTTTAAAAAAGAATACAATTTGTATTTTTACTTTCATTTACTTATATATGAAATAGATAGTAAGGGAAAGTATTGCAATCGTGAAAATTTTAGAATTTCAGTTTTCAGCAGAAATATACATTTATGGTCTCCTGAGTCCAAATGACCAAGTCCCATAAAAAGGTCTGTGTGTCCGTATGTGGTAAGTATAGCGCAAAAAATAAAAGTCGTATGAAACTGAAAATTTATATTTAAGACAGCTATATACCCGAGAAGTTACAGCAACTTTTTCACTAAAATCGGCTGACTGGAAGTCCTACTTTATCCAATGCATTTTGCACCTTTTTACGATTTTCTCAAAAATGACTCTAACAATTTTGATTAAACCCGCTATATCGATGTAATGGGCTTTAATATGATGTAGGTTTCATTCTAATTGAAATAGTCTGACAGGACTTAAATTGATATTTTTAATTGTCTTCCCCTAAAGTATATTTAATGATGTAGGTTTCATAAAATTAACCATAACATCTCATTAGCATTGCTGAAAAACAGCTAAATATACAAGTTGAAACGAATTTGATAACCAACTAAGGGAGAAAAGAACAAAAATATTTGTTTAACCAATTTTTGTGTTTTTGAACTTAAAACCATTAATATATAATATATAATATATTTATATAACATATATAATATACCATTGGAAAGCTAAACATTTTGGAAGAAATATTATCTTATACACAAAATTGTTAAAGTTAACTGAGAGTGATGAAAAGCCTATAAAACAAGCTGATTGTTGTAGATAATAATATAATAGATTATTTAATTAACACATGTTTCCATTGAAATTCAATCTAATTATTTCTTTAACAATTTATTTTCATCTAAATTAATTTTAAAAATTCTTAAATTGATTTTAACAAGGGAGGTAAGTGAAATTGGTGTGTTGCCAGCACCAGATTTTTATTTAAAAAAACAAAACAATTCAGGTGATTCTAAACAGAAATTATATCCACAATATAAAGATAAAGTTGATAATATGCAATACAATGTTCCTACTTATCAAAAAATAATAAACCAACTTTGTCACTTTAAAGATGGGTAAGAGAAATTTTATTTGAGCCATGCAACTTCCAACAAAAGAATTTAAAACAAATTAATTATCTTAAAAGAAATACATAAATAATAAATTCACAATCTCGAATATATTTTAATCTAGTTATTGATAGTAGAATGTGAACAATTTATTAATAATTATGGAATAAAATTTGACCGTATAATGAACTATAGAAGAAGTTGGATAGCACTAAAATTATTGAAGAGATCACATTAAAGTAAGGAAACATATATCATTATATGGACATTGCAGTCTGAAGTTTAGTCCTTCATCAGTACAATTACTGATGAACATCTCCTGACAATAGATCTTCTTGAGTAGTCCTTCTATTATCTCACAGACAAACATCTTCTACAATAAAATAATGGTTTGTTTGTTTTTTTATTACTTTAACGTCACTTTGATACTTCAATGGCTAATTGGACAGTGGGAGTCCTAAATTTTGCCTTAAGTTTTAGGTTTAATTAAGGACTATTTAACTAGTACCTGCTATCGAACAGGCTCAGGACCACCATTAGATGTTCCCTCTGAACCAACCAAATGTACTCCCTTTAAAAAATCCTATGACCATATGTAGAGTTTGAACTCACTCAACCATATGTTCAGTATAACACAATATGTTAATGGTAATACCTGATATTTCTCAAGGTTTTAAGATTTTCCTCATCAATTGGGGCTTATCAAAATATTAAATAATTAATAGATATTAAAAAATAAAATTAACAATTTTAAATAGTGAAAGACACCACCACAAATTTTTATGTTCAGCTTAGAAGTTCTGAGCAAAGATATGATACTGATATAAAACTAATCATAGAAGGCAAATTTCTTTAAAACTCTCAAAATTCAAAACAAAACTATAACCGTTAAATTATATATACTTCAAAGAAAAATTTTTAACTCAATTCAGAAACTGACATAATTAGACTTTTATTACCTCAATTTTTCATGACCCAAAAAGTAAAAGTAATTTTTTTTTTAATTAAAGTATAGCAGTTTTAGGAATAACATAACTTAGTAAATAACATTCATTCATAAAGTAAATATCAAAAAAATTATATGTTCAAACCATTATTTAAAACTATATTGAATACTAAATAGCTGTCTTTTTAAATAATTTACACTGATTTTGGTGAGAAAGCATTGATTACCACACAAAACATGTCATCCTTGTTTTTTTTCAAAATGTTCAGCTTCTTACAAGTAAGTACTTATATTATTTTAGTCATTTGAAAAGTGAAATGAACCCAACTAAGGTTAATAAAATATTAAAACATTAAACAGTAACAATGCTCTTCGTTCATTTATAAATAGGTAATATTCATTCATCATAATCAATTTGATACAACCCCAATATTTTCGAATAAAAATACTAAAAATAATGTTATGATTTAGTTCAGTAGTGATAAAAGTATGCTCCAAATCTAATCTATCAGATGAAATATAATTTATAAAAACAAAATGCTGATTGTCATAGCAGCAACAAAACTTTTAATGATTCAGATTTACGAACTCACATTAAAAAATCCATGCAAAATATTTCAAATAATTCATTTAATTAATAATATATTTTATTCTATTTGTTTACAAAATGATATTTAATCTTTTAATTTATTCATTCCACAATGAGCTTTATATTTCGGATATGCTGAATTTAAAAAAATGTTCAACTGTGGGTATCAAATACGATAATAACCAAAGGATCTTAAAAGAAGGTTCCTTTAAAGAAATTCCTTCCTATTGTGTTAGATTTTCCACTGGTGTGTTCCAGTGGGTGGTGCACTAGTCTACTGTTCTCTGGGTCCTGGGTTTAAACCTTGGATAAGGCAGAATTATTTATTCTGTTATTTTAGTCATGGAGTGACCATGGGGTATAGACCCTCCAGAAACATACCTAGGAATGAGGCAATCACCTCCTTGCACAGCCGTTGTCCGTGAAAGAGCACATATATCTATAAGTACTGAACTGGAGACCCTTCATGGGTTGTAGAGATTCAGGTAATAAATTAGATATAAGTACAGGTGAAAATATGCAAAACATAAATACCTTATTATAATGACTGGGTATTGGTTTTGAATTCTTTATTTATACATATCATTATGAATATCAATACTTGACGATAGAGATTTTGGAGGAAATTAGTCCAAGTAGTGGTCAGTTTAGCCAATGTTTTGACCTAATTGTGAGCCACCATCTTGGCTGGGTGTGTAGAAGTAATATTTAGTTGAGATAAAGCTGTATGCTGTTGTTGAGATGTGAGTAATGATTCTGCCTACGATTTAGAAACCTGGCGTTGCAGTGGGAAGTTGGGAGTGATGTAGCGTTTATTGGCTCAGTGTTCTTTAGAACATAATGAATACAGTAAACCAAGGAGAGATTCAGGAAGAATTTAGTCTTCTATACCTCCAGCCCTGGCAATGGTCCACAATGTGGGTCGAAATATTGACAAAACAATAAATACTTAAAACTATTTCATTGTTTTTCTATCACTGACCGCTACCTGTAATAATTTCCTCTAGAATCTCTTCAGTCAACTAATGATATGAATAAATCAAGAATTCAAGACCAATACCCAATAATAATACCGAAGGAATTTTTTAAAAATTATCATAAAAAAAATTATGGAAAGTAATAAATAATTAATAGCATAAATTATAGTTCCTTAATTCTTTTTTACTTTGATGAATCTTTGACCTGTTTCATTAACATGTTGAAAAGTTTTTCTATTTCAAATTTAACTTAAACCTTTTATTTAATTTTATCATAAACTATGAATTATATTAATTAAGTGAAATATATAGCGTAGATTTTATTACATTTGAGGGCATAGAGACAATAGAAATTCGTTATCAAGCCATTCATTCAGAAAATAACCCATTTTAGAATTAAATGCAATAGAAAGAAGCAATAAAATTCAATAAACCTCATAGTGAATTACTTTTATAGCTCCAAAAGCATTTTACAAATATTGTAAATCAATGGTGTGACTACTCTTCCTACCAGATATCACAATTTTTAAAAATCATTAAACGTTTCACCTAACATAAGATGCTTCAGTCTCTTTACAGTACTTTGTCTAATAATGTCCAAATATTAGAATTTATTGAAATTTATGAATTCAGAGCAGAATATGCATGAAATGTTAAATGGCCTTAATATAACAGGGTATAGTATCCTTTGCCTAATTGGAAGACTATTAAAGTTAAACATCTGAATATAGAATTATAATGGTGTTTATTGAATAATAAAAAGTTTTTATATGGATATATATAAATCTAAGAAAACTTACTTAAGAAATTCCTGGAGTGATCAATCAGCAATACAAAAAATGTTAACTTTGATACATATTACCGGCCATTAAAGAAAGAACACCGTATCCGCCAAAGTAGACACAATTGCCAACATATTGCCAATAAAAAAAAATACTAATCAATTAATCTTTAATGTCAAGGGACTAACTCTTACTTTAAAAGTCTAATAAGAAGGAAAAATTAAAATTTCTGATAATAACTCTAATTTTCAAACATTTGTAATACTATTTGCAATTTTGTAAAACTATACACTAGTTATACATCAAAATCATAAGAAAGAATTAGTACTAATATTTTCAACTTATGATCTATTTAGATAATTTTTTTTTTAATTCAAACTTATTTCATAATGCAGCAGAAAAAAACTCGAAAATTCAATAATGGACTTCAGCTAGTGATAATTTAAACACTTTTTAAAATTAATTCCATTGAGTTTTTTGGTTTAAATGGACAACTTTGATAGCCAAGTTCCATCCATAAAAATAAACGAATTACAATAAAATCATTACATATGAGCAGTAAGAACTTATCATAGTCTTAATCTCACTGCCAAGAACTAAAGTTGGGTAAAGCCACACTTATACTCGAACTTATCATAACCAATATCTGAAATTATGTAGTTATCTTAAAAACACCTTTCTTTCTGTAAAGATGTCAATCGGTTACTCCCCATCATTATTCTACCATTCCTGACCATCCACCCTGTAATGTTTCAGTAATAAGCGAAAAGCCTATTTTATATCAATGGAAATCGAATACTCAAAATGATAGAGGCAGTAGAAAAATAATTCGGGAAATCTTCTGTTGCATGACTTGTGTTAGATAGTAGTAGGGTCTGTCCATTCATAAAAATCACTTATATCAGATGATTTAGCATGACAAAGAAAAAAAAAAAAAAAAAAGAATAGAAAAGAATGAAAGTCCAGAAAAACTATAATCTTACTAATGTTTTACTTTTTATAAAATCAAATAGTTCGCACGCATTTGCTTCACGAAAGTTGTTTCTTAGTCCCATACTGATAATTTAGCTATAAATATGGTAGCTAAATAAGCGTAACAGCCTCCTATGCTAAAGATCACGGGTTCAAACCCGCTGGTGGTCCTAGGATTTTTTAATGGGAGTTAAAAATCCGTAGTTACGCCGTCCTTCGGAGGGGACGTTAAAAGGTGGTCCCGAGCCTGTGCGATATCAGGTACTCGTTAAAGATCCCTATTCTAATAAAACCTGGATAGGCAAAATTTATGACTCCCACTGTAGCATCGTCCGATTAGCCATAGTAGCATAAAGTGACGTTAAATAAATAAACAAACAAATTAATGGTAGCTAAATAAAAATACATTTGTCAGTCGGATGTCCAAATTGGGAATATTATTCATATTCCATATATTTCTAGATTAAAGTTCCATATATTCAACAGTTATTTAAACAGAAATATATTAATTTTATAACAAAGCTACCAGTGTACAGGTCGACTTTCCTGCCTTTTCTTTCCTACTCTTCTGAGTCAGGTAATAAAGCAGTGAGGACCCTCACATCATGAGGTACCTCATCTCCATTTCCTGGATCTGGCCCTAAGCTTTGATGTGAGGGTCCTCATTGCTTTATTACCTGACTCAGAAGAGTAGAAAGCGTAGGGTCAGGAAATGGAGATTTAATTCTTATTATAATGAATTTGATATTTGAACTACTAAAGATGTTAAATGATCACTCACAGGTCAATTAAATTAGAATATTTTTAATGATATTCTATGGATCTCAGATAGAAGGTAGTTCGGAGAGGGGGGCGGTCAAGAAACAATGATAAAATAGTTAATATTATCTTCCTTCTGTTTTTCCAATGACCAACTATTGATATTCATTATGCTATGAAGAATGTAAAGGGAACCTCTCTGGATTCCCGCTACAAAAGGAAGGTTATGTCACAGGTTATTGTTTTCGAATTTGTTGTTGTGTTAGTAGCTTAGTTTATTAATTGAGAATAAAATGTCTAAGAAAAGTAAGGAAATACAATTGCCCATCAGTAGAATAAAAATGATCATGAAGAGTTCTCCGGACTGTGAATCAATCGGTCAAGATTCTTTGTTTTTGGTGTCAAAATGTACGGAAATGTTCATCCAGTATATCAGTTTGGAAGGATTGGCCAAAAGTAAAAAAAATAATTTAGAGTATAAAGGAATTGCCGATTTCGTGCAATCAAAACCGAGTTTGAATTTTCTTTCTGAAATTTTACCTCAAAAATTAACGGTTAAAGAATGTTTGAAGATTATTGCGGAAACCGAAAATTCTGGAAACTTAGTACTATGGAAGAGAGCTCAGAAGATGAAGAAAAACCTGAAAATTAAAGTAATAATTGTTAATTAATTTTATTTATTAGAAAGTTGGTTCAGGTTTACCTGGCTTGCACTTGTACAGCATTACTATTATATCAAACTATCGGATTGTAAATAGGTTTCCTTTTAAGTATCCTATTTCAAGGAAACTAGTTTAAGATTCTAACACTAACATATACCTCCTAAAAATTATGGAGATTATGCACTAATGCTCTTAATTCATTCAAAAATTTTGTTGCTAGACGATTGTTTGATGATAAAATTTTTGTAATACCAAATTTTACCATCTACTTTATGCTAGTATTTGTTTACTGATGTTTTAAAAGCACATGTTAATTAAGTCTTGTTATCTCCATGTTGTAGTTCTGAAGAACTTGAATATTGATGTTTTCATACAGGAAACTGAAGATTTACTTATTTTTTATTAATTTAAATCAAAATACTTAACAAGTTGTTTCTAAATTTACTGAAGATAGTTAATTTCATCGAAATATTGAAGATTTTTAAATTTTCCTCTGCTCTAAAATGTTTAACATTGTTACCTAAGTATCATTTTCTTTTCAATCTTATTCAAGTTTCATTATTTTATGTTTACATAAATCTTGTCATCTGTTCCAAGATATTGAACAGGCAATTGAATTATAAATGTTAAATTTAAGGATTAGGTTATGATGTTCGTTACAACAGTATTCTGAATTGATCTAATCTTATTTAAATTACTTTATATGGAATATGGTTTTTTAATGTAATATGTACATTTATGTAAATAAATGTTTTTTCAATATTGTTATATTTATCAAACTTTATCCTTGATTTGAGCTATTTCTCTAATTCTTTAAAAAATTATCTAACCAGAATTGAAAAATGCACTTATTTCAGGATGTAATGAGCTGTAACATGTGGTGTAATGGCTAGCATAACAGCATTATATGCCCAAGATTGCTGAGTTCAAACCTGGCAGGTGGTGGCCCATTAATTTTTAATGGGAATGAACACTTTTATTTATGTCGTCCTTGAGATAGGACGTAAAAAGGTGGTTCTCAGGTACTTTTGAACATCCCTATCATAGTTAAACGTTGATAGGCAAAATTTAGGACTCATACTGTATCATTGTCCGAATAGTATAAAGTGATGTTAAATAAACAAAAAAAAAAAACGCAGGATATAATGATTAGAGAAACAGAAGCTGCATTTTAAAAAAAATATTTACCTAATAAATTTTATTAAAACATATAATTCAGTTGATCCGTTTTATTTTTGCGTGTTGGGAATCAAACTTACAATTACAACAATATTACATATATGAAAAACAACTCTTTTTCCTTCTGCTCTATTTGACTAAATGAATTTATGTATATATATGGGTGGTGTGAAGGGAGCAGCGTGACGCAGACCCTCCTGGGGCAGACATATGCTCTTTAAAGTGGGTGTCCAAATTGGGAAAAAAGCCCAATATCCTTCATAATTTGGTTGTAGACCAACTGGGTTTTTTTTTTTTATTTATTTATTTTATTTTTTGTTAGCAGTGTTCTAGTGAATAGAGCACTAGTCAAATGTTCTCTGTGTGTTGTGTTTGAATCCAGCTGTGGAAGAATATTATTTATTCTGTTTTTTAACCGAGGGGAGGGGGAGAGAATGGGTATGAAGATCCTCCTGTGGTCCATCTGTCCTCTATAAAGTGGTACCCGAAAAATGGAGAGAACATATAGGCTGAGTGTGATCTCAGTCTAATCATCTCATTGCACACCACGGTTGCTCTAGATCCATTACAAATCTTAATATATAAATGAGCTTAAGACCCTTCATGGGTTATGGAGATATAGGTTTCTTTAAAAAATTTTGTTTTGCTTATAGCTATAGGATTATTAAAGACAATCTACGCACTTGAATTAATTATCATTGGTCTGCAAACTGAGAAATTTTTAAAAGTAATTTATTATGACAAAATATTTTATTACGACAACATGATATGGATCTTTTGGCATATAGCTATGTCCAGGTAAAACTATCTTGATAATGAATCTCTATTTGTTCAACTTCTGTGGGTCTTGTCTCACTTAACCAAGTTTGTAAGTGATAGCTTGTCAACTTATTGCTAGAGTGAAGCACTGAGTTTATAAACTGGGTTGAGCGGAGAAGACAAGAAAGGGATTAAATTCTGCTCCAATAGGAGTCTTTGATGCGGAGAAAGTACAGTAGTGTGAGGTGAATATGAAGCCTTACTAAGGTAGGCACGTCACCTCAATATTTGAGTACCTGATATGGTCTCTCATTAAATCAGTTAAGACAGTGTTGTAGACCATCATGGTCCCTTGCTAATATTTCAATAGGAGGACATCCTAGATATCATCCAGCTAAGGGTCGTCCACACAGTCCCAACCAGCTATAGAATAGAATGAAGAGGTGAGTGAGAAACACTAAGCCTAAGCAAAGATCATGAGGCTTTGGAGACTCAACTTTTGTGTACGGGAGGGAAAAAAAAAAAAAAAGAGTCCTAAATTAAGCCTACCAAGGTTTATTTAGGATAGGATCTCTAACGAGTACTTGACATCGAACAAGCTCTGGACCACCATTTACGTCCCCTACTAAGGACGGCATGACTAAGGATTTTTTGCTCCCTTTAATAAATCCCAGGGCCACCTGCCAGGTTTGAACCCGCGACTCAGGAAATATAAAGCTGTTAGTTTATTGCGATCCCCTACTGCCTTGGTTGAATTACATACCAGGATAACAATACAAAAGAAAAAAAGGCAGAGCTCACCATAGAGAGGAAATCAGCTTAAACATATTAATTTTTTTTTGTTTATTAAACGTCATTTTATGCTACCGGGGCTAATCAGACGATGTTGCAGTGGGTGTCCTAAATCTTGTCTATCCAGATTTCTTTAGGATAGAGATCTCTAACGAGTACCTGGCATCGCACAGTCTAGGGACAACCTTTTTACGTCCCCTTCGAAGAACGGCATAGCTAAGGATTTTTTACTCCCCTGCTGCCTGTGTTGAATTACATTCCAAGGTAAGAGTGCGAAACAAAAAACGACAGAGGTCACCATAGAGAGAAAAGTGGCAGAAAACTAGCTTACAAATATTATTTATTGTTCATTTATTTAACGTCACTTTATACTGCTAGGGCTAATCAGCGATGCTGCAGTCCTGGATCCTGAATTGTGTCTATTCAAGATAATTTAGGACAGGGATCTTTAACGAGTAACTGACATCATACAGGCTCCGAACTATCTTTTTACGTCCCCTTCGAAGAATGGCATAGCTAAGGATTTTTACTCCCCTGCTGCCTGTGTTGAATTACATTCCAAGGTAAGAGTGTTAAACAAAAAACGACAGAGGTCACCAAAGAGAGAAAAGTGGCAGAAAACTAGCTTACAAATATTATTTATTGTCCATTTATTTAACGTCGCTTTATACTGCTAGGGCTAATCAGCGATGCTGCAGTCCTGGAGTCCTGAATTGTGTCTATTCAAGATAATTTAGGACAGGGATCTTTAACGAGTAACTGACATCATACAGGCTCCGAACTATCTTTTTACGTCCCCTTCGAAGAATGGCATAGCTAAGGATTTTTACTCCCCTGCTGCCTGTGTTGAATTACATTCCAAGGTAAGAGTGTTAAACAAAAAACGACAGAGGTCACCATAGAGAGAAAAGTGGCAGAAAACTAGCTTACAAATATTATTTATTGTTCATTTATTTAACGTCACTTTATACTGCTAGGGCTAATCAGCGATGCTGCAGTCCTGGAGTCCTGAATTGTGTCTATTCAAGATAATTTAGGACAGGGATCTTTAACGAGTAACTGACATCGTACAGGCTCCGGACTACCTTTTTACGTCCCCTTCGAAGAACAGTATAACTAAGGATTTTTTACTCCCATTAATGTCACCTTTGGCATAGAAAGCTGTTAAAATACCTCAGGTGACCACATGTTTTTCTTGTCAGGGCACACTTTTATTTTTTATTTCCCCTTTTGGGTATTCTTCTTACATTATGCCTACGAATCGTAACTCGTTTCTGACGCGGAATGTTGCAAGCGCACAAGCGCTGTTATTATCGGCAGCGTTCTAAATAGAGGATTTATGATAATGTAATTTGCGTTTTTAAACAGTCAACAAAATTAATATGCCTTATTTTTATGAACTTGAAAGATCAAAAAATTAGTGGTGTTGTTTTGCCTTCATGGATCTCACATCATATTTCGCAAATGCTGTGTTTTACATGGACTGATCGTTGACTACGAAGTAAGTTCAGAAGAGATCGTGAAAGAATAAAGATTTAGGGGAAAAGTTATTTCAGGGTGCATTCAAAATAACACACAATTAAGTATAAACTTAAATTACTGGAACTAGTAAATTAAGTTTATTCTTAATTGCTTGTTCTTTTGACTGCACCCTGAACTAACTTCAACCATATATACACACAGTCAATTCTTACTTCACAATAAAGATTTAGAAAGAGATCGAGGGAATACATGCGATAGACCACATTTGTTTAGGATATAGACGGTGGATTACTAATGTGAAGTAACAACCTCCTAAAAACATGGACAGCACACTGGTTGGGAGTTTTATATTTTATTTATTTTCTTAAAGGAACAATAACAATCATGTTTTTGCTGTTTTGTCAAAGTTCGAAATTTACTTTTTTGAACCTTAGTTAATTACATGACCCTTCTGGGACCTAACCAACATGATTAGGATGGAAATCTATCAGCCAATTCATTGTAATGGTACAGTTTTTTATTTTTCAAATATTAGTCAGTTTTCAAGTTGAATAGACTTTTGGATCAACAAGTTGTAAACAGGAAACATCAAAAACACAGATAATCATCTTTTGTTTTTTAACAACACCCATAATATCTGATAGATTACCAAATCCTCTACTATTTGCATATATCAAGGCATAACCTTTGTCATATGCCTGTTTTGCATATATATAAAATTTGAAAATGACCCTGTTTGAAACACATTCCTAATTCGTTAGCCTTTACCCTTGAACCTTAAGGTGGATAAAGTCATCCTGATGGTGGGGGTGCGTGAAGAAGTCAGTAATCAACATGAAGCGATGCTTGGTACAGGTATGTGCTTGTAACTCCTTTCAAGAACCCAAGAAACGTATCTTCTAATCAAGCACGGGAAATCTGAACAATAAAGATTTAATTTTGAAAGTTTTAAAGTATTAGCTAGGATTAAAACGTCAAAGTCAACATTTATCGTTTTATTACCGAGAATAATAATCTTTTTTATCTGGCAAGCTAAAGTTGAGGTTTAGTTCTTTGGGCTCAATCTTAATTTATATTTCATAAGTTTTTCCTATAATTTATCATAGGATTAAGGTAATTGTTCACGCCTTATGTTATAGACTGATAAGGTTTTTATTGTTGTTTAATTTAATATTAAAAAAATACGATAATTTTTGTATTTACCTTTATCTTTATGTTATATTCGTTTTAAAATATACCTACTTATTTTTAATAGAATTAAAAGTTTTGGCCACGAACGGGAAAATAAATAGAAGACTGAGACGATAGAATAAATTCGGAATTCAATTGTTTTGTGACTGACTCAGGGGATTCAAGTGTTGAGGTCGCGTCTGAACGGTGAGGCTGTGCCGTATATAGACCCAAATCTACCCTAAACGAACTCTGTACTTTTGCAAACGTATTTTTTCACTAGCTGCGTTCTTCTTCTTCTTATCGTCCCCCCTGGAACTTGGGAGAGCATCCTGCGGTTGATTTCTTCAAATATCAACCATCAACTTGAATTGAAGATAGCCTATGTTTAACCATTATTGGAACATTTTATTTCTTAATTATCTTTTCTTAAATCTGTATAATTAGTTAAAATTTGATTCCTATATTTTTTATGTCTGTTTAAGTAAACTATCTACACTTTTTGTGTATTTTAGCCATGATGACTCCGCGACGTGTGTCGAAACGGTGGATAATACCCGAACCATATCTCCCTTCATATGCATTTCACGGTAAACTATTTAATATTCAATATTTTTATTTGTATGAACAATTTTTTGGGGTGGACCCTGGTCCTCACCTCCCTGCTCTCCTCTGGCTACGTTCATGGTAGTTTCGGTTTATCATTTAAAAATATTAATTTTCCCTAGATGTCGCTGAGGAAATCACTGAATCAAAGGAAGGGAACTTTATAATGTTTCAATGAATGATTCTAAACTATTCAATAACAGGCCTACTTAAACTCATATTATTTCATTGATTGGGACGTGTTTTTGCGTTGTTTTCATGGCTTCCGTAAATAAAATAACTCTAATAATAATAATAATAATATCTACCCTTTTTTCATCTGGCGCGACAGGCCGTGTAGGCCCTTGGCCGCGTGGTGTAATCTCCTGGGAGAATACACTGACGATTTTCGATGAGATTTTACAGGGTAGGGTCATCAAATATCAACCCTTACAGTATTAAATTCAAGATTCATCAGAATTTTATGAAATATGCTGGTGAAAATCATTTTTTAATTTTTAAAATTAATACATACCTTGAATATATTAATATTCCCTTTTGTGTACATGATTATTTATTATTAACATTAATACGAGTATCAGCTGCTGTGTGTATTTAATATATAATATATATATTTTTTTTTTGTTCGCCCCTACCTCACCTTTGAAGGCTATACGGGGTTTCTCGGGCCAGAGGATGAGGGCGGGGATAAATGCTGAAATAAAATCTCCCTAGCACCGAGTCTCGAACTCGTAATTATTTGGCTTCAAATTTTTCTTCCTCTGTAGTTGCTAGGCAACGCACGTTCAAAGCAACGCGCGTTAACTAAATCAGCAACCCCGCCCCTCTTAATTAATAATTTAAAAATTCCTTAAAAATATAAACTCATCATCATTTTAAAGGTTGTTAAACTCAACACAAAAACAATGATAAACTGATGGTAAGATATGGATTTTCATGAACTGAAATGTAACGTTATACCTTGTTAATGAGTCAACAATGCCATTACAATGCGTGTCCTGATTTTAAATTAAGTAGACTTATTTGAACTTGTGGCCTTATGCTCCGCATGGCATTTAAACTCCATTTTATTTAGCGTTTGTTACTGCTGTTGTTTTTGGCAGGCTTACTAATGTCCTGTAGAACAGTAATCAAAAATAATTTTCTTAAATGAGCGTATGGTATTTTTTAAAGTTATTAAACATCTTTTGGCCTAGAAACAATAGGAATTTCTATAGATACTGACCCCCAAGACCTTTCATAGAACATTTTTTTTCCTAATTTATCTAGATAATGTAAATATGATTAAAATTAATGAGTTGTTGGTCGGGGTGAGGTTCATCAGCAGGGGTAGGTATATATAAGATAATAATAATAATTTTGTTGAGGATGAATAGTCGACTGTAAAAACTATTATAGGTGGAATAATCAGGAGTCAGTCTTTTTTTAAATATTTTTAATTTTTAATCTGAGTTTATGCTTGGACATGGCTCAGTAATGCCCAGATGATAGCTCACAAGCTTGAGCCGAAACTTTGACAAAATTAAAAAAAATATTTAAAAGAAATACTGACTCCCGATTATTCCACCTATAATAATAATAATAATTAAGTACCATCTTGGAAGTAAAAACCATCTCGCAACACTTTTTTATTCATTAAAAAAATAATAAAGCCTGTATCTCTAAAACCCACGAAGGGTCTTAAGATCGGTACATTTAAAGATTCGTACTGTTTCTATACCAATGAGTGCAATGAGGTGATAAGACCGAGGTCACTCACAGCCGCCAAGATTTTCCTAATTTTTGGGTATCTACTTTACAGAGAATGGATCCGGCCCAGGAGGGTCTCCATACCCTAGGATAACCTCCCGGCTGAAATAACAGAATAAATAATATTCTGTCACAGACGGGATTTAAGCCCAGAACTCGGAGAACAGTAGACTATCCAGGCTCTATCCACTAGATACCGGCGCTCCATTATTTTATTTAATCATATTTTTAGTTTTAATTTATGTTAATAATTTTAGCGTGATTCCCCTTCTTAGCTCTCTATTCACAGAAGTTTTGATACGTTTATGTCACAGCTTATAATTTTAATAAAGTAATATTTTTTATAATATAAATTTATAATTTTTTACTGGCAGAGTTTAAATAATAAAAATATATATAAGGTGTAGATTCTTTTAGGTGAAGGTCAAATTTTTTATGAATAAAATTGGAGGCTGATGTCTACTTCACCACTATTTTATTGAAAAAAATCGCACTACGTTTCGGCTACAATGCCATCTTCATGTGCAGTGGAACAACTTAGATCTAGAAGTACAAAATATTGTCAAATTACAAATAATCGTCTTACAATTTGTCATGAAATCATACATGTGTGTGTATGTATATGTGTGTATATATATATTTTATTTGTTTTATTTATTCTTTTATCATACATTTTAACATAGTTGTATAATTTCATGACAAATTGTAAGAAGATTATTTGTAATTTGACAATATTTTGTACTTCTAGATCTAAGTTGTTCCACTGCATCTGAAGATGGCATTGTAGCCGAAACGTAGTGCGAATTTTTTCAATAAAATAGTGGTGAAGTAGACATCAGCCTCCAATTTTATTCATAAAAAAAATATAATTTTTTTAACAGTAGGATGTTATAAAAAATTAATTTTCTCATTTTTTCCCTTTGGCATTCTTAGCGAATGGAATCAATGGTTCTTTAAACAACCTGTACCTCCTCATGGATTCGTACTGTTTCTGGTACAACGGCCGCATGGAGAGAATTTGACTGGTATCGCGATCAGCCATCCCTTTTTTTCCCCTAAATTTTGCATATCCACTTTGCAGAGATTGTGTTAGTCCCAGGAGGCTCTTCTAACTTTAGGTCTGAAATAATATAGTAAATAACTATCCTTCCAATGCAAGGTCGAACCCCGGGACCCGGAAATCAGTATTCCAATGGAACGTCTCATGCAATAGTTCTTATCGGCATAAAACAGATCCATGAATAAATTGTGTGAACCATCATTGTGTCAATCAATGATGAATATTTATTTCCACTGAATAAATTAAACGCACAAATTAAATAAAATAAGGTGTGCGCAAAACAAAACTTTCACTTACCTCCGTTGTTATATCAATTTAAGAATTTCCCAAAATTAAATAAGTTTAAAGAATCAATTAAATTGATTTTCTATAGAAACATGTGTTTTATTTATGTTTTTATTTTTTTTTATTATATTTATTATATTTTATATTTATATTTATATTTATTATATTTATTTTGTTATATTTTTTTATAATTTTTTTTTTGTATTTAGTTTTTATTTATAATCTATTCTATTATTATCTTAAACAATCAGTTAGTTTTATCTGTTTTTATCACTCTACATTACATTGTACAAGTTTATGTATAAGGTGATATTTCTAAAAAGCTTTCCAACGGTATATTATACATCCATATTACTTTTCTTATCTAAAAAAAAAGAAAATTATGTTAAAACATATTTTTTTTCCTTTTTTCTCCTTTAGAGGAATATCAAATTTGATCAACTTGTATATTTAGTCGTTTTCTAACAACGTTTATCAGGCGATATGTTTGGATTTTTTTTTAAATTCACAAAATTAAAGTTACTTTATAATAAGAAAATTTAAACTATCGATGTTTAGTTGGTTTATTTAGAATTTAATTTAGCCATTGAGTTTTCATGAAATGTTATTCACTCCTCGAGCTGATGTTAATACGCCTTGTTATTACAGGCTGTTAAATAACAGAACGTTCCGTTTCAACATGAAATAATCTATTAATCTCCTTCATTTCGTTAAAAATAAATATGACACGAACCACTGCGACATTTACAAGAAATATTTTTTCTATGGTTCGAAAAATATAACAATGGAAAAAAATTAAATTAGTATTTTAAAAAAATCTGGTGCACACAACGCACGACTTACACTTGCCTCCGTTATTTATATCAATTTAAGAATTTTTAAATACATTTAAACGAAAATAAATTGCTAAAGAATTATTTACATTAAATTTTAATATAAACTTGTGTTTTATTAAATAATATATTATATTATTATCTGTGACAATCAGTTTCTTTTATTGGGTTTTCATGACTCTACGTTAACTTTTACAGTCGTATATATAAGACAACATTTTTTCTAAAATCTTTAGCATTACAACGGTATATTATACATGTACATTACTGTGTTCAAGTTCAAATACAAAAAAATTGCATTAAACCAATATTTTCGCAGTTTTCTCTTGAGTTGGATATCGAATTCGTTCAACTTATTTATTTACCTCTTTTTTAGCAATGCTAATCAGATGATAGGGTAAATTTAACTAAAACTATAAAATTAAAGGTACTTTAGAGCAAGAAATTTGAAATATCGGCATTTAAGCTCTCTCAGACTATTTCAATCAGAATGAAACCTACATGATATTAAAGCCTATTAAATTTTACATCGGTATAGTGAGTTTAATCAAAATCGTGTGAGCCGTTTTTTTAGAAAATCGTAAAAAGCTGCACAAAGCAAGGCATAAAGTGGCCCTTCTGGTTATCCGATTTTGATGAAAAAAGTTGCTGTAACAACTCCGGAGAATAGTTGTCTCAAATATAAAATTTCATTTCCGTACACCTTTTCGTGTTCGTGTTGGACTTAACACAAACCCCGGACACACACACAAACAGACCTTTTTGCGGGACTTGGTTATTTGCACTCAGGGACTATAAAACGTGTATTTACGTTGAAAACTGTAACTCAAAATGTTTCACGATCGCAATACTTTCCCTTACTATATATTTCATAAATAGGTAAGTGAAAGTAATAAGTGTGATGGGATAATAAATATTTGCGTAAAAGGCAAGTTTATAAATACGTAATGAAAAGCCTGTGTCCTGGTTGATACGGAAGATTAAATTCGTCCTTTAAAAAATACATTTATACTTTATTGAGACGCGAAAGATGATTCATAGCATTGGCCACAAAAATAACAAATCACCAGAGCAGTGGCCAGGGACGTAACCTCTGCGGAAGGATGAGCGACCAAAGGGTAAATGGGTTCCCTCTCAATAAATAACGTCTTTCTAGTTCCTGGTCACGGCATGGACAATCTATACGGTGTTGTCTACGGGACAAAAAGGAACTCCTAATCAGAAACAAGATTTTATCCCTAAAGAGCAATCGTGCTTATAAATATTCATTGGTTAATACATGCCCGTTCCTATTTATAGTGCTCAATCTAATTGCTTATTCTTCCTTAATGGAAGCCCCCGAGACTACCGCTCTCTGTATTGAAAGCCGAAGTAGTTGAAATAAAGACAATTTCAGGGTCCCACTGACAGTCATTCCATTTTTACCACTATATAATTTAGACTCATGTCTATGCGTATTAAAGGGTCCAACCTCACACTGAAATTTCCTAAAATGAAAACGTTGATCAACTAGAAAATATGCTACAATTACACGTGAACCGGTATAAATTTCAGTCCTATACTCTGTTTTTTTATTTAGTAATCAAAGACGACTGTAGAAAAACGTCGCAAGACCAATATCCACTGTCTACTACAGGCCAATATTATAAATCAGTTTTTCCTAGTGTCTTCCGCAGGCCATGGTTTTCATGAATCAGTTTAAATAAATAGTTATTTGCACCGTATAGAGATTTCAGAAACGGCTCCATGCATAAATTGCAACAAGCGTGAAACTCTGTACTATATTTTTATGAAATGCGAGACAAAAATTCAATGCTAGAGTCGAAAATGTTTTTCAGGCTTTATCAGCTACTATCTTTTCGGAAAAATCTCACTAACATGAGCTGAGAGGGTGTTAATATATTAGGATGTCTACAGGGTTTAAATATGAATAAAATATTCGAGGATTATTGCAGTATGTTTTCAGAAAATTTCCTAAGACCATTAATGCATAAACAAACGAAATGATTAATAATGAATTTAGAAACGTATTAATTAATTGGGCATAGTCGAAATAGCTTATATTAATGAGTATCCTTAGAAGTGGACGAGTCTTCTGAGGAATGCGTTGATATTCATTCCGTTATAGGATTTCATTCCCCATGATTACGTTTTTTTTTTGTTTTTTTAATTGCTGGCATAGGATTGCACCGCGACCAAATGGTATATTGTTCGCCATAGAATCACGCGGTTTGATTTAAAACACGAGTTTAGTAGCAGAAGCAAACTTCATAAGGTTGTTAGGATTAACAAGTTTGTTGTTAGTGGGGTATTCTAGGCGGTCTTCACCAAATAAAGTGAACCTTAACATAGCTAGCCTGTCACAGTGGCAGACTATATGAAACGATGTTTCATCCTCCGTGCCGCATAGAGGGTTGTCAGAAATACCAAGTTTAAACATATGGTAGTTAAGTTTGCCGTGTCCTGTATAGATAGCAGTCAAGGTTTTCAGGCATGACCTACTCATACCAAGAAGACATTTCTTTCTGCCGGTACAAGGACCATCTAGGAATTTGAGTGATTGTCTAAGTCCTTTATTTAGCCAAAGTTGTTTAAATTTAATCAAGTAGGATTGATTGATGTTCCTAAAGGCATGACTTAAGCTGATTCCACTTAGGGGTTCTGGTGTGATGGGAATCGTTGCTGATCCCCTCCTAGCTAATTCATCAGCTTTTTCGTTTCCACTGAACCCAGAATGTCCAGGTACCCATTCAACGCTAACGATATTCTTCCTAGCAAGACAGTTTAGGGTCAGATTGCATGCTTCAATGACTTTTGAGGTGGTTGTGTGATTGTTTAAGGCTCCAAGTGCTGCCTGACTGTCAGTGTAGATAAAAATCTTTTTGCCACTGATGTTTTCAGTGCATAGGTCAGTAGCACAGTGGAGAATAGCAAGAAGTTCAGCCTGGAAAACTGTTGTGTGTTTGCCTAGTGGAATACTGGCTCCGGAGTTTGGTTTGTCTTTCCTCCAGACACCAGCACCTGAGCCGCTGTCCATTAGTGAGCCATCCGTGTAGCAGTTGATTCCATGTTTGGGTCTGTGCTTCCCTGATTTATCAATGTTAACATTGTAGTAAGCATTGATAAACTTCCGGATTGTAAGTCTGAGGACATAGCTAGGATATTATTTTCATTGAGCCTGCTAAGTAAGTTGCAATGACCTTGATGGGTGAACTTGTTGGAACACTTACCTAATTTGGTAAAGCGATAGATAGTTCTCAGCGCGTGCGCTTCCAGCTCTAAATTTAGAGCCATGATATTCAGCATTGTCTCCATCGCAGCTGTTGGAGTGGTCTTAATTGCCCCAGTTATCATGAGGCAAGCAAGCCTTTGCAGTTTACAAAGTGCCTTTTTATTGTTCCCTATGTGAGCTCTGTGCCACCATATTACGGAGGAGTACGTGATCATTGGTCTAATGGCTGTAGTGTAGAGCCAATAGACGATTTGGGGTTTGAGTCCCCAAGCATTATTAATAGCGCCTTTACACGCCCAAAGGCATTTTAGAGCTTTTCCGGCAATGTAATAGATATGAGTGTCCCACCGCAATTCGTGGTCAAAAATGACCCCTAAATGCTTAACTTCTTTAGAGTTGGTGAGCTGTGTACCGTTAATACTAGGTAAGTTCATGTTTACCATTCTTTTGTGTGTAAAAGTGAAGACCTTAATCTTTTGTGGATTGATGTTAAGTCCAGAGGATCCACACCAATCACAAAGAATGTGTATAGCATGTTTTAATAAAGAGGATACCACGCATTGATGTTTGCCCCGTATCAGAATTGCAATATCGTCTGCGTAGCCCTGTGTATAGAAGCCTTGGGAGTTTAGTTTCTTGATGAGCGGATCAATCACCAAACACCAAAGTAGAGGCGATAAAACGCCACCCTGAGGGCAGCCACCATTTGGTTTGATCCTTAGCATGGTATTGGATAATTCCGATGCTAAGGTTCTGCTTTCAAGCATTACCATTATCCATCCTCTGATGACAGGATCAATGTCATAGTCAATCAGGGCACCCAGGATAGTGTTATAGGGAGTTCTGTCAAAGGCACCTTCAATATCGATAAAGGTGCCAGTCATTATATCTTTCTGTTCCATGGATATTTCAATCCTGGAGACAAGATTGTGTAATGCTAATTCGCCATTGATCGTACAATGATTACAGTTAATTTTTCTGTTTTATCATTGGAAAAAAACCTGATATATAGGACCGCAGTTACGCTTTGTCTCCGGGTCTAAGGACACTAGATTCAATAGCTTGAAACCAATTCTTATAGAATCTAATGACCTATAACTTTCATTTCTTAGATTTTGCTGAAAAATCGATTTCTGAAAAGCTGATAATGAAAAAACATTTTTGACTCTAACTCCTTAGCTGCGCTTTTCCAGATACATGTCTATATGACTTTCTTTTTTCGTTTTGAGATCCTTAATTGAATCCTGAAGTCTGACCCATAAATACTCTGAACGTAGTTTCTTTAATACGCATTAAAACGATTCTAAATTACATGCGAATGAGTCGAATAAAACTCTGAAACACTCTGTATTCTGGCTTTAAAACTCTGTCAACTTTGGTTGATTTAATTCTTTTCGAACTGTTCACTATCCCTGTTCCCAACTCCTCGTAAGATCTTAGACCCACTTTATCGAGGCAGGGCATGTCACAGATGGATCTCACAATCCCAGGATCGCCTCTCGTCTGAAATAACAGATTAAATTAATACACTTGTTTGAATCTGGAAGAACAGTAATCTAGTGATTTATCCACTAGACCACGCTCCATTTAATATAATCTTAATAAGGAAAATTTTTAACAAAGAGATATACCGTTTTGATTATCAGTGATGATTAGCCTTTTTCCTTTCCAGTGGTATTTAATTTATCGCTTTCATATTAGTTAATTGGCTGCAAGGAGGCATATAAACTGGTATACCCTGTTGTAGTTATTTGTAAATAAGAAACCATTGTATAATAATTTGCAGCGTTTTTACTTTCGCTTACCTATATAAGAAATATATTGTAAGGGAAAGTATTGCGATCGTGAAAATTTTAGAATTCTAGTTTTCAACGAAAATACACGTTTTAGGGTCTCCTCAGTCTAAATAACCAAGTCCCGAAAAAAAGATGTGTGTGTGTGTTTAGCTTAGCGTGTTGTTTAGTTTAGTGTTGTTTAGTTTAGCGCAAAACAAAAAGACGTACGGAACTAAAATTTCGGTATTTAAAACAACTATACGCCCGAGATGTTTCAGCAACTTTTTCATCAAAATCAGCTAACCAGCCACTTTATACTATGCATTTTGCACCTTTATACGATTTTCTCAAAAACGGCTCTAACGATTTTGATTAAACTCGCTATAACTACGTAAACTTTGATGGGTTTTAATATCATGTAAGTTTCATTCTGATTCAAATAGTCTGATAGAGCTTAAATGGCGATTTTATTAATTTTCTTTCTCTAAAGTATTTTTAAATTTGTACATTCCAAAAGATTAACCATATCATTTTAATGATATTGATAAAGGACGGCTAAATATACAAGTTGGGACGAATTTGATGACCAACCAAAGGATGAAAGAGGAAAACTATTATTATATGAAATTTTTGGTTTTTCTATGATGAGAACAGTATTATATACTGTTGGGAGAAAGAAGATTTTAGAAAAAATATTATTTGATACACAAAGTTGTAAAAGATAATATAAAGTGGCGAATAGACAATAAACTTAGGGATCACTTGTGGTTAACATAACAGCCTCCTATGCCAAAGGTCACGAGTTCAAACCTGCAGGTGGTTCTAGATTTTTTTAATGGGAGTAAAAAATTCTTAGTTATGCCGTCCTTCGGAGCGGACGTTAAAAGGTGGTCCCGAGCCTGTGCGATGTCAGGTACTCGTTAAAGATCCTGTAGGGGGGTTGATGTATTTTATGAATGAAAAGAGATCTTTTACTAAAGCACTTTATTATTTTACACAACTATATAAACTTTTTTTAACCTTCCCATAGTTTTATGAAAACATATGTTTTGCAATCGATTTTATCGATTGTTGATTTCTCCTACATCAACATATGTTTGCAATCGGTTTTATCGATTGTTGATTTCTCCTACACTTCCCATAGTTTTATGAAAACATATGTTTTGCAATCGATTTTATCGATTGTTGATTTCTCCTACATCAACATGTTTGCAATCGATTTTATCGATTGTTGATTTCTCCTACAGGAAGGTTAAAAAAAGTTTATATAGTTGTGTAAAATAATAAAGTGCTTTAGTAAAAGATCTCTTTTCATTCATAAAATACATCAACCCCCCTACAATCCCAATCCTAATTAAACCTGGTTAGGCAAAATTTAGGGCTCCCACTGTAGCATCGTCCGATTAGCCATAGTAGCATAAAGTGAAGTTAAATAAACATACAAACAAACAAAAGTATCTGTGACTATTGACTCGCTGATTTTGAGTATACGTACGAAAATAAACTTATTACTGATTAATAATTAAATAAAGTTATATTATTAAATCTAAATCATATGTTTCCAAATGAATACACTTTTTATTAAAATCAACAAAATATTTTTCAACTTGAAGTTTGTTTTTTTTTCCCACCTCAACCTCGCCTTTGAAGGCTATGCGGGAGTTTCTCGGACCAGGGGGTGAGGGCGGAGGGATTAATGATGAGATTAAAATAATTGCTTTTAACAGCCGAGGTAAGTGAAAGTCGTGTGTTGCCCGCACCAGATTTTTTTTAGTAAAACCGATTCCTGTTTCCCTTGGAGTTTATGAATTAGCGCCTTTATTTACATTATCACGATGCTTGTGCACGGCCAATGATTCAAATCAAAACGTTTCCAATAAAATGAATCAATGTTTAATTTATTCCTCATTGAAGCGAGGTGAGAAGTCGCCAGAGGGTGAGTCGTTGCGTCAGGCACACTTCTGTTAGTCACAGTGATACATTGCCGACGTCTTGCCTCATGCCTATTCCTTAATGTTATTGAAATCAAATAATTAAATTTCTTCGCATTTCACGATTCTTCCAGATAATGCTGCTCGTCGGATCCGCATAAATAAATCTCTGTTTAATGTCGAAAGGGATACGTGACCTTCCCGACCTTCAGGCCTTGTAGGATTATCATAATCGGGGTTATTGTAGGAAACAATTACAAGTGGGTTGAAAAAAAATTATAACCTTCTTGAAGTAGCAGGTGAAAGTAAACTTACAATCCACTTGGAATGTTAATGTCGCATTTTCAATTTTATTTCCTTGTCTTTATAACACGAATGTTTACATTTGTTTCTCCTTCTTGTTAAGATGTTAAGTAGAAAACAAGGTTAAACAAAACTGTTGATAAGACTAAAAAAAAAAAAAATCACTAGATGAAACAATCCATTATCCATCCATAATTGCATCGCCATCTAATAACTATGAAATATCTAAATTAAAATAAATACAAGATATAAATACAACAGATGATAACTTATGGAATTTTGGAGCTCATAACTAACTCGAGACAGGTTGCATGTGTGCGGAAGGTTTATTTTTTAGAAGGTGGAGAAATAACTGGTGCTTAAATGTGGTAAGGGGAATACTTTATGAAGGGAGATGGGTAGTGGGTTTGTACGGAAAAACGATGATTGTGGAGGTCAAATATATAGGAAGGTTTTCTGGATTGCAAGAATTGAAATAGGAAGATACCTAGTAGATGTTTCTTTTTTAAAGAGAGTAAGAAATCCTTACTTTTACAAAGGCTCGGAACCTACGATGTAGTGCCTAGCATAACAGTCTTCTATGTCCAAGGTCACAGGTTCAGACCTGGCAGATGGCCCTAATTTTTTTTAATGGGAGTAAAAAATACATATTACGAGGTCTATCGGAGAAGACGTAAAAAAGTTGTCCTTAGCCTGGACGATGTCTTGTGCTCGCTAAAGAATCTTACCCTAATTAAAATTGAATGACAAAGTATATTATAATATAAGAATAAATCTCTTTATTTGTTTTCGGGCTAGCCCATACAAATGGAGTTGAGTTGTTAAACATAAATCAAAGAAATCTATTACAACTGTACTAAACAAAATACGCTTCAAAAACAAATACATAAAAAAAGGCAAAATAAATTGTAACTGTATAAATATTAAACAAATAAATCAATCATAAATAGTTTAACAAATTCAATTATTGTTATTTTAGTAATGTGCTTAAATTATTCTTGAATAGACAGATACAAATTTCTTAGCTTTAAACACTCTGTTACATAATAAAATAAATTTTTAAATTGCTTTTTATTTTCTATTTGCTACAAAAGTTGTACTATGAGGTCATTGTCAGACATATTTCCAATGTACGTCCTCAAGTACTTATTTCTGGACGGGGAGTAAACAGGGCATTGCAACAAAAAATGATTTAAATCTTCTGACAAAGTATATTTAAAGCCCCTTTCTTTCTCCTAAAAGAACTTTCTCTTCATAATCCGAAATTATAATTATCAATTACCTAATTATTTTTACTTTCACTTACTATATATAGTAAGGGAAAGTATTGCGATCGTGAAAATTTTCGAATTCCAGTTTTCAACGGAAATACACGTTTTAGGGTCCCCTGAGTCCAAACAACTAAGTTCCGCAAAAAGGTGTGTGTGTGTGTGTGTGTGTGTGTGTGTGTGTGTGTGGTAACTCCGGGCGGAAACGAAAAGTCCTATGAAACTGAAATTTCATATTTAACACACTATACACCCGAGATGTTAAAAAAGTTTTTTCATCAAAATCGGCTAACCAGAAAAGCCTAATTTTCTCAAAAACGGCGAAGAAGATTTTGATTAAACTCGCTATTTCGATGTAAACTTTAATAGGCTTCAATATCATGTAGTTTTCATTCTGATTAAAATAGTCTGACAGGCTCAAATGCCGATATTTTAAATTTTCTTCTTCTGAAGTACCTTTAATATTGTTTATTTTATCAAAATAACAATATTATATTGTTACCGCTGATGAAAAACAGGTAAATATATAAATTGAATGAATTCGATACCCAACTAAAGGAAAAAACTGAAATAATATTTTTTTAATGAAAATTTTTGTTTTTGAACATAAGAACAGTAATATACCGTTGGAAAGCTAAAGATTTTAGAAAAAAAATATTATCTAATACAATAGCTTTCTAACTGATCATCTAAAATTATAATATAATTGATTTTTTAATAAAACACATGCTTCTATAGAAATTCAATTTAATTAATTCTAATAGTTGCACTACTTTTTATCTCTAACTCTATTTGAAAATCGATTAATCGATTTTTAAAACGGAGGTAAGTGAAAGTCATGTGTTGCCCGCACCAGATTTTTATATTTATTTTACCTTAATATATTGTTTTAAGAGATTTATTTTGCATAAAAACAGGTAATGTTACTTACATATGTTCTGTGCCGCCCTGCAGACCCTGACAGCGACGAGAAAAGACCTTACGAATTCGGCTTCACCATAGATGGCGAACAACACAGGTATGAAAAAAAAGGTAAGGTCATTGAATCGTCTTTTTCGTAGCATGAAGAATAATGAAAAAATATAAGATAATATTCTATCATTTATCTAAACATGGAATCTATGCTAGTATACATAATTGAAACTATTATTTAAAACGTTTGTGTTTTCTTTTCCAGATGAAAAAGGCATAATTATGGGTGAGTTCGGATTCATAACCGCTGATGGTATTTATCACGTTACTGTATATGCAACTGATGAGAATGGTGATTTCAAAATAATAAGTATGAAGAATATCAAAGTTGGATTTCGTAAGTAATTCCTCATATGTAAACAAAAACAATGTTAATCATGAAGTCATAACATATTTTGATTTTCATTTTGAGTTAATTTGATAAACATGTAGACTTTCGGGAACCTTTACTCTAAGGCAGTGGTCCGCAACTCGAGTCCGCGAGATGTTATAGGGGAATTATTTTAAGTTAACCTAAAATATTTGTGAAGCCTTGACTTTTAATAAAAAATCATACTCTCTACATAAATTTAACATTCTAAGTGATATAAATGCTCATGTTTCTGTTACAATACAGAACCTTAAAATTGCCATTTTCTAACATTTCGAAAATAATGAGCTTAAAGAATAGAAGATGTATGATGAATCGCAGTACAATAATTGATTTCTTGATGAGTGTTTGAATTAATACATACTTGTTTAAATTTTAGATTATTTATTTATTATTATTTTTTTTTTATATAACTTTAAATCTTTATACACACCTGTAAATAATACAATGAACAATCAGTGAATGTGCGGTCAATTTTAAGAAACATGGCGTGATAGGCATGAGGGAGAGCAGCACCCAGCGGTACCAACTCCTGACATGAAATTAGTGTGAATTACTAAGGGAGAAGGTCTCTCATCCAACTCCTCTTCAGCCTTCTGTAGGCATTTCCTGGCATGAGTGTTGTGGCCATATCATTGATTAGTGTGTTAAGGTGACCTTGTAGTTTGTCGTGGAAACGTTTGTAGTGTGTCCGTATGTGCTCGTTGACAGTTGGCATCTTAAGGTCAGTATGTAAAGTTATGTTGCTAACGTACCACGGTGCTTTTGTAATTGTTCTAAACGTTTTAGCCTGAAAGATTTGAAGTTTGTTAATGTGAGTATTTTTATCTGTCCCATATATCTGTGATGCGTAAGTCCAAATAGGTTTCAGTAGGTAAGTATAGGTGTTTAATTTCTGTCGAAGTTTTAGTTTCGAGTGTTTTGAAAAGAGTGAGTAAAGAAGTCTCAATCTTTGGTTAAGGGTTTTCTTTTTTTTGTTAATATGCGGGCCCCAAGTCATTCTTCTGTCAAACGTCTAACCAAGATAATGTACAGTGTCCGTCTGTGGAATTTGTGTGCTGTCTAAGAAAACGGGAGGACTCGTGTCATGCCGAAGAGTAAAGGTGATATGGTGTGATTTGTCATTATTCAATCGGATTTTCCAGAGTTTGATTTATTTAACGTCATCTTTGGTTTATTATTTTCAATAATAAACCTTGGTAATCGACCAAAAAAAAATTACCTCCTCCCCCTCAAAATGTAATAGCTTACGTTTCAAGATGCATACAATCCGAATAATGAATAAAAAATGCCGCCCGCGGCATTTCCACGAAACTGCTAGAACATTTTTTTTTTAATTCGCTACAAAAATCGAAGTTGATATCAGCTGGTTATTTTTAAAATGGCAGCCGATTAAAACCGATTTAATTCAATAACTCAGTTATTTTTGTAGATATAGAACAAATTTATTAGTGTTTTTTAACCAATAAACCGCGAGTAATTATATAAAAGAGAAAACAAATAAAAAAATAAATAATTTTTGCACTTAACAGTTATTGTATTTTTGACGATATAGAAAAATGTTCCCTTATAACTTGGTTATTATTGATGGTAAAGATGAAACATAAGGTGTTCTGGAATCAGGAAATTTTACTTGAATTATTTGAATGAAAATCGAAAGAAAAGAAAACGAAATAGTAACGCAAAAAGAGAAGTAATAGTAACAAGTAATAATAGTAGCAGAGAGTAAAGTTGAAATTTTACACATAAATACGCTCATAACTCAGTTATTTTTGACGATAGAGAAAAGTATGTTTACAGTTTTAGAATCAGTAAAGCGCGATAAACAAAAAAAAAAAAAAAAAAAAAAAAAAAAAAAAGGAAAAATGAAATATCCCTTATATATACGATTGAAACTACGTTATTTTCAAGATAGTTTCTCCTAATTAATAAATTTAAAAATACCAACTTTTAGTGCCATTCGATAGAGAATTACATTCTCGACGAAATTAAATAAGAATCATTGAAATTGGTTAACAAATAGCTGAGATATTGCGTTTAGAAATCAGCTCTAGTGATATGATATTATCCTTTGAATTATTGCTTTTCATATTACTTAGTTGCCTATCAACAGCTATATAAAGAGTTATATTCTAATATCGTTTTTTGGAAATAATAAACCATTATGTAATAATTTGCAACGTTTTTGCTATTGTCGCTTCCGGATGATATTGAAGTGGAAGTATTAAATTTTGTCTATTTAATTGGATAGGGATCCTTAACGAGTACCTGACTTAGCAAAGGCTCTTGACCACCATTTTACTTTCCCTCCGTAGGATGGCATAACGAAGCACTTTTCACATCCTTTAAAATCGTCTAGAACCATCTGCCAGGTTCAAAATTAAATTTTAGTTATTCATTGTATTGCGGATTGAAGTAAACTTCTAGAGTCGAGTCTGGTTCTTTTTTCTTCATTACCATTTCCCCAACTGAACATTTCTGGAATATAGAGTTTCGGTAGAGGTATTTCTTACGCAATGTACGTGATACGATGTAGCCCACTAAAAATATAATTTATATCTAATATTTAGAATTTAGGGAGTCCTTACTACTGAAATGATCGTGTATAAAGGGATCCGCGGGTACTGAACAGATTATCCTAAGTTTAACCATCCTATTGGATTGTAGTAGATCGGTCAGACGAAATAAAAGTCAACTTGCCTAGACTGGATTCGAATCGGCACGATTTGTGACGTTGCTAAGTGAATTCTATGTGTTATTTTTCTTCCAAGCTGTAGTCCTCACCATTCTTCACAGTATAGTTAGTATCGGGGAAACGTTGTAGTTTATGATAAGTACACTCAGTTATGTGTGTGAGAGAATCACACAATCGGTTTTAGAGGGGTTGTTGTTTATTCGTCTAACGTCACTTTTATGCTACTATGGCTAATCGGACGATGCTACAGTGGGAGTCCTAAATTTTGCCTATCCAGTTTTATTAGGATAGTGATCTTTAACGAGTACCTGACATCGCACAGGCTAGGGACCACCTTTTAACGTCCCCTCCGAAGGACGGCATAACTAAGGATTTTTTACTCCCGTTAAAAAATCCTAGGGCCACCCGCGGTTTTGAACCCGCGACTTTGGCCTAGAAAGCTGTTATTCTAGCCACTACGCTATGTGTGACCCCAGGTTTTAGAGGGGTCAACCAGTATGTTACGGTTGTTTATCGTTAAGCAATCCCTTTTCAGGTTTTCTCGGTCTGTTTTAGTTCAGTCTTCAGGGGTATAAGGCTACCGTAGATGGCGATATCGGCAGTGAACGCTGCTATCATCTTCGTCCAAATAATAGTTTCTATGATATTAGTAACAAAATAACCGTTACTATTGAAATGATTGTGTAAAGGAGTCCGCGAAATATTTTGTTGGGAACCACTGCTCAAACGGAATTCAAAAATCTTCTGACACTATATTGGTTTAGTTTTTATATGTTCACGATTTAAAACACCCCTTTCCATGTTTTTCGTTGACGTGTCAAAAGCAACATTCATGAAAAAATCTTTGACATTGAATTTATGTACTATACTCATATAAAAATAGAGGAACCGAGAAAAGAAAAATGATTCCTCAATGTGTTCGATGACAGCAGTGCGGACACACAAAAACGTACTGTCTCCCTCATGCCTATCACGCCATGTTTCTTAAATTGACCGCACATTCACTGATCGTTCATTTGTATTATTTACAGGTGTGAATAAAGATTTAAAGTTAAAAAAAAAAGGTCTGATAGAAACAAGGAAGTTTCGGTACGTTGTCATGTCTTGGTAAACAGGATGGTGGGTCACTTGTGGGTGTAGTGGGTAGCATAATAGCATTCTACGCGCAAGGTCTCCGGCACAATTGGGTTAAAGTGAGTAAAAAAAACTTGTTTTTTCGTCTCCGGGGAGGATATAAAATGATGGTCTGAGCCTACACGATGTTAGGTACTGGCGGCTTTTCTCTGATACTATTGGACAATTTATTTCGAAATCTGACACAAAAATACGAAGGTGTCCGACGATGATCCTAACACCAGGACGTTGATATCAGCTGATTCGTTTTTAATTGCCTGCCGATTAAGAATGATTTAATTCAATATCTCAGTCATTTATAAAGATCGAGAAAATTTTGTATAGTGTATTCCAATCAAGAAACTGCGATTAATTATAAAAAACAAAAGAAAAAAAATCGACATTTTACTCATAAATACGTCCTTGACTAAGTTATTTTTAAAGATTGAGAAAAAATGATATGGAGTTTTTGGATAAGAACACTGCGAAGAACAAAAACAAATTGAAATCTTCCCTACATATACGTTTATAACTCAGTTATTTTCGAAGGTATCGAAAACATTCTCGAGAGGTTTAGAATTTGTACATCACAATTATTATAAAACAGGAAAATAAATGAAACTTTGCTTATATGTACGCCCATAACTACAAATATTGCCCGCCGCACTGTGACCAATTTAGTGACCAAAATATGACCAATTTAGGTGGAGAAAATTCTTAAACTTGTCCATATTTAACCTTTGGGGTCCCAGATCACGGAAAAATAATACAAAAATTCAATTATGGCTCGGAGTGGCTTAAACCTAAAAATATATGTATTTTAAATCATTTAGAAAACTCTTTAAATTATCGATTGTAAAACTTTTGATTCGGATTGCTGTTTCTGAAAAAAATTATGTATCACCTAAAACGCAAAAAGTCGCATGAATTCTTTGGAACATTTTAAGACCAGACATGGAACATTTTTTAGACTCCTTTAGGCAGCGTCGCAGAGTCAACCCTGATGAAGGCCCACATTGTAGGCCGAAACGTCGGCACATAATTAAAATAGCACTTATTTTAAATGTGTGTATCTAATTTATGACCGCACCCCCAACCATCTTCCTCATCTTAAGACCAGAAGGGTTGATGAAACGATACAAACTAAACTTGGAGTCATATAGTTTTCGTTATAGAATAGAGACATACATTTACAAATTGCTAAATTAACTCTACAGGTAGATTGCAATGTATTTTTAATAATGAATGTGGAAATTTAATGTCTTACCTGTCTCAGCAATGTCCATTGTTAAATAAAAGCAAAAAGACTTGACGCTACACACACCTCGAATATAATAAATGGCCATAGAATAAAGATAATCCCACTACCGGTGATTAGTTAATTGTGAGAACAGGAATGATTCATTCATTTACTATTTATTTGTAAACACGGTATGGAGCGAAATATTAGTACTAAGCGACTTACCAACTAATAATAAAAAGTTGAAGCACTCAAAAATTTGACTGGAATTTTGTCCACCTAAGTCGTTGATATTGCCGTATGTGTGCCGTACGAATTTATAAATACCAAAAAGAATCATTAAAATCGGTTAAGAAATTGCAGAGATATAGCGTTTTGAAATTAGTAGTAGAGATAGGCAATTTTCCTTTGATTAATGTATTGCTTTTCATATTAGTTTATTGCTTGTAAACAGCTATATAAACAGTTATACCATAAAATAGTTATTTGGAAATAATAAACAATTGTTTAATAATTTGCAGCGTTTTTTGTTGGTGGAGAGCGGCATGGTCTAGTGGAGTGTCGTAAAGCCCTGGTTTGCTGTTCTCGGGAGCCTGAGTTTTAACCGGGATTGTGTCTGAAATATTATCTATACAGTTATTTCGGTCGGGGTACGTAACTGGGTATGGAGAATCCTCCTGGAGCATCCCCTTCCTCCATAAAGTGGGTACCGAAAAATGGTGAGGAACCTGGTGGCTGAGCGGGTTTTCTGAATAACTCCTAGGCTATGGAGACCCTCCTGCGGCCCCCCAGACACCCAGACTATATAAAGTGGCTACCCAAAAATGGGGATAAACTTAACGGCTGTGAGTGACCTTGGGCTAATCACTTCATTGCACAGCCGTTGGCATAGAAACAGTAGGAATTTCTCTATACCATATACTGGGCCCAAGACCTTTCATGAATTGTAGAGGAAACTTTTTTTTTTCTAAATTATCCAAAAACTTTAAATATGATTAATTAAGAATTGATGGTTGTCATCAGCAGGGGTATATATAATAATAATAATTAAGTACCATCTTGGAAGTAAAAACAGTAACACCAAACTTTTTTCTTATTATGAAAAACTGCGTTTTGAAATTAGCAGTAGTGATAGTCAATTTTACTTAGATTAATGTATTGCTTTTTATATTAGTGTATTGCCTGTTAACAGCTATATAAACTGCTATAACCTAATGTAGTTTGTTGAAAATAATAAACCATTGTGTAATAATATGCAGTTTTTTTTAAATAATCCTCCTTCTATTCAAATATATCACATATTACATCATTACCTCAATATCCGGTTTAGAAAATCATTCCACTATTATTTTTCATCTTGAAGAGTGTATAGCCATACACTTATACACTTATAGTGTATAAGTATAGCCAATTTTTTTTTTTTTTTTGAAGAAACGAATAACTCATTTCTCCTTTTTCTTGAATATAGTTATTTCTTTAAAGAGTATATATGCAAATAAAAAAATTGTGCTATATTAGAGAAAAAACAAAACACGTGAACATTATCTTATTTCAATGACATAGATAAATGTGGTTTTACACCTAATACATCAATATCCATCAAATATTTTAAATTTATTTGGTTCAACGTGCTGAAAAATTCTAATCTAAAATATCAATTCTTAGGAAAGATAACAAATATTATTACTAATAACGGATGAAAATTCCCTCTAGCCTAATCGTAAGTGTTAGTTATCCCATTACAAACGTGTGAACAACAGAAACAAATATATTTTCTATAAACTAGAAATATGATTCTTTCCTCTTATTTATTCCATCCCCTTTACAATAGCGAATTCCACTCAAAATGGTTTAAAATGTCATAATCAAATTGATATAGAAAAAAATTAAACCATAGAAGACGAGCTGGCCACACTTAAGGCGTTATAATCTGTTTAACTAACTAATTTCTATTTAAATAAAGCTGTCTTTAAAGCGAATTACTGACTGCTTAAAGTTATTTTCCGTAGCACTATTAACAATTTCTTATATTTGAGCCTCCAAGGCAACGAATATTAAGGTTGTGAAAAATACAAGACATTGTTCTAAAAAATACTATCCATATTTCTTCAAAATTCTGTTTATTTCCTTCAGTCCAGTTCTACTTCTGTCTCTTTGCTAATAGTCTCCTTAATGAGCTTACTCATTGGGGATATCTCATTTTAAATATCTACTCTAGACACTCTAACACAATAAATTATTTATTTCCGGGATCGTGGGAACTATTAATTAATTTTTATTCATAATTAATTAACTTAACATTTAGGTGAATTATTTTTATTCGACACTAAATTGATCCCCCAAGTTAGAGTCAAAAAAGCCGCGAGGGAAGATTTACCATTGTTACTCGGCTATGCCCTTAGGAGAAATTTAATTTGAAGTTTAATTTTATTGGTATTATTTGTTTGATATAATCTAAATATCCGGTTTCCAAATACTGTTCCTTTCCGGTCCAATAAATGTTCCATCTATTCTGATCTACCAGATTATAAATTGGGTTAATAAACAAGGATTTATCAACTCTTGCTTACATAAATTTTCTAAAAAAAAATTCCAAAACTTTAAAGTGTAATTCTAAAATATCTTTCGTGAAGTCCCATTTTAATTTCCCAATCATAAGAATAATTTATTTTCAGTTTCTTTTGTTCCCCTCGTATTAATCTGCGTTATTTTTTTTTTTGGCTGTCTTGTATTTTGTGTCGAACTATTAGCAGATAATATAATAAGTACATTAACTATTTTACGTGCATATTATTGATGCAAATTAATGAATATCTTTTGTATAACTTTTATATATTCTAAAGTGAAAAACTATGTCTCTTCACAATATCTGGTGTTCACTTATATAATTATTGTTGCTTGTGTTTTTCAGCTCCTGGAAAAACCACCACAACTACACCCAAGCCAGCTGCCAAAGGAAATATAAATTTAAACGGCATTAGAGGATGCAGTGGTTGTTTAATACCTGAATCCTCGTCTACCATGGTTCCAAAAGGGTACGCTTCCGGCAATAAGGCTTTCGGAAAAACGGACGTCAAAGATAATCGTAATTCCAATGTCAATAAAGGCCCTCAGATTTTCGGTAGTACCCCGGTAGCCGGTGGAATTGGTAAAAACGTTCCACCAAGCTACCAAAATTATGGAAGCGAACTGCAGAACAAAGGAGGTCCACAATACAAAGCTACGTCTGCTCCAGGCACCATCCCGAATAACATTCCCGATCAAGTCTATGCTAAGCCACTTGCTGAAAAGATACCAACTCCAGTAAATCTTCCAGGAACACAACTCCCAACAAAACCAGTGGCCGAAGGTTTGACTCCAAATTTTATTCAGAATCAGATCAATGCGACTCCTGTAAAAGCCAAGTCACAACCTCAACTGAATGAAATGGAAATGAAGATTCTAGATTACATGGCCAAGCTATACAAGTTTAATTACACGCTGAGCTTCCATGGGCACGAAGAAACCGGAGATTGGGGAGGTAATAAAAATGGATCCTACTTTGCAAATGGAAGAGATGGTTACCAAAGAAAGGTCGTGTATATTGCTAATGAATTCGGCTATCAACCAAGAATTTCTCTCATAAAGCTTGATGATGAATTTATTCCAAAAGAGGAATCTGAAAAGGAACTGACTAAGCTGAAAGGAAGTGAATTCGTTTGGTTCTACGAAAAGAAATAATTATGTTTGTTAATATAGACTTTAAAAAAAAAAATGTAAATAGATAGGTTTTTACCTTCATAAGAAATATTGTAAATAAATCTTATTTGATTATATTATATTCCTTAACCTTCTAGTCCGGTCAATTTAGACATTGGAAGCTATATAAATTCCCACCTTGCTGAAAATCAGTAAGATTGTTTAAAATACGATTACAAACAAAATTTGAAAGTTCCCCATGTTTCCCTTGTAAGGAAAAAATATTATTCAAGGTCTAAGGTAAAAAAATGAGTTTTTCGCAATTTTCAGCATAAAACAGTAAGTTTTATCATAAAAATACCTCAGCTAAAAATTGTAGATAATAAAATTATCTACAAATAATGAATTAATATTTAAGGTTGATTTTGGGCTGAATAATTCTTCCATTAATACTCATTCTTTTATTTCATCAGTATGACGTTTCGGGATATTCTCCCATCTTCAGAAGTCTACAAAAATTATATTAAGCAATTTATCATCACATTAAAAATTACTATAATGAAGTGAATGGTTTAAAAATTTTTATAAATTAGGTGTCAATTGATAAAACTATTAAATAACAAATTTTAAAATCATAAGGAGGCATTAAAAGCAAAAATTTAACAATGTTACATAGTACTTAGTTAAATAAATAAATAAATATTATAAAGTTACCTTGTTATATATTCGGTAATCCCAACATTTTCACTAATCACACATTGAGCCAGGTAAAATAGTAAAATGAAGTCAATATTTAAATACTTTGTCCTCAACTGGATCAAGGATTAGACCAATTTTTAACTTATATATGGTTATTGTTATTTCATATTGTGAAATTCTTTAAAACATTTATTATTAATTATTTATATTATATTTTTAATTTTTTAATTAAATCAGAATTGTGGTAACTTAAATGTTTTGAGTCAGTTTTAAAATTCACGGTTTTATCTATATTTTTATTGATATATATAGCCTCTATGGTTTTTCTATTTTATTTATTTTTTACTATTTCCAAAATTTGTGGTCTATTGAGATCAAAATTATGTTTCAAATGTATTTTTTAAACCATTCACTTCATTATAATAATTTTTAATGTGATGATAAATTGCTTAATATAATTTTTGTAGACTTCTGAAGATGGGAGAATATCCCGAAACGTCATATTGATGAAATAAAAGAATGAGTATTAATGGAAAAATTATTCAGCCCAAAATCAACCTTAATAATTAAATGAGCTCTTCCTTGTTTAGAATATATTGATATAATGTATTAATAATTTTTTTCTTACGAACCACCTTTTTTGAGATAGAACGATTCAAAAAGTTGTAATCGTCTTAATATGCACGCGTTTCCATGCCACCTATGAGGTAGTGTATTTACCCATAAATACGCCCATACCTCAGTTATTATTGGAGATAGAGAAAAATGTATTTAGAGTTTTAGAATGCTATAAACAACTAAAAAAAAAAAAAAAAAAAAAAAAAAAAAAAGGAAAACATTGAAATCTTACCTAGATAACGCTTTTAACTACGTTATTTTCAAATATAGAGGGGAAAAATACTAATGTTTTTGACCAAAAAAAAACGCTGATAATAAAAAAAAAAAAAAAAAAAATTACAAGATGAAAAAATAATCATTGAAATTGTTTCTGAACTAGCAGAGATGTTGCGTTTTGAAATTAACAGTTGTGATATACCCGTTCTGTTTGGATTATTTATTGCTTTTCATTTTAGCTTATTGCCTATTAAGAGCTAAATAAGCAGTTATACCTTAATATAGTTATTTGGAAATAATAAACCATTGTGTAATAATTTGCAGCGTTTATTTTCTTTTTTATAATTAATGTATTGAGCTTCAATAGAAGCTGCAGATGTCAAACATGATGAAACGACCATAAGTACTTCAGTTGCATATAACTTTGATGTCTTAATCTGTTTGACTGCCTAATATGAATTTAATTTGGTGACTAGGAATGATTTGTTTTTTCTGTCATTAAGTTGAATATTTTTGGATAATTTTTTTTTTTTTTTAATATAAAATAGAAGAAAGCTCCAGAAAATTGTCAGTCATTGTTTTGAAATCGTGTGAATAGAAACAAACGTCTGTTGAACGAGACATTTTTCAATATTAAAAGCGATACAGGTGAATTTAGGCTTTCTAAGCTCATACTGTTTTCCAAAAAATAATTCTTCTCAACGTTGATAATCAACGATCTGCCATTGATTTCATCATGAAAACGGTCACGAGAGTTGTTTTTTTTTTTCAGTTTTACTTTTGTAATTTCAATAACAAGGTAAGAATCTCACAAGGTCTTAAAATATTGAATTTTGCAAAATCATAGAGGTCTGCCACAAAAAATCAGAAAAACAGCTAGTGAAAAACAAATTTTATGTAATATCATAAGCATATGATTTTTTTTTTTTGTTTAAATACTAATACTAATTTTATTATTTTACACTAAATGACAAAAAATATTTCTTGTAAATATCGTAGTGGTTCGTGTCATATTTAGTTTTAACGAAAATAAGGAGATTAATAGATTATCCCATGTTGAAACGGAACGTTCTTTTATTTAACAGCCTGTAATAACAAGGCGTATTAACACCGGCTAGAGGAGTGAATAGCATTTCATGACAACTCACTAGCCAAATTAAATTCTAAATAAACTAACCTACTAAACACGTGTTTTAACAAGTAAATTGTTAAGAATATATATTATATTTATTTTAGGACCGAAATTCTAATTTTAACATCTTCTGTAGCATCAATATTAATAGGGATATAAAATATTCAAAAACCAAGAATTCAGTTCTTCCTTTAAAAAACGTATTTCTAATGATCCTTAAAAAACGTTTGTTTTTATTTTCTTGAAAAACATCCAGGCTGGGACAAATTTAATTGCAAAATTATGATGCTTTGTGCAATAATCTCCTGCGTTATACATGTGAACAATCTAAAATTATTTTGAAAAACGTGGTTGGGCAAATTTTAACCAAAATCTTTTTGTTTTTCGTAATAAATTGGAATACACTCATGTGAGAGAATTTTAGTTTTTTTAATTAATGTCACACAAAACAAAAAATAAATTTTACTGTTCTGATTGATATTTTTTATGTATTATTAATTTCATTAATTTAAATTTAAATTTGTTTTTCTTAAGCAGTCATTCGTATTTTATGTCGGATTGGAGCGCTCTGGTCTCTAATTTTTTATATTTTAATGGTGAAATTCGTTTAAAAAAGGGTATTCAAAATCCACCATTCCTTGTTAGAATACAATCCCAAACAAATTTATTTGCGACCAATTCGGTTGTAATATTCATGATGTTTAATATAAAATAATTCCGTTGAGTTTCAAGCTTTTGTCAAGATATATGCTCCAATGATGCACCAGTACGACTTTTACATAACATAAGAAAGAAAAACAAACGCTTGTTTGAATTAGAAAATTCGATTCGAATATGTTCAAAACTTTTGCCACGCAGAACATTCACTGTGTTTGGATATAATTCCTACATAATCTGCGTTAAAAAAGCCTCTTGTCAATTTATTCGAAACGAAAAGCCTCTTATTTGATTATCGATGGGTTGAATTCAACTTATTTAATAATTGACTTATATCTTCCAGACTTGGGAAATGTCTGTTTTAGGGCCGTGCTTTCTAGGCTATTATATATGTTATTTATTTTTAAAATGTTAGTTTTGAAATAAAATCTAAATTGTAAATGGTTGTCTCTGGAGTAATTCCTGTGCAGAAGTCCAAATTTTCTTAAAAATTTATTATATTAAAAAAAAAAAAATCTTTATAGCAGTATATAAAATACAATGTACTTACATAATGCTGTACCAAAAGTAGACCAGTCTCCAATAAAATATAAAAACAACATAAATATAGGATATAATTTTTCATTTAATAAATGAAAGAAAAAATAAATATAAAAACTTCCTCAATAAACATTTATAAGCACCCAAATCTGATCTCAATATTCTTCTTTTTACCAGTGCCATTTGAATAGCTTAGGTAACACCACTACTATTACATATTTTATGCTACAGCTTCTAGATAGAAAAAAACAACTTCATCTTGCGGCTAGATCCCCTGATAATATATTTGAACCCGAAAAACAAAACAATACCTATAAAAAATAAAATTAAACGTAATACGAGTTAACATCAAAAGATGTGTTGAGAAAAAAAATTAATTCTTCTGAAAAAAATATGTGCTCCAAAAAGGAAAATAAAAAATAACAGCTATTTATATGTAGATGAGAGATAATTGGAAAGAAAAAAAAATTAAACCAATTGATTTCTATTGGAATGATTTCCTATTGGAATTAAATAACATCTTATGGGAAGCGAGATGGTATTGAAAATGAGAGATTTTAATGAAAACAAAGAAGGATCATGGCGGATGTTTGATAAGAGGTATTTTAGAAGTTAGTGAAACATTCAAGAAAGGAGCACTGATATGTTTTTGGTTGCCTTGAAGGAGTAACCAGATTGAATATGTCTACACTATCAGCGTGAATCCGAAAGCTAAAATTTATAATGAAGAGGAAAATATATCCATTTTATTTTTACTTTATATTTATAGATAAAATGTTTAATATCATCAATAATTTAATAAATTATTCAGTTTTAGACAATTGAGACGTTGATTTCCAAAAGGTACTAAAGGACATTTTTTTCAAAGTTGATATTTTCACATATTTGTATTCTAATGGTTTGGTTTTATCTAAATCCGTCATCAAATTTTATCCAAAAAACATAAAAATCCTTTAAAAAAGTCTTTAAAAATTTCATTTCATTCCAAAAGGTACTAAATCCACATTTTATTTCATTCCAAAAGGTACTATATCCATGTTTCGTTCCAAAAGGTACTATATCCTATGTAAACAGATGTAACCTTTCATTTCATTTCCTTCCAAAAGGTACTATATTTCCTACTAAACGGCAGAAGCACCTAACCGCGTAATATATCACCATTAATTTATTGTTTTCATCATTTTATGCATTTTTATTGGTTCATTGAGCACGTCTTGAATCACCGCTATTATTTTGATCACTGGTTTTAACCTAATAATCAGTTTTTAGGCTATTTGAAACAACTTAGTTGCGTCGCTTTGGTTCTTTTAGGTTGTCAATTAAATTAAGTTTTTTCATAGTATTTCTTCTTGCAGCAACATAAATTTGGTTTAAAATTTTTCAGAAACTCACATTTTAATAGAATAATGGTATTTTATGCAGCAAATAGTTGGAATTAGCATTCCACGAACTTGCTAAATATGTGAAGAAAATCCGTGCATAATCTAACTTAGTAGTCGATTTTTTTATGTAAAATAAAAGCTCAAAAGTTATTATTTATCAGTATCTATGGTTAAATATTGTATACACGTCGTTAATAATATAATTAAATTTGCTAAATTCACACGAATAGTAAATACAAGTTCAAAACAAACTTCATAATTATATACTTTCTTATTATAGTGCCATAAATAGATATATTGTCCTTTGAATATTCACTTTCTTTATGAATAATAGATAATCAATGTAATTAACCAACAAAGAAAGATATTTCTCAGAGGGAGAATAAGGAAATATACATAACTTAGTAATTAACGATATAAAGACGTTAGTTATCGGCAATGTTGGATCAGGAAGGTTATAGTGACTGTTACCAACTTACCTTGCGTTATATTCTTCCAAAAAGTACTATATCCCTTTTAATTCGTTCCAAAAAGTACTATATCCATGTTTCGTTCCAAAAAGTACTAAATCCATATTATATTGTTTAAAAGTAATCGAAAAAGTGCAATAATTTGGAAAAATGAGTTGGTAACACCTTTATAAATAAACTTTTTATTTTAATAAAAAAAGAGTCACGTAAATTAGGCCAATAATAAATAAATGACAGATTTTTGCGTTTCCTGTAAAATTCTCTAAAGTGGATATAGTACCTTTTGGAAATCAACGTCTCAATTTTCACTTGTAGAGATTATTCTTATTCGGTGTACTTGAGTCATTCTTATCTTCTAACCTCTTTGGTCCTTATCTCTCCCACCCTGGCTTGAGTACATGCGCGGTTCTTCTGAATTAATTGTCAAACTCCCTCAGTTCAGTGTGATAACAAAGGAAGGGGAGTAATGTGAGTCAGGGAAAGTTAATAACTGTACTTATTTAACTAATTCCCTTTGGACTGAATATCTGACATAATAAATATAATAACAACTAAAATGGCTGTGGTTTCTAAAAATTTATTTACTTATAATAATTTAGTCCATGCAGTTTCTGGAGCTGTAGTAAGTTGTTTTTGTATTTAACTTATTAAGTAATCATTAATATCAATTATATTAATATATTTAAATTTTCAGGGCAGTATGGTAGGAATGATAGTTTTTTATCCCCTTGATACTGTGCGAAGTCGCCTTCAATGTAAGTTGCTCTATAACTTCATAAAAGGATTTTGTTAGGTTTGTTAAATGAAGTGCAATCAAATTTTAATTGATGTAGGATATTCAAATGATTAAGTATCTTCTAAATCAACTACATTCTTACCTTTTCATCGTCATAACTTTGTAACTAACCAATGTTCAATTTAAAACTGAGTTTTTTAATAGAGTCTAATGGTTCTCACTATGTATATTAAACATTATGTAGCTATTTGTGCGAAGACCTGGAAAATAATCTTGCAAACAGTGAAAGTTCTTATGAATTGTCTCATCATTTTAAGTTATCTATTTTTATAAATGTTTTGCCAATTAAAGTAAATATACCATTGTTTAACTGTCATGAAAGAAATAACACAATGTTTAAATTTATATTTTTATTTTATCCTCACATTACTCCCTTAAATGGAAATAGTTTGTAATAATCCAAGGCAATATTGTTGTTGTAATGTATAATTCATACTGATCATTAAGAATGCGCAACCAGGATTACTTTCTTGGGGAAGCTTAGTCTAGATATAAAATCCTATATCCAATATTTATGAGTTTATCAGGTTGATAAAAGGTAGAAAATAGAGGAATGTGGTTATAGTATAAATTCATTTTCTTATATAAATCAAATAATTATTATTTTAATTGTTAAATTTTTTTTCTGGGAATCTATGTATAAGGGCTTAAAACCCTATATCTCCCCTTGATTTTGAATTTAGTTTATGTTTGGGCAAAATGAAATATCTTTAGTAATAACTAGTAAAATAACTAAAATTAGGCATTGATGATTCTCGACTTTCACACCTCAAACACTAATAATTTTATTGCACAGTGGAAGAAAAAAGAAGGTCAAAGAATAGTTTCAAAATCATGAAGATTTAATTCGTGAAGAAGGATTGTAAGTAGCTCTATCACTTTAAAAAAATAAAATAAATAATAGTTACATTGATTTATTTTTATCAATTTATTTCTTTTAGTTCAACGCTTTATCGAGGAATAGTTCCTGTACTTCAGAGTATATGTGTTTCTAATTTTGTATACTTTTATGTTTACCACGGACTGAAGAAGTCATTTCCACAAAAGAAGAACATGGAATTATTGTTTGCCACATTGGCAGGTACACAGGTTGTTAAAAACTAATTTTATCTTAAATTCTGGTTTTAGAAGTTATTTTATTCTTCAGTTATATTATCTTATCTTAAATCCAATACCTAATTACTTTTCTATAAAAAAAACAACAATATTTCAAAGAGATTATTTAGGCATTGAATCTTAAGTACCTCTGAATTTGAAAATATTTTAATAAAATCAGAATTTTATTTTATGTTTTTTTGACAATTGTACTAATGCTTTAATAGAGATTTTGTTTAAAATGTATGGAGTTTTTATTTAATGAAAGAAAAAATCCTATTCTTTTTTTATTAATAAAAATTATGTTTTAAGGAGTTGTGAATGTATTATTGACTTCTCCATTGTGGATGGTAAATACAAGAATGAAAATGTCTGGTGTCACTAATGAAGTTGGATACAAAAATCTTTTAGGTAATTATGATATCTGTTCTCTTAATGTTCTCATTATGTTTCACCTCATTCCCATAGTTTCAGATTTCATGTAAATTATTCCTTAAGCACTTTTTTTTTTTTTTTTTTTTTTGTCTGTGAATGTAGCATCCTACTTCAGCTTCCCTGACTCCAATATCTCTCATAATAAGGGTATTTCATGTTTTTTTATTTTTTATTAACTTTTGTGACAGCTATTGCCATCCTTAGATAGTTTCAAAATCCTATATTTGTGGAAACATATGATTTTTTTCTTTTTCAAAAGTATAAAAAAGCAACTGTTGAGCAATTTTAAATAATTTGATTGCTCGAGTTTATTTTTATTCCAGAAATATAATTTTTAAAATGCTTAAAATTATTACTCAATGGTTTGTTATTTTAAATTAATTATATTAGGGTATACAAATTTATATAGCTGTTTGCAGGTTTTTAACTTATAGCGATAAATTAAATTAAAAGAAAATGGCCAATTTCTTCTGCTAAGTTACAAACACTATATTTGTGCTATTTCATAACTGGTTTCAATGGTTCTTTTATCGTTTTGTTGGGAATATAATTTTCTATTGAATGGCACTAACAAATTTTTGGTATTCATAAATTTTGAGAGGAGAGGGGAAATAATTTTTGTATTTTTTTGGTTTATTATAAAGGTTCATTATTGAAAATAATAAACCAAAATTGACTAAAATAGGAGAAATTATTTTAAAACAATTTTATATTATTCTTTCAGAGGGTCTGGTAGCGATTTCTAAGTCAGAAGGTTGCAGCGCCCTTTGGAGTGGTACCATCCCTTCTTTAGTCTTAGTCTCAAATCCTGCTATACATATGGCTGTGTATGAGTTTCTTAAAAAGCAAGCAATGTCTGACACAGCTCTTTCGTATTTCATTTTATCTGCTATTTCTAAAGTAGCTGCAACCGTTGTTACATACCCAGTACAACTTGCCCAAGCAAAACAGAGGGTGAATATCTCTTTATTATAATTTTTATAGTATGAAAAAAAAATTTATGAAAATTATTCTATGATTATTTTATTTACAGCACGGAAATTCAGAATATATAAATCACGATATGATCAAAGTTCTGTTGTACATCTTAAGGTAATTTTTATTTTAAATTACAATTTTTATTTAATTTTACCTTATATTACTTACTCTGATTACATTACTTTTAATGTATTTGTTGATAACTACTGTCTAAAGTTGGTTTGTCCTAAAGTTTCTATTGAAGGATTGTAATTCTATGATTAAAGTACCAAAAAGGGTTGGTACAAACAACAATTTGTTTTAATAAAATCTTTCAAGTAATGGCTATTCTACCCATATTTTGTTGTGGTCACCTATTGTGTAGTGGTTAGTACAACAGCCTTCTATGACCAAGGTCAAAAGGTTCAAACCCGCCTGATGTCTCTAGAATTTTTAAAGAGAGCAAAAGATCCTTGTTTATGCCGTCCTTCGGATGGTACATACAATGGTGGTCCTGAGCCTGTGCGATGTCAGGTACTCATTTAAGATCCCTATCCTAATTAAGCCTGGATAGACAAATTTAGGACTTCCCTCTTTAGCATAGTCCAATTAGCTATAGAAGTATAAAAGTGTATAAAAAAAAAAAAAAAAAAAAAAAAAAAAAAAAAAAAAAAACTTTGAATTTACAATGTTTAATATTTTATCCTCAACCCAACAAGTAGAGTACTTATGATGAAAGTTATGTGAGATCTTTTCGAAATAAGACTAAGAAATTAATTTTATGATTCTGATTTGAATTTTATGTACTTCTATGAATAAAATAAATTAATTAGTGTTAGTGAATAAAAAGTCTCTTACCAGTTAATAAAAATACTTTCCTTTATCGTCATGGTATTTCAACTCTTATATTCTCTAGAACTATTAGTTTGTTTTATTTTTAAGGATTCGTCCTTTTCTTTATTTTTGTAAATATAATTAATAAAAAATTGTTCATTTTTTAATTCATTTAATGTCACTTTATGCTGCTGTGGTTGGTTGGAAAATGCGATAGTGGGAGTCCTAAATTTTACCTATCTAGGTTTATTAAATAGTGAAAGAAAAACAGTGAAATAATGATAGATATTCATTCTTTTACCAACATTTCATCATCGTCAAGACTCCTTTTGAAAATATAGTTAGGACAAGACTGATCTAAAAATGTTTATTATGTTTTATTAGGAAGGATGGTTTGACTGGCCTCTTCAGGGGAATGGAAGCAAAAATATTACAAACAGTTCTTACCACTGCACTCATGTTCACTTGTTACGAGAAGATTGCTGCATTCGTGTTTCAGCTTATGGCTTACCGCAAGCCTGTAAATGGATGATAATGGAACCTGTGATTGGTATTCGTTATCTTATACATATCTTAAAATGTCACTTTGTAAATTTTTTATTAATTTTATTCGTCATAAATGACTTACCCATCTGTTCATGTATCTGTTTAAATTGTGAATTATTTTGGCTGTGTCTTCCTGAGTTTTTGTAACAAATCAGCTGATACTCTAAAAAATATGCTGACGGTTTTATTATTTACACTATACCCATTTATATTCAGTGAAACCTTTCTACAATGGACAGCCAGGATTGTAATGCCCACTAAGAAGAGATAACTATCACTTATTAAAAAATAAATAAGTTGCTTAAATTTATGAAAATTTTTTATTAAAATTTTTTCGGTTTTATAGTTAAAATATGATAAGAAGAGTGGCGGGAATTTGAATAAAAATGCCAAGTGACAAGATCACACAAATACTTTTTTGAAAATCACAAAATCCAATTGAAAAACACGTTGTTATCCCACTCCTCAGAATAAATCTTTTATACCACTGCTGCCCTCACCCTCCTTCAATCGCCCTAATGAAGGCTTAAAATTTAGGCCGAAACATTGGTACGAATAAATTAATTTTTCTACTTAATTAAGTGTTTTTATTATTGCACCTGGAATTAACTTCTCCCAATAAATCTTTTAAATTGGAATTACTATATAAAATAATCATTTCTTTGATGATTTTTTTTTTTAAATATGTTTATTGAGATTTATAACTGTATTGAAATAAATACATCTACTGTATGAAAATAGAATATGATGTGATACACATGTAGAGATATTCATAGGCAGCATTCCGTTAAATATTCTAAATCAGAAGTTCTTGAGTCAATCTTCTTTTCTGACTTTTTGGCAGATTATGAGGAATCAAATAGAAAGCAAGTAATGAAACTAGTGGATTAGAATAGGAATGGAAGGAATGAAATATGGTTTGTGCCAAGATCACTTGTGACTAATTAAGGAGCATTGAAGTTCTACAAAGGATTTTAGATTATTAGGATTGGACACAGGAAAAATTCGATGGATTAGTAGAACCCCATATTTCAAATCCATAAGTTCAGATTGTAATAGTAGTATGATAGTTATGAAAATGAGTCTTTTGTAGTTAAGTGGAAGATTAGAGTTTTTCTCTAAAAAGTGTTGAAATAGCCTAAAACAGCCAGGGTGTTAGATTTTAATGATTAAAAAAAGATATGTGCGTATTTAAACCATAACTTAAATAATTATATATAGTTTTGTTAGTATTAATTCAGAGGGGTAAAATTTATCTCTTGGTGACCAAGTTTTTGCTGTCTGTGTTTGTAAGACAGGTTTCTGTTGTAATAGAATAGAATAGAATAAAAAAATAAAAATTATTTTGCGACTGGGTCCCGTAAGAATAACAATTGTGATCAATTGAAATACATAATTAGTCTGGCCAACATATAAAAGGATCATAATTAATTATTATTTACAATTGAGAGATTTCTTTCTTCTCTAATACTAATACTCTAATACAACACAAAAAATATTATACTACAAAAATAACAAAAAAAATTAAAATTAAAAAAAAAATCTTCTAATGACAGTTGTGTTCAACAAAAAAATAAAAATCAATGAATCGACTAATGAAATGTAAATTTGAGCAGTAAACAATTTTTTTTATTTGTTCAAAGGTTGATATCTAAAATTAAATATCACAAGTTTTGTTTGGAATGAAAGAAGGTATTGGAAAAGTTGGAATTTGAATGAGGATAGAGAAGCAGCATGGTGGATATGGATTGGTAGAGAATCCCAGAGGTTAGTAGAGCGGATAAAAAAAGAACGATCAAGAGTTTTAGTTTTGTGGGTAGGAATGTAAAGGTCAGAATGGCGTGATCTTGTTTCAAGTGAGTGAACCAAGGATTTAAAATGAAGGAGACTGAATATAGGGCGGGTATTAGGAGTTAATGGTTTAGTAAAGGTAAGATCCTTGGAAATATTTTCTACACACTTAAAAGAGCACCATTGACTTCCATTTGTCACTTAATTACTTTATTTCACAAGCCTTCATATCTGTCAACGTTTCGGGGCTGTTTCCCCATTTTCAAGACTTATTTTTTTCATTATATAAATGCTTTTTCATATATAACCCATCATTTTATTTCATAGCACACTGCTATTTGTCCTTATGGGTGTTCATTGGCTCAGAGTGAAGTAAGTAAAAAGTAAATATTATTTAGTGATCATACCTAACTTAATTTATTAATCTTTTTAAATTTAGTTTTGTTCAGGAAATTCATGCATCTGAAGAAGTTTATTTATTTTACTCTTTTGTTTTATTGTATAGATATATTCCTTTTTTTTTTTTTTTTTTTTTTTTTTTTTTTATTACTTCTTACACCATTGTAAATAAGAATTAATCATGATCATTTGGTCTTTTGGCCAGATACACTGTATACTTTAATTGTACATATTTGTTGTTCTTAAGAGACTATGTTCCAGAATAAAGATTATTTTCTAAAAAAAAAAAAAAAAAGAAAAGAAATATTTTCTGTGAATAGAGGGAGGGAGCCTCTTTAACTTTTTGTATAAGTGGGTAACATGAGACCTTGAAGTTCTGAGGACAAATCTTAAAAAAGTGTTCATAATACGCTTCTGTCTGTCCTCAACCACAATTGAGAGGCTACCATACATCACAGCAATAGGCTAAGTGGGAGAAAATAAGTGAAGATACAAGGAGCTTATGAGTGAGTAGTGGAAGATGGTGACGGGAGTGATGGAAAAATTTAAGGGTACTTATAGTTCTTTGAGATATTTGGGCAATATGGGGTTTCTATGAAAGGGTTTGGTTGATGGTGATACCTAGGTTTTTGACAGAAGAATTGAAGGTGATTGGGTGATCATTTAGGATTAGGTTAATGCGGTAAAATTCTTGTACAGTCAGTCCTAGGACATTTTAAATCTGTCCATAAAAAAGGGTTTCTGTTAGAAGAGGTTTCACTGTACTTATATGACTTTATTTTAGATGTTGAATAATATTGCAACCTTCTGAACAAATAATTTTGTAGTGCTTGTCCGTGTGTGCCATTTTGCAATTAATCAGTTAATAAACATAATTCAAGAACAAAATAATCAACTCATGTTAAGTTCATTTTCTCTCTTATGTAATTATAGATTAAGTTCCAAATGTAAATAAAATTGTGGTTATTCCAGATATGTCACATAACAAGATTTAGGTTTTATTTTCTCAAATTTGTGACACAAGATCAAAATATTCACTATCACAATAGTACTTTTAAGTTGTAATAATAGCTCTGAAAGATTCAACATTATGTTGTGTTTTCCACCATACAACTTTAATGTGTTAGTCTGAAATGATTATTATTTATTCATTTTGTATAAATATTGTAGAAAATATGTCTACAATTTTTGTAATTTTATTAATTTATTATTATATTTTTTCAGTGTACAGTGTAAAAGTTTCAGATGACTGTTTGAGTTTTATTGTTTTCCTCACACACACTGCTGCTTATGTGTGTGGTGATAGTCACTGTGTAGTTATTTTTATTTACAAACACTTTGTGCCTTGTAAATAAATATTTTTACTTTATCTAGTTTTTTTTTTTTTTTTTCCTAGATCTAAATTTCACCCCTTTAACTAAACTATAAGTATAATAAATGACATTAAAGTTAAATATAAATAATGAAATGCCAAACAAGGAACTATTCAGCATGGTATTTATTATTGTAAGGTTGTTTACTGATTTGTTTTTTTTTTTCTTTAAAAAGAAAAACAAATGAACTAAGAATCAGAAATGATTATTAAAATCAATGTACGATTAACACTGATGAAAGCACATAAAACTAATAGACTACTGCTCTGGACTGGCAAGCCTATGAGAAAGAAGCCATATACAAATCATGAGCTACTGAGTGGAGAGGAAAAGGTGAAAAATTGGGGAAATTAAAGACAGCCCTGAGGCCTGAAAAACTGCTATCAGAAGAAACCGCTGTAAAGAAGTTATTCCTACCCAGATTACGCTGCGACTATACTGCCATTACCAATACTTACCTTCTTCAGATTCTACCTACAAGACACTGCTGACCTTGGAACAAGTCATGCTGGGTTGGGATGTGTTTAGGAACACAATGAGGAAATGCAAAAACAGTAACAGTCTGAATTTTGCTCTTGGTCACAGTAAAGGCAGTTTTCAAAGTTTAATTAAGTTCATAAAACAATGCGATATGTATATCCGAATATAGTTCAATAACGATGTTTAAAAAAATGAATGTTATGTTGACAAAAATAATGTAAGTAATATGCTAATGACCCTCAGTGGGTAGATGCATTTAAACAAAAAATAAATAAAATCAATGCTAGCTAGAAAATTTGCTTTCTACTATTAACTTATTAATTAATTACTTTTTAGAAATATATATTGTTAAATTAACAGGTGTGTACTGTATAATGGGGTGAATAAGAACAGTCAGTGGGGTGAATGGGAAGAAAACTTCAATATTGTTTCAAGGTTGCGTGAAAGTCCCTTACTTTACCGTTTAGGAATTAATGTTGTTGTTATTGGTTGGCCACTCTGTAAATAATTTGATTATATGGTTTTGTTTTGTTGTTGGTACTTTGGACTTATCAGTTCAATCTGTGAAGAATTGTACTAATTTCTATGAAATTTTTCTCCCTTTTGAACTTTAAACTTTATCTGTAAGTATGATACTGTTATCTATATAGCTTATTTAGTATCTGTTTACTGTTCTTCAAGTTTTCATCTTGCATAAAATTTCTTCCTCAATATATTATTTGCAACAGTTTGTTAGCAACAGATTTTTTAGGTTATGTCATCCATATTTTCTGGAGTGTGGGGTGAATGGTAACACAGCTTTTTTCTGTCAGAAGACACATCAGATGAATATTCTTTGCAAGACAGTGTTTCTGAGTTGGTGTTGTCATGCACATCTGAAGATGAATTTGGATTTGCATCGTTATCTATAAATTATGACATTTCAGTTGTCGCTTTTTACTTATTAAAGTATTTGGAAAAAAAAACTGAGTTTTCCCATAACTTACAATTAGTATCCTAAAGCTTTACACATATTTAAAAAATAACCAAATTAAATTCAACTTCATGACACTCAAGAGGTAACCATCCAGGATGATAAAAAAAAAAGTTTTAGATGAACCCAGCTGGTCATTCTCAGTCTTATCTCAATGTAGCAGCATGGAGTGAATGATAACTCACTTAAAGAAAATCTATAATTCAGATATCTACTACTTAACTTAAATCATTAAATTTTTAATTATAAGGATTCTGAACCTGATTACAGTTTTATCATTCTACAAGTGGTTAGCAATGCTTAATCTAGAGTCACTAAATTTCTTGTTGGGCTGAAATTTCTCAAGAGAGTATAAAAAACTTAGTGTTTTAAATCTTATTTTAGTGTTGATATGATCATAAAATTAACCACAACGTACAAAATACTAGTAAATGGGCCAAGGTGTGATATTGAGAAACCAACCATTAGTAGCATCCAAAAACAATCAGTATAATCCACTTTTTTTTTAGGATTATCAAGAATTGGAGAATTTGAAACTAGTGGAAATCGAGTTTGTCATTATAAGAAAGATATTTTCTACTAATCAAGCCTTCACATTAAGGTCATGGTTTTATTTTTGAGAACATAAAGAAAAGCCAGTTAGGACTTTGAGTTGTTAGGATAGAATATAAAAGGAATTTAAGGTCTAGTGAATGGCCAAGATTCAACTCTGAAAATCTAAATAATTCTTATTTTGGTCTCTTAATATCAAAGATCTTTTGTAAATTACTGGAAGTGGTTAAATTTTATAAAGGCAATATTTGAGAATTTGAAGCAGATATTTTTCAAATTGAATGAGCTACAAAGTAATATTTTCCATTTAAATTGTTTACTGAATACCATTGCTTATAGATCAGACTATCGATTGTGGAGTAATTAAAAATAGTATGGATTCTAACACCAATAATTTGTTAAATTATTTTGGTTATTTTTTTTTTAAATCATTTGTATAATAATTTGAAAACACTATTCTTCGTAAATTACCAAGCTAAATAGTAGATGGTAATGTGATTCTGAAAATTAGCTGTGACTTATTTATAATCTCATCAGGATCTGTATGATACTTTTAGAGTGAAGGTTTGAATGAGAGATGGACAGTTTTTTTCTTTCAAATTTCTGGATTCTACACACATTAAAACTAAAATCTTGAGTGGATTTATAATTTTTTTGGTAGGTTACAAAGAATTATTGTTTAGAATAGTATACCATGAATATAGTTCAATTGTAGAAATACTTTATTAGTTCAATCCAAAAGATTCATTGGTCAAATTCATTGTGTTCTTTAGGCACATGGCACCTTATCTGTATCAAAATAGGTAATAGGTATACTTTGTATATTATAAATTGATTGAATAGCTGTTTGGTCAAGGAGAAGTAAGTGTTTAAGATAGTTTCTTCATTTTTATTATATAACTAAAATATAAATAAAGTGATCCTGTAAGTAAAACATTTTTCTCCATAAATCTTATGTAAAATATGTACTTATATCAATACTTTCGGTTGCACAAAACATCTAAATTCGTGCTGATTTCTCATTCATGTTTTTAGTATTAAAAATATAAATTTATATTTAAGAAATTTTTTAGAAAAATGGATAAACTTGCACACATTAACTTTAAGTCTTGAACCATGAACTTTATTTACTTTTGCCTCTAAATTTTATTCCCACATCAGAAACATAAATTTGTCTTTACGTACAACACATTTAGGCATCACTAAACATAATGTTTGATAGATCACTTGCTTTTCCCTGTTGGCTTTAAATTTATTTTATTTATTTCTTGAATGCTTTTCCATGTTGGTTTACTGTTCTTCTCATTGCTTTTACCTGATATTGGTTCTTTTCTCCTGAGCCTGGTTGATCTTCTCAGAGTAATTTCTCCCTTCTCTGTTTTTTCGTTTTTGAAACGATCCTCTGTACAAGTGGCATCTCTATTTTGGGCTACACGTTTTTTAGTATAAATTTTTATTGGATACTTGGCATTATTAGATTTTGCATTAAATACCGAATGTAGTTTTTCTATTATTCCACTTCTCTTGAGAAGATTATACCTCCTTTCTAAAAAGTATAGCCGTTCTGCTTCTTCATTTTCATCTATTGGTTCGGGCAAGAAAGAGTTTGTTTGTGCCATATCATTTAAAATAAATTAATTGATAATGAATTTTTCACATTGTTACTTTTAATATTTCAAAGGGTTCAACAGCTGATAATGTCTATTTATTTTAGGTTATTTAACAAAACTCATTTAATATTTATATTTTTCCAAAGAGGAATCATGAGAACACTATCTTAATTAATTTTATCATTATATACTAAATAAAAAAACAAATAGAGATATTTCTTATTTTGTGTTTTTTACTTTGTCAAGAATTTTGATACTATTTTTATTAAAAACTGCATTAATATTTATTAATTTGTATATTATATTTTGTTTCATCCAACTAATACTAAATTTTAGACATCTATATTTATTTTTGCACTGTATATTTTTGCTGACAAATTTAGGTTTGCATAAAATTTAAAGCTACTGATTTTTTATTTTTATTTATTTCTTCACATCACTCATCTTAATTTCATGTGACTGTAAAACATCAAAAACTATATTTGACTTCTTTTATTTAATTTAGTTTGAGAGTAAATAATTTATTACAGTAAATCTTTTTGTATTGCATGTTAGTTTTTCATTATAAAGCTATAAGTTAATTTATAATTTATAAAGAAAATATTTATCAGAATACCCTTACAAATTTGTATGATATCATGCATATACCCTTTGCAAATATAGGAATTAGATCAATATTATTATTTATATTTCAGAAAGATAATCCATATCTTCAATGAAACATTAATGTTTCAATTTGTAATAAATAAATGAATATATATATATATATATAATATATATATATATATATATATGTATATATATATAGTTTAGTACAATTCATTTATTTCATTATGTATATTATTCAATATATCTGCGTCGTGATTAAAGAAAACAATAAAATTGCCATTAACTATTTATTGCTTTCATTCCCTTACTGTATTCTTTTTTTTCTTTTTAACTTATCCACATAATATAAATATATAAAACAAATCTCATATACACTTACTCAAAAAAGTTACATTTCATATACCATACATTTTTATTAATTTGCAGGGCTATTTATTTTCGACTTAACAATTACATAATGTAAAAATTATTAATACTAATATTAATTAAAGCAAATAGATTTATTTATTTTCGTTTCAACATTAATATCAAATGAGGCAGAATATCATTTGTTAATGATAGGTAAAAAAAGTTTCCACTTTTAATATTAATCTTATTTGTACTATGACTGTCTTTCCAGTGTTATCTGTATAAATCTTATCACTATACTCAGCACTTACTTCAATATTTGCTTTACTTGTGCCTGGTGTCTTGATTTCTTTGCAATATGTGCGTTTCTTGTGATTTGAGAGAGCTTATGTTTAGTTACCAAATGCAGGGCTTAGCTCTAAGGAAAATCGCCAACCTATAGAATAAGTCACATGCCACTGAATGGGATGACTAATAAGACATAAAATAATAAAATATCTGGAGGATAGACCACATGCTGAAAGACCTAGGAAACTTGAGGGGATCCATTCTTGCTGAAGCCCATGCAAATCCTTACACTACCACAACCTCAATGGCCAATAAATTAAATAGGGACTATGAGATTCAAATCCACTTAGAAATATTCTAAGAAGGAAAGGATACAGTGGTCGAGTCGCAAGAAGAAAGCCCTTCATCAGTAAGATAAACCGGAAGAAGCGGCTGCAATTTGTCCCACCCACCAATTTTGGGAAAAGGGCTATATTATCTGACAAATCCAAATTTAATATATTTGGGCCAGATAGAAGGTCAAAAGTTGCGAATTTCTCTAATTCCTTTTTTTGCATTTATCTAATTATATTTGGGTGTATGGAAACTTTTTTGAGTGAGGGTATATATAAAAATATAAAAATTGTTGACTTAATCATGTAGAATAGATTACTTTTTATTGGGTTGTTTCACATGAAATATCCGTTTTTATAGTTTCTGAAATACATAAAGGATTTTGCAGGTCTCTGTTGTTTTCTTCCGAATGTTTACATATTTAAAGTAAACAGTTACTAATCCTCTACCTTTGTATTATAAACATTGGCTTCCCAATCTATTACCCACTTTTTAGTATACCTCCAAATATGAACATGGAAACACGCGATTTTCGAGTAATATTTTTGTACGAGTTTAAACTCGGCCATTCAGCAGCTGAGAACGCTAGAAATATTTGCAAGGCGTTTGGGGAAGGGAGTGTTAATGAACATACCATTCGCCGTTGGTTTGCTAAGTTTTCAGCTTGGGATATCGACTTGGAAAACTTGCCCCGAGGAAGACCTCCGTCCATGCATCTACCGTTTCCAGACATTTAAAGTGTATTGGGAAAGTAAAAAAGCTCGATACATGGGTACCTCATGATCTCACTGAGCGGCAGCAAGACCTATGAGCTACGAAGTTCTTTTGCACCCACCATATTCTCCCGACTTGTTTCCAACAGATTACCACCTCTTCAGGAATTTAGACAACTTCGTCAAAGAAAAACTTTTTGAAAATGATGATCAAGTGAAAAGTGCGTTTTCAGATTTTGTTTCACTTCAAAGCTCAGAGTTTTTCTGTTCGGGGATAAAAAAGTTGGTGGCACGTTGGGAAAAATGTGTAGAAAAAGAAGATAAATACTTCGAATAAAATTATCTTGTTTTCATATCGTATTTTTAATAAAAATCCTTTACCTTGAATATGTGACACAACCCAATATTTTATAGTTAGTTTTATTTTACCATATCGCAACATTAATCTTTCTTTAATAGTTATTACTTTCACTTACCTATATATGAAATATATAATAATGGGAAAGTATAGCTTGTGAAATTTTTTAAATTCAGATTTTCACCTGAAATCCACATTTTTATGTCCTCTGAGTCCAAATGATCAAATCCCACAAAATGTGTGATAAGTCAAGCTCAGAAAACAAGTAGTCATAGGAAAATAAAATTTCATATTTATGACAAATATATGCCTGGGATGTTAAAACAACTTTTTCAACTAAATGAACAATCCAGAAGAGCAGTGGCTTTTAAAGTGTTTTACATTTTGGACCTTTTAACAAAGTTCTTAAGAACGGCTTTAATGTTAACCACTATATTGGTATAAAATTGAATAGGCTTTTATAACAGGTAGGTTTATTTTAATTAACATTTTCTTCCTCTAAACTACATCTAATTTTGTACATTCGAAAAAAAAAGTAATCATTTTATGTTGTTAGCATTGATAAAAAGCGCGTAAAAATACAAATTAAAGGAATTTGATGACCAACTATAGGAGTAAAGAGCAATTTTATTTTTATTTTTTAAACATTAGAACAGTGATATTATATACCGTTGGAAAGCTAAAGATTTCAGAAACAATTTTATCTAACACACAATGTTGTCAAAGATAATGGAGATTGATGAAAAGCTGATAAAATTAAATGGTTTTCGTAGATAATAATATAAAGAATTATTTAATGATACACGTTTTTCTATCGAAGCTCCATGCAATGCTATAATATTTTTTCAACTCTATCTTTATTTAAAAGTTCTTAAATTTATTTTAACAACGGAAATTAGTGAAAATCCTTTGTTGCATGTACCATTTTTTTTTTTTTTAATTGTTCTATTGTCAACTGTTTCCCCACTAATAATTATGTCATTCACTCATACTTATCTTTGAAAAAATTGTATATCTCTTTTGTTTATAAATGTTTCTAGGCACGGTGACGGCTCAGATTACCTATTAAATAGTTTAAATTTATTAAAATCAGGGTCATTAAATACATAAATTTAAGACTAAAGAAATGATTATTTATTATTTTATTGTTAATAATGTTGGGAAATAGAATGCTCATGTATGGGAAGATATACTTTGTTCACTAAGATACTGCGGAATTACTGAACCATAACGAAGGAAGAAAAAATAGACGGAGATGTCCAGGAAGGAGGGGCTGCCTGGAGGGGAAAGTTGGATAAGGTTGGAGTACCAGCGGAGTTTAGGGTAGTCCAAGCGTGTACTCAACGAGGCAGTTTGGTGAGTTGGTGTACTATTGTGTATTTAGCAAATCTCTTCGAATTTTGTGTCGCTAGTTCCCGATATCTTTGTAAGAGTTCGAAAAACAAGAAGGTAAATTTATGCATTGGAAAATCTGGTGCGCGCAACATACGACTTTCACTTACCTCCGATGTTAAAATCAATTTAAATAGTTTTTAAGAAATTTTAAATACACTTAGAGATAAAAATGAATTGTTAAAGAATTAATTACATTGAATTTCAATGGAAACATGTGTTTTATTAAATAATTTATTATTTTATTTTCTCTGACAATCAGTTTTTTCGGCTTTTCTACACTTTCCATTAACTTTTACAATTTTGTGTATAAGATAAATTTTGTTTAAAAATCTTAAACTTTCCAATGGTATATTGTACGTCTATATTACTGTTTTTATGTTTAAAAACACCAACAGTGCATAAAAAAAATTTTTTTTGGTCTTTCCTCTTTCAGTTTGATATCGTATTTATATTTATACTTTATATAAGTATTTATACGATATATGCATTTATCTGTTTTTTATCAGTGCTAAATAAATGTTGTAGTTATTTTTATAGATTCTACAAAATTAAAGGTACTTTAGAGGAAGACAAATTTTAAATATCAGCATTAAATCGCTGTCGGTCTATTTAAATGAGAATGAAACCTGCATCACATCAAAGCCTATTGATGTTTACATCGATATAAAGCGAGTCGAAAAAAAAAAACGGTTTGAGCCGTTGAGAAAATAGAAAAAAGGTCCAAAATGCATGGTATCAAGTGACTCTTCTGGTCAGTCAATTTAGTTGAAAAAGTTGTTGTAACATATGAGGCATATTCACTCCTATAATATGAAATTATATTGTAGTTTTCGAGTAAGACTGGCCATATACAGACCTTTTAGGGACTTGGTCATTTGTACTCAGGGGACCCTAATACATGTATTTCCGGTAAAACTGGAATTAAAAAATGTTCAGGACCGCAGTACTTTCCCTTACTACATATTTCATATATAGGTAATTGAAAGTAAAAATAATTTAGACCTAATTTCCAAAAAGTACTTGAGGACGAAAATGAAATATTTCGAGAACACACGCCTTCTAAAGTTGCTATTATTCCTAAAAGTTCAATGTACACATTGAATTAAATATCAAACCATCCTAATAAATTTTCTTCCACAACTTAAAATAATGTTTTTAATTAATATTATAAATAAAATTTAATATATGATTAGTAGCAGAAACGGTTGCGATCTTGGTGGTATTGATTCAAGAAATTAAAGTATTTAGGTTCAATGATAACAAGAAAAAATAAAATCCAGGAAGAAATAAAGTCCCGGTTAAAGGTGAGAAATGCCGACCCGAAGGTTCGATAAGCCTATTATTATTATTAAATAAAATTTGGTGCATCCACCTCTCGCTTTTCACTTACCTCAGTTGTTAAAATCAATTAAACAACTTTTAAATTAAGTTAAAGTTAAAAATAAAATAATTAGAGTTTCGATGGAAACATGTGTTTCACATTAAATAATCTAACAATATAAATTACTAGCTGTGTCACGCAGCTTTGCTCGTGAATATTGCATTTCGAATTAATTTATGTGCGTTTATGGTAAGATTGGCTATAATAAATATCAACTATCAGCAACTCTTTGTTATCATTTAAAGCCCGATCTTGACTTCTTCCTTACAATAGCAAACCAGTAGAAGTGGTTATATCCATAATCACTTAATATGTAAAAATAATCGTCACAAACCATTTTTAAAAAATAAATAACATTTGAATATATTTTCATAGGAACCTACACTCGAAACAGATATGAAACGCAATATGCTTAAAAGGGTCGGTCACCTGTATGTAGTGACCAGCCAGGTGCCCTTAAGATTTTTTAATGAGAGTAAAAAACAACCTTAGTTATGCCCTTCTTCGAAGGGGACGTAAAATGGTGGTCCCAAGCCTTTGCGACTCCATGAACTCGTTAAAGATCTCTACCCTAACTAAACTTGGCGAGGAAAAAATTAGTCATCATACGATTAACCATAGTAGTACAAAAGTGACGTTAAACGAACAGATAACAACAGTAATATGCTTAAATATATTTGTTATAAAATTTTTGTACCTTTGCTGATACATATCAGATTAAGACAATTTTACGTTTAGGTTGTTCAACCACTTTTTGGGCGAAAGATTTTCAAATCCTGCCTTATTGCACATCAAGGCGGTAAGACGAACCTCCAGCAAAAATTTTATCCTCACAACCATAGTAATTTTTTAGATACCAGAAAATTGAGTGGTACTTTCTTTTATAAATATAGACATACAGCTAATAAAAGTCCTAAATATGCTTAAAATAATAGTTCTGATTATTATACTCGAATAAATCAAAAGAAATAGTATTTTTTTTAATTCATTTAAATTTATAAATGTATATGCTTCAAGGTATAACAATTAAAGTTGAAATTGACTCTTGAAATAAATCATGACTTAACAATATAGATAATAATATAGATTGATATAAATATTTCCGCGTTGTGTAACCTTCTATACTCCCCAGTAGCCTCATCTCTCTTCGGAACAAATATTTTAGTACCTTATTTTCTAAAACCTTTAGCCGTTGTCCGTCCTTCAAAGTAAACGGTCACGCTTCACCGTCGGAAGAATAACAGTTTTATAAATTCTAACCGTTAAGTTTTTAGACAGAAGCTAAGTAATTTCGCAACTGAATTATAACACGCATTTCCCGCGTTTAACCTGGACTTTATTTCCTCCTGAATTTTTTTTTTTTTTTTTTTTTTTTTTTTTTTTTTTTTTTTTTTTTATCATTGAGCCTAAATACTTAAATTTCTCTACGTGTTCAAAAGTATACCCTGATATATCAATATCACTATGATCGCCATCGTCTCGGCTACAAATCATATATTTTGTCTTTTAGGTATTTATTTCGAGTCCTATTTCTTTACCGGTTTTTATTAACGGACTTGTATTTAGTTTTTTAGTTTCCGTGTCTTCCTTTAGCAGTACCAAATCATCGGTATATCCTAGAACCGGAATTTTATAACCCAAATTTAAACCTTCTTAGTACATGTCACTTTTTCTTTGATATATTCTAAAGCGACTTCGTCTGCATCAATTTCTGTTATTATGATTGCTTTATATATTTATTATATTTATTTATGAAAAGTTTTATATATTCTTTTATATTTTAAAGTACTTCCGCGTAAATGACATTTTTAGTTTTATTTTCTTGTGGCAGAAGAACATACTGATTTTCTCCGCAACCCGATCTCGACGTAAATCTATTCCTACGTGTTTAAATGGAAAAATATAAATTAACGGGAAATTGAATTATTTAAAAATAAAAGGTAAATCATTTGGTAGCGAGGTTTTTTTTTCTCCCGAATTTTCCCCGTTTTTTCCCAGATTTTCGACTGGTTCTTCGGTCCTATTGGTAGCAGCGTGATGTTATATAGCCTATAACCTTCCTCGATAAATGGACTATCCAACACAAAAAGAATTTTTCAATTAGAACCAGTAGTTTCTGAGATTAGCGCTTTCAAATAAACAAACAAACAAACAAACTCTTCAGCTTTATAATATTAGTATAGATTATCTCAGCTTTATGAGCTTTTCATCACTCCTCATTCTCTTGTGTATAAAATCCCAAAAAATATTGTGTATAAAATGACTTTTTTTCTGAAATATTTAGCTTTCCAACGGTATATTAGACATTTATGTTACTATTATTGTATTATCATGAAAAAAAAACTTAAAAATATGTTTGCTCTTTTCTCCTGTGGCTAGTTATCAAATTCGTTCAACTTTTATATATAGACGTTTTTCATCAATGCTAACTAGATGATATGGTTACTTTTTTCGAATTAAAAAAATTAAATGTACTTTAGAGGTAGAACAATTTAAAATATCAGCATTAAATCGCTGTCGGACTATTTAAATGCGATTGAAACCTGCATGATATGTTGGAGCCGTTGTTGAGAATATCAAAAAATGGTGCAAAATGCATAGTATCATGTGGCTCTTCTGGTATGTCGATTAAGTTGGAAAAGTAGCTAAAACATCTCAGGTATATACGCTTTTAAAATGTGAAATTTTAGTTTAATACAATTTATCGTTTTCGAGATAGAGTTAACATATTTACACACAGATCTTTTTGCGGGACTTGGTCATTTGGTCTCAGGGGGCCGTCTATATATCATATATAGGTAAGTAATTCAGCATTTAAGCTCTGTCAGACTATTTCAATCAGAATTAAACCTAAGTCATAATAAAGCCCATACAATTTTTCATCGATATAACGAGTTTAATCAAATTCGTTAGAGCCGTTTTTGAGATAATCTTAAAAAGGCCGAAAATGCATAAATTGGCTATTCTGATAAGCTGATTTTAATGAAAAAGTTGCTGTAACATTCCAGGTGTATATGCTCCTTAAAATATGATATTTCAATTCTTTACAACTTATCGTTTTCCAGCTAGATTTACCACACACACACACACACACACATCACCTTTTAGGTATTAATTAATGAAGATATTTTAAGAGAGGGGGGTAGGTATTGATTGATATTGATGATATCATATTGATATTGATGTTGGTGATATTGATATATCAGGGCATACTTTAGAACACGTAGAGAAATTCAAGTATTTAGGTTCAATGATAACAAGAAAAAATAAAATCCAGGAAGAAATAAAGTACCCGTTAAAGGTGGGAAATGCGTGTTATTATTCAGTTGCCAAGTTACTTTGCTCGCGGCTTCTTTCTAAAAACATAAAGGTTAGAATTTATAAAATTATTGTTCTTCCGACGGTTCTTTACGGATTTGAAACGTGGCCGCTTACTTTGAAGGATGAACAACGGCTTAAGGTTTTCGAAAATAAGGTACTGCGTAAAATATTTGGTCCGAAGAGAGATGAGGCCACTAGGGAGTTTAGAAGGTTGCACAACGCGGAAATGCGGAGCTTGTCCCCTGTGAATATAATTGAGTTGATAGCATCGCGGAGACTCAAATGGGCGAGTAAAGTTGTTGGGCTCGGTAAGGAACGGATTCCGAGAAACTTGGTACCTGCTGATCAGACTGGTAGGCGTCCGAAAGGTAGGCCGAAGCGTCGATGGGAGGATTGCGTTAAGGCTGATCTCGGGGGCTTGGTCTTGAATGGTGAACATTGGACGAGTCTGTGTAGGTGGAATTTGGTGGTATCGGCATCCAACCTTCGGGTTCGGTAAGCCTATTATTATCATTATTTTAAGAGGAAAATTTATAATTTTATTTATGACTAGGTTCAAAAAACCTTTTATGTGTATCCTTTAGCTCAACTATCTTCGCCCGAATAGGTATGACTATATTGTTATAAAGTTAATGGCTTAAGAGATGCATTCCTGTAAAATGATGCGCCTGTATGTAATGATGGTCCGTGTTCCTAATATCGTCTACAGAGGATAAGATCGTTATTGAACAAAAATACATAAAGAAAAAGTTGGTGTTTTTCGATTTGTAAATTGTGGGGTGTAAATTTTAAATTATTTTTACTGTGTCTATTAAGGAGAGAATTCTAATGGGATCGAAATTTCGATGTGTCCGATTAATCTGAGTCACCTATTTACAAAAAAAAAAAATTATTAATTAAAAATTTTATTTAAGAATGTCTCTTGAACAGGTCTAGTGATTTTTTCAGTATTGTTTTGAATGGTTCCGACCTCCTATACGTGTGTAACAAACCAGACACAATGTGCGCGGTAGCCAACGCGCAGTAGCTAAAAACGTATTACCTATAGATTTAATTTTATATCGAATCTAAACATTTAATTTCTTGTTTGTTTTTTTATTTATTGTCCATCCGCAAGACACGAGTTCAAACAGAAAGTAATTTTATGCAGGTTGTGCGAAACTATTCCTAGGCTGTGAGCTATTTCCCGGAACTACACATCACCCAAGGTATAGTGGCTGCAACAGCCTTCTATGCCTAAGGTTGAAAATTCAAACCCGGCAGGTGGCCCAAGGATTTCTTTAAGGGAGTTTAACTCCTTTCGTTATTCCGTTCTTCGGCAGGAACGTAAAATGGTGGTTCCAAACCGATTATATACTCGTTAAAGATCTCTATTCTAATTAAATCTGGATCAGCAAAATTTAGAAATCCCACTGTAGCATCTTCCAGTCAGCATTAGTAGCGAAAATTGAAATTAAATAAATAAACAAAGAAACAACAAATTAACGCAGTCATGGTTTTTAGGTTTCGCGTCTGCCTCAAGCCATCCAAGAATAATCGCCGGAACCAGAATTTCATCAACCATTTCGTTTAAAAATGAAGTTTTTAAAAAAAGTTTAAAAACTATTTTGAATTAATTAACAAATCCAATAGGATTTGTAGAGAAAATTGTTCGAATAGACTTATCAGAAATTTCCACTTCGTTTGTGCACATACTACAGAGGTATATATTTTTTCAAAGTTAACTTTAAGCCATGCTTCTTGTGCTTCATTGTTTTTTGCCTTTATGGTCTATAAATTGTAATAATTTGGGACAGTGGTATTGTTTTCTGGTCATTTTATGTTGCGGTTTATTATCAATACTTTGGGTCAGTGTTATGTATCATTTTATTTTCTTATAATTTATTTCCATGCTATATTATCCATATTTAGGTAAGTGAAAGCAAAAGACTTATTAATGAAATATAATTATAATTTATTTTTCATTCAAGTGCTTGAACCGTTTTATTGAGAAACCCCACAAGACACTTTTTCTCACGTTTCCATCCTGAATTACTGACTTGTTACTTTTCTTAACTAAAAGCACTATTCTAAGATATTGAAAATACGTGTTACTCATGGAGTTATGTTCACCGAAACACGTGTTTGCTCAATTAGAAGAGTGTTCCTAAAACTTTATATAACTTTTAAGGTTTCACAAATCAAAAGAGCACAACTGAAAGATAGACACTTTTCTTATATTTCTAGTATTCCTTTTCTTCCATTAATCTCTATTCAGTTGATATTAATTAAAATGTCAACATAATCTTGTAGTAATATTAAGTCTTGGTAATTATCCAATAAATTATTATTCAAAATTCTAATGCTGGGCATGAACCAAACTACTGTTATTTTTTAAATATATCTATTATTATTTATTCTGGTTATCTATTATTATCTCTAGAATTATCTATTATTATTGAGCTATTATTTTAATTTATTCTTTCTTTTTATTTATTTTTTTAAATTTAATTTTTAGACTTTAATATTCTTTATATTTCATTAATTTTTCTCCAATCAACAGAAATGTATCTATTTTCCTTTCTCATGGTATTCTGTGAACTTTATTTATTAATTTTTTTTTCATTTTATTTAACTATTTGGTTTAATTTACTGTTATTGGTTATTTTTTTTTAACTTATATTTATTTGATATTTATAATCATAATGAGCCAATCATCAGAATGGACTATTGAATGACAACCCCTAAGCTCAAAATCAAATCATTCAAAATATTTTATTTTACATGTTTTTTCATTGTTTTTAAGTACTCCATTTAAAACAGACCATAAAAATTTGCTTGGTTATTTTCTTTCACTAAATCAAATAACTTGTATAAAAAACAAATACGTTTTTATTAACGTTTTATTTACGTACATTGTGTAAAATTTATTTATATTTTATTACAATTCATTGATGTTCACGGCGTAGTAATGTTGTTGTTTGATTTTTCTTCTCTACCTTAAGTACCATATATCTGCAATGCGTTTTCATCTGGCATAAAATAAATAATTGATTATAAATATTATAGTAATTACGTTTCCCAATTTTGATGATAGTATCATTTTATTTTCTTATAATTTATTTCCATGCTATATTATCCATATTAGCATATTTATAATTCTGCTTCCCCTGACTTACTATTTAATACACTCTCACTTGACTTCAGAAGAAGTACAATATCTTTGACAGTATTTAGACAAAATACTGACATGTAGGACCCACATTAGACTAGAGAGAAACAGATGAATAAATGACTTCTGCTCTTATTCAGGCTACTGGACAAACGTTCAAAATTATCTTTGAAAACCAAAATTAATATTTACGAAGTACTTAGTTAAACCCTTATGGACATACGGAATAGACTTATTTGGTTCTACCAAAACCTTCAGCATCCAAAGAATTCAGTCTTTCCAAACCTAAATATTACGAATAATTGTGGATGCACCATTCTATGTGACAAACGAATTACTTATTACGAATTGAACAAGATCTTGGACTTACAGTTTCGGATAATGCTACAGAATATTATAAAAATTTCGACGATTGACTGAATTTCAACATGAACCCATCGGCCCATACACTTGAATCCACCATCAATCCGTACCACCCACCCGTGGTACGCCATCACGTACACCGTACCCAATGGTGTACCACCCGGCACACGGGTTTGCACAACATACGGGATCACCTATAGCAGGGTGGTTAGCATAACAGCCTTCTATGCCAAAGATCACGGGTACGGGTTTCAAGCCCGCAGGTGGTCCTACGATTTTTTAATGGGAGTAAACTTAGATGTAACTTAGTTATGCCGTCCTTCGGAGAGAACGTAAAAAGGTGGTCCCGAGTCTGTGCGATGTCAGGTACTCGTAAAAGATCCCTATCCTAATTAAAGCTGGATAGGCAAAATTTAGGATTCCCTCCGTAGCAATGTTCGATTAGCCATGAAGTGAGGTTAAATAAACAAACAAACTAAAACACACACCCGCCGCGACGAATTTTGAGGCGATAGCCTAGAGATGCTATGAATTAACCATTCGGGAGATAACATACTTTTTTTGCAAATGGAAAATAAATATTTGACCACAAAAATAAATTATAAATAAATAATAATTTATTTCAACTTTCACCTAGCACTCTCCCATGTTACTTTCTTTATAAGATTGTCTGTTAGATTGATCCGGTACGCTGTGCTCAGCCAAGTCGAGCATCTAGCATTCGAATTCAAGATTTCTCTTAATATAATGTTTTACTTAGAACAAATATAGTTTAAATACTTATTTTCAAATTTAAAATCTTCTTTGATTACAGAACAGAGCCAGCTTAATGTGTCATGTTGCTGTCTGTAGTCATGTTTCCTTTGAGCGACTGCCGAAGCTTGAAATTCAATTGGCGACACGCAACTGTTACAAAACAATTATAATCTTGTAACGATTTTTCTTCCTCCATAAGCTATTGATATATAAGTTGTTGTCAACTTTTCTACTTTAATTTTCTTTCGGAAGATTGATTCCTTACCCCTTGGACATTAGACAACTCATTACTTTTCCTAACCCGCCCAATGAAGCGCATTTTGTTCCGGTACTGATCAGGATCCCATTTCTTCTTTTGTTTTCTTTTACTTTTTGCAGTTACAACGGAGGAATGATGTTTCGCCACGGCAATCTATTTATTTAAGGTAGCCTATCATCAGGGTTACGAAATCAGCTTTTCTAAACTGCGTATAATTTGTTTGTCTTTTGTTTTTGTACTAATTAACCAATCGTTAATAACGCTGATTGTCTCAACTGTTCATAGTGTTGCAGCGGACTAAAGTTCTCGATCTTGATGGATGTTAGGTTTATTCCCACACCTCTGAGAAACCTGTCTATAAAGGCGTAGTACATTGTTACTTTCACTTACCTATATGTGAAATATGTAGTAAGGGAAAGTATTGCGATCGTGAAAATTTTCAAATTCCAGCTTTCAACGGAAATACACACCTGAGTCCAAATGACCAAGTCCCGCAAAAAGGTTTGTGTGTCTGTGTGTGGTAACTCCCGCGCATAAACTAAAAGTCATATGAAACTGAAATTTCATATTTAAGAGAACTATAAGCCTGAGATGTTACAAAAACTTTGTTATCAAAATCGGCCTACTAGAAGAGCCACTTTATACTATGCATTTTGCACCTTTTTACTATTTTCTTAAAAACAGCTCCAACGATTTTGATTAAACTCGTTATATCGATGTAAAATTTGATAAGCTTTAATATGATGTAGGTTTTATTTTAATTGAAATAGTCTCACAGGGCTTAAATGCCGATATTTTAAATTTTCTTCAACTAATGTACCATTAATTTTATAGATTTAAAAAAAATTAGGCACATCAACTTCAGTATTCTTAAATAACAGCTAAATAAATAGATAAATAACTGAATATAGATAGATAGATAAATAACTGAATAGTGGTATAGATGCATAATATACCGTTGGATAGCTAAAGATTTTAGAAAAAAATATTGTCTTATACATACTACTGTAAAAGTGAACGGAGATTGATGAAAAACCGATAAAACAAACTGATTGTCGTAGATAAGAATATAATAGATTATTTAATAAAACACATGTTTCTATTAAAATCCAATGCAACATATTACTTTAACAACATATTTTCGTTTTTAAATTTGTTTAAAAATTCTTAAATTAATATAAACAACAGAGGTAAGTGAAAATCGAGTGTTGCGCACACTAGATTTTTTCTGTTCCAACAGGTTCCGACTTCTTGGAAAAAGATGTACTGTATGTGATCTGTTGGATCTAAAAAATAAATAAACAAACGGCGAGGGAACAGACTATTAGTTTCTTTCCCAAACCTCTCAGAAATATTCCAGAAAATGCCCTTTATTGTTCCAATAGATATCGATCAGTTTTAAAGATGTACTGCGCATGATGATCTGATATATTAAAAATAATAATAATAATAAATAAATGAGCTTTGAGGGGACAGACTAATTAGTTTCTTTCCCACACCGTTTGGAAATTTCTCATGACATGCGCAGTAAATTTTTCACATTCCAACACCAGAAACCAAGAAATGAGACATTACTTTTCAATACAACTTCTGAATCGCCGGGGTTTTCGCACAGACAATTAAAACTGGCATACGCTATACGTAGGACAAATACCTAAGATCAGTCTAAGCTCGAGCATGAGCAGAAAACTTATTATATTTGGTCTGAGAAGGGACTTGAGAAACAACTGAAATATGAATTTTATAGAATTAATTTTATATTGTAATATTAACCATAACTATTGTGGGAGATGTTTGTTGTAAAGTTAGAAGGTTAAAGAATAAATTATTTTTTTTAAATCTGGTGCGGGCAACACACGACTTTCACTAACCTCGGCTGTTAAAAACAATTTAAAAATTAATAAGTATACATCAATTTGAAAAATATTTGCAGTTGATTTTAATAACACGTGAATTCATTTTCGTTAAAAACATATGATTCAGATTGAATAATATAAATATATTCAATTGTTAATCAGTAACAAGTTTATTCCCTATTCGTCAGTTTATATTAGATTTTACAACTATGTGCATAAGATAATATTTTTCTAAAATCTTTCTCTTTCCAACGGTATATTATTCGTCTATATTACTGTTCTTAATATAAAAAAAAAACAAAAATTACATAAAAAAAATAGTTTATCCTTTAGTTGGTCATCAAATTCGTCCAACTTGTATATTTAGCCGTCCTTAGTCAATGTCATTAAGATGATGTGGTTAAACTTTTGGTATGTAAAAAAATTAAAGGTAGTTTAGAGGAAAAAAATTCAAAATATCGGCATTTTAATCAGGCAAACTATTTCAATCAGAATAAGATTTTGAGAAAATCGTAAAAAGGTGCAAAATGCATGGTATAAAGTGGCTCTTCTGGTTAGCCGATTTTTATGAAAAAGTTGCTGTAACATCTCGGGCGTATAGATATCTTAACACTAGATTGTCTAAGCAGGTCATTTTGACTGCATTTGAATTTCCTGAAATACATTTTTTTATTGTTAATACTTATAAATAACTTTTTATATGACTGTGTTATAAAATATATTAAAAATTGCTGTTAAAAAAATTTCTTTGCGCATTAGTTAGTTTTTCACAATGCAGTCATTTTGAATGCTTTCAGGCAATATAGCTCCCGTCTTACTAGTGTTAAATATGAAATTTAATTTCCGTACGACTTTTCGTTTTTCCGCTAGACTTACCACAAACAAACTTGGTTATTTGGACTCAGAGGACCCTAAAACGTGTGTTTACGTCAAAAACTGGAATTCGAAAATTTTCACGGTCGCAATATTTTCTCTTTCTATATATTTCACATATAGGTGAGTGAAAGTAAAAAAAATTGTCTCCATAATATTGACTGAAGTTAAGAAATAATTTAATAAAAGAAAAAAATGCTATTAAATTTAAACACCTATAAGAGGTTTGGCTTCATGAACGAAGTACTATACCCAAATCAAAATATCATACCTAAAATTTCCGTTAACCTATAATTAATTCTTTGTGTAGGTTTTTCAATAAAGTTACCGAAAAAATTCTAAAAATATCTTTCGACAGCCATAATAGTTTTTTTTTTTAATTTTGTATTATTCACAGTTTTGTTGTTTCAGAGAATGCGGAATATTTCTTTTGGCAAAAAGTAGTTATGTTTTGGGTGAGAGAAATATACATGCCCGAGATTATGACTCAATTTATTTCTTAACTCATTTCTTCGTATCACTTAAACGATCTGTGTGTCTTAAAGAATGGAATAATGACATGCCTTTGGAATATGGAGTGTCGAAAACAAGTCCTCCCAAGTTGAAGAAACTGTGAGAAAAGTCTCAGTATGTAAGCCTTGTGAAATCGTTTAGACATCGCGAAAAAAACTGCGCTTAATTTCAAGCAAAAAATGTCGAGGTGTTTTTTGTTAGGTCATAATCGCTTACAAAAAATAAAATAAAATAAATAAAAAATCGGTCTAAACTTAATGAATAAATAGCAAACGTATTTTGGATTTGACTTAATACCAATGTGAAAGTAATATCGTGTAAATAGATAAATCGCCCAAATATTTTTCGTAAAGAGCTACTATCTGAAAATATATATATCACTTATCATTTATCTATTTTATACGTAACAAGCCATCATGTAACAATTTTGTGTGTGTGATGAAAATTTAAAAATCGCGAATTTGTTGGAGCTGAGATAACTTAATCATATAGTAGTATCATCCATGCGGATATTCAAAAAATCAAAAGTTAACGAGCGTTAAAATATTCAAGAATGAAAGTGGAAAGTCTTTCACTGCCGAAACAACTAGAGCACATCCAGCGAACAAAGCTCACGGTATTGTGTGCTGGAAATTCCTTGGAAGAGCTTCAACGGAAAGTTGGCAACAAAGAAAATACATATATATTTTGATTAAGTCATTTTTTTGTTTATCGGCCTAGCAGTTTGTCTCTTGAGAAATATATAAACAACTTCTTTACAACGTAAAATGGCAACTTTCAAATCTAGTTCCGAAAGATTGCCATGGGCGGTATTTTTTCGTAAATATTTATTATTTAATTTTTCAACTTAATGTGTGTAAAAAATTTAACCTTTTGCACTCGGCACCGTTTTGCGTGCCACATACCTCGACGCTGCTTTTTGACTGGAATCGTGATAATATGTGTAAAACATTAGGAACAAGTAGTGCATTATAATGTAATTTGATTTTTGATTTGACAGCCGATGTAAGAAAAGTCGTGTGTTGCCAGCATCATATTTTTCTAATACGAAAGATAGTTAAATTATTTCGATATTATGCATACAAAAAAAATCGTGATTAAAAAAAGCAGGGTAAATCGTGGGGAAGGAGGGTAAATTCGGAGTTATAGGTATATTTTTTATGCGAAATACAATTTTTACGTTCACTTACCTATATATGAAATATATATATTTAGGGAAAGTATCGTGAAAATTTTCGAATTCCAGTTTTCAACGAAAATACACGTTTTAGGGTCCCCTGAGTCCAAATCACCAAGTCCCGCAAAAAGGACTGTGTGTGTGGTCACTTCCGGGCGAAAATGAAAAGTCCTATGAAACTGAAATTTTATATTTAAGACAACTATACGCCCGAAATATTTCAGAAACATTTTCATCAAAATCAGCTGATCGAAAGATCTACTTTATACCATGTATTTTCCACTTACAATTGTCTCAAAAACCGCTGTAACGATTTTTATTAAAGTCGCTACATCGATGTAAAATTTGATGGGCTTTAATATGATGTAGGTTTCATCTGATCGAAATAGACTGACAGGTCTTAAATGCCGATATTTTAAATTTTCTTCCTCTAAAGTACCTTTAATTTTATAGATTTCGAAAAATTTAGAACATCTTATTAGGATTGATAAATAAGGGGTAAATATGCAAGTTGATTAAATTCGATAAACAACTAATGGAGAAAAGTGCAAAAATAGTTTTTTATGCAATTTTTGTGTTTTTGAACACAAGAAAAGTTATATAGATGTATAATATACTGTTGGAGAGCTAAAGATTTTAGAAAAAATATTATCTTATACATATTACTGTAAAAGTTAACGGATAGTGATAAAAAACCGATAAAACAGATTGATTGTCGTAGATAATAATATAATTGATTATTTAATAAAACACATGTTTCTATTAAAATCCAATTTAAATAATTCTTTAACAATTTATTTTCGTTTATAAATTTTCTTTTAAAATTCTTGAATTGATATAAATAATGGAGGTAAGTGAAAGTCGTGTGTTGCGCGCACCAGATTTTTAAAAATACAAAAGAACATTTTCATGAAAACAAAAGACTGTAGATAGGGTCCCTGAACCGCCTAGCGGTATGAAATAAACTTTAGGACCTATTCTCATACCTACCAAATGTACACAAAACATTTCATAAAAATCTATCGAGCCGTTTCGGAGGAGTACCACTTCAAACACCGTGGCACGAGATTTTTATATATTAGCTTAATATTTCATTAATTTAAATTTTTATTTTTGTCGACAGAGAATACCGCGCCGGTATGGGATTTGGCATCCTATCAGTGGTGTTTCTAATAGCCCGAGCAGCGGCCATTACAAATTATCAAGGCATCGAACTGTCAGGTAAGCTTTATTAATTTATTTACTTGAAGGCATAATCATGAATGCAATGTGAAATAGTATGAAATTTTATAGATTGCTTTAAAGATAAGTCTTTTATATTTTCTAGCTGACCAAATTGATTCATAGTATCAATATTAGTGAATCTTCTTTATTTTGTGTTTATTTCTTTTTATTTATAACATTTCCGAATTAAATCTCTTTAGATACTTTTTTTTTTGTTTTACTCTTGCAAATCAATATTTTGTCTAATTATATCAATATTTACTAATTTCTTCATCGATAACATCTCACACCCCCATCCTTGTAAAACATTTAGGTGTAATAAATGATGAAATTATTAAATATGAATGTAAATAAATAATAATATGTATTATTGAAAGTGTAAAGAATTTTTTTTTTTTTAATTTGAAAATGGGTGAGAGTAAAACCCAAAATATTAAGAGATGTATACAAATGAAGAAATATACGAAAGAAGAAATAAATACATTAATATTTATAATAAAAATCATGAAAGACCTCTTTTAATAATGATTAAAATGAACTAATTCATTTTAACAGATGTACAAATATATCTCTGTAAATATACTGGTGATGACAGATCATAAGACTCAAATACTTTCAATTATGGAAACAATTACTGTATTGTACTAATTTGACTTTTGATTTTTTAATTTTACTGTAATAATTGTTTTATCTGACACTCTCTTTCTTTTATCGTATTATCATTAAATTCTTTTAAATGAATTTTAATTTATCTCGACCTGTGTTTTTATTTTTTATTTTTAGATAAAGATCTGTTACTGTTTACTTTCTGGTGTAAATTTTCTATTTTATAGGATTTATCTCATTTGCGTGCTGTAAATTCGAGATGTTACATAGCATAATATAATTTATTAACGATAACAGATAATGTACGATTGATATCAACAATAGAAAAGAAAATTGATAAAATGCAACTAAACACCCTACTTTACTTACTACTAATTTACTTACCTCGGTTGTTAAAATCAATTTATGAACTACTAAATAAATATGGTGCTGAAAAAATTAAGAATTATATTCAGTTTCGTTGGAAAAATTTTTTTTAGATTAAACAATATAAAATTATTATGTACAATAATCACTTAAGGTCATGCCCTAATCGTCACTGTACATTACCTTCCAACCCCAGCATTTTATGAACCCCTCGTAACGCAGCTACTAAGCCTAATATCGAATAAATACGAAAAAGTTATAATAAACCCATATTTGAGCGAGTACCCTTATAATTAATAGTGTAATGAGTATACGAACCCTTGGTAACGTAGCTACCGAGCGTAGTATCGAATAAATCTGAATACCTAAAATAATTCAGAATTCAAGCCCGCGATTATCAAACTAAAATTAAACCACACACCACTATTCCGTACAACCAGTCCTTGTATGGAAAATGTCTGAAAAGATAAGTATCGGTTCTACTCATTATTAGAATGATGAGTAATTGTATGTAAAAGGACCCCTGGAAACAGTTAACAAGTCACAGGTGTTAAAACATAATTTATAATTAAAATAACCATAAACACATAAAATTATGTTAACTTGATTTTTATTATTTTATTGAAATCGAAAAAGCTTGAATTCGAAATGGAAAAGGTTGAATTCGACTTGGAAAAGGTTGAATTTGACTTGGAAAAGGTTGAATTCGACTTGGAAAAGGTTGAATTTGACTTGGAAATGCTATATTTTTCTCAAATCTTTAGCTTTCCAACGTTATATTGTACATCTGTAATACCATTTTTATGTTGGAAGGGGAGAGGGGAATTAAATGAAACCATATTTTTTCTATAGTTTCGTTTAGTTGGTTATCAAATCCGTTCAGCTTGAATATTGACCCGTTTTACCAAGGGTAACAAGGTGATGTGGTTATTTTTTTCGAATATACAAAATTAAAAGTACTTTAGAAGAAGAAAATTTAAAATATCGGCATTTAAGCCCTGTCAGACTATATAAACAAGAATGAAACCTAATTCATATCTATTAATGGTTACATCGATATAGCGATTTTAATCCAAATCGGCTCCAACCGTTTTGAGAAATTCGTAAAAAGATGCAAAATACTTAAAACTTGCTAAAGTTTGCCGATTTTGATGAAAAGGTTGCTGTAACATCTCAGGCATATAGGCTCCTAAAATATGAAATTTCAGTTTTATATCACTTATTGTTTTCGAGCAGGACTTACCACACCCTTATACAAACCTTTTCGATTGGGTTTGTCATTTGGACTCGGAGGACATTAAAACGTGTATTTCCGATGAAAGCTCGAATTAAAAACATTTCATGATCTGAATGCTTTCCTTTACTATATATTTCATACTTAGGTAAGTGAAAGTAAAAATACACTATTTTTCCTTGATTAGTACCTTGTATAACGGAACAACCCACTACATTTGGGATAAACCCACTGGTATGGTTTATCAATAAAATAAAACATATCTTTCTCTTACTCACTAGATTAATAACATTAAGTATGTGTATATTGCAACTCAGCAAAGTTGACCCACAACTGGAATTCGGGATTGTTCCTTCGTTATATAATATGAACATTTTTAAAGAGGAATTGACTTCATTTTATTTGGCTCTAGTTGTTTTCAAGGATCCTTCTAAAAAGTTGATAGAGGAAGGACGTCTTAATAAGAGTTTTTATAGATAAAAAAAAATACATAAAGGATCGGCGCTGAAATGCGCCGTGAAGAGATCGCTTCTGTCCTTCAGCCTCGTGCTGACAGGATCCGGGAAGTAACATAACGCTACTTCTGGTTGACTAGGAAGATAGCTAGGACACCAAGCAAAGAAACTGAACGAGTTTTAATTAATTGAATAACAAAAAAATTAAATTAGACAAATATTTATTAAGGTAAACAAAAAATACTTACTATAATACAATAGCATTGCTTACTACTTTTGAAATACAAATAATTTAATAAGTATTTCCCTATATTTTAAATTATAATGTAGTAAAAGATAAAATTTAGTTTTTGGGTGAGAGAAGAAGTTTTATGTATGTAACTGATTAGCCCAACAGAATCAGTCATCGACCAGGTTGCCAATTTATTCTACCAAACGTTTCGGTCAAACCTAGACCGAATTTTAACCGTCGTACTTTGACTCAACGTTGTAAATATGACGACATAAAGATGATAATGTAACAGAAACTCTTTAATTAGATCTTTTTTTATTAAGTACTGGAGGGAGTGATAGAGCACTTATCTAGTATTCTCCCTGTCCCGGTGTGGCAATTTATTTATTCTTTTATTTCAGCCTGTGTAAGATGGGCGATGGGAGGGGGGGAGGTGAGGGTATGGAAACCTTCCTGGTGCAGACCCAGCCTCTATAAAGTGGGTACCTTAAAAACGGGAAAACTGGCATCTAAGCTTATCACCTCATTCAAGCCCATAGCCTAAAAAAGTAAAAATCTCTACGTATTGAGCCTAAGAACCTTCATGGATTGTGGAGGTAAATGGTTTTTGTTTTGTTTTTCCTTTAATCCAGAAATTAGTGGGACATCTCAATAATTAATAGCCAAATGTTATTCAAAATATTAGACTCCATTTATGGCAACATGACATGACAATGAGGCCGTACAAAGGAGTTTTGAGTTAAAGTATAAAATTCAACACACTCATATTATTTTCATTGGAAAAAATGTTACCAGAATAGAAAATTATAGGAAAAAAAAAAAAAAAAACTGTACCTCTAAAGCCCTGGTACAGAATGGTCTTGGATTCAGTACAAAGAAATTTTTACTATTTCTTTGTATGTATTTCTTTCGCACTATTTAACGGCCGCGATGGATAGTTGATAAGGTGGAGATACGGTCAGCTGCCAAGTATTTGCTCAATTTTTGGATACCCACTTTATATAGATTGGGTGAACCTCTGGAGGTCCCTTAACTCTGAGTCGATCGAAATGGTAGAAACATATTTATTCTACCACATCCGGAGATCAAACCCGATATGAAATTCGGGTGAGTACAGCAGTCTAATGCTCTATCTACTAGACCATACTGCTCCATAGCAAATCATATTATAAAATATTATGTTTAATAAAGGAAAATGGAAGCATATGAAATAGTGTTCAAGTGGTCCTTCCATGTATGACAACAAAACACTTAAAAAATAAATTATATATTTCCATTTAAAAATTTTATATTTTTATTATAATTATAATTCCATAATTATAATAAAATCTTTTTAGAAGCATATTGAATTAAAAATAAATAACCGTGTGATTAATATAAAGGATGAGAAGGTTAAAGTGGCAGTCAAAATGTACTTTATATTTACTTTTCGTTGTATGTATTTTTATGTTTGTTTGGCATTTGCATTTTTACTTTACTTTAATTTACCTTGTTGGAAAAATAGATTAAAGAATTTTCAAATACAGTTAGAGATAAAAAATAGTGAAACTAATAAATAATTAATTAAATTGAATTTCAATTGAAACATGTGTTTTATTAAAAAATCGATTATATTATTATCTGAAATAATAATCAGTTAGTTTTATCGGCTTTTCATTACTCTTTCTTAACTTTTACAAGCTTGAGTAAAAGATAATATTTTTTTCTAAAATCTTTAGCTTTCCAACGGTATATTACAAATCTATATTACTGCTCTTATGTTTAAAAACGAAAAATTGCATTAAAAAAATATGTTTGCAGTTTTCTCCTTTAGATAGAAATCGAATTCGTTTAACTTATATATTTACCTGTTTTTTTATCGTTGATAACAAGATTATATTGTTATTTTTTTATTATCTACAAAATTTAGTAATAATTATGCAGATATAATAATTATATTGATTTTTAAAATGAAAAAATATATATTCTCAGTTTTTGCCCTAAATATATTTTGTTAAGATATAGAAGCATTACAAAGTACAGGTGGGGAGTGGGATTAAGAGCCAAATATTAGTCCACTTCATTACTTATTTCTCTAGCATATACATAATTAATTAATTAAACTATGTGACATTGAAATAAAGATTACCACAAAGTGACAGTGGTTTTTATATATAATGACGATTATATAAATAAAATGACCTATATATTTAAATATAAGGGAGCGGCGTGGTCTAGTGGATAGAGCACTAGTCTGCTGTGCTCCGGGTCCTGGGTCGAATCCCGGCTGTGGCAGAAATATTATTTATTCTGTTAAATCAGTCGGGGGGCGACCCTAGGGTATGGAGACCCTCCTGGGGCAGACCCAGCCTCTATAAAGTGGGTACCCAAATTAATTGGGGAAAAACCTGGCGGCTGAGCGTGATTAAGGCCTAATCATCTCATTGCACTGTCGTTGACTAGAAACAGTACGAATCTCTATATGTACTGAGCCCAAGACCCTTCATGGGTTGTAGTGGTACAGGTTTTTTTAATTTAAATATGGATAATTATAAGTATATAAAAATGTATAAATGATTTTAAAAACAATTTGTCATATATTATTTATTTTATTATTATTTGTAGGATTGTTTTCTTTTTTCTATCTTAATATTTGTTATTCGCACCTTTTAAACGCAATAGAAACATAAGCAGGATTGTTGATATTTTAAATGTTAATAATGAAATTTAAATTCTGATATTAAATTATTGTTTTTAGTTTTAAATAATATTTATGAAGATGAGGCATACATAGACCTCGAAAAGTCAAAAAAGGTGTATTATTTATTTATGTGATAATAAATAAAGGGTATAGCCGGGTAAGTATGGTAAGTCTGCCACCGAGGCTTTGTTGACTCAAACTTGGGGATCAATTTGGTGTCGAACAAATATAATTCACTTAAATTTTTTAGCTTTTTAATTCAAACGGTTTTCGATATTTTCAAAAACCTATTATTTCAATTTTTTTTTAAGAGCGAAATTTGAAATTAATTAAAGATGATTATTTCTCTGATTCTTAGGAATCAAAGGCATGAAACAATTATATGATTATGATTCTTAAACGAAAAGCCAATTTTTAGCGGAAGAAAGAAGACTAAAATATGTTTTTTTTAAACTTTTTGTAAAGTGTCAATAGCCGGTTTTTGTTTTAGAGAATTTCTTTATAATCCTCTATACACAGGGATTTATTTCAATTTTTTGAAGTGATGGAACACTATGAAAAAAAAAAATAAAAACTTTTTTTTCCGAAATCTTGTGTTTTAAGAAACTTATAGTTTTTAGATTATCAAAAAATGTGTAGACAATTATTTTTTTAACCTAAAATACATCCTTCTAATTTCTAATGTATAATTCTAATTTAACTATTAATTCAAGTTAAAATATTAATTAATTGGTTTATTCTTTTTATTACTTTCTTTTTTTTTATTCCTTTTTGCCACCGCACCACTATATCTTGTGCAACTTTAAAGTTTTATGTAACTTTAATTGACAATAAAATACTTATATATCTTATTGTTTTTTAATTCTGTTGATTTTAAAGAACTTCTTTAATTGCGACTATGGCCTAACGTTTTATGGGCATTTATTTATCATGGTTTAATGATTAGTTTTGTCACTATTTTGTTATCATTTTGACCGCCACCCGGACTATGGTAATCTATATTATCCTTCATATCGTAATCTTAGAGTCTGATAGAGTGACAGTCTCCAAGTATTATGTGATAAAGAGTTACTATGATAGAGTATTAAGTAGTAGAGATGATAGAGTATATTAATGATTAGTATTAAGCCTTCAGCGACTAGGATCTGAGTCCTGCCCAGGTCCGCTCAATACAGGCGATGCAGCCCGACCTAGTCACGGTTCGGTCGGGTCTCGATCGAGCCAGACCGTGGCGCTCAAGTGGATTCTCCGCCGAACCTCCCAGTGAGGGTACGGCCACGGCGACGTCCTCATCATGGACGACGAGATGCTCATGGAGTTGGTCCGCGAAAAGTGCGAGCTCTACGACGTGATCCACCCCAAGTACTGCGACCCTGCGCACAAGACGAAACTCTGGAAAGAAATCGGTCGAAAACTACGTCAAGGTAAGTGAACAACGTCAATATATAATTTTGATTTAGATTGATCTAATTTCTCGTTGTTTGTTTCTTTATTCATTTAAAGTCACTTTATGCTACAGTGGCTAATCGGACGATGCTACAGTGGGAGTCCTAAATTTTACCTATCCAGGTTTTATTAGGATAGTGATCTTGAACGAGTACCTTGACATCGCACAGGCTCGGGGCCACCTTTTAAAGTCCCCTCCGAAGGATGGAATAACTAAGGATTTTTTAATGGGAGTAAAAAATCCTAGGACCACTTGCGGGTTTGAATCCGTGACCTTTGGCATAGGAGGCTGTTAGGCATAGGGTAGTTCGCAAAAATAATAATTATAAAATCAAGTACAATATTAGGAAAAAAAGGATTAGTTAGAAAATATATTTATTCTATTCGGAATCGAGCTTTGGGGCTCTGCAAAGCCATCTAATGCCTCTCGCATTAAATCCTTACAATCCAAAATCCTGAATGTTGTCACCAATAAAATCATCCATAATGTCCTTAATATACTTTTTATCGCAGACCTAGGCCCAAACAGAGATACCCCTTTTCATTCCTAACTCCCTACCACACTCAAACCTACTTGTCCGTAACCCTTCTATCCTTAAGTTATCTGATAACCATCCGAGGCGATTGAAAATTGAGGACCCTGGACCTCCTCACTTGAAATAGCTATCGAACTGCCTATCAATGGGTAGTTCTTTCATAACTGATTTTCATGACGTGTTCCGTTACTGCACATTTACTTGCTGTATAGTAGCAAATTGCTATAGATAAATAAACAATAACATAATAATAAAAAAACTGTTTCCGGGCTTTTACGTCCTTTCCTATTATAAATCGAAAACAAGAGGAGCTACTCTACAAGTAACCAATTATTTTAATGAGAGTGAACTGCCATGAGTAAATTAATTAATAAATTTTATCTCGTCCAGGCAGGATTCGGACGGCACCATGCGACTGTGGCAGCGACCTTCGCGAAGGTTACTACGCCTTAACCCAAGCGTCCATTTCTTCCACAAAAATCTATTTTAATTCTTAAAACGTACTTAATTTTTAGATAATGTGTATATATTATGTACGTCCTAGGGTAAGGTGGTTTCACATCCTTACCATTTCTAATTAAGACAAATAGAGCACTTTATCGATCAGTTGCAGGTAAATTATTAGAGAAACACAACTATTGTAATATTAGTTATTTAATATATTTATTAATACATATAGTTTTTATAAATCATTTAACATCACTTTATGCTATTTTGGCTCCAATGGGACTTCTAAATTTTTCCTAGCCAGGTTAAAATACTTTAGGATCTTTAACGAGTATCTGACATCGCACGGGCCCAGTACCGTCATTTTACAGCCTCTCCGAAAGACGGCATAAACAAGGATTTTTTACTTTATTTAAAAAATCCTAGGGATGTCTATCGGGTTTGAACCCGCGACCTTTTTCTTAGAAGGCTGTAAATAGAATATACTTGCTAGAACTGGGTATCACCTGTATTGCAGTGGCTAGCATTATAGACGTAAAAAGGTGGCCCCGAGCCTGTGCGAACGAGCAGGTACTCGTTAAAGATCCCTATCCTAATTAAACCTGGAAAATTTAGAATTCCCAGTTTAGGATAGTCCGATAAGTCACAGTAGCATAAAATGACGTTAAACGAATAAACGAAGTTACTGAAAAATCACATGGTATCATCAGTGTAACAATTTACTTTCTTAAATGCTTCCATTTATAACATCGAGATAAATTTAAATTAGCATTCAAATATTTAAAATGTTCCACTTTAGTTTATTTAATAAGGTATTCCTCTGTCACACTCGCTATAAGTTATTAATTTCAATAGAGAAATAAAACCAGAATAGCTCCTTCACTAAATATAAAAAAACGCTGCAAATTATTACACAATGGTTTATTATTTCCAAATAACAATATTAGGTTATAACTGTTTATATAGCTGTTGATAGGCAATTAAGTAATATGAAAAGCAATAATTCAAAGGATAATATGTCACTACTGCTGATTTCAAAACGCAATATCCCAGCTAGTTGTTAACCAATTTCTTTTTTCATTTTTTCAAAAATTTAATTCTCTATCAAATGGCACTAAAATAAAAAAAACACTGATACATTTTTTCTCTATATTAAAAAAAACTGAGTTATTGAATTAAATCACATTTAATCAGCCGCCATTTTAAAACTAACCAGCTGATATCAACGTCTAGGTGTTAGGACCATCGTTGCATGGACTAGTATTTTTGTGGCGAATTTTAAAAAAATTGGTCCAGTAGTTTCGGAGAAATGCCGCGGACAAGGAACGGCGGACAGACGGATTTTTGTTTTTTTGTTTTTTCGATTCTACAATCTTGAAACGTTAGCTCTCAAATTTTGAGCGGGGATATTTCTTTTTGGTCGATTACAAAGGTTCGTTATTGAAAATAATAAACCAAAATGAACAAAATAAGTAAATTTTATTTATTATCTATATGTGAGCAAATCAGTTATTAAATATCATAAAATATCCGTGTATTTTTACCATGATATGTGATGTTAATTTACTGATTATGTTTTAGTATTAATTAATTAATGCTCAAGGTTGTGCATCACTAAACTCGTCTTGTATGGTAGTTTGAAAGACGGAACAGAAAAAAATTAGATAATCTAATGGCTTATTTTACATCACATTATATAAAAGTTTATTTTGAAAAAATTAATAAATATACATTTTCACGCTCATAAATATGCTAACCACATGAATGTATAAAATACATAGGTAGCAATGTAAATAATGACGTCAGTTATTTGGATTTTCGAAATTGCAAAAAAATTATAGATCTGACTTGATCTTTGCTTACAAGTGCTTTCAATGTTTCTTTTTTTATTATTATCATTTATTTATTATAGAGATATTTACAACTGTATCAATAAAAAAAATACATCAAGTAAATGTGAACATTGAGATATGGATATGATAGGCGTGAGAAAAAACTACCCAGTAGTAGCACTTCAGATTTTATTCAGATAAGTAGTTCTCGAGGCCATCGTCTTTTTTAGCCGCCTCGGAGGATGATCAGGAATAGGAGATGAGAGGTTGCCGACAAGTGGGTTTGAGTGGATTGGTAATTTGGAGTGAAAGGAAGTATATCTAATTCGGGCTAAGTCTGCATCTAATGGGATATTCAGGTCTTTATGGATTATTTTATTGGTGACAAAGTAAGGAGCATCTCGGCAGAGGAGCAGAGGATTTCGGATTGCAAGGATTGGATGCGAGTGGAATTTGATGGCTTGGTGGATCCCCATAGTTCAATTCCATATGTCCAAATAGGTAATATAAATTAGATTTTTGTAGTAGATGGGAAATTTGAACATTTGTCAAGTAAATGTTGTAATTATCGATATCTGCGAGTTGTTTCTTGTCGTTTCCATCAAGTATGAGTATTCCAAGTTTGTCATCTGTCAAGATGCAGTCCGAGGTACCGGATCTGTTCAACTGAAGTGAGTGGAATATTGCCAAACACATAGGACAGGCAGACATAGGTTTGCGGTGAAGGGTAAAGGTAATTTGGTGGGATTTAGTAGGATTGATTTTAATCCCCTACTTTTGATACCATTCTTCAATGGAAGCAATGCAAGACTGAAGGGTTTGAGAAGCGATAGTTGGGTCATTGCATTCAGATAACACACATGTGTCATAGGTTATGTAGTGAGGACAGTGCTATTCAATGTTTCTAAATTAAATTTTTATTTTTCAGTTGTCCAAATATTATTAATTACGGTGTCACCTGTGGTGTAGTGGTTAGCATAACAGCCTACTATTCCCAAGTTAATGGGTTCAAACCTGGCAGGTCAACAAGTTAGTCATACGTCTTTCGGATGGGACGTAAATAGGTGGTTCCGAGCCTGAGCGAATTCAGTTACTCGTTAAAGATTCCTATCCTAATAAAACCTAGATAGGCATAATTTAGGATTCCCAGTGTTGCCTCTTCCGATTGGCCATTGCAGATAAAGTGACGTTAAATGAAAAAGGATAATATTATTCACTACAATAGACAATTATTTGAACAGCAACATATGTGCCTGGTAGGTGCAAAATGAATTATTGTAATAACCTTTTTTAAAATGCTCTCTAAAAAGACATATTGATTCTTGTTTGTTCATTTCACCCACTTTATGCTACTGTGGCAATTCTGACGATGGTACAGTGGGAGTCTTAAATTTTGCCTGTCCAGGTTTAATTAGGATAGGGATCTTTAACGAGTACCTGACATTGCACAGGCTCGGGACCACCTTTTTACGTCCCCTCCGAAAAGGGCATTACTAAGGATTTTTTACTTCCATTAAAAAATCCTTGGACCACCTGCGGGTTTGAACCCGTGACCTTTGGCAAAGAAGGCGGTTATGCTACCCACCCTGCTACAAGTAATCCCTTTATGCATTATATTATTTTATTTAGAGACTTTGTTATCTATCTAAACAACAGAATGCTTAGGCTATGATAAACTTTTAACCAGTGGCCGTATTTATCAGTAAAAAAAAGCAATTTTTGAAAGCATTGCTAGTATGATATCTTTAAGAAGGTGGGTACTTCCGTATTCTACCCCACCATCTTTTGGATATTATGTGATGAAAAACTCTATCTTCCGCCAGATGTCCGAAGAGAATCTGTCCTAAAATTTGTTCTGCTTCTTCGCGAGTATACTGAACCTTTAGGGTTAGATCCAGTGATATCTACAGTTGCCTGTTTTAGATAGTAAAGTTGAAGGCGAAGGTTTCACGTTCTTAGAATGTGTGCTCTCTCTTTTCTCCATTTACTAAAAACAAACGGCAGATGGAATACTGGTATTAGAAAACAAAGTTAGATATATTTGAGGTGCTTTGTTTCCTTGGGGAGACCAAATCATGAAAGAGTTCAAAGACAAACCTTTGGTGTATAATTTAGAGAACGATCCTATTTTTGAATGATTATTTTCCAACAATGTACATTAATTGCGAATAATATTTTGAAATACGAGTACACCAACGTTCGACATAACCCAGGAACCAAAAGAGTTACTATTCACGTTAAATTGTATGCAATAATGTCTAGAATCAAAACTTAAATTTTCATTGTATATTAGAATAATTTTATTTGGTCAATAAATAGAAAAATACAAATATTTATAGATAGATGTTAATAACAAATGCTTATGATCAAATATGTTGTTCGTCTTTAATGATATTTTTAATGTTTGGTTGTTTCAGATCCTGGGAGATGCAAGCAACGTTGGGAATCTCTCCGTTCTCAGTTCAGGAAACATGTGCGGAACCAAAAATCAAAAACAAGAGATCCAAGTATTGCACCAACGAAATGGAGATATGACGAACACTTGCAATTCCTCCTTCCTTATATGAAGGAAAGGACGAGAGTTTCTTCCATAGATGGTTCAGTGGATGGCGACAAGGAAGAAGAAGCTGAGGTTTCACAGGAGTCCAACGAGCCAATACCTCAGGTAAAACCGGAACCACAAATGCCTCATACAGAGGAATTGCCACCAGTAAAACAAGTACCTGAGGTCATAAAAACAATCCCAGTTCAGAGGAAAAGGAAATTCCCATCAGAGACAGCGAGTGGAGGTGTCAGAAAAGGGAGAAAACCCATTGAAATTGACGAGTACGATCTCTTTTTTGACGCGATGAAGAAGACGATCAAAAAGTTTTCACCTGCAGATAAGTTGCTGGTGAAGCGACAGTTGTTCAACCTGGTTGCCGAAATAGAGGAGAAGTACGTAGACGAACACCAGCCAGTGTTCCATCCCCATTACCAGCAGATGTACCTAGCCAATACCCAGTTCGGGCACCACATCTTAGCCCCGTCTCACCTGCGACCATCTCCTCCTTGCGAAGACACAAGCGAATCTCGACCCTCGTCTGCTGCTAGCGTTCAGTCAGGCAATGATCTCATCACCGGTGTTTGACTATAATTACTTCTACAACGTCAACTTATATGTTTTATTTAGAAGAAAGTATCGGAAACTCTTTCTCTGGTTAATATCATTTTTACCAACTTACCATGTTTAATTTACCAACAATGCATGTTAATAAATATATACCACCTACCTATTTATATTTTCGATCTACCTCATTTTATGCTCTTGTTTCTTCCTTATTTACCCCTAACCTCAGTTCCAACAAGTTCCGCCATGCGTGGAGGAAGGAAAGTAATATGATATTCAATGCTTCTTCTTTTCTATATGAAAGGAAAAGATATTTCAAACAATTATAGAATAGCTCATATTCCAGGTTTTTAACAAAATACATCTATAGACTCTTTCCAACAAAAATCGATAATTTCAGAATCGGACATTAGTTCCTACACAGCATCCAAAAAAACAAAAGCAACTGTTAGAGTACACAAGATCCGTGAACAGTCCATATTCGAGTATGCGCAGATAAGTAACGATCGATCTGAAAGTAAGAATGGAAAACAACCTAACGATAAACAAATTACATCAAGTTTTTACATAATATATTTATAGGAATATTTAAGTCGAATAATACAGTTTAACTACATACATACATTCGTGGCGTTACAGCCCGATGTGGGCCCTTGCCTCCTTATTAAGCTTTTGCCATGTTGTCGGTCTAATGCCACTGCTTTCCAATTTACTCTGATACCTAGTATAGCCGGGAATCAGTCCTCCCATCTGAGTCTCGGCCGTCCTTTGCAACCGTCTCTGTATAAGTCTCCCTCCAGGAGACGTTATGAGATTTAGTCATTCCGGCAACATGTCAAGCCTAGTGAAATCGTCCAATCATCACTAGTTAAATAATGGATTGAATATAGCGAATTACTACTGTTGTTAACTCAGATACAGTAATAATAAATATATTAAAACGGACCATCTTTAAGGAATACAGATTTGTGAATGCAGATGAACAGTAACAGATAAATGTTTACGTTTTATAGAAAATGATGTATAGTCAACTGAAAACCCGTGAGTTTTTTTTCGTTTAAAATATATCAGCTTTTTGGTATATAAATTTATGTTGGCATCGTTATGAATAATAAACAAGAAGTTATTAATGAAAAAAACGAACAAAAAACACTACAACCCCTGGAGGGTCTTCGGTTAAGTACATATATAGATTCATACTGTTTCATGGCCAACGACCGTGCAAGAGGGTGATTAGGCCTAAATCACGCTCGGCCGCCAGTTTTCCCAAGATTTCGGGTACCCACTTTATAGAGACTGGGTGTGCCCCAGGAGGGTCTCATTAACCAAGGGTCGCTCCAATAGCAGAATAAATAATATTCTACCTCAGTCGGGATTCGAACCTGGAACCCGGAGATTAGCTGCCTAATTCTTTATCCACTAGGCCACGCCGCTCTCAAATGAAAAAATGGAAAATAACAAAAAGATCTCATGAGAAGTTTTGCCGATAATCTTTCTATAAATAATGCAAAGATCAAGATTAAAAATGTAAATATGGTACTGTGGTTGCCGAAAGGGCACTTATCTTAACAGAAACAATGGTGTACTTCTACATACGATAATTTATATAGTTGTGTAGATAACGAGATGCATTGGTGTTAAAACAAGTTAGGCGATGTGTATCACAGGTTCAGAGTATGATGGATTCGATTTTCATCCTAGTCTTTTAATATTTCTTCCTTTGCGATTTCATGAAATGAATATTGACACTTCCACTGTAGTTAGCTTCTCCAATAAGGGATTGGCAAAAATAACTAGTATTAGCAGAGGAGTTTGGATATCATAATTATAGTAGAAAAAGAATCCATTCGATTGTGATCAAAATACATGATCATCCAGAACTAAATTAACTAAGAGGTAAAGTACTCCTTGCTGGTAGATTACTAAGACTATATATTTACCAAATAAGTTCATAGTTTTAATTATTTTTATTCAATCTTGTATAAATTTATCCTTGAAAATTGTGTTTCGTATTACATGTTCTATAAAGTGGCGCCACTTTCGGTTTCAGAGGACGGAGACTGCTCGCCGAGATTAGAAGCCGCCTTGGAGTCCAGGTCGTCTGGAAGCGGCGCCCTGGAACTGGCTGGTTTCGCTCTCCATTCTCCGCTGCGATCTGCCCCGCTGGACATGTACGTCACGGATATGCGCGTCAAAGCCGCCGACAGGCTCCCCAGAGTGGAGAAGTGCAGGTTCGATAGGGGAACGTTGGCCTTGCAAGCCAAGTAAGCATTGCACAAATCTATTGTATTTACTATTAGTTATCCGCATTATGTAAATATACTAGTTTTGCGTGCTCGTACCTGCATTCTTGAATAATTACATACTCTTATGCTCTGGAATATCTATATTATCAACATTGCTATATTAGCTATTCTGGAGTGTGCTCACAGACAATGGACCCATTGAAAGGAATTTATTCGGTATGCTGTTTGTTTTTAACTCAGCGAAATTCAGCAGCCACTCGAACTCGAGATTTCTCTCTTCTCTCTTGAAATTTTGAGATGAGTATGAACTATATTTGTGAAATTACAATAAATGTAATTATTCATATCACCCTGCCTTGACTCATTAAACAGCATACAAAAATCTCCAACCTCATCTTTCCTTTATTGGATGAACCTAAATTTGTCAATCTTGTGTATGATTTAATCTTAAAACATGGTTTTTAAATACAAATTATCCGATTATTTCTTTTTGTTTTTAAGCCGTAAATAAAAGTCGATCCAGCCTAACTAAACACATTATTACAACTTGAGCAGATGTTGCGAATACAGTTACATGACTAAATTCATTGGTGTGCATCTAGTTTCTAATTCGCGTTCTTGAGTCACTTTTGGTTTAGGGCAGTTTTTATTCAATTTTACTTAAATTTGATAACTGAGCACAGGTCTTGATAACCGAGCGGGTGGAGCGATCCACACTTTGAACCCAGAAAAGGTTGCAGATTCGATTTCACCCTATAAGAGCCCAATTCTTTTTCTTTCTTTTTTAAATGGAATGACTGAATCTCCACCTTCTGATTCCTTGCAACAATAATTTGACAACCTGCCGTTTGTTCCGTTGCTTGTTTACTCATTTAACGTCACTTTATGCTACTGTGGCTAATCAGATGATGCTACAGTAGGAATCCTAAATATTGCCTATGCAGGTTTTATTAGGATAGGGATCTTTAACGAGTACCTGACATCGCACAGGCTCGGGGCCATCTTTCTATGTCCCCTCTAATAACTAGGCATAACTAAGGATTTTTTACTCCCATTAAAAAATACTAGGGCCACCTGCAGGTTTTAATCTGCAACCTTCGGCATGGAAAGTTGTTATGCTAGCTACTACGCCATGACGTGACCCCATTTGTTCAGTTAGGAATATACTTCATATAGCACTTAATTTTTCACTAAAAAATGCTGAACAGATTAACTACCAGTTAATCAAGTTTAATAACTTATTTAGTTTAGTTTATTACTTTCAAAATATGGATTATTACTGTCAAGAAAGGCTTTATGATCTCCAGTGATGCTAGGCTCCATCATTGGACAGCAATAATTTAAAAGTATTGAAGGAATACCTTAACAAAGCATTGAGATTATTTCAATACAATGGTTTTAAGATTTAAAGTGGTTTTAAATGGTTTAAAGCACTATGTCTAATCTATTAACTGTTGAACAGGTTGGGCTTCAAAGAGATGATAGTCTCAGGTAAGGTGGAACTAGTTGGAGATGGGCATGAAGGTAAATGCAACATGACCCTCAGGATGAGGAGGCCTGGCCTTGGAGTGACAGTCCTGCCGCAGAGGCCGGGACGTGCCAGGTTGGGTCTGGCTAGGCTCAGCACAGCTGCTACCTTCGTCGAACCACAGTTCATCAGTGTCCACGCATATGGCTGTAAGAAGTAGGTGAAATCCTGTGGTCATAATGTTCACAGAGGACAGGTCTACTTTTATTTGACAAGCATTGCAGGGACCAAAACTCAGTTAAAAAGATAGCTCGATAGCTGGTTTTTAAACAAATACAACAAAAACTATTAAAATATATAAAAACAGTAGTAGAACTATAGTCTTCAAGACCGTCAGTCAGGAGGCAACCTGTCCAATTTTACAAATTACAAAACAGTCGAACATAGCTCTCACTCGCTTATCTTACGATAACTTCCAATAAGTTAATCGGAATTTAATTCTAAATTATATCTGTAGTCAGTAAGGAATAAGGGAATATTTTGTAATTATTTTTTAAGCCCTCTTGTTTTAGTTAAATGCTTTGTAATCTTAGAAGACCTATCTATAGAGTGCTATTAATTATCCTGCCATTGGTCAATACTAGCAGGTAGTTACTACTCTTATAAGTCTATAACTCAGAAGAATAGACTATATAAACTTTAAGATCTGTCTTAGTTAACTATTTATTTTGAAATATATCTAAAGAACTGAGAATTCAAATAAATATTCAACTCAATAATAAAAATAACTAGGGTTTAATACTATAGGATTTTGGAGAATCTTTAACAGAATATATAGATTAACATTTATACAAAAGGCTGCAGTTTAAGAAAAAAAATTTTCTATATAAAAAAAATTATGGTCATGGTACACATTATCTGTATGATACCAAAATAAGTTTTAATGGGGTTGTTAAATTGGTATTTATATGTACTGGTATATCTGAACTTAAGTTTTTTTTTTTTTTTTTTTTTTTTTTATACCTACTGAGAGCCTAAAGTTTAGGCTAAAATGTGGGCAGTCAATAAAATAGAAACAAAAAATCTGTAACCCTTAAACTTTTGAAGGGTATTAGGGGTTCATTTCCTGAAGAAAATCACAGTGCTTTTAGGCCAAGGGCCATGCAGTGAGATGATTGGACCAAAATCAGACTCAGCCGCAGGGTTTTTCCCTCAATTTTTGAGTATTCACTATATAGAGGCTTAGTGTGTACCAAGACGGTCATAAATAACAAAATCAATTACTATTCTATCACAGCTGGGGTTCGAAACAACCAACTTATTCAGTAATTTTTAAAGTAGATTGAACCTGGTTGATAATCTGTCTCTTCTTTTAATTAGGCTTATAATTTTTTTTAAATAATTTATTTTATCTGAAAGCATTGTTTCATTATTCAAATCACTATTTGTAAAAATATATTTCGAAATCAATTTTATATTGTTAATTAAATATTCTATTCAATTTAGATTTTTATATAAATATAACATTTTTATTATCTTAATATTTTTATAAAATCCATTTTCAACATTATAAGGAATATTTTTGGAACATTTGTTTCCAAAGGTGATCCCAAAAATTGAATACATACATACATAATAAAATACATCCAAAATGATATATAATATTCTACTGAACTAATGCTTCAAAATAAGTGTGATACCAATGTTTTATTTATTTTACCAACAAAGCTGTTTCTTTAGATTTAAGACTTCTATATTTGCATCAGTCAGATTCTTGATAATGTATGTTAGTTATAATTTGATTTCTTCTCAATAATTATAAGTTCGAAAACAATAAACACTGATATTATGATAATGTTATTATATTATATTTTAAAGCTCTGAAAAAGGTAGGGGTGAAGAAGAAGAAAAGGAAGATGTGACCGAAGAAATGGAGGATGTTTTTATGAAAGGTGTAAGATCTCTGATAACAAGGTATTATTTTTTTATAAATATCTTTAAATTTTATAGAAAATAATTTGAATTAAATTTAGTTACTTATCATATTTGTGGTTTTCACCGAGTTATGGAATAAGCTATCATAAAGCCAAAGGGGAGCCCGTGGCTAAGTGGCTAGCGCGCTAGTTTCTCATGCTACAGGTTCTGAGTTCGAATCCCAGGCGGGGCTTTTATAAGGATGTAAAAAAAATGTGGATTCACTCACAATCTCTCCCCCAGGTATGTGAGACCCGTCAGCCAAAGGGTGGCCACTCACAAAATTAGTCGTAGGGAGTGATGACCTTACACTAAAAATTGCATCGTGAAACGTGAGTGTAAATTCGCAGGAGTTTACACCGCAGGGCCCAGGGCCTACACGGCCTGTCGCGCCACTGGAAGAGCCAAAGAAATATATATTTATATTCTTTAGCATCTTGATTGGATTTAAGAACAACAAATAAATCATATTCCATCATTAAGAAATTAAAAATACTATCTGTGATGGACAATTTAAACTGCAACATACTTAAGTCCCTTAAGAATAAAATGAAAATTAAAGTTTGATGACTGGAACCGTTTGATGATTGATTTAAACATCAAAACCATAAATCATAAAACATCAAAAGTACATATTTACAAATCAAACTCTTAGAATAAAATAAACTAACAAAAATTGATTCTTCATTAGAGGTAATTGGAATAATACTAAAACACAACAAAATAGGTATTTCTGCACTTTGAGGTTATTGTTTGTTTTAATTGGGAAAGGAAACGGTGGTTGCGAAGGAGTGATTTAAATATGGAAGCTGTTTATGCATGAGGAATAGAATTCAAAAGAGAGGCAACTATGGTCAGAAAGGACTTATCAAATACAACAGTACAGTGAGGAGGAGGGTAGAGATCTGAAAGACAGGATCTGGTAGAACGAGACTGAATTGATGATTTAAGTTGAAGAGGTGGTATGTTAGCAACATAACTTTACATACTGACCTTAACATGCCAACTGTCAATGAGCACATACGACACACAACAAACACAGGTTCCCTCGACACACAATCCCTCAATAATCAGACATGGCCACAACACTCATGCCAGGAAATGCCTACAGAAGGCTGAAGAGGACTTGGATGAGAGACCTTCTCCTTTAGTAATTCACACTAATTTCATGCCAGTAGTAGGATACCGCTGGGTGCTGCTCTCCCTCATGCCTATCACGCCATGTTTCTTAAAATTGACCGCACATTCACTGATTGTTCATTGTATTATTTACAGGTGCGAATAAAGATTTAAAGTTAAAAAAAAGAAAAAAATTTGAAGAGGTTTGGAAGATATAGCTAGGACGCTGTGTTCTGATTACCGATAAAAAGGGAAGCTAGGAAATATTGAATCTGTAATGAGGATAAAGCCACCTTGACTCAGCATAAAACTGGGTTAAATGCATGTCTCAGGTGATCCCGAATACAAATTGTATCTCAGTTTATAATACTTCTTCAGTTTTACCTCAGTTCATCTGAAAATCCGCTGTGCACCACCCAATCATATTTATAGTATAAAGCTGTTTTATAAATTTTAATTAAAGAAAATTATTTTGAAATATGAATGTTGATGGACTAATAAAATATTTTGTTTTTATGATAAAAAATAAATTTTGTTCCAGATACATGGAGGCTAGACTTGAACCTGCTTTAAAAGACAGTCTTATGCTTAGTCTTGGGTATACTCTCAGCTATGGAAGATAATTACATTCTATTTGGTTTAATTTTTATTTTTGTAATTTATATGTGAATGAGTGATATCAATGTTAAGTATTATTTAACTGTGTTGTATGATGAGACCTCTGTGAAATATTCAAACAGTTGTAATTTGTTGTAGAAAATTGTGTATAGTACAATTGTAAAAATAGTTCTTAAGTATTTTTTAACTTGATATTTAATAATAATATTGTTACTGTTAAAATATTTAAAGACAATAAATCTTTATTTGTTAGGTGTAAATCATTCCTTAATAAAATTAAAAATGAATTTGTCATTCCTCATTACATTCCTAGTAACATGGTGCCTTTTTTATTCAGTTTTTATTTTTACTATTAAAGTAATGCTAAAATACATTTTATTTGTGTATTTATAGGTTTATAATAAATCTATAATTTAAACAACCAGTTTTTTTTAGGAGATACAGTAGTAAAATGTCAATGTGATGTCGATGAACAGAGGGTAATTCCCTAAATACCTCACTCTGAGGTGTGCATCTAAAAAATTAAATATGAGCATGTGTTGACCATTCGACTTGACATATAAAGAAATGTATGTTTACGTTATTTTATGTAAGTTAAATATAACCTCTGAATAATAGGAAAGTTCTTTTTTAATAATCACGGGACTGGCTAATCATAAATAAAAAAAGATAAATTATCAAAATTATTGAGTTATGAAACAATTGTATTTGGTCGCTTAAAATTCTAACATCAATTATTATATCAATAAGAGATATCAAGCTCTGATCTCTGAGCTGTCGGGTTAAGAAACTATTTGAACAATTTAACTGAGAGATATTATTGAAATATGGAAGATTCCCAAAAAAAAAATTTCATGGACCCCTTCATCCAATTCCTTCAATCACAAGGACCCCTAAATCCTAAAAATTGTGTATACATAGAATAATGAAATTATAGATTAAAGGAGGCTAAGGCACAAAGCCAAACATTGAACTTCAGAAAATCAAGATGGAATCAAAATGGGATACACTGTATCACATACATTTCATGCAAAATACCACTGTTACCAAAAACTTAGTATGGCGGAAATGGCCAAGTAGGAGAAATGGAAATGTAGAAAAAAGAACTGGCTTTTAAAAGTAAACTTCAATCCACGAAACATTAAATTACCAACATTTAAAAGAAATACAAAATAGTTCATTATTTTCAAAATGTTGGAAAATGACTATTACTTTCACTTATCTATATATCAAATATATAGTAAGAGAAGATTGCGATCGTGAAAATTTTCGAATCCCTGTTTCTCGATGGAAATACACGTTTTAGTGGTCCCTAGAGTCCAAATAACCATGTCTCGAAAAAAGGTCGGTGCATGTGCGGTAAGTCTAGCACAAAAATGAAAAGTCATACGAGAATGAAATTTCATCAAAATCGACTAACCAGAAAGCCACTTTATACCATGCAACTTGCATCTTTTTACGGTTTTCTCAAAAACGGCTCAAACTAAACTATTTTGATTAAGCTCATTATATTGATGTAAAATTTAATGGGCTTTAATATCATGTAGGTTTTAATCTGATTGAAATAGTCTGACAGGCTTGAATGCCGGTATATTAAATTTTCTTCCTCTAAACTACCTTTAATATTGTACATTCCAAAAGATTAACCACATCATCTTAATAACATCGATGAAGGACGGCTAAATATACATTATGCAGTTATGGTCAAACATTAACGCCTATTAACAGGTTAGCTAAAACTGTCAAGAACCACAGAGAATATAAATATATATTTACTTAACTTCTAAAGAGGATGATTAAAAATATGCATATAATTAACAATTTTTATTGGCATAAATAATTATAAACATGTAAAAAATGGCTTAGTAAAATATTACAAACTTTATGTACAATATTTTATCCCGATATAAAGTTACAATTGAATATATTATATTGTCTCTATACAATAACAATTTATTCTAATGAAAATTTTATAAAGGATTTAAAATTGGCTTAATTAACTTGCTGGTTGTTCATATCTTGATGTCCTGGCATCTGTTGTCTTTGGGCATTACGAGCTTGAATGCGATGTTTATTTTTTTCCAGTTCATTTAGCCTGCTTCGAACGTGTTCTAATCTATGCCAAGCCATTTGCAATACTTTTTGAGAGGCATAAATACTACCCTCATGAGGTTGGCCTAGATAAATCAAAATATATTTTAATTTCTGAATTAGGGAAAAAGATAGGAAATGTAACAGTTCAAATTACAATTAAATATTTTGAGTAAAAAAAAATAATAATAATTGGAAGTAGAACATATGGAAAATAATTCAGTTATTCACGAGGTTAGGGTTTTTCCAGTTCATTTAGCCTGCTTCGAACATATTCTAATCTATGTTTTAATTCCTGAATTAGGAAAAAAGATAGGAAATTTAACAGTAACACAGTTTAAATTACAATTAAATACTTAAAGTTAAAAAAAATTAACTGGAAGTAAAACTTATGGAAAATAATTCTGTCATTCATGAAGTTAGGGCTTTTCACAAGTTTAGTGTAAACAACTGGCTGAGGAATAGGTATCAAACTCAAGATTTTGCCAATACTTGTAATCATTATTATTGCAGGACGTCAACCGTTTATTCATTGAGCAAAATATGAATTGGTAAATATTCAGTTTTTTTTTTATATTACAGTATTATAATAAAGGATCCAGGCATTGGGAGTACAAAGCCTCTTTATGTGCAAATCATATTTAACATTCAAAGACCTTTATGAGGCTTTTTCATGAATAAAAAGATGTAATATTTCTTCTGTCAAAAATTAAAATGAAGAGTGTAGTTTTACAAAAAACAAGACCATTAATTGAACTATTGAGTAAGGTTGAAATGACAGAAAACAAACTACACCCATATCTCTTATCTCCCTTTTAAAAAAGAGTTATTCATAAAGGTAATATTATTATGATCACAGCTTCATTTAAAAATAGCACAACAGTGGCCAACATAGGCAAAGAAGCAGTTTAGGAAATAAATAAATAATTCTCTAAAGTTTACAGTTAAGAACTTAATGCGTATATACTCAATATACCAGTCTCTAGATAAGTTTTGACACATCACCATTTTTGAATATGAAAATGAATATTTTACAAGACTGCTATTACTATTCTCTTTGGTCAGAGAAGCATCTTCTATGGTTTTCCACTAGTGTTACATTACACCAAAAGAAAAAATAAATATGTATCTATTATGCTTTCCAGATCATAACCTAAACAGGGTATGAAATACTAGTAACATACCATTTATTAATATTGACATACACAAAATAAACAAGACCTAAGTAATAAAACAGTTACCTGTTGATACTTGAGTTAGGTAGTTGATTTGTTCAGTTAACTTAGACTCCACTTGTCCTAGGGTTTTCAAAAATAAATGTGTTTGACTTTCGGCTTGTTTAAGACTTGATTTTTCTTTGCTTAGCTCCATAAGTGCAGTTCCTTTGGGAAACGAATGAAATTAAATTGAACACAGTAATAAAAAAGTTGTCAGTTTAGTAACAAACTGTGGTAAAAAAGATGCAAGAAGTATTAGTTTAAAAATAATTAAGCAAATACCTGCACTATGCAAGCAAGTCATAATATCTTTTTCAATTGTATCTAAGACCTGAATACGTTCCATTGGTGCTGTCATCCTACTTATGTTTTAAGCCAACAAAACTAGGTAAAGGTTGAGCTAAAGAAGTAAATAATACAGAGCAACAAAAGTGTTCACTATGACCACTAAAAAACTAATCAACCCACAACTGTAAACAAAGAAAACTGTAACCCAATAAGTTCGTTCAATAAGGAACTTCAATATTCGACTGTGCTGCTACCTATGACAGAAAACATGATGTATCATAAATACATTTATATGAGATTGATTTCCTTAATTTGAAACGTAAATTCATGATAAAAATAATTTAGTGATAAAAACAAAAAAAAACATTCAATATTTTTCCTTTCTTATTATACGAACAGCTTAAGCTGTGTGCAGAGGAAGTTTTTTTTTTAATCCTAATCCTCTACCACTTGAAATAATCAAGCTAACACATTTCATTTTAACTTTAACTTACCTATATATGAAATAAATAGTAAGGAAGGTATTGCGATCGTGAAAATTTTCGAATTCCAGTTTACGACGGAAATACAAGTTTAGGGTCTCCTGAGTCCAAATGACCAAGTCCCGAAAAAGGGTCTGTGTGTTTGGTAAGTCTAGCGCAAAAACGACAAGTCCTACGAAACTGAAACTTCATATTTAAGACAACTATACGCCAGAGATATTACACCATTTTTTTAATCAAAATCGGCTAACCAGAAGAGCCACTTTATACATGTATTTTGTACCTTTTTATGATTTTCTCAAAAACGGCTCTTACGATTTTGATTAAACTCTATATGTCGATGTAAGATTCGATAGGCTTTAATATGATGCAGGTTTTAGGGTCTCATGAGTTCAAATAACCAAGTCCCGGAAAAAGGTATGTGTGTGGTAACTCCCGAGCGAAAACGAAAAGTTCTATGAAACTGAAATTTCATATTTAGGACAACTATACGCCCGAGACTTTACAGAAACTTTTTTATCATGATCAGCTAACCAGCCACTTTATACTATGAATTTTGCACCTTTTTATGATTTTCTCAAAAACGGTTCTAACGATTTTGATTAAACTCTACATATCGATGTAAAATTTAGTGGGCTTTAATATCATGTAAGTTTCATTCTGATTGAAATAGCCTGGCAGGGCTTAAATGGCGATATTTAAAATTTTCTTCCTTTAAAGTACCTTTAATTTTGTAGATTCTATAAAAATGATTTCATCATCTATTTAGTACTGATAAAAAAAAAACAGATAAATATATAATTTGAACGAATACGATATCTAACTAAAAGAGAAAAGACTTAAAATATTTTTAAATCAATTTTTGTAATTTTGAACATAAAAACAGTAACATAGACGTACAATTTAGAAAGCTAGAGATTTTAGAAAAATTATTATATTATACGCAAAACTGTAAAATGTTAATGGAGAGTTGTGAAAAGCCGATATAACTAACTGATTTTAATAGATAATAATATAAATGATTATTTATAAAAACACATGTTCCTATTGAAATTCAATGTAAATTAATTTCTTAACAGTTTATTTTTATCTCTAAGTGTATTTAAAAATTCTTAAAAACTATATTAATTGATTTCAAAAACGGAGATAAGTGAAAGTCGTGTGTTACGCGCACCAGATTTTTTTCTTTTCTATTTTCATCAATAGTCAAGAAAATTTAAAATAAACAAATTTCTATTTGTAATATTTCTTTAGACTACGTACTTAACGTAAAATCGGATTTTAGGGAATATATTAATATTACGCTTCTTGAAACAAAGTTCAGCTACCTAGGGGTTATCTATGTATAGAGATAAGATTGTTAATTATAAATTTGCAATAAAACAAAAAATAATTCTAATAACAATATTTATACAGGTGTCTTTAACAAATTTATTTGAGTCGAATGATCATTACTCTTTAGAAAAGTCTTCCAACTCGTAAGTAAAGGGAACCCTTTGTCAGTTTATTTAATTTATTTTCTAAACATCACAAAGTGACAGTAAAGATTTATTTAAAAATATTTTAATGTAATAAAATTATTAGAAAGCGACTTAATTGTGGTATAATGAACCGAATTTGAGAAACTAACTCTTATTTTTATAAAAGATACTTTAATTAGTTTTCATAACATATCTCTACACCATAGGTATAATTGTCATGGTTTAATTTAAATAATTTTTGCGATATAACTAATTTAAAATTAATAATTTAAGGATGGTGGTACGACAGTTTCTATCTACACGCTTTTAATATCGATTTGTTTCAATTTAGCGCCACTTGTTGATATTGAAATGTTTGGGATCTCTTAAATGTACTGATAACTTTATAAATTAATGGATTGCAAGCAATCAGTAAACTATTAAGCTGTTTTTATAATTTAGCATCTAGTTATAAACATGTCTAAAACTAAAACTTACTCAGAAAGATTGCTCGAAATCGTGCTGTACCTCCTCTGGCAAATCCTTATTATTTATTGTTAAAGGTGTTAACTTTGTTTAATTCTAGTATAATGATGAATAATTTAATGTTGTTGTTTTGTTTAGTTTTTTATTTTTAGCCATTTATATATGTTTATTTGTCATAAATTTCAAATTAGTCTGCCTGAATAAGTATCCGAATTAATAAGATCATCCTTTTAATACTTAAATGAATATTGTTATAGAATTTGGAGAATCTGGGTCAAATGAGCCTGCTCATGTTGTTCGCTTGCGTCATCCTCGGACACGAGAAGGAGCTCTATTTTTAATCTCACCTGAAAATAAAGTTGTTCATGAAATCCTTACTTTTCAAGAGCCCAAGAGGTAAATAATATATGATTATATCCCATCCATTTCAAATTGCATGTTTCATTTTGTCTATTATTTCGTTTTACCTATTGCAATAAATTAGATGACAAATTTTTAATTACCGTGATATCTCTAGAAATTCATTGAAAATTGAATTGTTCTTTGATAGTATTAATATAGAATAGATATTGAATTAATTTAGAATTATTAATGAAATAGAGATCTCCACTTTTTGTCCTTGACCACCTTAAAAATTATTATCCTGATAACTTTTTTGTTTTTAAGCTTTTTATTTTTTTAGATCATATTTTATTGGTAATGAAGTTCAATCAGATGGAAGGTATTTTCTTTCTACTCCAATCGACCCACTCTTCTTAGCTTTATCATATCTCAAAGAGGTTGGTTTACTGATTTTATTTATTTATTAAAAATAAAATAATAATAAATAAATTGAGAAGATTAGTACTGACACCATTGATCTTACTAATCTCCTACATCCATAGACAATATTTGCTAGGATCGTTCCTATACCAATCCATCAAATCCTCAATTTATTCAGAAGAAACATGATCACATCTTTCCATCCTTTACACCATTTCCCACAGAACCAAAACAGATGAAGATTCGTTTCTTGCCCGTTCTACCAGCTTTTGGAATTATCTCCCATACAACCTCCGTCTTTCTATTTTCCATTCTTCATTCAAATTTCTTCTTTTTCACTATCTTCTTGCCTCCTTTAGTGAAGCTATTTAACAATAAGAACATTACTCATAGTTTAAGTGTAAGTTTTAGTTAGCCTGTAGTCAATATTCAGGTCTTCGAATGTATTCAGAAGTTCAACTTTTCCTTTTTTTCTTTTATCATTAGCACTGATCTTTGTTTAATTATATTGTCATCAGAAGATTTTATTTCTTCTTCTTATTTTTATTCATAGATGTTAAGTTAACTTGTTTTTATTTTATTAGTCATATCTCTCATTGGCCAGATATAACTTTAATATAATGTCGAAATATTATTTTATTCTTAAGAGACTTAGACCCAGATTAAAGATTTTTTTCAATCAATTCTTAAACTATTGGTATAGACTGAGAAGAAAGATGATTTATTTTGGTAGGGTTTCAAAAATCAGGGAGGTATGTTTTTGAAACTCAAAGCCTTATTATTTTTAATTAAAATTGAGTTTTTAAAATTTTAGATTTTTAGAATGCTGCCGATGGGCCTCTACATGTCTTGTTGAGGTCTATTTTCTTTTAGCCTATTTACTAGATGTGTTATACAATACAGTTGTGAATATCAATAAACAATTTTAAAAACAAATATATTTTACTTATTCATTTTATTTTGCATACATATTTTGTCTTTGATATTCAGTTTGGTATAAATAATTTATGTAATTTTTTTTTTTTTTTTAAAGTATGGTCGCTGTTCTCCCCTAGACCACATTGTTACAGATGATGAGTATCCTGAAACTGAGAGGCTCTTATCTTGTACTGGTCTAAAATATATTCATCAAATTGCCGACAAAAAGGGTGATTACAATTTTTTACAAAATGTTTATTGTATTTTAATGAATTTTAAAGCATGCAGATTCCTTGATGAATGAATGTTTTTTTCCTCAAAGGTGATGATAGTTTAAATGCCTATATATACAATGAGAAAAAGGCGTTAAAGTGGCTTGAAAAGAAAGTTAGAAGAGCTGCCTCAGCCCTGAAAGAAAAGGGTCACCATGTTGCGTCTCACAGTGTTGTTTCGGCTAACTTTGTTGTTAACAAGGAGGTTGAATCGGAAGGTGAGTGTTGCTTTAGTTTGTAGATCACATTTTTAACAAAGATTGGTAGTAATTCGTATTGACTGTGTCTTGTTTAAAATATCATGTTGTGCTTCAGTTGAAGAGGTGAAAATTTTGGTGCTGATGAAGGTTGGTCTATAATAATGAGAAAAAATAGAAAAAGATTTCACATGATCCTTAAAAGTTTTTGCTGGCTTAGAAAATAGCATTATATATTCCATCTATTTTTCCCTGTCTCTAATTTTTTTTTTTTTTAAGTGTCATTAGATATTCAATTTAATCTTGATAATAACAAAGTATAAAAGAAACTTTGAAATGATGTAAATAAGAGTTTTTTATAGTTTATCTATTGTTTTTAATATTTCTGTTGTTTCTAATACAACAGTCTAAACTTTTCTTGTAGAACAGTGTGTGGGACTTGACAGATTAGGATTATGTATGAAAATGTATCCGTTGTATTTGTATGAACAGGTTTATTAGATTTATATATTGCCTGGCACAATTCTGATAGACAATGACACATTTCTCACTGCTATTCTGGTTAAGAGGGGTTTAAGCCTGATTTTCAAAGAGAATACCAACTTGGTGTCTTCTTATTCCAATCCTTAAGAGTCAGTAAACCTTCCTTTATTCTTGGCCTCCTCACTCATTGTTCTTTCTTACATTTACTAAATGTAAGATCTCAACCTTCTGATTTATATATACCCAGTCATTAGAACTGCTTCCTTTATCATCCCTGTCTACATTTGAACACCGTTTATTTCTCCACCTACTCAAAGTGTTATCTTCCATAAACATGTAGTCAGTCTTGAATAAATCAATTAGTAGAATTATGCATAACCAAATACATTCTCAGTTTTCATCTGTTTTATGTGTATATTTTATTTAATACATTTTTTTCTCTTTTTACTGCCATCAGTGAGTTAATAGTTAATATAACTCAATACTGTATTCCAAAAAACAGAGTTGTCTTCCTAGTCTAATTTTAACCTTTAATTTTCCCAATAATAAAAATATTAACATATTATAAAAGTAACATAGGACATGTTACTATCCTATCTACTATCCTTTCAAAGCAATCAGTTATTTTTAATTGTTCGTGTCAGAAGTAGCTGTGCTCAGCTGATTTCAAGGATTGAAATTGAAATTAAAAATCAGTGGTCTAGATTATTTAGATTAATCAATACACATATTTTTTATCATATCTTCCAGTTAATATTATTTTTTTTTTTTAATTTTCTTAGACAGTTATTTGCGTTATGCCTGTGGCTTGGTGTCTGACTACTTACCAGAATCCATTTCAACTGCTCTGGAGAGTCATTTGAATTTACCTCCAACAGAATCAGAGAAAAAGAGGAAGAGCACATTAAATGGAACTTCTCTCAACGGCGAGAGTCATAAAATTAAGAAACAGAAACTTGATGAGGATGATGGTTCTCTGTCTTCCTCACCCGCTACTCCTAAAGAGAAGGTAGTATTACTTGTTTTCGTAACTTGTGTTTAACCTTTAAGTTGTATTCAAACATTCTGCTTTGATAGTTACATTGTTTAACTAAATTTGTGGTAATAATTAAATTTAGAGATTAATTGCTTATTGTAGATCAGTAGTAACACTATTTGATTGTTCACGAAACAATGCAGGATTAAAATTTAAAAGAAAAAAATATTTGTATCTGTTCTGTTTGTTTATTTATTAACATCACTTTTTGCTGCTCTGGTTGATTGGACGAATCTACATCGGGAGTCCTAAATATTTCCTATCCAGGTTTTTAGGATTAGGATTAGGATAGAGATCTTTAGCGAATACCTGACATCACACAGGCTCTGGAACACCTTTTTAGGTATATATATATATATATATATATGTATGTATTTATTTATTTGTAACATCAATGTTATTCTTAAGGTACTATGTCCCAGAATAAAGTTAATTTTTCTAAAAAAAAAAAAAAAAAATACTAGGTGTGAACCTGCAACATTGGACAAAGAAGGCTGTACATGTAGCCACTACACCACATGTAACCCCTTTATACCGTTTTTATTATCAAAATAATCTCAATTACTTCAAATACATTTCTGCCAATGTTTTGGCAGCCTTTCCATGCCCTCCATATAGAGGAGTTCAAAACCCATACACTGAATTATTATCTAGAATAGATAGACATGGATTACTGTTGTCTCAGCATTAGGGGTGGGCATAATCGAATGACGATTATCAGATCATCCGATTATTCCAATCATTCGAATTATTGATTATCGAAATAATCGGTCTGGAGAAACGAATGATCATTCGAATTGTGCCATATTGTCTTTCAGAATACATATGAATCAGTCGATCATTCGATTATGGAATCATTCAATTATTTCAATCATCGAAGTCTGACCATTCGATTATGCCCACCCCTAGTCAGCATATAAGTGAGGTTAAGTACATAATGCTGTTTTTTTTAGTGATTTTTTAATGAGTGAGGAACCCATCTTACTGGGTTTTTCACCATTCCAATCAGCCTGAGCCAGTAAATTTTCATGAGTTTTCCTGCAAGTTCTTAAACAGTTATTCTAAAAATTCGTCTTAGGCATAAATAAGATGTCTGCCCCTATGTGCAGAAAATAATAATTTCCTGGGGAAGTGCTTGTTGGGCCCCGGTCAGTACGTAATGTCATAAACTCTAATTACTACAGGTCCTTGTGGCTGCTGAAGTCTTTCTGACTTAGTGACGAACGAAGTAGTGGAGAGTGCGTAGATAAGGCTGATAACAGGCTTGAAAAGATTGCGAAATGCACTCACGTAAAGATAAATATTTAAATTGTTCATAATCAATTAAACTAAAATTAAATTATTAAATTCTAAAAATAAGAAAATAAAAAGGTCAACAAATGTATTTAAAGAAAAAACTAAAATCCTGTATTATCTCTTATACTATCTACCTCAAAGGTAGGTAATCTAGAAATTTATCTAACTTATTTATTCATCATACATTTTTTATATTACAATTTTTTATTTCAGAAAGCTACACCATCGGCCAAAGAAAAGAAAATGGCAAAAGCTGCTTCCGGATCGAAAAATATAACATCATTTTTCATGAAAAAGTAGTATTCTTAATTAAAGAAAATATTTTAAACTAATTTAAGCCAACTTACCAATTTTAACATTTTGTACAAAATATATAATTTCTGTTCTACATTTTTATATATATTTGTTTTGATTTTATCCTAAATCTTGTACTGGATTACTATAATTAGCTGATTTAGAAAAAAAAATTGATTTAAAGACTGCCAAAGAATACAAAAATTATTTTACTAACAAAGTCATTAAGTAGCTTTAGTAACTTTTCTAAATTAACTTGAATAGTTCAATCCTTTTTTAATTTCACTTACCTATATATGAAATATATAGTAAGGGAAAGTATTGCGATTCTGAAAATTTTGGAATTCCAGATTTGAACGGAAATACACATTTAAGGGTCCACTGAGTTTAAATAACCAAGTCCCGAAAAGGTCTGTGTGTGTCCGTCTGTATGTAGTAAATCTAGTACAAAAACGAAAAGTCGTACGAAACTGAAATTTTATACGTGAGACAACTATATGCTCGAGATGTTACAGTAACTTTTTCACTAAAATCTACTGGTTGTCACAAGAGCAACTTGATATGTACAATGTATTTGGCACCTTTTTCTGATTTTCTCTAAAATGGCTCCAACGATTTTGATTAAACTCACAATATCGATGTAAAATTTAATGGGCTTTAAAGCGATATAGGCTTGATTCTGATTAAAATAGTTAAATTAACAAACTTAGATAGTTAAATGCTGATATTTTAAATTTTCTTCCTCTGAAGTACATTTAATTTTGTAGATTCAAACAAAATCCCTGTATCATCTTGTTAACATTGATAAAATAAATGGGTAAACATACAATTTGAACAAATTGGAGAAATGAGCAAATATTTTTTTGTATTTAATTTTTGGTTTTAGGAACATAAAAACAGTAATAATGATGGAGTTTTGTTGACCGTAGAGAAATTAGATGAGGAAGATGGTTGGGGGTGCGGTCATAAATTAAAACCACACAATTAAAAATAAGAGTTATTTTTATTATGTGCCGACGTTTCGGCCTACAATGTGGGCCTTCATGAAGGCCCACATTGTAGGCCGAAACGTCGGCACATAATAAAAATAACTCTTATTTTTAATTGTGTGGTTTTAATTTATGACCGCACCCCCAACCATCTTCCTCATCTAAAAACAGTAATAGTCGTATAATATAACGTTAGAAAGCTTAAGAGTTTAGAAAAAACATTATCTTATACACAAAGTTGTTAAAGGTAATGGAGAGTGATGAAAAGCAGACAAAACTAACTGATTGTAATAAAAGATAATTAAATATAATATAATATAATAAGATAATTTAATAAAACACACGTTTCTATCATTGTCATTAATTCTTTAACCATTTTCATCTATAATTGTATTTAAAAATTCTTGAATTGATTTTAACACGGAGGTAAATGAAAGTCATGTATTGTGCCCCTGATTATTTTATAAGTACTTTTGTGCGGTATTGAAGTTGGATATTTTGTTTTAATATTGTTTTTGTAAAATAATCTTTTTTCAAGTTATTTTATTTAGTATGTTGTGGGAACTAACATTTAATTTTACATATTATAAATTAAATTTTGACCCATATAATTATATTTACATATTACATGCAAGGCATGGCCTAATACTTTACCAGATGATAACTATCATACTATGTAAATTTTAAAAATATCTTTCCTGCAGATAATGAAAAGTTGTCGTAAAAGGAATTCATACCATTACCGCATGTAGTGTGTTAAGGATATTGTTCTATATATCTGCACTGAGAGAATATAGGAATTTTAGAGAGCAAGAAGGTAAAAAAATATCAAATTGAACAAAGTAAAAACTAATTTATTTACTTACAGTATAAATTACAACAATATCTATCAAACTAAACTCACGTATGTTCAGAAATACATATATATACAATCATTTTACATAAGAAAGTTAAATAGGAATCTGCGACGGTTTTTCACAGTTTCGCTCCCTTACGGGATCAGGTAGCTGCAGGTATAATTAAAGGTGTTGTTGCATAATCAGGCTCAAAAATTTCAGTTGTCGAATAAAAACTAAGAGATGAATCAGTTAGCTCTGGACAGCAAGCACCAGCATAGCTAAAATTTAAAAAATATAATTATATTATAATTAAGAAGAACATTTTTATTTTGTTTATTTATAAAAAAAAAAAAAAAACTAAAAATATTCTACGTTATTGGTGTTTTCGAATAAATTTACATGTAATTGTTCCAAAAAATTATGTGCTAATTATAAATCCAATAATATTTTTAGTTATTAATGTAATAGAATCACTTTATTTTGATGTATAAAATAAAAATATAGAAATGGATTTTATGATTTCTCTCTGACTGACAAAAACAATAGATCATGGATATATCTATCTGTAATCTACTGATTTTCCCAGCCAGGAAGAAATCGAGTTGAAACAATTCACTATAAAATTAGAAAACAGACATTGGTACATTGTGAACTTTTTTTATTTGAACCAATATAATCATATAAATCAGTATAACTTATAAGTGCTGTGTTGTTGGTCCTTGCAACAAATGTTAAATTTAAAAAAAATATTTTTCATTAAATTTCTGATCAAAGAATCGTCGTCAAATTTTTGATCCATACCACACTAACAGAGTTAGACCATGTCAAAAAGTGCTAACACTAGAAAAATCTTGGCAAAATATGATTTTTTTCATTTAATTAGGCATTTTTCTCTTTAAAAAATAAGCAATAAGCAGTTTTAAAATGGTGGCTGATTAAACGTGTTTTAATTCAATAACTCAATTATTTTTTAAGATAGAGAAAAAATGTATCAGTGTTTTTTAACCCAAAAAAACTCGAATAATTATATAAAAGAGAAAAAAGAAATGAAATGAAATTTTACACATAAATATGCTCATAACTCCGTTACTTTTGACGATAGAGAAAAGTATATATAGAGTTTTAGAATAAATAAAGCGCGATAAAAAAAAAAATAATAATAAAATAAAAAAAATAAATAAATAAAAAAATAGAAATATTGCTTATATATACCCTTGTAACTGCGTTATTTTTTAAGATAGAGAAAAAAATCATGATTGTTTGAACTGAAAAACCGTGAATAATTATAAAAAAGAAAAGAAAAAATTAATTAATTAACTTCAACTATAAATATACATATAACTCAGTTATTTTTGAAGATGGAGAAAAATATGCATAAAGTTTTAGAATCAGTAAAGGGAGGTAAAAAAAAAAATCCTTATGTATATTCAAGTAACAAATTATAATAGATGTAATTCCAACAAAAATCGGTTATTATCGAAGATAGTGAAAAATCGAAAAGATTTTCATGATCGAGACAACGCAATGGACAAAGAGCAAAACAAAAAAATAAAATTAAAAAATCATCTTATATGGTCTAGCCACAACTTATAAGAGATGTGATTCCCTGATAACTTGGTTATTACTGATGATAAAGATAAAATGTAAGGTGTGGAATCAGGAAATTTTATTTGAATGAAAATCGAAAGAAAAGAAAAGGAAATTTTAACGCAGTCCATTATAAATGCATTTGGTTTATATTTTCAATAATTAACTTTTGTAATCGATTAAAAAAAAATAACCTTCGCTCAAAATTAGAGAGATTATGTTTCAAGATGCGTAGAATCCGGATAATGAATAAAAAAAAATTTGTCCGCCATCCACCGTATGGAAATTTTACCCATTAATAAATAAATAAATACTTTTTGCTTTTAGTGCCATTTGATAGAGAATTGAATTTTCACCAAATGAAAAAAAAAAATCATTGAAATTGGTTAACAACTAGCTGAGATATTGCATTTTGAAATCAGCAGTAGTGACATGATATTATCCTTTGAATTATTGCTTTTCATATTACTTAATTGCCTATCAACAGCTTTATAAACAGTTATACCCTAATATTGTTATTTGGAAATAATAAACCATTGTATAATAATTTGCAGCGTGTTAATTTGTGTGTTATATTAATTTAAAACATTGTTAACGTAGTTTCAATTCACTATTATGAAGAGTATAATTATATTAATTTTAAAAATCTCTTCTTATATATATATATATATATATATATATATATATATATATATATATATATATATATATATATATATATATATATATATTTATATATTTATTATCACTTTAATTATTCATAACGTTTCTCATCTTCAGAATAATTCATTAAAACTAAAAACAATAATATAACATTAAAATTAAATTTTCATCAAACTATTACATTTAAATCAATAATTATATTAATTTTTATTTACATCTTAATCACGATTTTTAAATTATTTGTACTTTTCATTTGCTCACATACCTTCCATATTAAATCAATATAGGTTAATTTTTTATCATTAAAATTCTTTTCACTTGTATCTCACAATTGTCTTATTTATTAAAATGTCACTTATGATTATTATTTTTCACTGTCACATTTTTAACTGAATAAACTGTTTCAACATGTTGGACCAACAAATATGAAAGTTGGTTTGGCCAATTCTATTGGCTAAATAGTGCGTCAATAGAATCCTCTCAGAATGGACTTCTAGTGATTTGCTATAATAATGTTAACAACATTTTAAATAAATACGACACACTAATTAAAAGTTTTGAAAATGCGAGAAAAAACCTGAAACATCGACTATGTATATATATATATATATATATATATATATATATATATATATATATATATATATAATTATAACTTGCTAAAAGAATAAAATATAATTTAAAGAGAAAAATTCTTAATTAAATATAAACATAAATGAAACTTTCTCAAGTTTAAAAAATATAAATGACTTTTTTCATTTAAAACAATATAGCTGCTAAACTGTAGGTTCTAGCGACAAATGTTACATAACTAAAAATATTTCCCACTAAATTTCTGAGAAAGGATCTCTCATAAAATTTTTGATCCGAGCAACACCTACAGATCTAGAGCGTGTCAAAGTGAGAGTGAAAAAACATTACACAATGAAAGTTACAGACCCCCATCCAAAATAGATATTTATGTCAAAAATACATGGAGGATTATTGGATTCAATCAATTTAGATATGCATATTTTTTCTTGGCCAACGGACAAGCAAGAAGGTAATTAGGTTGAGATCAAGCTCAGACACTAGGTTTTTCCATAATTTTTATGGGTACCCACATTATTGTGCCTGGTTGTTACCCAGGAGGGTCACCCTTCTCAATGTCGCTCTATGGATGAAATAACAGGATAAATAATTATTCTGCCACAGCCAGGGTTCGAACCAAGTACTCAAAGAACGGTAGTTTATGCTCTATCCACTAGACCATGCTGCTCCCAACATGTCTAATACCTAATGTTCTATTTATTTATAAAAAAAAAAAAAAAAAAAAAACTCACCTATTTTCTATTACACAGAAGTAATTGGAAGTGTATTCTTGAAGTGAGGAAGCAAACTGTGGTAATATACAATCCGTAACATGCCTACAGAGACCTTCAATTCCATCGTTTAATGTGCATTTGCCGCCCGGCTCTTCTTTGCCAGTCTGAAAAAGGAGTAAATTCAATAAATAATTCAAAGATATTTAATGATTAAATATACACTACCATGTATGTATTTTAATTTTTTATGTAACAAATAATAAATCTTCGTTAATAAAAATCGTTTCTAAATTCTGTTCTTTTCCAGTGAATAATTTATTTAAACTTAAAAAAACTTATTCAATCAAGAATAGGCTTAGACAGAAAGGAATCCTTCCTAAAAATTATTGGAACTAATAAAAATAATTATATAAATACAAGTTAAGAAGAAAAAATCAGGAGAAAAGTGCTTATATTTTTATCATGTACTTAATTTTTAAACTTATTTGTATACAGAAAGCCATTTCTAACAATTTTGAACCTGATTGTGTCTCCCCTAACCAAAATCCTTGTGGCCTTGCAATCCAACAAGACATATAATTTCACACTTATTATTGGTATTGATATAATGTGATATCTTCTAATTGAAAAAAAAAAAAGATTTAACTTACTGTTGTATTTAAGAAATGGTATGTTTCAGATTTATTATTTTTTTCAATGGATATCGTTGAGTTTTCCCAGGAGTAAACATCCTTCAACCATATTATATCTTCTAAATACAGTCTGCTAGGAGAATATGTTGCATAATCTTCCTCTGTAGAGCTATGGTATGCCTCTTCTTCACTTGTTTCTTCTAAAAAAATTATTTAATTGTTAAGAAATTAAATTAAAAAATTTAATTATTGATTGAATAAGGTAAGTAATTCTTCAGTTATTGTTTTGTTATCATTGTATTATTACTTTATTATGGTGTATTAATATATGTTATATAAGTGTATACTTAATTTTGTTTTTTAATAAGAGAAATAATCAAGAGTCAGTCTGGTGAACATTTTAATTTTGCCAACTTTTCGGCTGTTAAACTCAAGTTATGAGTAACTGAGTTTTATGATTGACATGGCTCACTGCTGCCCAGAGGGTGGCTCACATGTTAGTGCTGAAACGTCGGGAAAAATAAAATATTGTTTACTAGGCTGATTATTTCCACCTATTATAATTTCTACAGTCGGTATTTTATGTAATTTTTAATTTTTTTGTTATTTATTTATTTATTTTTTTTGTGCTAGACACAAGACAGTACAATAATAGTAGTTTTTGTACACTATTATTCTTAGGGGACTGAAAGTCGTAGAATTAAAAATTTAATTTTCTTTCTTTCTCTTTCTTACTGTATTAAAATGTTATTACTTAATTATGGTTATATTTGCCATAATAACCCTATTTCATGTTATCTACAAAACTAGTTGTACTTATTAAGGTAGTTCTATTTGCTTTTTATTTTTCATAAATTGCCAATTTTGGGTAAGGACGCAATTTTTACTTCCACTTACCTATTTTTGAAATATATATATTATGAGAAAGTATTGCGATGGTGAAACATTTTCAAATTCGAGCTTTCACCATAACGTTTTATGGTCTCCTGTGTACAAATGACCAAGTATCTTTTCCAATGTAAGAATAGTAATATAGATGTATAATATAAATGTTGGAAAGCTAAAGAGTTTAGAATATAATTTTACCCTTATACACATTGTTGTATAAGGTAATGGCAGTGATGAAAAGTGGATAAAACTGAGTGATTTTCGTAGATAATTAATTATTATTAGGTATTATTTAATTTTTAACACCATGATTTTACCTTGAAACTTTTATTGTAAGGTTTCAAAAATTACTTTCACTTTTCACAAATCTGAACATTTGTTTCTTATATATTGTATTGTCAAGTACTTTTTAATAATTTTGTCTGTATTATCAGCATTAATAATAACATTGATTCTAGTATGAAAAATTGTTTTATACCTGCATCTATCCTGTCGATAGTGGTTGTTGAATAATTAGGTGGCATTGGTTGTGTGGCCATAACATCTACTCGGGAAGCTGTAATAGAATTAGTTTTCATTAAAAATCATAAGAAATTTCAAATAATTTTTTATTCTTATTTAATGATTAAATGTATTTTTTTAAAATTATAAATAAGGATATCGTTAGTAAGTTAACGTTTTTGCAATAATTTATCATATTTAGTAATTATTAACTACTTACGACCATATGATCCTGCAAATCCATGTATGCTTCCTTGTAGATATGCTATTTTATTTTTAAATACCATATCACCTGAAATATGATAAAATATGTAAATTTGATTGAAAGAAATAATGATATATAGGCACTGAGTAACATAATTTGTAATAATTATTCAATTCCACTTTAGCTGTACAATATTCTGGAATGAAACAATTGTTTTATGAATATAGGCATATCAATTTAGTTATAAACCTGAAAAATCAATTTTATCCACAGGGAAAACAAAAATTTAATTTTATAAAAATTTAAACTATGAAGATGTATGACAGTTAGGAATTCCAGCATTACTTTATTCGTAATTGAGTTATTTTTATTCATAATTTTTTTCTTATTCAGTCAATTACATTAGTACACGTATATATATTTATTTTTTAAATGAAAACTTTTATTCCATAAGGACTTTATTTTATTCCTAATTATTTTTTAATTTGGATCCAAGATCCGGAAAAATTTCCATTTCTGGAAGTTCAATAATAGAGGAAGAATGGTGATAAGTTCAATATTTCATTCCTTTCTCTCGGAGTTTGTTGATAACATTAATATTTAACTGTATAGATGTTTGTATGTATATTCAAAACAATGAGATATTTATTTAATTATTATTTCCTAATACATGTAATATTAATATTACAAAAAAAAACTTAGAAACAAGTTATCTATTAGGAATTATTATTTTTTTAGTATCAATTCTGTTTGAAAATAAGAATGAAGTGTATTTTCTTACCTGGCTTCATCTTATTGTTAGTAAATTCCTCAGTCTTGTTTGGTTTTACAATGACTAGTGATGTAAATGGAGTTACAAATTTGTACTGCAAAAAATATTGAAATTAATACGGAATATTTTATATCTTAGTCATTATGATTTTTAATTTAGTTCCTGCTTGATAAGAATTTTGTATTTTCATTACCTTTAAGGCTAAGTTTACTGCCTGTTTTTTAATTTCTTTTTCTGCTTCTGGATTTCCTTCGGCAGCTTCGAGTTTGTCCACGTACTGCTGAATGCTTAAATATGCCCAAACTCGTTCTAGACTTGTCATTAGAAATTTCTTCTTCTTCTTTTTACCATCACCTTTAAGTTCTTCTTCTAGCTCACCAGTTGTTTTGTTAGTCTCAGTGTATTCTATAGTTGAAATGTCGTCTGGAATACCTCTCATTGCCTATGGAATATTTAATTATATAATTACATACTTATATTGTATAAATAGTTCTTTGTCATCATTTTTATAAACGTATTATTAAGAACCAAAATTGTATATTATATTTAAAAAATTATCTATTGGTAAGTTCCTAAGATTCAGCTCTGGATCATTGTATTATCAAGTAGTACTTGTACTTTAATACTAAAAAAACTTTTTTTAAATTTATTTATTGATATTTAGAACAGTATTGTTTAATATATCTAGTAAATTAGCTGTTAGATAAAACACATAAAAAAGACATGAATAGACAAACAAACTAGAAGGTCTTGAGGCCAGCTTCTTTTCAGACGGCTCGGAGGATTGTTAGGAATGGAAGAGGAAGCTAGGATTGAAACTAGTGGGTTAGAGTGGGAGTGGAGTTTGTCATGGAAGGATTGATACCTGGTTCGGGCCAAATCAGCTACATAAGGAATATTAGGGTCTGTATGGATGAGCTTATTCATGACAAAGTAAGGAGCGTTAAGGATATACTAAAACACAAAATTGAAAATACCAAAGTGACAGAGATTAGAGAAGAAAAACAATACTATATATATATATATATTATATCATTGGAAATAGTTCCAATATATCAAATTACTTTCATTACTGTACAGAGGTCTGTTTATAGTCGGTCATTGATGCTTGTGGTATGTTGATAATTTTCTTATTGTGCTTTATACAGTTGATATTTTTTGAATATAGTGATATACGTATTAAGATTCTTTTGTTAAAGTGAGCAATTATAGACTATTTAATTGAGGCTTATTAATAAATACTTGGAGCCTTTAAGAGTAACTAAGGAGTGGGAAAGTGAGAAGATAAATACGAATTGGAATCATTCAATATTCTGTCTGTTAAAAATGGTAATAAATAATGAATGAAATAAAACCTGATATATAAAAAAAAAAAAAACTAAGGCAAAGGAAGCGGCAGAAAAAATTGCTGGAAAAATTTTCCAAAATTTTAAAAAATCTGTATTTGTCAGTCTGTTTTGAAGTACCAGATCACACAATAAACAAGTGTTGCTGCCTAGGAAAAATTAATGTCAATTTTTAGAAAAAATAATGTCCAATTTTAGTTTTTTTCATCACCAATCTAATCAAACAAGAAATATTGAAAAAGAGGAACAATTTTCAAAGGTCTATTATTTTTGGAGAAAATATGACCTGTTCATTACCTAAAATTTATTACCTTTCTAATATTATTAAAACTTACCTGTCCTTGAAACAAGGTTGTTCCATTAACTGTTGTTCCCTCAACTTTTGTCTGAATGTCATTTGTTTCAGTCAGTTTTCCAGCTACAACAAGCTCAGAACCAAGGAACAATGAAGGAAATCTATCTTTTGTTATTGAACCTGGTAGCACCTTGAAAAAAAAAACATTAGTTTCATTTAATTTCAAGCCTATTAATGTTGTATAAAATATTATAATTGAAATATATTGCTTATGTATTCATCTCTAAAATTATCAGTTTTTTTGTGTAGCTGATTAATTCAAACTTTACGATGGTTGTCACTCATGTATTTGATAGAGATTATGTATTATGAAGAGATTATGGATTATGATGAATAACAGATTTAAGAAATAATTATTGATACCTTAGTGTAATTTAAGTTCTGTGATATCCTTGTAAAAATATTATCTGGTTACTTAATGTTTTTAAATATTATCAATAAAATAAAGATGTAGAGAGAGAGAGGGAAAGAAAAAACAAAAAACATAATTGTTTATTTACCTTGTTTAAAGTTAAATAAACAATTCCATCTGTTTTATGTAGACTTTTAAACTAGTTTTTTAAAATTCCTTTTACTTCATGAGTAAGACATATGCTTGATAAGAATAAATGGAGAATTGAAGTTGAAGTTTGAAATTTTATTATAAAATAAATTTATGTTCCATTATTCTCCACCACTTATTTGATACATCTCAATAATATTTCAGCCTAATAAGTACCTGAAGATGTGCTCGACATTCCAAGCAGTTGGAGCAGAGCTTAGCACCTTGCTTGAATAAAGGTGGTGAGGTCTGCTTCAAATCACTCAGAATGTAGAGTAAATTAAGATGGTTTGTTAGGTTATAGCATTGAAATTTATCATTAAAGTGGTATAGAATAACATAGATTGAGTAGATTCCTCAAAAAAAAATGATGAATTTTTATAAATACTATAACTATAACTTATAAATTATACTACTGTACATTTTTACCTGTCCGGGCAGATAAGTGAATGTTACATTGGACAAAAGTGGGGATGCAACTTCTTTGTAAAAATTACTCAGTTGAAGAGCAGCATCAGATGCTTCGTAGATACTTCTAGCGAATCCTGCATTGCCAAGAGAAAGTTTTCTTAGGAACCTCATGTCAGCGCCGGCTCCAAAACCAAGTGAAAAGATCGAACACCTTTCATGATTGAAAAGTAATTTTAGATTTTGCAATTATGTTTCTGTTTTTTTTTTGTTTTTTTAATTATATAATATAATACATACCTAGGGTTGTTATATTCCTTGACCATGGTTAGTATTTTACTGTGTTTTGTTATTCCGACTGTTGGATCGCCATCAGTTAGGAATATTATAATAGGCTCCAGAGTATCCTCGGCATCTGTTTCCTCTTTCCTTATTTTCTCCACTCCAGACTGTGCCACAACAATCGCGTTCTTCAATGCATCGTAAATGTTCGTACCTAAGGAGATTTACTATTAGAATGCTTGAATAATAGAGAGTGAGATATTTGTTGAACATGCCTAGAACTAACTCAATAAGTCTCTTACATGAGTTAGGACTAATGTTAAACATATGAAGGAAGGGATGCTGCGCCCTGCTTACCGCCGCCTGATGACATCTTGCTTATGACCTGTTTGGCTTTTCCAATGTATTCCTGGCTAGTTGGGTATGGTGGTGGGATTTCTGTCCGTTTTCCTATTGCTGTATCTGGGGGTAGAACCACACTTCCTGTTGCAGAATCCAAGTTATGCACCTAAAATATGTTATGTATTTTATATATATTACTAATTTTTATACTATACTTCAGATATGTTTTTAAATATTCAACTATTTATATTTGTATGAAGCTGGTGTCTTTAGTTTAACTATAAACTACAAGTTGCAGAGATGAATTTCTGAAGGATATGTCTGAGGGTTACTCGCCTCGATGTTGTCTAGAATGAGGAAATTAGAAGCAGAGTAGGAGTGATTGTGTTCCGGAGAGGATTGGAAGAAACAGACTGAGGTAGTTTGGGGGGTAATGCCAGCTGATGCCAGAATGTAAGTGGCTGAAGAGGCTTCTGCTGTGGGAACAGCTGGGAAGATGGAGGAGAGGAAGACCCCTGAACTCAGTGGAAGAACTATGTGGATGAGGAGATGACAGACAGTGGATTTTAGGGAGAGGACTGGTGTTTGTTTGTTTATCCATTTAACCTCACTTTATGTTATGGTACTGTGGCTAATTTAGTGGTGTCCTAAATATTGCCTATCCAGGTTTAAATATTATAGGGATCTTTAATCCTTACATCACACAGGCAACTCAAGGATGTTGCCTATTCCCAACACTTTTTAACATCTATGTAGAACAGTTCTTAAAATCATGGAAAAAAAGTTGCCAGGGTATGGGAGTAGAGGTCAGTGAAGACGTTCTATTTACCTTACAACTGGTGGACGACCAGGTTGTCATAACATCAGATGAATATGACATGGAATATATGATGAGAAAGCTCGTAGAAATATATGCAGTGGGGTCTGGAAATCAATAAAGAAAAACCGAATATATTCCTGTCCTCATCTGTCCCTGCTCTCTGGCAAGAGGACTGGACGATTCCGCCAAGCGATGCGTTCAAATATCTAGGCGTTACTATAGATAAGCATGCCTCAATAGTTAGGGGCATATCTAACAAGAATATTAACAGAAAAGGATTATTGGGATACTAAATGGAGTGTTATGGAATAAGAACGTATCACGAAAAAGAAGATATTCCACTCCTTTCTGATTGGCACTACATTGTATGGATGTGAATCCTGGACAGTGAAGAAATACCATTAAAAAAATTATTATCCCTGAAGATAGATTTTTGGAGAAGAAGTTGTGCTGTGTCTCGGTTGGGAAAAAAAACAAATAATGAAATTAGGGAAAGAGTGGGGGCCGAGCATACCATTCTCGAAGAAATTAGTAGAAGAAGGCTGATGTGGTATGCCCATACATCATGAGAATGGACGAAGCATGTTGGCCTCTTCGATTGGTTGAATACTGCCCACGCAAGAAGAGAAAACGGGGAAGACCTCTGAAAAGATGGATAGGGGATGTAAAAGAGGATATGGCAGCCAGAGGTCTGACTGAGGATGACTGGAATGATAAAGATTGTTGGAGAGACGGAGTACTGAGGACCGGGATGTGACATGATTACAGAACCCCAAAGGAAAAAAAAAAGAATCACACAGGCTTGGAACAACCATTTTACGTCCCCTCTGATGGATGGTTTTTTACACCCATAAAAAAATCCTAGGGTCACCTGCCAGGTTTGAACCCGCGACCTTAGGCATATCAGGTTGTTATCTAGCCACTACACCACAGGTGACCCCTGGAGAACTGGTGAGATAGACAGTAGTGGTGGGACATTTTAACTTAACCAGACAATCTATTGAGGGACAAAGCCTGCAAATGAAAGAAGAAAACCTATAGTATATTGTCTTTAGAATACTATGTATTCTAAGAATACAAGCAGAACATATATAGCAATGCCAGCAGGTTATGATGTTTCTGATTTGCAACTACATGGTAAATTGGCCTCTCTGTTGGTCATTAGTCATTAAAAAAAAAAAAAAGAAAGAAAAATGCTGTATAACGTCTAAAGGTCATGGTAAGTACATGTAGAGGATTGTACTGTTTCTACGCCAACAGCCATGCAGTAAGGTTTGTTTGTTTATTTATTTAATATCCCTTTAAGCTACTGTGGCTAATCGGACGATGCTACAGTGGGAGTCCTAAATTTTGCCTATCCAGGTTTAATTAGAATAGGGATCTTTAACGAGTATCTGACATCGCACAGGGTCAGGACCACCTTCATTAAAAAATCCTAGGACCACTTGCGGGTTTGAACCCTTGACCTTGGGCACCCTGCTACAGGTGATCCCCATGCATTGAGTTGATTACGTTAAGATAACAGGTTTTTTGCCCTTTATAGAGGCTGTGTGCTCCCCTGCTGAAATAACAAAATAAATAATATTCTTCCACAGCTTGGATTCGAACCCAGAACCTGTAGAACATTTTGTGAAACTATGGGCCATGGACTCTGTCAATATGATTTTATTGTTCTCTTAGAACACCATCTTGTATACTATTTCTCTATGGGTAGTGTGAAATTTTTTCTAGTTGATTAGGAAATTTATTTTAACCGCTAATCTTATTTTATGATAAGTTGTGGAAGTTAATTAATAAAAGAGTGAAAATATCAACAGAGTTTAGAAATAGTTGATTATTGAATATTACCGTTACTGAATAAGAGAAATCAATAATATTGAAATGGTCCCTCGGACCAAGATCATCAAGGATAGTTCCCATTGCGGTCTTCAATTGTTCAACCTTACGTCCTTCCATTGATCCAGATAAGTCCAAAACAAAAACTGCTAGCTTTCTCAATGGTGGAAGACCCTCAGGTGCAAAGAAATGAACGAAATAGCCGTCATTTACCTAAAAAACAAACGGTGGTAATAATATAGACAAGTAAATGATGATAATTATAATTATTAATTACTAATTAATAAAATAGATTTTATCATACCAATATTTGTCCACCTGGATCAGACGATCTCTGAACATCATACTTAATTATCAATTGACCACTTGGATTCTTTTCCTGTTCTTCTGGGCTTGGCTTGTATCTAATATGAGCTTTCTGGGGTGTTGGTCTTTTTATTTCAACGAGTTTGTTTTCTGTTTTAAAATAATAGAAATACAATATAAAAGGAGTACTATGCAGTACTAGACTGTTTCGCATAGTCCATAAATAAAACTTTTATACCCCTTACAGTCTCTAAATATATATATTATAAATTAAAATTTTTAATATATATATATATATATATTAAAAATTTTAATTTAATATATAATATATTTTTATTTAATTTAATATATAATAAATTTAAATTTTAATATATATATATGGTGCGTGAGCAGTGAAAGTTCTTGTAAAATGTAAAATAATTATTAAAATAAATTGTTATTGATATGAAGAATAATTTAGATGGCTTCATAGAATAGCTATTACCTTGTAATTGTTAGCTTGTAAATGATTCCAGAGGAATATAGTCTGGGTGGCGGTCAAAAAATGATGAATGAAATATTTTTTAACTATTTATTGTTTTGTCCGATGGTTAATAATTTATTAAAATCAACTAATGACCTCATTGTTTGGTTTTTTTTTGGACCGCCACCTCCTGAATCTCCCAAAAGTCAACTGTCGATATTCATCTTATGGAAATATACTACATTTTTTAATGTTACTTCACTGTGTGATCCAAAATAAATAATTACAGTAGAATCATTAATACTATTTTTTTAAAATTACCTTCTTCAGGTTCATTAGTGACTTCATTAGATGATCTGATTTTTGGAACATGAAGTTCAATAATATCCGTTGGTTCAGCAATAAATACATCTACTTGAAGGTCTCTTACAACCTACAGAATAAAGCAAAATGTTACTGGTTTTAATTCAAAAACAAATATTGAAGTAGGTTTTTAATACAGGAAGAAATTAGTTTGGGTGGGGGTCAGTAAAAAAGATACCATTAATAACATATTAATTGTTATTATAGTAATATTAACATAAATAGTTTGAAATATTTATTGTCTGCCAACATTTTGACACCCATTGTGGTTCATCATCAGGGCTTAACAGATACAAAAGGAATACAATGAGCGTATAACAACATATATATGTGAAAGAATAATTAAAGAGAATATAGAAAAAAAATAATGTATACAAATTATTAAAAATTATAATAACACTAGCTGACCCAGCAGATGATGTCCTGTCTAAATTATGTAAAGCCGTTCACGCATGATGCAATGACCAAGGAAAAGGGGATTCATTTTTACTTTCACTTACTATATATAGTGAGGGAAAGTATTACGATAGTGAAAATTTCGAATTCCAGTTTTCAACGGAAATACACGGGTCCCTTGAGTCCAAATAACCAAGTCACGCTAAAAGGTCTGTGTGTGTGTGTGTGTATGGTAACTTTCGGCCGGAAACGGAAAGTCCTATGAAACTGAAATTTCATATTTAAGACAAATATACACCCGAGATGTTACAAAACCGATTTTCTCAAAAACAGTCCTAACAATTTTGATTGAACCCTATATATCAATGTAAAATTGTAGGGCTTAAATGCCAATATTTTAAAGTTTTTTCCTCTAAAGTACTTTTAATTTTGTAGATTCTATTAAAATAACCATAATATCTTAGTTTTTAATATGCTAGCATTGATAAATAACAGCTAAATATGTATAAAGGAGAAAACTGAAAAAATATTCTTTTAATGCAAATTTTTGTTTTTGAACATAAGAACAGTAATATACATGTATGGTATGCCGTTTGAAAGCTAAAGATTTTAGAAAAAATATTATCTTATACACAAGCTTTTAAAACTTATTTGAGAGCGTTGAAAAGCCGTTAAACTAACTGATTATTTTAGATAATAATATAATAGATTTTTTAATAAAACACATGTTTCTATAGAAATTCCATTTAATGTATTCTTTAATAGTTTCACTCATTTTTATCTCTTACTGTACTTGAAAAAACGTTAATCGATTTCAAAAATGGAGGTAATGAAAGTCGTGTGTTGCCCGCACCAGATTTTGTATGTATGTAGATAAAGAGATTACCTTAGAAAATTAAAAAAACAAACCTATCTTCCTTTCTTTCATAAGATCCTTCTTCCTGACTATTAATATAAACAGTAAAAAAAAAATTAGAGAAATCGGTCAAGCCATTCTTGCATGATGCGGTGACCAAGGGAAAAGGCGGTTCATTTTATTTATAAAGATAGAGCGATTATTATTACCTTAGAATATTAACAAAAAAAAAACTATCTACAGAAGTAACTTTTCTCTTTTTTTTCTTTCATAGATCCTTCTCCTGACTGATATAAACATAAAAAAAAAAAAAAAAAAAGAATTAGAGAAATCAGTCGAGCCATTCACGTGTGATGCGATGACCAAGGGAAAATGTGATTTATTTTTATATATTTAGAATTAAAAACTATCATACTATTATACACAATTATAATTTTTATTAATTTATATAACTTTTTTTTTTCTATATATTCTCTTTAATCGTTCTTTCACATATACATGTTGTTATACACTCATTATTCTCCTTTTGTATCTTTTTTGCCCTGATGATGACCCACAATGGGGTTAGAAACGTTGGCAAATAATAAATAGTTAAAAACTGTTAATTGTTTATATTTTACTAACTGCCAGCTGGACTGATAACTATTAGTATTCATTACAATTTTTTTAAATGTTATCATCAAACTATGGGTTTGTTTAAAATTTGTTGTATTATTGGTTTAGTATTATTTTTTATTCATAATAATAACAGATCTATGGATAACGACAGTTTTATTTTAATGTTTTCAGGTGATTTACCTGGCCTGGATTGAGATTGATGATGTGATTGTACAAGCCTAAGGTCCTTGTAAGCAGTTCTTCGTAAGTTAAAACAAACAATGCTTTTGAACTCTTCTCGACATTTACAGAAATTAAAAATCTGTTTGAATTCCTGGCACTGAAAAAATTATGTTTTAGTTATTAATTTTACATATGTGTCGTTAGATATAATTTAAATTAGAATCGATAATCTTATATCAGATTGTTTCAATTAATTTTTTTAATTTTATAAGAATTCTAATACAAATCACTATTAAACAATATTATTTTATGATATAATCGCTTGGATATGAATATTAAAAATAAAAATAAAGGTACCTTGCATGAACATGAGCAGCAGCTAAACCAGAAGATACTGCTTCATCATATTCCTTTTTGGCTACATCTTTTTCTCGAACATAGGCCCTGTATTGTTTTCCTTCAACCTCCCTAGAATACAACATCTGTTTTATTTATTATGCCTAAATCAGTTGATTATTTTTTTTTTTTTTTTATCTCATGAAAATCAAAAAAAAAATTACAGAATCTTATTCTAAAAAATGTATTTTAAAACATAATTCTTGTACTAGATGCAGCATATTATAAAAACTATATGCTACTATCTCGTACATTAGTAGTAAGGCATAATAACCAGTTTATTTAGGACCTTTTTTGTATTATATTTTTTTGTTTTTTCATTCTCATAAAATAATAATTAAATCAAAAAATCATTAAACAATTTATGAAATAACCACCAGAGATTCCAAAGTTAGGCTTACTAATGGTTTCTGTATTTATTGATATAATTGTATTGCAGTTAAGACCTGGAAAATATCACCTATAATTTTGGAAATTAAATGAACCAGAACAATAAGTTTGTCCTGTTTTGGTAAAAGTACTGTCCAATTCTTAATAACCTTATATTAGAGTGCCTCTATATTTTCCTTATTTTATTTTTTTTTTAAAGATAATTATTTCTACCATTATCTATAGTGAGCAATGGATTAATTCTCAATCTAAACTGAGCAGATGATTATTAACTAGATATTAATTAGAAGAATATATATATATATATATATATATATATATATATATATAAATATATATATATATTTTTACTCAACACTATTATTTGCGCCTGTAAAAGGAAAACACAACACAGAACAACAATAAGTTATGTGTTAAAAATTATTGAAAAACTAAAACTGGTTCCTTCTTATAACTACTACTTATCTCTGTATGATATTCTTTTTAAACCTGAATCAATTCATATATTTAGTAATTATTCATATGGAACACACGTTGTGAGGAATAGAGTTACATAAATGTTTCCTTTCTTTTGTATTTTATGTTTGTTTTTTTGATGGGGGAATTATTAAACTCGACAAGTCATATTTTTAAATGCTTTCTTAATCGGCATATTTTTAGAAGACAATATACTTCTCGTAAAATTGAAATGGTATTTTATTTTAAATCATAATAAAAATAGGTTAATTGGAAGAATGCAATTTGATAATAAATAATTAATTGGTTTCTCAATCTTCCAACAGTTTATTACACATCAAAACGAGTCAAAGTTTCGGGAGCCTTCCCTGTCATCAGGACTCACTATCTCTCTTTCCCCTTATATTATCTCTACTCTCTATCACATAATATTTTATTATTCCTGATAATTTGTCTATAAAATTTCATCTAATATTCTTCATATGGCTGAAACCATCATCTATATATAAATTCATAATAAAAATAGGTCAATTGGAAGAATGTGATTTGATAATAAATAATTAGTTGGTTTCTTAATCTTCCAAAAACAGTTTATTACACATAAAATTTGTGTAGTGTAGGCACTGGGCCTCGCGGTGTAAACACTTTCGAGTTTACAATCATGTTTCACGATGCAATTTTTAGTGTAGGGTCATCACTCCCCACGACTAATTTTGTGAGTGGCCACCATTTGGCTGATGGGTCTCACATACCCGGGGGAGAGGTTGTGAGTAAATCCACATTTTTTACATCCTTATAAAAGCCCCGTCCGGACTTAGATTCGAACTCAGAACCTGTAGCCTGAGAGACTAGCGTGCTAGCCACTCAGCCACGGGCTCCCCTTGGGCTTCCCTATCTATTAGAAGAAGTTTTATTGACAAATTATCAGGATTAATAAAATATATTATGATAGAGAGTAAAGTGAGCCCTGATGATAGGGAAGGCCTCCGAAACATGGACTCCTTTTGATGTTTACGTGTAACAAACTGTTTTTGGAAGATTAAGGAACCAACTTATTATTTTAAATCTTTTAATTGTTGTTTATATTGTGAATTGTATAATATTTTCTATTTAGGTTACTTATTTAATTGAGTTGCCCTGAAAATAAAATAAAAATATTCTCTGAATTATAATTGCTGAAATTAAGGTCATGAAGGATTATTATTGACTAACACAGGTAACTTTGTAGCTATTGACATCATCATGACTTCTCACTACTTTGACCTTGTCCCTTTGGTCAGCTCATGTTTTTAGTTCTAATCTATGCCAAATAAATAAAGTACAAGCTGACTCACATGACAAAAGACGTGATGAAAGCAGTCTCCGGTAGTAGCATCATGAAGACAACCTCCTGGGAGACGTTGGCCGGGTTGGCTATTCTGGATGTCACCCTGGTGTGGGCGTACCTGTACTTGATGCTGGACTCGACATGGAGCATGTACACTTCAGGGTGAGGTAGGTCGCTGCGATCGCCATCTCTCTTCTCCTGAAAAATTAATGCGAATAAGTTAGTTGAAAAAGTGAAATTAATTTAACACTGGAGTTAGCAATGCCATTTATCTTAGATTGATTATTTAAGCTTTGAAGAAACATGCTTCCATTCTGCTCGAGTCAAGTTGTCTGGTGTTGAAGGCGTGAAGCCTTATTGGTCATCAATGCCTTTTATTTTTAAATAAAAACAAAACAAATAGTAATAAATAAAGAAAAAAATAAATGTTTAAAATAGAAGAGATTTTTTAACGATAAAATAAAAGATATTGCCAGAGGGCTAGAAGATTGAATTATAATGAAAGTAAAGTAAATTAAAAATATAAATAAAGAATAGAGTTATATAATGAAGAAGTTTTTGGTAGAAATAATTAGAGTAGGAGGACTTATTTAAACAGTTCCCCTGAGAACAGAATTTGAAAAAGTTAAAATAATTACAAGTTCACGTCTCGGTGCCGTGGGGCTTTTACTCAACAGAAATCCTCCGCTATTACCTTCCTGCACTGAAAGACTCTATAAGCTACAAAGGCGAGGGATGGGTGAACAAAAAAAAGGTATCAATATATCAATAAGGTTAGCATATTCTTCAGAACGGTGTCTTTTTTTGATAAGGCTCAAAGAAAGGTTTGGCCTGAGCCAAGATTATTGGTAACCAAGTGAGTTTGTGATAACTCCTGGCGGAAACGAAAAGTCCTATCAAACTGAAATTTCATATTTAAGACAGCTATACGCCCGAGATGTTACCAAATCTTTTTCATCAAAATTGGCTAACCAGAAGAGCCACTTTATACCATGCATATAGGACCTTTTTATGATTTTCTCAAAAACGACTCCAACTATTTTGATTAGACTCGCTATATCGATATAATTTAAGGGGCTTTAATATCTTGTAGGTTTCATTCTGATTAAAACAGTCTGACAGGGCTTAAATGCCGATATTATAAATTTTCTTCTCCTAGTGCCTTTAATTTTGAAGATTCTACAAAAATAACCATATTATCTAATTACCTCTGATGAAAAACAGGTAAATATATAACTTGAATGAATTCGATACCTAACTAAAGGAAAAAACTGAAATAATTTTTTTTTATGCAATTTTTTGTTTTGAACATAAGAACAGTAATATACCGTTGGAAAGCTGAAGATTTTAGAAAAAAATATTATCTTATACACGAGCTTGTAAAAGTTAATAAATAGGGATGAAACGCCGATAAAACTAACTGATGATTTTAGAAAATAATATAATAGATTTTTTTTATGAAACAAATGTTTCTATAGAAATTAAATTTAATTAACTCTTTAATAGTTTCACTAATTTTTATTTCTAACTGTATTTGAAAATTCTTTAATCGATTTTTAAACGGAGGTAAGTGAAAGTCGTGTGTTGCCCGCACCAGATTTTTTTTTTATTCCAAACCTTGAAAGTGACAGTTTCTTCGTGAATGTCTGTAATGTAGTAACTGCTATTCTAAAGTTTAAAATGCTGATACTATAAAAGTTGAGTTTAGAGAGTGCCTTTCTGTTTCTGATTAGGTCAGATTTGCATAGAGAGATTCGAAATGTAATATTTCCTGTAAAATGTTAAGTAGCACGCGAAGAAGCTTATATCTCAGTTACAATCGTACATTTCAATTAATTAACACAATGTAAAGTAATTTAAAACTAGATTATAAAATTCGAAAAAAAAAATTGTTTTTATATTTTTATTTGCAACAGATTAACTTACAATTATATCAACAACTACCTGTTGTCCGCGACTTCGTCTACGTCAATTTCTGTTATGATCGCTATTAAGAAGTTTTTAAAAGAATATATTTTAAAGTACTTCTGCGTAAATGACATTTTTAGTTTTATTTTCTTGTGGCAGAAGAACATACTGATATTCTCTGCAACCCGATCTTGACGTAAATCTATTCCTACGAGATTAAATGTTTACCCCTGTGATTTATTAATTGTTACAGCAAAAGATAAATCAACGGGAAATTGATTTCTTTTTAAATTAAAAGGGGAATCATTGGGATGCGAGGTTAATTTTCCCTGTTTTTTTATTTTTTTTTTTATTTTCCACTTATATCTTCACTCCTATTGATCGCAGCGTGATTATATACCCTAAAGCCTTCCTCGATAAATGGACTATCCAACGCAAAAAGAATTTTTCAATTCGAACCAGTAGTTTCTGAGATTAGCGCGTTCAAACAAACAAACTCTCCAGCTTTATAATATTAGTATAGATAAGTATCCATAAAAGTCAGGGATATAAATGAACGAATAGAAAAATTTGTTGAGAGAAATATTAAATATATTTAATAATAAAATTTGTGAATCATATAAAAAGTTCGATTTTCACTAAACATCACACTTCATCCATCTAATCTTACAGCACTGGGAAGTAGTCGATCGGTCGTGAATTTTTCATTAGCGCTCTAGTCTCTCATGTTAAAATTTATGAGTTCGAATCCCAGTCCGGGCGGGGCTTTTATAAGGATGTAATTAAATGGGGATTCACTCAAAGCCTCTCCCCCGGGTATGTAAGACCCGTCAGCCAAATGTTGGCCACTCACAAAATTAGATGTCGGGAGTGATGACCCTTCACTTCAAAATGCATCGAGAAACGTGAGTGCATTCTCCCAGAAGATTACTCTAGAAGATTTTAAATATAGGTATTTTCGACGGAGATACGGTAATAATAATAATAAACATTTAGGTTTCTCGCTAAAAAAAAATTGACACTACACGAATTTCATTTGAATGATTTTTAAGTTCAGAACAACTGTTTCCAGACATTTGAAAGTTGCTGCATTCAATTTCGTTGACATAGTAAAAGTTGCCATATAATGCCGGTCGGTTTCGATATTTCTGGAACTAATTTGTAATAGCGGGCACTCATTTGACGCAGAATTGTTATAATTCTTGTAATAATAATGTTTTCACTAGAATGAATTATTTTGGGCTCGGTTGCTGCAAGACCATGGGTTAAAATTAATTATGATTAGAATTTCAGTCCAGTAGCACCAAGCAATTTTTAATACGAGTTAGTTAACGGGTTACCGTGTGACTTCATCTTATCCGTGACGTATTTCAACAGCTCACAACCTCAAAAATAGAAAACCTAGAAAATTAGATTATATTGAAATGATCTATTAACGTTGCCGATTAATATATATTAATATAAGTTATTGGAAACTCCTAATAATAATGACTATTAATGGCATTTGAACGTTATCTCCGGACTATCTAGGAAGCTGAGATTTATTATAAAACCTTCCACCACTTGCAGAATATTGCTGCAATTTTTTGTGTATACCTTTGCATTTTTTTTAGGGACATAAATGGATGAAATTGAAAGGGAAAACAATTTTTTTTCTAAAAAGAATTATTATTTTCGATAATTTCCCAACATTTCAGGATTATCGGAAATAAAAGAACCGACGGGGTGATTTTGCATGGCATTTAATTTGTTGGCTGAAGATAAGATCTATTTTTATTTTCTATTTGTTTCATCGGACCATTATTTTCCATTTAGTATGGAATCTGAAAGGAATAAATTATCATTTGCCATCGGAATTCTTTGCTCCATTATTTATAAAATTTCAGAAATGTATCTTAGGAGCTTTCTCTGCCCCTTCCCCTTAACTTTTTTTTTTTTTTATAGGGAAATAGCCTTTACCAAAAACGTGCCTATGAACCTCTCGTTTTTTAAGTATACGCCTTGTTTTGAATTCTACATCATCTTAAATTTCTGAGGGACTCTTCCTTACTTTGCAAAATGTGTTCCTATAAACTATATGGATCAGTTCTACTATATTTTTATCTGATGTTGAATCTTCGTCAGAAGAAATAATGGGTTGTAAATATGTTCATAGCGTTTTTGAATATTTCAATTTAATCCTCTCTGTGTTTATAAAATCTTGTTTACTTGGCCAATAATGTTTACATATTCTAAAAAACGATTAGTTAAGGTGCTAGTATGCATTACCTTCAAACGAGATTCCTTATCTCTAAGTGGTATTTTGCTTGCTTAAAATGGAAGGTAAAAATTCATTTTCATCATTCAATGATATTTCATTTCCGAAAAGGAAAGTCCGCTGCACTGACGGTTAGTAAAATTTTCAGTGTGTATGGCGATGATGCTTTAGATGAAAATAACGTCCGTAAGTGGTATGGTGGGTTCAGAACCGGGAATTTTGACTGGGAAGGCACAAAGTGCTGGATCGTCCGTCTACTATTGATTACCATTTCAAGCATTCAATCAAAGTCCAAATTCAAAATTTGACACAGACAACCCTCACTTTACGACACGGGACATCGCAGAAACGCTTAACATATAACGTAGTTAGGTTACTTCTTTTTCCTAGGCGATCAACAGCAAGGTCATTACGCCCTATAACGTAGTTACAAGAATCTGAAGTTTTTATAGAAGTCACTTGTACTTCTACAACCCATGAAGGGTCTTGGGCTCAATACATAGAAAAGATTCGTACTGTTTATAGGCCAACGGTTGCAAAATGAGGTGATTAGGCCTTTATCACGCCCATCCGCCAGGTTTATTGCCCAATTTGGGTACCCACTTTAGAGAGGTTGGATCTGGCCCAGGAGGGTCTCCGTACCCTAGGGTTGCCCCCCGGCTGAAATAATTACAACCCAATAATATTCGTTTTTCCTCAACGTGTTGGGTATGTTACTTGTAAAATATTTTGATTAAAATAAACTCGAACCAAAACAATTTTCAAAGTAAAATTAACCATACAACAGGTGAATTTAACATGGGTTAAATATTTAATTGGGTCCGAATGTAAATTAGCTAATCGTGATAAATCAACTACGAGTTAAACTTGACCACGGACGGTGCAACGGGATTTTTATTAACTCGTAGTTAAGTAATGACGCCTTGTAGTTATAAATTAATAACTGTATTTTCCGAAAATTTTGTTATTTATTAAATTCTAAAACGTAAGCTTCCCATGTGGGATTGTACAAACCTAGAGTAGTTACATTTATCGTTGAATTATGTGATCCAAACAATCCACTAATGCAATGAGGTTGTTATGCGGAATGGTATACCAGTCGCGCCTTACAAATTGCTGCCTAACCAACTATCCTCCAATCAAGATACATTGAATTGTCTACATACCGCGATAATTTTTCAAGGCTCTCTGAGACATTCCAGAGAGTCTGTCCCTGAAACAAAATCTTACTTGGATATAATATTTTACTATAAAATGTTTTGGTTTATTAAAAAGATAAATTACCTTAAACGGTGTGTATAGAATACGTGTTATAGAGATATAGGTATAAATGTTATAGATATACAATTTTTTATATTTATTGATATTATTTACCCTCCTGCGGCGCTCCTATCCTCTATAAAGCGGGTACACAAAAATAAGGTTAAAAACCTGGCGTCTGAGCGTGAACTAGGCCTATCACAAATAAACAGTGTGAATATCTATAATTACTGAACCTTTAACGGGTTGTAGAGGTTCTGTTTTTTTAGTACACATTTTTTTAGGAATGCAGTCGGTGAGAAAAAGAAAACTTATTTTTATGCTTGCCAACGTTTCGACCTATATTTTAGGCATTCGTTCTGAGTCCACTGTCTGGAAATAACATCACACTTTTCTGTCATTTTTATCCATTACTACAGTATATTTGGTCATTCATTCTCAGCCTGCTTTAACACTGTCTGGAATTCCATTTCTTCCACCACGCTTCTTCTTTATTTTCATTCAATTTCTCAAAAGTTGACTTCGAGACCTTCTAGCTTAGACTATCTACTGGAGTAATGCCAATGGGCATTTTCTCATCTTGTCTTTTTATGTATTTTATCAAACAGCTAATTTACTAGATGCAATACAGTTATAAACATCAATAAATAAATAAATATCTTAGTTTACTACTTCTACATTCTAAACAGACGTGCTGTAATTTTATGTTTTAAAATTAGGTCATTAATTTAATAATTTTCATTTTTTCACTTCTATGCGATTAATTAATTTTTGAAAATGTCTTTTGGCTGGGCACTTCTTTTTTATTTCAAAAGTTTTATATACTGATTGTGTGTGTCTATATTTGATTTTAAATAATTTTTTTTTTTTTTTTTAAAGTCATACTGTCTTTTGGATAATTACTCTTAATACTGGTGTATAAATAAATAATGCTAATAGGCATTTGAAAGAACTCTGTCATTGTAATAATTTATGATGTTAATTTAGTTTCACTAAAAAATTTCTCAGTTTAATGAAAATAGAAAAAGATGGCAATTGCCTAACATGCAAAGTCCCTGAAGACCCGCGCCACATTCTATTTCGATGCAGAAAATATAGAAAGCAAAGGGAAGTAGTGGTTCCCCCAGAAAAAAAAAAAAAAATAGAATTTAACTGTTAAAACCATTTTACGACCGTTGTTGGTATTTGTTAATGAGTTTCAATGGATGGAAAAAAATTGCTATTTCTCTCATTCTAGTAATCATCAGTGTTTGGTAAATAATATTAGTAAATTGGTTATGTGCGTTGGTTATATATTGCATGTGAAATAAATACGCCAGATTATGTATAAAAGGAAATGTTTAATTGAAATTAATAATACAAAATAAAATAATAAAATGAATGCCCAATTCTAATGTGGTAAAGTAATAGTTCTGATTGAAATTAAATACTATAATTGTTAAATTAGTAGTCCTTCAATGTTTTATTAATATTTAAGGTAAGCTTATCTGCTGTTCCCCTGTGGGACTTGTCTTCTTCTCGATTATGAGTCTCTCTGCTGTCCCTCTGTGGGACTAGATGGTCACCCTGTGTGACTTGATGGAAGTCCTGTAGTACGTACGCACTCACATACGACTCGACTTCGACTCGACTGCAACTCGACTGCGATATTTTATTCCTGACACTGTATAATGCTCGGTAATGCGCATGCGCGCCCTTCTGGTAACCGCGTAAGTTAATCAGCACTATTACTTCGTATTTTTTTAAAAACAAATAAACCATAAATAACTAATATAAATTTATATAAACCATAATTATCATAGAATCACCAACAATCAGTTTTGACCGTTATCAATTTTTCATGGATTCTTTGGAATGCCGTTCGTTTCACATTTTTTTTTTTTTAACATTTCATTCTGAAAAGATTGCAAGTGTTTTCTAGTTTACTTAACAACTTGCAAAAATAGTGGAGTACCATATAATAAAATTGGGCGTACTATAGTTTCATATATTAATGACTTTAATCCAGGGCTAAGGCTTCAAGAATAGAATAAATGATTAATTGTAGTTTTTTTTCTTCCTGTTTTAATTTTTCCTACAAAAGTGGGGCGACAATTTTAAACGTCTTCCAAAATTTATTCCAAGGTAGACAATGTTTTTTTTTATAACTAGACTTCACAGTTTATTATGCTTAAAATTAACGTCAATGATTTTGTTTTTTCAAGTATTATCTTGTTGAAGGTATTAATAAAAACGCTGCAAATTATTACACAATGGTTTATTATTTCCATATAACTATATTAGTATTTAACTGTTTATAAGGCCGTTTATAGCTGTTAATCTTTTAGAATTTTCTCTATCTTGGATGTATAGATCAACTTTATTTTTCTTTTTTTTATCACGCTTTACTGATTCTAATACTTTATTCATATTTTTCTCTATCGTATTTATGGGTACAATTTCAATTTTTTTTCTATATTTTTTCTCTTTTTTCATATAATTATAATCAAATAAATAAATAAATATAATAATTCGCGGGTTTTTTGGTTGAAAAACACTAATAAATTTGTTCTCTATCTTCAAAAATAACGGAGTTGCAAGCGTATATATAGGGAAGATTTCAATTTTTTATCATTTTTCTTTTTTTACTGAGTTTTGCTGATTTTAAAACGCTGTGAATGTTTTTCTCTTTGAAAAAAAACACTAATAAATTTTTTCTCTATCTTCAAAATAGCTGAGGTGTTGTATTAAATCACTTTTAATCGGTCACCATTTTCAAAATAACCAGCTAATATCAAGGTGTCAAGGTGTTAGGATCATCGTTGTATTGGCTAGTATTTTTGTGGCAAGTTTTAAAAAAATTGATCTAGTAGTTTCGGAGAAATGCCGCAGACGACGAGCGGAAAAACGGATTTTTTAAATTACTTATTCGGATTATATGCATCTTGAAACATAAACCCTCATGTTTTAGAGGGGGGGGAGAGTAATTTTTTTGGTCGATTACACAGGTTTATAATTGAAAATAATAAACCAAAAAATATATAATTATAATATATATTGTACGCTATTGACTGAAATCCTCTCAGATTATGGGAAATACAACCTTCGGAATGGTATGTAATTTGAAGGAAGAACTTGAATAAAGGACTTTTTGTCTTTAAAGCTCCCGAACGGCGGAGACAGGGAGCCGATAAAAGAAGTTATGTGGAAGACGGCTAGGAAATAAAAGACCGGTGGCAGTTCTCACGGTTAAGGGCGACGTGACAACCTTGCCAATCCTCACTCCCATGTAAATCATTTTCCTCATTCCCTCCAACTGGTCCTTGAACTTAAGAGAAAGTCGAGCAAGTCCCTCTCCGGGGGATCTCCGGAAAAATAGCACGTCTTCTAATATGTTATACACACTGGACCACAAAAAAAGTGGCGCACTTTGAAAAATCATTTTATTTTTTTTTCTGTGAAATTAATGTGCATTACATCAACATTTATACAAAATAGTATTCTTTTCGGATGATTTAGAGGTAAAATTAAGATTGAGAAACAAAAAATAAAGATTTATTTGAAAAAATGGGATAAAGAGAAAATTTATATATTAGAAAAAATTGTTTTTCTCTGTTGAATTCAAAGTTTTTATAACGAGTATTTCTTCCTCTTGCTTGAATTACTAATAACCGTACTAATCGCCGGACAAGTGGCTAATTCTCACCATTTTCTGGATCAAATATCATTATTCTAATAAAATGCGAGATAATGAACATTTTCAAACCAAATTCATGTGGCTGCAAAAAGAATTACTATGAAAAAACTTAATATAATTGAAAACTTACGAGAACCAAAGCGACGCAAATAAATAGTTTAAAATAACGTAAAAAATGATTAGTTGGTTAAAACCATTGATCAAATAAGAGGTGATTCAAGAAATGTTATATGAACCAATAAAGTAGCATGAAATGAAGAAAATAATAAATTACTGCTTTGTATAAATAAATAATAAATAGCTTTATAGTAGGAAATACAGTACGTTTTGGAAGGAAAGGTTATCTGTTTACAAAGCATATTGCTACGGTCAAGACAATGACGGGTGGACCACGCCTGGAGGGGCCTAGATGAGGCTAGAGACTTCTGGACCTGGACAGTCCTCGAAGTGCCTGGAAAGGCCCACCACCCGCCTTACCTGCGCCCGGGTCTAGAAGATTCGGCGGTGGTACAAATACCTGTCCCCTAAGCCTGGGGGAGTCAGTCTTAATCCGGCTCAACAAGCATCTGGGATGTATCAGTGAACAGTGACAGTGAACCGTTCGTGACAGTGTGACAGTGTAGTGAAACTGTGTGTCAGTATTGTGATAACCGGTCGGTGGGACATTAGAAGACTGTAGTTTATATATAACTTATAGTTGTAAGTTTTAGAATAAATCTAGCATATTGTATAAATTTACGTAAGTAGTTTAATCGTTGGGAATACCTCATTTTATATGATACTGTTTAGTAGTTAAGCTAGTAATTCCATTATTATTGTTAATATAGTGGTTAGTAATCCCTTTGTATTTGTGTTTTCTGTATTTAATAAACATCTGTAATTTGTAAACTGGAGTAGTTCATTTCTCACACCCCGTAGCCCGTAACAATATAGTACGTTTTGGGATTACATTTTTTGAATGTGGATGAAATGGAATGTGGATTCAGTACCTTTTGGAATGAAATGCAATTTTCTAATACATTTTTAAAGGATTTGTATAATTTTTGGATAAAATCTGACGAGGAATATAGATAAAACTATAAGATTAGAATACAAATATGTCAAAATATTACTTTCAAGAAATTGTGGTTTAGTATTTTTTTTGGAAATCAACCTTTTAATTATCTCTACATAATCGCTTCACATCATTTTAATTTTTTTCTGTTATATTTGTATTTACATGTATTTCAACCTCACGTATTTCAAACTCTTTCAATGCAGATCTCCCGTTACTTAAAAATAAATAGGTGAGTGGAGCAATTTCACGAAATGGTTTTAAAATAAAAATATGTTTACTTAAGACAGAAATCATGAAATACTGTTTTTTTTTTTTTTTTACACTTTGAATCAAATGCAATAGAATTAATGATCAGTTGATCAGCTCTATTATAAAGCTGAAGAGTTTTTTTGAACGCGATGATTTCAGAAACTACTGGTTCGAATTGAAAATTTATTTGTGTTGGGTAGTCCATTTATCTAGGAAGGCTTTAGGCTATATAACATCACACTGCGACCAATAGGAGCGAAGAATCAGTGGAAAATATGGGGAAAAAGGGGGGCAATTAACCTCGTATCCCAATGATTCCAAATGATTTATATTTATATTTTAATTTACCTTCAATTTAACAATTAATAAATCACAAGGGCAAACATTTAAACACGTAGGAATCGATTTACGTCAGGACTGCTTTTCATAAAGGCCAACTATATGCCGCATTGTCGAGATCGGGTTGCGAAGAAAATCAGTTTATTCTTCTGCCACAAGAAAATAAAACTGAAAATATCATTTACGCAGAAGTACTTTAAATTTTTTTTTTTTTTAATTTCTTAATAGCGATCATAATAACAGAAATTGACGCAGACGAAGTCGCGGGCAACAGCTAGTGTAGTGTCTAATACGAGACTAATAACATCAAAACGAGAAGTGAGACAGGCGCTACAGTTATACTATACTGCAAAACAAAATATCCATTTTAGTAACATCAGACAAGCTATAGTATGAATTAAAATAATAATAATAATAGGCTTAGCTAACCCGAAGGTTCAATGCTGACAGCAATAAATGTTGCCTACAAAGATTCGCCTAATAACTATCGACCATGCCCCCGAGATCAGAAAGCACGATACTCTCATCGACGCCTCTGCCTTCTTCTCGGTCGCTTATCCGACTCAGCAAATGCTAACTTTTTCGGAATTCGTTCTTCAGGGTGCGCAACGACTTTACAGGGCCATTTGAGTGGCCTCATCACCCTTAGAATCAAATATTTTACGTAGTACCTTATTCTTAAAAACCTATAGATACAGCATGAATTAAATAAATAAACCCTCCCCCCTTCCCCCCCGAGAAAAAAAAAAAATGAACCCGTGACCTTTGGCATAGGAGGCTGTTATGCTAGCCACCCTGCTATAGGTAATCCCTTACTATATTATTAAACCTACTTATTATAATTCTTTTCGCATTAAAATCTATAACAACTATAACAATATTTTAAAGTTGTGGAATTAAATGTTTTCGTATGATTTGGAACGAAATTAGGTGTAAAATCAGTACGTTTAGAAAATAATTGTGTTTCTAAATTGTTTTTTTAAAGTGTTCATTAGTTAAATCAAATAGAAGATTTAGATAAAACTAAATGATGAGAATACAAATATGTAAAAATATCAATTTCGTAAAAAATCTCCTTTAGTACCTTTTGGAAATCAACGTCTCAATTGTCGTCTGACTGGATAATAAGTCCGCATAAATCTTTACGTTTTAATTTTCTCAATGTATGCGGGCAAAGATTTGTCTCCATCACATCTATTTATAGAAATAGAAATATAAAATAATTTTTATTCTGGGACTGGGTCCCCTAAGAATAACAGCTTTGTACAGTTTAAGTATACATGTCTGGCCTACAGACGGAAGGAACATAATTTCTACTAATAACATTTATGGGTTAATGTATGTGTGTATATTACTCACGCATATACATACATATGTACAAAAAAAAAATATATATATATATACAATGATAACATAAAGTAAAAACAATTCCTAGAAAATATTGTGTTGAACAAACTTAAATATAAATTAATAGATGACATCGTTTAAATATATACTATGAACAAATATTACTTTCAAAGTGTGATGTAAGGAATATAAATATCACAGTTTTTAAGCGTCTTTTTGGGATAATAAAAGGTATTGGAAAAGTTGGGATTTGAATGAGGAGAGACAAGTAGCATGGCGGATATGAGTAGGTAGAGAATTCCAGAAAGTAGAGGAGCGGACAAGGAAGGAACGATCAAACGTTTTAGTTCTATGGGTAGGAAAGTAAAGGTCGGAATGGCGGGATCTTGTTTCAAGTGAATGGACTGAAGATTTAAATTGGAGGAGACTGTAAATGTATGGAGGGTGTTGGGAGTTAATGATTTGGTAAAGGTATGCTCCTAGGAAATATTGTCTGCGGATTGGGGGAAGGAGCCACTTCAACTCTCCGTAAAAATGGGTTACATGAGACCTCTTCGGAGTACTGAGGACAAATCTTAAAAACATCTTTTTAAGGATATATATAAGGAGATGAGTATCCTTATTCATTTAACGCCACTTTATGCTGATATCGCTAATGGGAAAGGTGAGTATCGTTTAAAGTGTAAATGGCTATGTTGACATTTTTCTTGGTTGCATAAAGTTTTCCATGGTTAATCGTAAAATCTTTGCTATGTTGTAATATGAGTTCTGCGTAGTATTTTAACATTCAGTAACGACGGTAATTTCATCTGCAGATGTTGCCCTTAAGATATTGAGAATGTCAATCAGTTTATTTGCATTCCTACGATTCTGCATAACTAGCAATTCTGATTGGCAGTTATAGACTACAAAACCAAAAAACATTTTCTCATACCGAGTATATTGTATTTTTACTTTCACTTACCTATATATGGAATATATAGTAATAGAAAGTATTGCGATCGTGAAAATTTTCCAATTCCAGTCCTAATGACCAAGTCCCGCAAAAATGTCTGTGTGTACGTGTGTGTGTGGTATGTCCAGCGCGAAAACTAAAAGTCCTATGAAACGGAAATTTCGTATTTAAGAAAACTGTACGCCCGAGATGTTACAGTAACTGTTTCACCAAAATCAGCTTACAAGAAGAGCCACTTTATAACATGCATTTAGCACCTATTTACGTTTTTCTCAAAACGGTCTAACGATTTCGATTAAATTCGCTATATCAATAAATGGGCTTTAATATCATGTAGGTTTCATTCTGACTAAAGTAGTCTGATAGGACTTAAATGCCAAAATTTTAAATTTTCTTCCTCTAAACTACCTTTAATTTTGTAAATTCTGTAAAAATAACCATATTGTCTTGTTATCATTGATAAAATATAGGTGAATATACAAGTTGAACGAACTTGATATCTAACTAAAGGAGAAAACCGAAAAAATATTTTTTTAATGCAATTTTTTGTTATTGAACATAAGAACAGTAATATAGATGTGTAAAGTAAATATTGTTGGAAAGCTAAAGAGTTTAGAAAAAATATTATCTTATACACAAGCTTGTAAAGGTTGATTAAGGGTGATAAAAAGTCAAGAAAACTAACTGATTATTTTAGATAATAATATAATTGATTTTTACTTTCACTTAGTATATATAGTAAGGGAATTTACTATATATAGTAAGGGAAAGTATTGCGATCGTGAAAATTTTCGAATTCCAGTTTTCAACGGAAATACACGTTTTAGGGTCTCCAAATAACCAAGTCCCGCAAAAAGGTCTGTGTGTGTGTGGTAACTCCCGGACGGAAAGGAAATGTCCTATGAAACTGAAATTTCATATTTAAGACATCTATATGCCCGATATGTTGCAAAAACTTTTTCATCAAAATCGGCTAACCAGAAGAGCCACTTTATACCATGCATATGGCACCTTTTTATGATTTTCTCAAAAACCGTTCCGACGATTTTGATTAAACTCGCTATATCGATAAAAAATTTAATGGGCTTTAATATCAGGTAGGTTTCATTCTGATCAAAATGGTCTGACAGGGCTTAAATGCCGATATTTTAAATTTTCTGCTTTAATAGAGAGTAATGAAATGAACATAAAACTGACGGATTATTTAGATTTTCTTCCTCTAAAGTAACTTTAATTTCACAGATTTAAAAAAAATTGGAACATCATCTGATTAGCATAGATATATATGCAACTTGAGCGAATTTGATAAACAACTAAAGGAAAAAAAACTGAAATAATATTTTTTAAATGCATTTTTTTGTTTTTGAACGTAAGAACAGTAAAATACATGTGTAATATACCGTTGGAAAGGTAAAGATTTTAGAAAAAAAAAATTATCTTATACACGAGCTTTTAAAAGTTAATATAGAGTGATGAAAATCTGATAAAACTAACTGATTATTTTAGATGATAATATAATTGATTTTTTTTAAAAAAAACATGTTTCTATATAAATTAAATTAAATTAATTATTTAATAGTTTTACTAATTTTTATCTCTAACTGTATTAGAAAATGCTTTAACCGATTTTTAAAACGGAGGTTAGTGAAAGTCGTGTGTTGCCCGCACCAGATTATTTTAATAAAACACATGTTTCTATTAAAATCCAATGTAAATAATTCTTTAACTACTTATTTCGTTTCTTAATTTGTTTAAAAATCCTTAAATTTATAAAAATAACGGAGGTAAGTGAAAGTCGTGTGTTGCGCGCACCAGATTTTTTTTCTTCTTTTTTTTTTCTTTCAGTGGCGCGACAGGCCGTGTAGGCCCTGGGCCTCGCGGTGTAAACTCCTGCGAGTTTACACTCACGTTTCGTTATGCTGTTTTTAGTGTAGGGTCATCACTCCCTACGACTAATTTTGTGAGTGGCCACCCTTTGGCTGACGAGTCTCACATACCCGGGGGAGAGGTTGTGAGTGAATCCCCATTTTTTTACATCCTTATAAAAGTCCCGCCGGGACTGGGATTCGAACTCAGAACCTGTAGCTTGAGAGACTAGCGCGCCAGCCACTCAGCTACGGGCTCCCCAGATTTTGATTTACTTATCATTTTATTCACACCTGTAAAAAAAAAAATTACAATAAGCAAATGTGCTAAAATCTAAGGAAACAACCTCCTGACACTAAGCAGAACTATATTTTCAGGTCTGGAGGTCCCTCATCCAACTCCTTTTCAGCCTACGCCGAGTTATGGATGGTATGTCAGTAGCCATGTTTTGCAGAAGTTGGTTCATGTATCTATTTATTTTTTCGTGAAATCGTTTGTAAGTCGATCGAATGTGGTTTATTGTAGTTGGAATACGTAAGTAAGTATTAGAGTATACTATATGAATTATATGAAGGATCAACTGAAGGTAATCATGGTTATTATTCATATACTTCTAATAAACCAACTGGCTGTCTCTCTTCATTATTTTAGTCAATATAAATAATAAATAATTGAGCTGTATTAGATACTCACTTCTTCGGAAACATCGCGCCTTTCCCTTCTAATGACGAATTCGTGTCCAAAGGCTAGGCTCAACACCATCAGCAACACCAACGGCTCTTTCCTAAAACATAAATTTTATTTAAAACATTTGAAAAAATAGGTAAATGAACTCTTGAGTAAGTGTGCATCTTTCATATTTTGGTTAAATGTGGGTAGTTATTTATTATTCTTAATTATTTGCTTTGAAATATTAATAATTTCGGTTTCATTTTATCTTTTTAAATAATGATCATTTAATTCGTCCCTACCTTACTGATAGAACCTTTAAAGTTAACCATAACCTTTTTTACTTATCTTTATTTACTCAGTCCGCCGGTGTACCTCAAGATGGTATCTTGAGCCCAATCCTTTATACGCTATATAAAGCTGATATCCCCATCCATCCTAGCACTGTCCTCACTACGTATGATGATGACACGTGTGTTATCAGTAAACAACGGCTTAACTGTCGCATCACAAAACCTTCAGTCACACTACGACTCCATCGAATTGGTGTCAGAAATACAGAATGAAATCCAATCCTAACAAATCCCATCAAATCACGTTTACCCTTCGTCGCAAACCCATGACCTCCTGCCCCAATCCCACTAAGTCTTGTTGAACTGATCTCTAGGACTCCATCTTGACAAACATTTTACTTGCAATCCTCTCACTAGACTGAAAAGACAAGAAACTGCTCCCAGATACCGATTGTTACAGCATTTACTTTACAACGTTCAAAACTTCCCATCTACTACAAAAAAATAATTTATATAGCCACTATTAGACCTATTTAGATATATGTTATTGAGCTATGGGGGTCCATCAAATTCCTTCCCCATCTAATCCTAGCAATCCAAAATCCTCCGAAAGATCCTAAATGCTCCTTAGGATTTTGTCACCAATTAAAACTATCCTAAAGACCTGAATATCCCATTAGTTGCAGACTTAGTCCATAGATAGGTACACCTCCTTTAATTCCAAACTATCAGCCAACTCAAACCCGCTTGTCCATATCCTCTCATCTCCATCTATTACCGATAATCCTCTGAGGCGCCTGGAATGACCTTGGCCTCGAGACCTACTAATGAAATAAACATTGAAGTGCTATCGCTGAGTAGCTTCTTCACAAGAGTTTGTCAAACCAATTCCTACTTTTTTTACATTTACTTGTGGTATTTTTTTTTCTATACAGTTGTGATTAACAATTACAAAATAAAACTAAATAATGAAGTTTGTAATCGGCCAAGAAATAAATGATAACTTCCCCCTAGTCAAAATTTGAAGTCTTACGCTTCATGAGATATTATAACAAATAAATATAAAATCTATCTGTCCCCCTTACGATTTTATAAATAATTATTTTTGTGTTTATTCAATTATGTTCCACTGCCTATATTGCCATTGCCATAATTGCCAGTTTATAAATTAAATAATATTGGACTCAAGTAGCATCCTTGCGGAAAGCCGGTAAAGACCGCGCTACACGGCAAGAGTAGGTGAAAGTAAAATATGAAAATTTGTGAAGGTTTGATCTGATGTAGGCGATAGTGATTTATAATACAATCTTACACTCTTACAAATAAATATAAAATTACCGTTTTTTTTTCTCATAAAACTATCATTTAGTTTTATCATTGGTTTTATCATTGTCGAATCCCGACTAAGACAGAATATTATTTATTCTTTTAATTAAGTTATGGGGCGACCCTAGGGAATAGAGTCCCTCGAGGGGCATACCCAGCCTCTTTAAAGTGCTTACCCAAGAAGAGGGAAAAAATAATGGCGGCAGAGCTTGATCAATACCTAATCACCTCATTGCACTGTCGTTGGCCTAGAAACAGTACGAACCTCTATATTTACTGAGTCCAAGGCCCTTTATGGATTGTATAAGTTCTGAGTTTTTTTTTTTTATTATGAAAAATATTTAATTTTTAAAATGGATTTTCTACATTTAAAAAACGTTTTCATGATGTGTATATTACAATTGTTTGATTTAATGTAACTTCATCAATTGATACGTTGAGTTCCCCAAAGGTACATTATTACTATATCCATTCCAGGGAGGCGTTAAAATCTCTCGTTACTATATCATTGAACCAACTTATTTGATTCTTTTCGTATTAAAATCTATTTTTTTTTTTTTTACTATATTAATAACACTGTTTTATAGTTATGGAATAAAATATTTTAGAATGACTAGGAACGAAACTAAGTGTAGTAGCTTTAGAAAATAATTGCATTTTCTAAATCGCGTTTTTAAAGGACTTAAGTGTTGATAAGTAAAACGAAATAGAAGATTTAGATAAAACTTAAGTATTAGAACACAAAAATATTTGTCAAAATATCAATGCCGTAAAAAATTTCCTTTAATACCTTTTGAAAATCAACGTCACCATTGAAGAATAAGGTTACAGATACTTCCTATAACTTATATTTAATGGGCTTTAATGATGTATTTTATTGATGTAGGCCTCATTCTGATTGAAATAGTCTGATAGGGCTAAAGTGCCGATATTTTAAATGTTCTTCCTCTAAAGTACCATTAATTTTTGTAGATTTCAAAACAATTAGGCACATCATCTTGTTAGCATTGATAAATAACAAAAACATATGCAAGTTGAGTGATTTTGAAAAAGAACTAAAGGAGAAAAGTGCAAACATATTTTTTATTTAACTTTTTGGTTTTTGAACTCAAGATAATATAGTTATTTTGTTTATTACTTTCACTTACTATATATAGTAAGGGAAAGTATTGCGATCGTGAAAATTTTCGAATTCTTGTTTTCAACGGAAATACATGTTTTAGGGTCCCCTGAGTCCAAATAACCAAGTCACGCAAAAAGGTCTGTGTGTGTGGTAACTCCCAGGCGAAACGGTAGGTCCTATGAAACTGAAATTTCATATTTAAGACAACTATACGCCCGAGACGTGACAAAACTTTTTTCATCAAAATGAGCTCACCAGAAGAGGCACTTTATACCATGCATTTTGCACCTTTTTTCGATTTTCTCGAAAACGGTCCCGACGATTTTGATTAAACTCGCTATATCGATGTAAAATTTAATGGGTTTTAATAACATGTAGGTTTCATTCTGATTAAAATGGTCTGACAGGGCTTAAATGCCGATATTTTAAATTTTCTTCTTTAATAGTAGAGAGTGATGAAATGAACATAAAACTGACTGATTATTTTAGATAATAATATAATAGATTTTTTAATAAAACACATGTTTCTATATAAATTCAATTTAATTAATTCTTTAATAGTTTCACGTATTTTTATCCCTAACTGTTTTTGAAAATAATTTCATTGAAAAGTAAAGTGTGTTGCCCGCACCAGATTTTTTATATTGAATATAGTTATTTTATAGTTTTTGAACCGATGTATTATTTACCGTTGGATAGCTGAAGATATTAGAAAAAATATTATCTAACACACGGAATAGTAAAAGTTAATGGAGAGTGATGAAAAGCCGATGAAACTAACTGATTTTTGTAGATGGAAATATCATAGATTACTAAATAAAACACATGTTTATATTGAAATCCAATGCAATTAATTCTCTAACAATTTATTTTTTATATCTAAGTGTATTTAAAAATTCTTAAAACTATTTAAATTGATTTTAACAACGGAGGTAAGTGAAAGTTGTGTGCTGTACGCACCAGAATTTTTAAAAAGTAATTTTCAATGTTACTATCTGCATTATTTAAAAAAATATGTCTTCTCCTTCTCCTGCGACTTTCGTGAACCCATACAAGCCAGTGTAGCGCGGTCTTAAATGAGGTGAGGCGAGAGTTTTTAGTGTATAGGGGATTTTAATTTCTCCTATTTTTTTCTTTGTGGTAATGTTTCGAGTTGGGACAGGACATTTGCCCTTAACTCCTCACGTCGATTCGCTACCAGATTGCCCAAGACCTTTTAGAACCATATAAATACAAGTATATAGGAAGAAGATAGTAAATATAAGAAAATGAGACGTAGCCGTATAGGAGAGGTATAGAGAGCCGAGAGGTGGAATTAGTGGCTAATGGAACGGGATTCTCCAGAGGAGAAGGTTCCCACAGCCCAAGCGTTCCCACGACCCCCGTCTGCGCTCCGTGACTCATCCTCCTCCTCTCTTCGGCTATCCGGCTCCTCTTCCTCGAGTCCTGGGGTCTAGGAGGTCCTCGAGGGTCGGTCGGCGGCCGGCTCAGTTGGAACATCAGTGAGGAGAATGATCTAGTGCGCGTATCACACAACTTAGTTATTTAGTTATTACTTTCATCAAATAGTTAGCTTAGGCCTAACTTTATTGATACTACATTATTTATCTAATATTACACTGTTATAAGTCAATCATATTGTCGCTGGGTTTGTTTTCAATGTCAGGTGGCCGATGTGATTTATTTGTTTCAAGTTATTCCATCGTTTCGGCTGGTGAATATACACTCACTCAAAAAAGTTTCCATACATTATTTTGCGTAGCTATTTATTTTTAACATAACAATTTGCTAATGTATAAATTATTAATACTAATATTATATTAAAAAATAGATACATTTATTTTCATTTCATCATTAATATAAAACGAGGCAGAATGTCATATGCTAATGATAGGTCAAAAAAGGTTCCATACACTTTCAATATTAATCCTATTTGTTGTCCTATGACCGCCTTTCCAGTTTTATCTGTATAAATCTTATCTCTATAATCAAATCTGAGTTCAGTATCAACGTTACTTGAGGCTGGGAAACTGATTTCTATTCAATATGCGCGTTTCTAGTGATATGAGAGAGCTTATGGTACGCAGGGCTTATCCCTAAGAAAAATTACATATCTGCCAAATAAGTCACATACAGAATTAAAATCATTGGAGGATAAACCACGTTTTGGAAGACAGGAGACTGGAGAATCGCCGCGGGCGAGCCATCCTTGCTGAAGTGTATGCAAATCCTCACACCCATAAATAATTATTATGGAATGCAAGTCCATCCACAAACAGTAAAAAATATTCTAAGAAGGGAAGGATACAGTGGTCGAATCGCTAGAAGAAAGCCCTTCTTCAGTAAATGTAACCAGAAGAAGTGGCTGTAATTTGCTTGGGAGTTTGTAAATAAACCCAACAATTTCTAGGAAAGGGTCATGTTCTCTTAGGAATCCAAATTTAATATTTTTGGGTCCGATGGAAGGTGAAAAGTGTGGAGAAAATCAACCTCAGCTTTCAAAACTATAATTATTTAAAGAAAAAGAGACTCACTAGAGACTCACTTTATTTTTTCTTATATAGAAGTCTCCAGTGAGTCTCTTTTTCCTTAAATACTTTTATATCGTTAAAATCTCGTTTTTTATACATTTTCAAGATTTTTTGAACAAATTTCTTCAGTATTTAAGTAATAAGTTGTGAGGACAAAAATACAAAGCATGTCCTTATATTATTGTTCATTTTTGTTTTGAAATGATATCTAAAAAATTACAGGAATAAGAAAGATTTTCTTATCATATGTTTTCGCCCGTAAAGCTTAATTAAAACGGCTGCAACACTAAAAGTGCAATAAATAAAAGGTGGAAATAAATTGTTAAAGAATTAATTATTTTGAATTTCAATAGAAACACGTGTTTTATTAAATTATCTATTATATTATTATCTACAACAATGAGTTAGTTTTATCGGCTTTTCATCACTCTCCATTATCCTTTGAAATTCCCTGTATTAGATAGTATTTTTTCTAAAATCTTTAGCTATCCAATGGTATATTATACTTCTATATTACTATTCTTGTGCTCAAAAACACAAAATTTGCATAAAAAAATATCTTTGCACTTTTCTCCTTTAGTTATTTATCAAATTCGCTCAACTTGCATATTTACCCGTTATTTATCAATGCTAATAAGATGATGTTCCAATTTTATGATATCTACAAAATTAAAATATTGGCATTTAAGCCCTGTCAAACTGTTTCAATCAGAATGAAACCTACATCATATTAAAGTCCATACAATTTTACATCGATATATAGAGTTTAATCAAAACCGTTAGGGCCCTTTTTGAGAAAATCCTAAGAAGGTACAATATGCTTGGTATAAAGTGGCTCTTCTGGTTAGCTGATTTTGATGAAAAAGTTTCTGTAACATCTCGGGCGTATAGATGTCTTAAATATGAAATTTCAGTTTCATAAGAATTTTTTTTTTTGTCCGGGAGTTACCAAACACAGGCACCGACACACACACAGACCTTTTTGCGGGACTTGGTTATTTGGACTCAGGGGACCCTAAAACGTGTATTTCCGTTGAAAACTGGGATTCGAAAATTTTCACGATCGCAATACTTTCTCTTATTATTTATTTCATATATAGGTAAGAGAAAGTAAAATGAATTAGTCCCTTTGCTTTTAATAGTAAACAGAACATTTTTATTAAAACAAACATTTCCGAATACTTTAATAAAAACGAAAAAAAATGATAGACATTATAAATTTCCTTTATAATAATAATTAAGGTTTACAAAGGACACAGTTTATCGAAGGCTATTATTATTTGCAAGGGAGTGATGTCATCCTATCACGTTTCAACCTCTCGAGTTGGTTGAATAATCACGTTTACACTTAGCGAAGCCTGAGTAATCCTCAGGAGCACATGGTTACGCTGGGATGGTGGGAACAGCCACTTTTCGTCATCCTTTCCGAGAAACAGTTCTTCTTTTTGTTTTAAAACTTTATGGATTCATCGTAAAAGCTATGGAATATTATATCTAATCTTTTATATCTATTATTCATAAAAATAACATTTACTTTTTGTTTTAGAAACTCGCACTCTAGGCTTGACAATGGTCTGGGTGAGGTAGGGAAAGTGAAAAAATGTCGGATGATGCAAATGGACTAATTGCTTACATGTAGGCGAGATGGCTAATCAATATTCATGAGGCAGTAGACATTTTTCAAAAGTGAAAATATCGTTGTTACTTTCGATAGTGAAGTAGAATGTGAATTTAAAAGTAACATTATTAAATACTTCTAATAAACAATATACTGTACTATTCGCTTACATCAAAGTACTACTACGTATCAAAAAGGCAATCTCATATAAAAAATGTCTTAATAACTTTTTATATTTTTCATGTATTCGACTTTATAAAATTAAATTAATCAGAATGTCATCGTGTGGTGGATGTAGTCTCCTCTGCTTTGGAGCGCGGATTGTACTCCACTGGAGCCTTTCTCGACGTAGAACAGGCTTTTGACCGAGTCTGGCATCCGGGACTGCTTTACAAACTCCGAAAATTCCTCCCTCCAACATACTTCCTCATCATCCAGTCCTATCTCACTGACAGATCTTTCAAAATAAATCACAATAGTTCCTATTCATCCCTTTTTGTTCAGTCCGCTGGCGTCCCACAAGACAGTATCCTCGGACCCATTCTCTTCACCCTATACAGCTGACATCCCAACCAATCCTAACACTTTCCTCTCCACGTATGCTGATGACACTTGTGTGTTATCAGTCAATAACGATCCAACTATTGCCTCTAAAAACCTACAATCCCTCATAAGAGACCTCCAGATATGGTGTCAGAATTGGAGAATGAAAATAAATTCAGACAAATCCCACCAAATTACCTTTACCCTCCGTCGTAAACCAATGACATCCTGTCCTAATGTATCCTTTAATAATATTCCTCTTGTCCCGGCTGAACAGATCCGCTACCTAGGTCTCCTCCTTGACAAACGTCTCACATGGAATCCGCACACAAGACTGAAACGACAAGAAACTGCTCGCCGATTTCGATTACTTCAACACTTACTTGACAAACGCTCTAACCTCCCACTTAACTACAAAAGACTCCTCTACATGACTATCATCAGGCCTATATGGACTGACGGAGTTGAGCTTTGGGGCTCGACTAAACCATTGAATTCTTCCCGTATCCAATCCTTACAATCCACAATCCTTCGTAAAATCCTCAACGCTCCTTACTTTGTCACAAATAAAATCATCCATAAAGACCTTAATGTTCCATATGTTACTGATTTGGCCCGAATTAGATATCAATCCTTCTATGACAAACTCCATTCCCACCCCAACCCACTAGTTTCAACCCTTGCTTCCTCTTCGATTCCTTATAATCCTCCGAGGCGTCTGAAAAGAAGATTGCCTCGAGACCTTCTTGTTTAAAATAGTTACTGGAGTGCTTCCATTGGGTTGCTCCTCTACAAGTCTGTCTCATGTGATTTTTCTTTTAGCATATTTACTTGTTGTAATATAAATTACAGTTGTAAATTTCAATAAATAAATAATTAAAAAAAAAAAAAAATTAATCAGCGCTGCTTTCTATTTATTACAGTAATATATTTTACATAATGAGAATACCAAATTACAAATTTATCGGTAAAATTAGTATAAGTACTTCATTGTATATTTAAATGGTCTTTAATATCGCGAATATTTTATCCTCATGTCAGAATATTAGATAAAACCAATAATTTGAGCAATATTTTTACCAATTAAAATACCCAATACCTGGAAAATACCAGAAGAGGTAAATAAAATACTAGAAATCCTGAGATAATACACGAGTCGTCAAAACTGTTTCTAAGACCCGTCAGCCTACTGGTGGCTACTCACGAAATAGGCGTTCGGAGTGATGATCTTACTCTATAAAACATATCATCGAGCATCGCTGGATGAAATTTAAGGGTCTCCAAGGTCTGTCTGGAAAAATAAAAACCGGAACAATGTGTATTGTATTGATTCTCTCATTGATTTTGGGGCACGTATTTTTCTTCTCTACCTCAAATTCACCGATGATTGAATTTCATAGACTGTAATATATTGGGTTGTCCGGAATGTTCGTAGAGAAATTTGGACAAAAATTAAAATTGATGAACAGCTTAAAATTTATTTTTTTAATCTTCAAAATAGTTACCACCGTTAGCGATCACCCCTTCCCAATGGCTTGGATGGTCCATTGTCCTTTTTTTCCAAAAAATCACTGTCCTTACTCCTGAAGAACAATAGAAGGTATGTTTTGACGTCATCTTCGGAATAGTAGGATTTCCCTTGTAGACAATTTTCGAAAAGATGGAAATCCGAAGGAGCAATGTCAGGAGAGTACAGCGGGTGAGGTAAAACCTCCCATCTGAAGCTTGATAACTTTTGTCGAGTCCTTAAAGACACATGGGGTTTTGCTAGCGTTGTCTTGGTGGAATAGCACTCCTCATCAAATGCCAACTCTGGTCGTTTCTCCGGTTGAACTCCGGCCAGCCCGGGGTTGGTCTTCCAAATTGAAATCTTCTGAACTAAACCTCGAAAACCACTTATGAACCGTACTATGAGTAATCGAATCGTTGCCATATACGGCACGAATCTTTCTTGCAGTTTGGGCTGCGTTTTCTTCCGTTTTTTTTTTTAAATAACAGCATTATATGGCGAAAATGAACTGAATCGTCACTCATGTTGGTTTGCAATAAACTACACTACTGAGCCATAATGGGGAGCCCGTGACTGAGTGGCTAGTGCGCTAGCCTCTCATGCTACAGGTTCTGAGTTCGAATCCCAGTCCCGACAGAGCTTTTATAAGGATGTTAAAAATTGTGGATTCACTCACAACCTCTCCCCCGGGTATGTGAGACCCGTCAGCCAAAGGGTAGCCACTCACAAAATTAGTCGTGGGGAGTGATGACCCTATACTAAAAACTGCAACATGAAACGTGAGTGTAAACTCGCAGGAGCTTACACCGCGAGACCAGGGCCTACACGGCCTGTCGCGCCACTGGATGATGACTGAGCCTTAATAAAGACGAACGAGGATTAAAGGCATATAAATAAACATTAGTTTATATAACGTTCCTATATAAGTGTAATTTAGTTTTCATTGTAATGGCTAATTTTTCTATCCATTATAATGTAAGAATCAATGGATGGTTGGTATAATAGCGGCCTCTGGATACAAAACCTTCGCCGAGACGAACTTTCCACTTGCGACAGCCATTGACACGCTAGCCACAGCGAAAGGATTTCCCAAGGGATCGCTGGTCCAAACAGCGCCATAGGGGAGTAAATAACACTATTTCAAGAGTTGAAAAAAGAAAAGGGATATTTCAATAGGTATCGCAACTTTGCAAAAAGCCTGTATTTTCCAGCGAGATTTTACCAATATTTAAGTATATTTTTACTTTCACTTACCTATATATGAAATATATGGTAAGAGAAAATATTGTGGTCGTGAAAATTTTCGAATTTCAGTTACTCCGAAACTTATATACTCCGAAACACCTCTAACGATTTTGATTAAACTCGCTATATCGATGTAAAATTTAATTGGCTTTAATATGATGTAGGTTTCATTCTGATCGAAATAATCTGATAGGGCTTAAATGGCGATAGTTTAATTTGTCTTCCTCTAATGTACCTTTAATTTTATATATTTAAAGAAAAAATAGGTTCATCAACTTGTCAGCATTGATAAATAACAGCTAAATATGAAATCTGAGTGAATTTGATAAACAACTAAAGGTGAAAACAGGAAAAATATTTTTAATGTAATTTTGTGAACATTAAGAACAGTAATATACATGAATAATATACCGCTGGAAAGCTAAAGATTTTAGAAAAATATTATCTTATACACAAGCTTGTAAAAGTAAATAAATAGTAATGTATAACGTATAACTGAAAAAATAACCAACATGAAAATATTTTAAAAAAAATTTTTTTAAATGGAACAAAGCACAACGGCTTATCGGTCCAACTTGAGCCTTGGACTATCTGTTATGCGGTATGGTATACCTTAAGCGCCTTTCAAAGACCTCATACTAGAAGTGTTAAGCCCCAAAGTTTTTTAGTTTCTAAAATTTTTTCCTGTAATTATGCTTTTATCTATAATATTCTGCTCTTCATTTAATTCATATTAAGCTTTGAATGATTCAGATTTACGTATTAAAAATGTAAAAGTAGCTTAATATATTATATACTTAATATATTTTGATCGGGTTAAAACAAACTAATTCTGAGCTTTCAGTTCAGTGCACTTAAAAAATATTATGAGGTAAATTATTACTTATATAGTAAGGATAAAAATTGTTATTATATTTTTATTTCACGCCTGAGGGTTCCCTAAATCCAAATGGCATGTCTCGAAAAAGGTCTATATGTGGAAAAAGTTTAGCTCGAAAACGAAAATGAAATACAGTTAAAATAGGTATTTGGCTGAGATGTTGCCTTGGATGAGGTCTTTTTACCTACGTCGGCTGCAGGATGTACCACTTTTTTTTTCTACAATTTTCTTAAAAAACGGCTCAGACAGATTTGGTGAATCGATGATTCCCATTGAAAAAGTCTAAGTAGGCTTATATCCCGAAATATTAAATTTTATCGCCTAGTACCTTTAATTTTAGTGATTTAAAATAGTAACCCATTTCTCCTTGTTAGCTTTGTACTATCAAGTCAAGTCATTATCGCAATACTTTCCCTTACTATATGTTTTATATATAGGTAAGTGAAAGTAAAAATAAACAAGGTTTTCTCCATTTGTGTTGACATATTTCTGTTTTGTTCAGCGCATTGACTAACTACGCCACAGTGCGTCGTATCTATTGCATTAGTGTAAATTACTCCGTGTTCTTCCCAAGCATTCTCTTGATGTTTGTTCTACGACTATTTACAGATTAGCTTCGGCAATGACGGTTCGAGCTGAACGACTCAAAGAATATTACCATAATATTGAGCGGATTATCGAAGTGAGATTAGCCACCGATTCCGGAGCGTTTCCAGTCGGATGGCTGCCCGCTCAGCCGCTGTAATTCGTGATTTCTCTCAGTTTTAAGGAAGGAAATGAGCCTAGGTTTTTCCAACTGGATCCAGTTGCGTAACCTTCACCGAATTTCACTTTCCAGTTCATTGTAACCAAAAGCTAGGCGGAAGTGCGGGTACTGGGTCAGAGGGGAGGTAGAGAGGTGGAGAAGCCCCAGCCCTGTCAGGCCGTGGTCCGAATATCGAGTGGGGGTCAGGAGTCGGCGCACGTCTTACCGTCCTCGCTGCAAAGCCATTCCTACCGCTATCGGCTTCTTCTCAGATTTCTTTGGTCCTCACCTCAGGATTCTAAGCAGTTGCACTTTTTTTTTCTTCTCTCTCTCTTTTCAGGAATGCCTGGGAGTGGGAATTCCAGGAATACAAGAACTGACCTTTCGTTCCCGACATTCAAAACCATAAACTAAGATACGAGATTCCTCTAATGAAATGCGCTTATGGGAATGAAAAGGGGAATGGTATTACCTCATCGACTTAAGGGAAATAAACTCGAACCTGTTTTGTATATAAATAGACTTGGGTCGGGACTGAGTTAAAAATTCAGGTGCGAGCAACACAAGACTATTACTTACCTTACAAGTTTTTCGTTTATTGTTTCGACAATGAACCTTTTTAATCTACCAAAAAAAATTATTCCCTCTCAAAATTCGAGGGCTCACGTTTTATGATACTTAGAACCCAAAACGCAAATAAAAAAAAAAAAAAAAAAAAAAAAAACGTTTGTCCGCCATCCCCCGTACGTCTTGAATCATGAAATTTTATGTGGATTATTTGAATGAAAATCGATAAGAAAGAAAAATAAATATGAAAGAAGTCTAGTATAAATGCTTTTGGTTTATTATTTTCAATAATGAACCTTTGTAAACGAAAAAAAAAAAAACCTTAAAATTTGAGAAAAAAAAAAAAATGCAACAGTGGTAGTCCTAAATTTTACCTATTCAGGTTTAATTAGGTTAGGGAACTTTAACGAGTACCTGACATTGCACAGGCTCGGAACCAAATTTTACGTCCCCTTCGAAGGACGACATAACTGAGAATTTATTACGCCTATTAAAATATCTTCGTGCCATAGAAGGTAGTTATGCCACTATGCTCTAGGTGACTCCTGATTATATTGAAGAATAATTTGTGTTGATATTCAGACAAATGAATAATCCAGGAAATATAAAAGATTTATTATATAGTAGGATAAATAAAGGAAAACCTAAAAACTCGCATTATTTTTCGGAAAACCTAATATTACACATCTGTATTATTATTCTTCTTTCGAAATAAAATATATGTTCTCTTTTTCTCCAGCATTTTATCATCAAATCCGTTCATTTTACTTATTTACCTATTCTGTTTCAATGCTAAGAAGAGGTTGGTGAAAATTCGTGAGAGTGATGTCTTGTGAATGTTCAAGAAAGTAGGAGGAGAGAAGGAAAGCATAATAATTAAAAATTAATTTGGATAATAATATCAAATATTACTTTTGAAAACATCCTACACATTATTAAATATTATTTTTTTAAAAAACTAAATGATAAAGTTGTATCACTACAAACAAGATTAATATAGACATCATGAAAAAAAAATCATTTTTAATGCAGAAACTTCATTATGATAAATTAAACATTATTTATAATAAAAATATAGGATAAAGTTTTATAAAAAATATGATAATTGAATATTTATTAAAATATGTTGAAAGTATGTGAGAATGAATGATAATTCACTATGATCAATATCACTTCAAACCTACACATTTTTTTATAGTAAACTTTTACCTACTCTCGTCAAAAGTCAAGTCAAAAGTTTGGAATTTTCCAGAGCTTTAAAATTGTATTATCAGTTGGCAAGACCCTTAATACTAATATTTCTCGCCATACCGTGTTCACAAATAAATAGCAGATGAGTGAATCATTCCTGTTGGCACAAGTGTGCCTAATAACCGGCAGTAGGATCATCTTTATTCGATGGTCATTTATTATGTTCAAGGTGTGTGTAGAGCAAAATCTTTTTGCTTTTATTTAACGATAGACATAGCAGAGACAGATAAGGCATTATATTTCCAAACTCGTTATTGAATATACATTTCGATCTACCTGTAGAATTAATTTAGTAATTTGTAAATGTAAACCCCTATTCAATAAAAAAAACTAAATAACCCCCAAGGATGTGTTTGTAGGATTTGTTTCATCATTCCTTCTAGTCTTTAAATATTACAAGAATTTCGCATTTTGGGTGATACATAATTTTTTTTCAGAAACAACACTCGAATCAAAAGTTTTTACAATTTATAATTTGAAGAGTTTCCTAAATGATATAAAATACACTATTAGCAGGTTTTAGCAACTCCGAGCCGTAATTAGATTGTTTGATTATTTTTCTCGTATACTTTGACTTTGAACGCAAAATGTAGGGAAGTTTTAGATTTTAGCAAATAAATTTGATGTTTGACCACTGTGCGCTCGCCAATCGTGTAAAAATTAATTATTTTTTTAATTTAATTTATTTCTTAAATTAAAATTATTTTTTCATATTTTTTCCGTAATCTAGAACCCCGAAGGTTAAATATTAACAAGTTTCAGACTTATGTCTGACTAAATCGGTCATATTTTTACTGTGCGCCGTGTAGCGCGGCCTATAACACTGAATCTCAGACCCTTCCTTCATGGGTTGGTGAGTCGTTTTTTTTTTTTCTATTTGCTCTGGATGGACCTTCTTTTTTTCAAATTAATTTAGAAGACATTTAAAATCATGCTGATGCAAATCAACTGATTTTTTACGTTGAAGTGTTATTGTAATATTGAAAGTATGCCAAACTAAGAGTCTCACGTCCGATTTGAGATACCGCGCTGACCGATGAAGCGGTCAGATTGGACATTCCCAGTCAGCGACCAACTTTCCCACGCTCGGAATGGGAGTACTACCTTCCGCTTACGGCCTGTCCCATTGGTTCTCACACCTTTCTTCCCTCAGCTCTGTAATAACTCGGTTGCGTTAGCTACTTTAACGCTAATCTTTCACCTAATATAATTGCAAAATAAAAACTGGATATATTTTTTAAATAAAAGCATATTTTAATAAATATGGAAGCGTTGGGTTCACCTGTGGTGTAGTGGCAAGCATAACACCCTTATATACCCAAGGTCGAGGGTGCGAGCCCCTAGATGGATCTACGATTTTTAATGGGAGTGAAAAATTGCTGTAACATCGTCCTTTTTAGGGTACGTAAAATAGTAGTCTCCCAGCTTGTGCGAAGTCAGTAGTTGTTAACGAACTAGCGTCTAAAAGCTGTGAATTTCGTCGCTCTCTAGCGCCTTTTTTGATATCTAGATTTTTCCATACTTGCACCCTTTTTAAATTAAGCCCTTTAAAATTACACTTACGGATCACCTGTAACAGGGGGACTAGCATGACAGCCTCCTATGCCAAAGGTCACGGGTTCACCCACAGTTGGCCCTATGATTTTTAATAGGAGTAAAACGTAGGGAACGTAAAAAGGTGCTTCCGAGCCTGTGCGATGTCAGGCGTCCCATATTCTAACAAACATGAATAGGCAAAATTTAGGAGCCACTAGCGTCCGATTAGCCACAGTAGCAAAAAACGATGTCAAATAAACAAACTAAATTTTTTTTTTTTTTAATTTTGTTTTGTTTATTTAATAATTGTTCCACTAAATCTGGGTTCTCTGTTCTCGCGGTCTTTTTTCTATTAGCAGATCGCCATGTTGGAACCCAAATACGGATAAGGTTCCCTTTTAAAGCTGTTAATATTAAGTCGTTTTTAATGTCGAAAAATTAAATGTGTAGTAAAACAATTTTTTTTCTCACATTCAAAAGCACTTCATAGACATTATCATAGGTTTTTCTTTTTGTTTATCCTTGTGTCTGCTTCAGTTGACAGTATTTCTGGTCCCTTACGGACATTCTGTTCTTCATTGAACACTATTACCTTTAGGGAAAGTTAAAATAATGGTAACTACATTGCCATTAAAAAGCACGTAATATCACAGCTTTAAAAGAGTAGCGTTATCCGTGTTTAGTGCAAAAGGTCGCTAGTGTAATTTTAAAGTATGGAACACATAATTACCGCTTGCGAGAGCGACAAAATTCACAACTTTTAGTTCTTCAACGAGTACCTGGCTTCGCACAACCTTGACGTTAGAACAATTTTTCGCTCTCTTTAAAAAATCATGTAGACATCTGCCGTGTTCGAACCTACCATATCGACCATAGATAGGGCATAGATGGTTGTTATGCTTAACTCTACACTATAGGTGACCCTCACTTTATTTTTAAAATAGGGGTTACCTATAGCATGGTGGTAACAGCCTCCTGTGCCAAAGGTCCCCGGTTCAAACTTACAGGTGGTCCTAGGATTTTTTAATGGAAGTAAAAAATACTTAGTTATGCCGTCCTTCGGAGGGGACGTAAAATGGTGGTCACGACCACCCTGTGCTATGTCAGGTCCTCATTAAAGATCCCTATCCTAATTAAACCTGGATAGGCAAAATTTAGAACTCCCACCGTAGCATCGTTCGATTAGCCACAGCTGCATAAAGGGATGTTAAATAAATAAACAATGTTTTCGGCTAATATCCCACGAAAGGAAGCCACTCGCAAGCCAAGCCGAAGTATCTCATCCATATGTTTGATTTGTTCAGTTGTTTAGTAAAGGAGTTAACTCACCTTTAAGGTACCTTTTTTATAGTACGACAAGAAAGCTCTAAATCGTTCCAACACTCTAGATCGTTCCTCCTTTCTGCTCCTACTTTTTATCATAACTAACTTAGCCAAGACCGACACAAAGAAGGAGAACAAGAAGAAATTTCTTTTCGATTTGGTTTCTGATTGACTGGAGCTGGATGGAAGACAGTTTCACCAGTTATACAATGCCTCGGACATGGGCTGAGGGGAAACTATAGCCTATTAGAGCCGGTGTAACCTCCGTCCTACCGTGACTGCAGCATAACCTCCTCAAGGTTTTTATTCTTGCCGAACCGCGCTTTTGGATTATGGACGAATTTCATCCCGTTAGCTTCTTATCCCATTTAAAATATTACAATTCTTTTTTATCATCACCTATGCCGATGGAATTCAATAAATAACCTAACTAATTGATAATTTAGTCCCTATTGTATTTCCTTGTAGCATAACCTTACACTTTAAAGCACCATTGATATACGTACACGTAGATACACTCTTTTTTGTTTGTTTATTTATTTATCGTCCCTTTATGCTGCTCTGACTAATCGGACGATGCTGCAGTGGGAGTCCTAAATGTTTCCTATCCAGGTTTAATTAGAATAGGGATCTTTAACGAGTACCTGACATCGCACAGTCTCGGGACCATCTTTTAACGTCCCCTCCGAAGGACGGCATAACTAAGTATTTTTTACTCCAATTAAGAAATCCTAGAGCTACCTGCGGGTTTGAACCGGGACCTTGGTAGGTAGGGATGGTGTTTTAGGGCGATAAATGACGAGATTATTACGCCCGTAAAATTCATGATGGTCATAGAAGCTTGTATAATTTCTTTACAGTGCAGAATTTTTAATTACTTCATACTTACTTCTAATAAATTTATTAATGATGGTCCATTCTATTTTATTCGTTTTTTTAAATTTATTTATTATTATTTATTTATTTATTTTATTATTTTTTTTAATTTTTTTTTTTTTTTTTTATTATTATTTATTTTATTTTATTTTTTTTTATTTTTTTTTTTTATTTTTTATTTGTTTATTTTTTTTTTTTTTTTTTAAATCTTATTGTATAGTTCGATTTCTTTTAGAATTTCTATAACTAAATCGAGAACCTCCTTATTATCCCCTAATAATGATGAGAGTTGCCTAGGTAGGCCTCGAGAAGAAAACGCAGCTGCGTACAGCGGGCAGTCTTCTAAGATGTGCTGCATTGTCAGTGGAGTAGAGCACCGTTCGCATGTTGTTACCTCCGCTTTATCCATAAGGTATCCGTGGGTGAGTCGAGAGTGGCCTATTCGCAATCTGGTGACGACTACTTCTTCTCTTCTACAGCCTCTCACGCAGCTTCTCCAGGGTTTTGTCGTATTCTTAATTCTCCGCAGCTTATTTTGAGGGAACACTGACAGCCAAGAGGTTTCCCACTCGCAGGAGATCTTATCTCTTAACCATTTCTTAATATCGTGCTGTTCAAATAGTTTAATTGGGGGAATATTCAGTTGTGCGGCCTCTTTCGCCGCTTTGTCTGCTGCTTCATTTCCTGGTATACCAATATGGGCTGGCGTCCAAATGAAGGTGACAGTCTTTTCCAATTCTTTTAGTATGAGGAGATAATTTTTAATAGTATTCATAGTACTGTTTGTTGAATATTGGTTTCCCAGGGATTTAAGTGATGATAGGGAATCTGTACAGATATAGATAACACGACTGTTCGAATTAATGGCTGTATATAAAGCTGAACTAATAGCTTGTAGCTCCGCGGTGAATACAGAAGCAAAGGGTGGGAGCTTATATTTTTTGATCTTCTGGGCAGAAACGACAGAGCAGCCCACTTTTTCTCCTGTCTTAGAGCCGTCAGTATAAATGATATGACAGTCTGAAGATGTTTCGTTGATCATGGCGAAGAATTCTTTGATCAGCATGTGTCGGGGTAATTTTTCTTTAAGACTTAGAAGTTTTAGGTTTATTGCAGGTGGAGAATAGGTCCAGGGTGGGTTTTCAAACGAGGTGCGGGTAAAATCGACCTCTCGTTTTATTAGCATAATAGTTGCTCTTTGCCTGATTCCTAGAGGTGCTGAAGAACGGGGTTGAGCATCGTAGATTTGGCAGTGTTTCGGTTGGAAGATAAGATGATGAGCTGGGTTGTCGAGTTGTGGTAAGAGTTTCGAAAGATACGATGAGATGATTTGTTGCCGTCTGAAGATCAAGGGAGGAACACTGGACTCAGCTGATAAGCTCGTTATTGGAGACGTTCGAAAGGCACCAGTCGCCAGGCGGATTCCAGAATGTAGGATGGAGTCAAGAAGTGGTAGATATGTAGATTTGGCTGAAGAGTAAGACTCACAGCCATAATCAAGCTTTGATTGGATTAAGTTCGCATAAACCATCAGCATACTTTTCCTATCGGCTCCCCAGGAAGTTCCAGCTAGAACCTTTAGAATATCAAGTCTTTTCCTACATACTTCCCTAAGGTACTTTATGTGGCTGATCCAGTTCAACTTTTCGTCTATCAGTAATCCGAGAAACTTAACATCAGTAGAGAACGTAAGGATATTTGTTCCTAAAGTGAGGTCAGGAGCTACTGTAGGGTAACGTTTTCTCGAAAAGCGAATGCATTTGGTTTTGTGTGGGGAAAATTTAAATTATTCTTCCTTGCCCAAACTTCGAGTTTATTGAGTGTATTCTGGAGGATTCTTTTCATCCACTCTATATTTGTGTATCTTAAGAAGATTGCCACATCGTCTACAAATACAAAGGCTCTTACAGATCGGGGAAATATTTCTGTAATACTATTAATGGCTATAGCGAAGAGAACACAGCTGATAACACTTCCTTGAGGAAGTCCACATTGCATTACCTTAGGATTAGAAAGGGTATTGCCTATTCTTATTCTTATTGTTCTATTTGAAAGAAAATTATTAATGAAAATAGGTAGGTTCCCACCAAATCCCCAGTCGTATAATTGTTTGAGGATTGTGTACTTGTTTACTGAGTCGTACGCTTTCTCTATATCAAAAAATATCCCTATTGCTTCTTGTTTAGTAATGAATGTGTTAAGAATTTCAGCCTCAAGAGTAGCAAGGTGATCAATGGTGGATCTTCCTTTCCTAAAACCACATTGCACTGGGGACAGTAAACTATGCTTTTCTAGAAACCATAGTAGGCGTTTGTTTACCATTTTTTCCATTAGTTTGCACATGCAGCTGCTTAGAGAAATCGGCCTGTAATTGTTGATTTGAGTTTTGTCTTTTCCAGGTTTGGGTATAGGTATAATTATTGATTCTTGCCATGATGCAGGAAACTTGTGTGCTGTCCAGATTTCGTTATAGAGATGTAGGAGGGCACGCTTGCAAGTTAGTGGAAGATTTTTTAACATTAGATTATGAATGTCATCAGGTCCAGGAGTGGTTGGCTTCAGTTCGGCGATGACTTGATCAAGTTCGGTAATGGAGAAAGGAAGGTTATAAATATCATTGGTGTTCAATGGAAAAGTGAAATCTGAGGTCGGAGTCGAATCTTCGTGGTTAGTTGGAGCGTCTGAAAAGTATTCTGCAAATGATTCGGCTATTGGTTCTGGGTTTGAGATGATTTGATCATTTATTTTAAGGTAAATTGTAGAACAATCGTGGATTCCTCTAATGGAGTTTATTTTGTTCCATACATTTTTGATGGGAGTGTATGCATTAATCTGTTCTAAATAGGTGAGCCAAGACGTTTTCCTTTTGTGTTTAACGACGTTCCTGGCTTTGGCTTTAAATTTTTTGTATTGTATAAAGTTGGTGGTAGTGGGATATTTTACAAACTTTCGAAGTGCTCTATTTCTGTCCCTAATAACTTGACGGCATTCGTCATCAAACCAAGGGCAATGGTTCACTTTTGTAGATCCTCGAGATTTCGGAATGCTTTCATATGCGGCGTCTATTATGTGTTTCGTGAGTCCTGTCGTAATTGTATCAATATTGTCTGCGTAATTTTGGAATAGGAAGGAAAGTTTTTGTTGAAAAAGGTTCCAGTCAGCTTTTGAAGTGATCCACCTAGGATATTTCTGGACTGGAGGGAGTTGACTTGCGAGAGAAATGACCAGAGGGAAATGGTCACTGCCGTGTTGGTCTGGTGCAGTATTCCATATGACTCTATTTAGCATACTAGGTGAACAGAAGGTAATATCTATGGATGATGGCGTTGTGTACTGTGGGCTTATATACGTAGTATTCCCATTATTCAATATGATACTATCTGTGGCATCTATTACACGTTTTATAGAATTTCCCCTACTATTATTTGAAGGTGAGCCCCATGATTCATGTGCACCATTCAGATCCCCAGTAACAAGGTAAGGGGTAGGAAGATCACCAATCAGTTGAATCAGAGCAGCTTCGTTGATTGCTACGCTTGGAGAAAGGTAAATATTGCATATGGTGAATGAAAAGGTGTGGTGAACTCTAACCGCTAGTGCATGTAATGAGGTATTTATAGCTAATTCTTCAGAAGGATATTGTTTTTGGATTGCAGTGATTATTCCCCAGCTTCCCGGACCTTCAGATACTCTATCTTTTCTGAATACGTTGTACTGTTTTAGAGAAAAACTGTTAATAGGTTTTAGCCTGGTTTCTTGGAGACATATAGCCCAAGGGTTGTATTCTTTCATTATTAATTTTAATTCTTCAAACTGAGTCCTTACTCCATTGCAGTTCCAACTGATTAGATTCATGTTTTTTTATGTATAGAGGTATAGAAAAAATAATACGTGAGATTGAATACAATTATGAGATATTGGTTTGCATAAGAAATTATACAAGCGATGCACAGGAAAAATATTATAATATAGAATAGAAATAGAAATTTTATTTTGTCTTTGGGGCTTCTCCATACAAAGAAAAAGATTATAATAATCGGATGAAAAAAAAAACAACAGATGCAGAAGAATTAAAAACTGTAAACATCTGTTTAAGGTAATATGAATTTTCAATTTCAGGAGTGCTTGTATAACTGTGATTATTATTTTGATTATTTGTAGAATTGTTGTGATAATAGGGTTTTCTGGAAGATGAGGAGAATTATGAGGCAGGGCTATTACCACCGTCACACGACCACATGCCCTAATGTCGGTTTTAAAACCGCTTCGGTAAATGTGATAGTCTTCGCGATTAAAATTTTTGTTGAGATTGGTTTCTTTATGACACAACGTTATAATTCGGTATGTCATGGTGATAAAGACAAGTTCTTCATATTTTCTAATGGTACCATAACAGTTACAATGCATAATTATAATTTTAAAGTCCATTGGATAAGTAGAAATTAGATAAATATAACGATATAAAACAGATGAGAAAGTTAAATAAGTGAATTATATTATTAAAATTAATTGTTAAATATACGAATTGGTACGAATGGCTGTTTAAGTAGTTTGTACTCTATCTCTGCTGCGAGTTTTGCTTCTAGCTCGTCTGTCTTTCACTAACGTCCACTCGCCCTGACGATCATGGTCATCCGGGCACTCGGTGGAATAGGTGACATCAGTAGATGTCGGTTTTCCCGAAGACGTAGACTTCGGTTGTGTGGAAGGGTCCCGGGAGTTAGGTATGGCTTCCGTGGGGTTGGTCAGTCCCCGGTCTCGAGACCGTGAAGTTCGACGAAGAAGTAGATTAGGAATAGAAGGTATGGTAGGAGGAAGAGGAGGGAGGGTGGGTATGGTGGTGGGAGCGGTGGAGGGGAGGAGCGTGGTGGGGGAAATGACTGCATCATTCAATTCCCCACAGCCACTAGGTAAGGACCTGGTAATAGGCCTCTTAGTAATAAAAGAACTCTCGTTTAGTTCTTCAGTTTGTACACTGACACTAACAGTTAATTTATGTTTCACAATATTAGAGAACGATGTTTGGCTTTGAACAGGGTGCAATAATTCGTATTTCTTTTTCGCGGCGGTATAAGGTATTTTTTCACTATCTTGTAATTTTCTAATTTCTTTTTCTTTAATAAAAGTAGGGCAGAGTTTTGAAAAGGAGTCATGTTGGCCTGAACAATTCACGCACTTTACGGTACTAATACATTCTACATCTTCATGTTTATTGTTTCCACAAAGTTTACACAGTGGTTGCTTGGTACATACTGTTTTTGTATGGCCAAATTTTAGACATATGTAACATTGTATTGGATTGGAAAAGAACTGCCTGACAATAGCGTTATAAAAGCCTATTTTGATTTCATTGGGTATAGTAGGGCTATTAAAAGTAAGTAAATAATTGTGGCCTTCATGTTTTATATTATTTTTAAAATATGTCATTCTTTTAACATCTTCAACTTTTTGGGTTTTCAATTCGTCTTTAATTTCATCAATAGTGCAATGAGCTAGGTCAGGGCACCATATAACCCCTTTACTTAAGTTTAGTCTGCCATGCGGTTCCACCTTAATAGGAAAATTGTTTAAAAAGCTAGTACACTTCAATAATTTTCCCGATTGAGCATCTGACAAGACCTCTATCAAAAGTGTGCCATCTCTCAGTTTTTTAACTAATTTAACTTCCCCGATTAAATTATTTAGGCTCTTATAGATAAAAAACGGCGATACTTTTTTAAAATCCAAAGCATTACCGTCTTCATCCATGTCAGTCCTTCTTATTATCAAAAACCTAATCGAATTTTGAATTGTGTTAACAGAATCTCCTGTTATAGGACCTTTAAATCGTCCCTTTTTCCGTTTAACGGGAGGTGATTCAGCCATGTTGTAGGCTGTATCTAATTTTTAAAAAAAATGATAAATTAAGATAAATATATATACAAAATGAAAATAAATGGACACCTTTTAATGAAATTATATATAAAAATATGAAAGTTTAAGAGAAAGTTCAACTTATCAGACGTTGAGCGCTTAATCCTCAGGAGCTGCTAAGACGCATCCACACTGTACCGAACGTAAACACCAACTCTCCCGGGACCTTGGGCATAGGAGTCTGTTATGCTGACCACCATGGTGCAGGCAACCCTCCCCCCTCTTACTACATTTTTAAATCACCATTGATATAGATACATTCTGCGCACATCAAATCAACTTTGTATCCTGTTTCATTCGAATATTCTGTCGAATCCATTTTAATAATAAAATTACTTTGGTCTCTGACCATGTCTCTTAACCATAACAATGCTGTACTGTAACTAGCCACTTTACTATAACATATAGAAATTTAAATTTGTTAACAATAACATCTAAATATGTGTAAGAAAGATAAGGAATATAAAGAAACAGAAATTATCAAAAATATACGAATTAATCTACAACGTAGCTTTTGGAAAAAAAATAAATAATTATTTCATACATTGAAAATAGGATAACTCATCTGCAATTTAACATTTGGTTTGCGTCTATTCGAGATGCCAGATGTTGTTGTAAATGATGGGAATTAAATAAGAGAAGAGAAGAAGCATGGCTAATTTGAGTAGGTAGGAAATTCCAGAGGGCTACAGAGCGGTCATATGGTAAAAGTAATGACTAAAAGTTTCAGTTCTGTGGATAGAAATATAAAGATCAGAATGGCGTGATCTGGTTTCAAGTGAGTGAACTGAGGTTTAAATTGTAGGAATCTGTGGATGTATGGAGGGTGTTGAGAGTTAATGACTTGGTAGAGGTATGTTCCGAGGAAGTATTGTCTACGTATGGAAGGTACCGAGGCACCGAAGATGAATCTTATGTTCATAACCTTTTGAGCCTGTCCTCAAAAGTACATTCGAGAGGCCACCAAGTACCACACAGCAATAATCGAAGTGAAGACAAATCAGGGAGGAAACGAGCAGCTAACGGGTGGGAAGTGGGGGAAGATGGGATTTTTTTTTTTTTTTTTTTTTTTTTTTTTTTTTTTTTTTTTTTTTTTTTTTTTGTTAAACTTCCTTTTCTACTTCAATCAGGGTAATTAGGATGGGCTATTCTATAGATTACCAACCTGTTATGAACAGATTGGAAAAGTCGAGAACATAAATTAATAAGTAAATCATAAGCTTTGAACCTTCCAGACCTGGCTCGAACTGACACCGAGGTTGCTAAGGCGAAAGTGCTTGAATTATGTTGGGTACACGAATACTGCTGCAATTTCATATTTTATTTATACTCCTTTATTACAATTTTTGTTTCCACATCCCAATGTCGTATCTTGATTGTCTGAACACACCCTAATGTTTTTTTGTTTTTTTTTAATATATTATTTATTATTTTTGTACACATTATGGAATTATAGCAAATACTTTTTTTTTGCTTTCACTTACTATATATAGTAAGGGAAATATTGCGATCGTGAATATTTTCGGATTCCAGTTTTCAACGGAAATACACATTTTAGGGTCCCCTGAGTCCAAATAACCAAGTCCCGCAAAAAGGTTTGTGTGTGGTAACTCCCGGGTGGAAACGGTAAGTCCTATGAAACTGAAATTTCATATTTAAGACAAATATACGCCCGAGACGTTACAAAACCCTTTTCATCAACATGAGCTTACCAGAAGAGCCACTTTATACCATGCATTATGCATCTTTTTATGATTTTCTCAAAAACGGTTCCGACGATTTCGATTAAACTCGCTATATCGGTGTAAAATTTAATGGGCTTTAATAACATGTAGTTTTCATTCTGATTAAAATGGTCTGACAGGGCTTAAATGCCGATATTTTAAAGTTTTTTCCTCTAAAGTCCCTTTAATTTTGTAGATTCTATAAAAATAACTAAATTATCTTGTTAACATTAATAAATAACAGCTAAATATGTAAATTGTGCGAATATAAAAAACAACTAAAGGAGAAAACTGAAAAAACGTTAAACATGAGAGCAGTTATATATATGTATGATATACCGCTGGAAAGCTAATGATTTTAGAAAAAAAATATTATCTAATACACAGGAGCTTGTAATAGTTAATAAAGAATGATGAAAAGCCGATAAAACTAACTGATTATTTTAGATACATTTTTTTTATTTATTTATTTAAAGAAATTTACAACTGTATTAAATAAATACAACAAGTAAATAGGCTTTATATATGATTAGTACACATGATAGTTCTGAGAAGAGACTACCCATTGGTAGCACTCCAATGTCTTATGTTAGAAGGTCTCTTGACCATCTTCTTTTAAGGCGCCTCGGTGGGTTGTCGGGAATAGATATGGAGGAGAGGTCACGGATAAGCGGGTTTGAGTGGGCAGGGAGTTTGGAATGAAAAGAGGTATATCTGTAACGGGCCAAGTCTTCAACTAATGGGATATTTAGGTCTTTATGGATGATTTTATTAGTAACAAAGTAAGGAGCATTGAGGATTTTACGAAGGATTTTGGACTGCAAGGATTGGATGCGAGAGGAATTCGATGGTTTAGTAGATAAAAATATAAAAGATTTTTTAATAAAACACATGTTCCTATAGAAATTTAATTTAATTAACTCTTTAATAGTTTCACGTATTTTTATCTCTTACTGTATTTGAAAATTCTCTAGAAAAGATTCTAGAAAAAGATTCTAAAAGATAGAAAAGATTCTCTAGAAAAAGATTCTAAAAACGGAGGTAAGTGAAAGTCGTGTGTTGCCCTCACCAGATTTTTTTAATTATTTGACAACTACACATCTTTAACATTCTTGAGGTTAGTTTAAAAGATAGATTAACTGCCTAAAATGCTGATTATAAAACAAAAACAAACTTTCTGAATATAAGGATATATAAGTTTCTGATGTTAAGGAATACATATTAAACATTTTTTGTTTTTTTTTTTGTTTTGGAATTACTTATTTTATAATCAATAAGAAAACCTGCTCTATTTGATATTGATGTTATTATTGTTTGTACATAAATATTTGGAAATAATAAAACATTGGTTAATAATTTTTAGCGTTTTCATCGTAATAATTTTTACAGGGAGGGGGGGAGAAAAGAAAAAAAAAAAAAAAAAAAAAATATATATATATATATACATTTAAATCATATGTTGATGTATAGTCTTGATCATTCTTTCAATATCTTGGTTTTCTATAAAAGTATTTATTTCATCATTGCTTTCCAAAGAATTATAATATCATTTGAAACAAACCAGGCTCAAATAAAAAAATTCTTATTGGTTCCAACGAATATTCAGCTCTCCATCCAAAAAAAATATGAATAATCGTGCGTCACAAATTATAGGAACAGGTTACGCAGATAACCCTTGTTGAATTCCACGGTACGATTTCTCACACACAACCACAATTTTTCAAGAATGTTTCTTTGATTTAAATTTTTTTTATTTAAGTTTTCTGTTTTATTCTCAAAAATGTGCTGATGAAAAAACATTTATAGATTTTCAGATCATTAATGATACAGCATTTCTGTATTGTCGTATATTTTCAATCTAGAAAAATATACATTACATACTCCACTAAGCTTAAAAAACACAATTCTGTTTGTAATATTCCATGCCTTGTTTCTTTCAGTTATTATAGTATCTTCAATCCTGGTATTGTAATGGATACCGAATCTCACCTTGTTTTCTCAAACATTATTAGAATAGAAATAGGATTTAAAATTATTTTCTCCAGGACTAAGTGCTGGCATAAATATTAAGAAAATAGACCTCGTACTTTCTTCCTGTCGCATTTTACGAGTACTTAATTAGACAAGTCCTTTTGAGGTCAAGTGAACTGTTTCACGGTCGTGCGAACCGTATCAAGGTCATGGAATCAAGGCTGGCGATTTCGCTCGTCCTCACGGATATCGGCTAAGTCCCTACTTAACTTACTTTTTTAAAAGTCTGTAACTGATTTTAAATATAATATTTTTTATTATGAAATATATACATACATTAGTCATACAAAAAAAAAATATTAAAGCATATATTATATAATTAGATTCAAGTTAATAAAGAATTTCTTAAGGAAATAGGCTATATTTTACTTCGCTACTTTATTATAAAATATTCTCTATATTCATTTTTGTATATTTTAAATAATAACGCGATGGAGTAGAGTATAACCTGTTTTTACATTCACTTACCTATATATGAAATATATAGTAAGGGAAAGTATTTCGATCGTGAATATGTTCGAATTCCAGTTTTCAACGAAAATACACATTTTAGGGGAGTCCAAATAAACAAGTCCCGCACCAAAAAGGTCTGTGTTGACTTACCAGCACGAAAACGAAAAGGTGTACAGATGTTGAAAAGGTGTTGAGATGTTACAGCAACTTTTTTGTCAAAGTTCCAGAAGAGCCACTTTATACCATGCATTTTACACCTTTTCACGATTTACTCCGAAACGGCTCTGTAACGATTTTGATTAAACTCGATATATCGATGTAAAATGTAATTGTCTTAAATATGATATAGGCTTCATTCTGATTGAAATAGTCTGACAGGGATTAAATGGCGATACTTAAAATTGTCTTCCTCTAAAGTATCCTCAATTTTTTAGATTCGACAAAATGTATAAAAAATATCAACTTATTAGAGCTGATAAAAAAACGACTAAATATACAAGTTGAACGAATTTGTTAACCAAATAAAGGAGAAAAGAGATAAAAAAATGTTTAATGTCTTTTATTTTTTAAGCTAAGAACAGTAATATATATGTATAATATACCATTGGAAAGTTAAGGACTTTAGAAACAATATTATCTTATACGCAAAGTGTAAAATGTAATAGAGATTGATGAGAATCGGTTAAAACTAACTGAATGTTGTATGTAACAATTTTATATTGTCATATTATTTAATCTAAAAAATATGTTTCCAACGAAACTAAATATATTTCTTTAAACCTTTTTGAAATCTATTTATAAGTTTTTAAATTGATTTTAACAACCGAGGTAAGTAAAAGTCGTGTGTTGTCCCCACCAGATTTTCTTTCGTCAAATCATATGGTTTCGAATAAATTAGGCGCAGCAATGTACTTAAGAATTCTTGGAAAGCAATTGGTTATACAAAAAAATTAAATTATTCAGTGATAATAGTTGCCTCAAAATAATTACAATGTTCATAAATTATAAATATACATTTACTACTAGTTTATTTGTTTATTCATTTAACTTCACTTTATGATACTGTAGCAATCGGATGATTAGAAGGAGGTTTTATTAGAGGTAGATATGATATGAATACCTTATATCGCTTAGGCTCGAGACCACAATCCATCGTTCTCTTTCGAAGGACGACATAACGAAATCCTTGGACTATCTGCCGGGTTTGAATCCGTGAACTTGTCCATAGAAGGATATTGTGCTAGGCCAAAACATCACAAGCAACCCTATTCGTCTAGTTTAATTAACATTTTTAAAATTGTCTGTATTAATTATTGTTCGGAAAATACATAATTTTTACAGATCATTGAATTTGTTTGATTGAAATGAAATGAAAGGAAATTTTATTCTGGAACAGCTAGTCCCCTAAGAATAATATAAATGTACAATAAAATATTTAAATTCTGGCTGTATAAATTTTAACAACATGGTATCAAATTATATAGCATATGGTATATACATGTATGCACCACCCAGACATACATACATATACACACACACACACACACATTCCTTTATACACCTACATATTTATACAAACACTAATATATATATATATATATATATATATATATATATACATATTCAAGGTCATATTACTATCTCAAAGAAATACAAATAATAAAACAAAAAATAGAGGAAATTAAGATAAAAATAAAGAGGCCAAATAGTTAAGTTTATAAAGGCTGGGTAGATTGATATTAGAGGAGATAGATAAATAGGTGATGTTTGAAGGAAGTTAAGGATAGGCATGTACGAATCGGCATGGGTAAGGAATTCCAAAATGAAGATGCACGTATTGACAAAGGATCTCTTAAAGGAAGCAGTTCTGTGGGATGGAATAAGCAAGTTCGAGGGCTGGGATCTTGTGTTGATAGAGTGGACAGAGGATAGGGGGTGAACATATTGTAGATATAGATGGGTTTTTTGGTTCTGAAGGATTGGTAAAGGTAAGTTCCTAGGAAGTACTACCGTCGGAATTTTGAGTAAAGCCACTTCAACTCGGCATACCAGGTGGAGACATGAGAGCGCCTGGGAAATCCGAAGATGAATCTAATGAAACAGTTCATCAGTCTCTTCAGCCTCATCTCAAGCGTCTGGGACAGTCCGCCAAACACTAGGCAGCCATAATCGAAGTGGGGGAAGATGAGAGAGGATACTAGGAGCTGGCGGGTTTTAAGGGGTATAAATTTGCGTAATAGGAGGAACTGTTTAAGGATGGCTATGGATTTTCTAGAAATTTGGGAAATGTGATTATTCCAGGATAGGTTTTGGTCGAGGAATACACTTAGGTTTCTAACGGACATGTGGAAGATAATGGGTCTATGGTCGAGGTAGAGTAAAGGGTGACAGGTGAGGGAGTTGAGGAGATGTTTGGAACCAATAAGAATGGCTTTGGTTTTATCGATATTAGAGCTTTAGACCATTATTGATGGCCCATAAATTGATGCTGTCAATGTCTTCTTGTAAATTTTTTACCATCTCAGGCATTTCGATGGGATAGAAGGAAAGGTAAATTTGAAGATCATCAGCATATAGGTGGTATTTAGAGTGATGTATGGAATTGGGTAGGTCATTAACATAGATAGAGAAAATCATAGGTGAAAGTGATGATCCCTGAGGAACTCTATGTGTTAACAGGATCGGCGAGGAAGGAGGTTTATTAGGGATAACCACAGTTTGAGTTCGGACAGAGAGAAAGGAGAGGAACCAGTTTAGGACACTATCAGATACTGAGAGGTTTCGGAGTTTGGAAACAAGGATTTCATGATTCACCATATCAAAGGCTTTTGAGAAGTCAAAGAGAACTAGGATTGGTATTTTCTGTTTGTCTATGGAGGATTAAAGGTTTTGGGTAATTTTTAAGAGAGCTGATTGTGTGGAATATTGGGATCTAAAGCCAGACTGGAAGGGAACAAGTAGGGATTTTCGTTCAAGGAAGTTATAGAATTGGGAGTGGACTATTCTTTCAAGTGGTTTTGAGAGGTTCTATATTACGGAATATAATCAAGAATAATGACCTGTGATGGTCCTAGAAATTTTTTAATGTAGTTAAAATCCGTTAGTGGCCGTAATAAAGGTGTTCCCAAGCCTATGCGATGTCAGGCACTAGTTAAAGATTCCCATCCTAATTAAACCTGGAAAGGCAAAATATAGGACTCCCACTCTAGCATCGTCCGATTAGCCAAAGCAGCATCAACAAAATAAATCAACAAACAAAGAATAAATATTTAAAGAAAATGTTAGTGAATTGAGAAATATTTTGAAACTATAAAAAAACTTATATTCGAAGAAGGTCTTTATATAGAATGGAGGTGGCGACATTGAAGAACACTATACCTTCATGCTTATTGGTTCCGTGATTTAAAGAAAGATCTTTACAGTTGTCTGTGTATAACATATATTATTCGCATCGGAATCAATTCGAAATATTTGTTTCATATAAGATGGTCTTAATTGATTATTTCCGACAAGCGTCTCATATGGAATCCATAACGAGACTAAAACGAAAAGTCCCAGGATCACCATTTTACTTCTTTTCGAAGGACGAGATAACTATGGATTTTTCACTCCCTTGACCTTAGACCTAGAAGGCTGTTATGCTTGACACTACACCAATGCGGACGACCCTTTAAACCACGATAAAACCTATATTTTATTTTAAAGATCGTGTTAATTGTGTATAGTTGTTACGATTTTATTAAAAATTGTTCCGAAAGTTATATCCGCTTTTGGTAATATTTAAAAAAGTATAAATACAAATGTTGGTCACAATTTATAAGTCGATGTCGGTGAAAAAGTTTCTGGTATTCTTATTTTAAGATGAATTTTCTGGGGGTTTATTCACTATGAATACCACGTATGTACATACAGAACTATTTGTTGGACTTAGTTATTTGTACTTATTGTAGTATTGTAAAAAGCATATTTCCGTAGAAAACTGCTGACAAAATTCACAATTACAATACAATACATTTCATTGTTAAATATTCATATACAGGTAAGTGTGCTTTAAAAGCGCTTTAGGAAACCAAATTACCAGAATCATAAAAAAAATAATTGCTAGTTGCGTCTTGGTGTCTGTGGGCTTTTAATTCGGCATTAACCCCTCGCTCTTTACCCCCTGGCCTGAGAAACCCCCTTACAGCCAAAAAGGTGAGGTAGGGGAAGACCAAAAAAAAAAAAAAAAAAATAGCAACAGGTTTTAGAGCAATAACCGTAAAACCCATAATTTAAATATTGTCCAACCATTAAAGATTCGATTGAAGTGAAACCATCCAAAACGAAATCGTTTATCGGGCTCATCAATCTGACCATAGACCGGTAAAATGCAAATTAATCCAAGTAGTCTTTGGAATAGACTCAATTGCTTAAAAAGATAATTTCATAATGTTTTTATTTAGTATCTGTCCAAAAAATATTTTTTCCCTCTCTTTAACTCATCGGCCATTGAATCGCCTCGGTTAATTTTTTATGTAAGCGTTGGAGGGGATGACGTAATGATGGCTCTATTACGGTTTCATTAAACATTTGCCAACTTTGCAGACTGATCAACTGGAACTGAGTGCGACTTTCTGCAAAATGATGCTATTCCTGTTGTAAGAGAATTTTTTTTTGTTTGAAGTAATATGACTACGGAACAATTCTATCAGAAAATACGCAATCTGCTTTTTGCATATTTGTCTTTTTTTCAGTGGACCAACTAATATTATTTGTTCAAAAAACAGAGTAAATTTTGGGATATTAAATGTTTAGGAGTCTAGATAAAAATGGTAAGTTAATAAATAAAATATCTTGTAATGATTTTTTTTTCTAATTTGATTATTGTTTCAGTTCTTTAATTACCATTCAGTTTGTGTACAAGTAGATTAAATTTGTATTATTTTAGTGTATAAAAAAATTCCAAAAGAAACAAAATTAGTAAATGAAATGTTTGTACTGATGTTTCGTCACCCAAGATACACTCTCTCCAAAGGGATTTCGAGAATTTTCTAAAAATATTTCAAATTCAAAAACACAGTTGACTTTTTTTTTCTGTTTATATTTTTCCATTCGCACCTGCAGAAGGTATATGACAATAAGGAGATGTGATATATAAAACTTAAGCAGCAGACATGAAAGGCATTATGGGGAAGGAAAGTGCCCAGCAAGCAATCCTTTCGAGGCTTTAATTTAGCAGAGGAGGTCTATCATCCAGCTTCTCTTAAGCCTTCTTCTGATAGGCATTTCAGCTACAGGCGTCGTTTATAAGTTTATTGTCCGTGCAGTTTACTATGAAAACGAGAATAAAGAGTTCGTATGTGTAGGTCAACTGTTGGTTATTGTAAGTCTGTATGTAGGGTTTTGTTGTTTACCTACAAAAAAGCTGTCGTAATCTGTCATACATTTTTTACTTTCACTTACTATATAAGTATATTGCGAATCGTGAAAATTTTCGAATTCCAGTTTTCAACGGAAATACACATTTTAGCGTCCCCTAGGTCCAAATAACCAAGTCCCGCAAAAAGGTGTCTGTGTGTGTGTGGTAACTCCAGTACGGAAACGAAAAGTCCTATGAAACTGAAATTTCATATTTAAGACAAATGTGCACCCGAGACGTTACAAAACCTTTTTCATCAAAATGAGCTTACCAGAAGGGCCCCTTTATACCATGCATTTTCTCAAAAACGGTTCCGACGATTTTGATTAAACTCGCAACATCGATGTAAAATTTAATGGGCTTTAATATCATTTGGGTTTCATTCGGATTAAAATGGTTTGACAGGGCTTAACTGCCGATATTTTGAATTTTCTTTCTCTAAAGTACCTTTAATTTTATCGATTCTATAAAAATAACTATATTATCTCGTTACCACTGATGAAAAACAGGTAAATATATAAATTGAATGAATTCGATACCCAAATAAAGGAGAAAACAGAAAAAATATTTTTTTAATGCAATTTTTTTGTTTTTGAACATAAGAGCAGTACATGTATACATGTATGATATACCGTTGGAAAGCTAAAGATTTTAGAAAAAATATTATCTTATACTCAAGCTTTTAAAAGTTAATAAAGAGTGATGAAAAGAAGATTAAACTAACTGATTATTTTAGATAATAATATAATAGATTTTTTAATAAAACACATGTTTCTATATAAATTCGATTTAATTAACTCTTTAATAGTTTCACGTATTTTTATCTCTAACTGTATTTGAAAATTCTTTCATTAATTTGAAAAATGGAGGTAAATGAAAGTCGTGTGTTGCCCGCACCAGATTTTTTTTGTTGGAATGGTTATGCAGTTTTGTATGTGAGGCTTTTTTACGGAACCATAAATCTGGGAAGCGTGAGTCCATATCATAATGTTTTTGATTTATTTATTGAACAGAGAATATAAGGTTTGAGTAGGCATTCAGTTTCAATCTAATTTTTAGTATTGATGATTCAAACAGAATTTGATTAATCTTTTTTTATCAACAGTCTTCTTTTTTAATGAAAAAAAAAGGAGATTAGGAGAATTTCTTCTTCTTATCAACAATTTTCTTTCATTTTCTTTTATCTAGAAAGTAAACTGCCTACAAAAATCTGATGCACTCAACACACGACTTTCTCTTACCTCCTTTGTTATAATCAATTTAAGAACTTTATATAAAGTTAGAGTAAAAAAAAAAGGCTAAACAATTACACCGAGTTCTTCAGATACGAATTATTATCTACAATATCACTTAATTTTTTTTGCAAGAAATATGTTTCATCATGTCAACCCATATTTTTAATCGGATTTTGATGATGTTCTGCTCTGGAAATGGTCATATGCTGCGATCAATCGTAGTATTATCACACTTTATTTTTATTTTTGTCGGATTTCTAAACTAATCCGTTTAACATGTTCTTGTTGGCATTAAAAACTCGTGAAAAAAAAATAACGGATGTAACCGGTTTTAGGAACTAAATGTCTCATATATTGGTATAAAATTGTGATTCTTAGGTAGTAGATTCAACAACTCCACCGTAGGAATTGACTCTTAAATATAGAATTGGAATAGATATTTCTGTTTTTTTTTTGTTTTTTAATACTTTTCTGGTAATTAGCAAGTTGGGCCTTATTAATAATATTTAATTTTACAGAATATTAATGAAGATTTTTAAATAAATTATCTATCGTATAAGCCTTAAATCTCTTAAACCACCTATTATTTTATTTTTATTTTTTCAATTGTACGGTGAACTAATCAATAAATGATTTTTTAATTCATTTTTTTCCAGAAAAAAATTCGCTGCTCGTCAAATGTAGTTTATTTAGTCACCTTTTGTACGTTTCGGACTGGTTCGATAATTTTTAGATGTGTTATGTATACCCTTCATTCTTAATATCCATCCATAGTTGCTATCGGACCATTTTTCATTGACTTTTTTTAAAACATATTTTATTCATTGTATAAAAAAGAAAGAAATGTAAATTTTATTCTGGGACCTTCAGTTTCCTAAGAATAACATATGAGTACAGAAACTGAGACTTGTGTCTGGTACAAAACAATTACTAACGTGAAGATATACATATCTTATTTATTAAAAAATGTATATACGACTACTTAGTATACATATGTTTATAATTATATAATCATATATGTGAATGTGAAGAGATATTATAATTGCGTATCTTATGGTATAATAAGATCATAGAGAAAAACCAAAATAAAGAAAAAAAAAAAAATAAAAGATGTTTAAATATTTGTAGTGGTCCTCATTTTGGAATGGAATATGATTATTAATTTAACTTTTTTTTTACAATCAGTCGGAAGATTGAAGGAACAGCTTGCTATTAAATGAGGTTAAAGAAGGTGCTTTGCGTATAGTGGTAGGTATGGAATTTCAGAACGATGCAGCACTCAAAGTAAATGATTTTTTAAAGGATGATGTTCAATAAGAAGAAAAATAGAGGTTAGTTGACTGGGATCTTGTATTGAACGAATGTACCGATGAAGAAGGGATGAGTAGGTCATGAATGTAGGATGGATGTTTGGTATTTTAAGTACAAAATATGAATACTCCCAGGAAATACTGTCACCGAGAAACTGTAGTAGCATATAATAGATTAATATATAAATTATTACGTTAAATTCACTAAATTTTATGGTAATAGAACAGCCAATACAGAAGCATTAATAAGACATTTATTGTAAGTATGGTCTCATTAACGAAAATTGATGACTTCAGCATATATTTAAGTGTACTATTTTAAAAAAACGCAGCAAATTATTACAAAATGGTTTACTATTTCATAATAATTATATTATGGTATAATAATTTATACATCTGTGTAGGCAATTACCTTATTTTTATATATCATATAAATATTATTTTTTTAAATAATTAACCACGGTTTACTGTAAACTGTGAACTGAAACTCTCTACACTTATCTCTCTAATAAAAAAAAATAATAAAAAAAATAAATAAAAAAGAGTTATGGGCGTATTCTAATACTCTATACTTAATTTTCTCTATCTTTAAAAATAACTGAGTTATTTATATATGGGTAACATTTGAATTTTTTTTTTAATTTTAAATAATCACTGTTGCCTGCTCCTAAAGCGTTGTACATCTTTTCTCTCTTTCATAAATAATGACTGAAATATTCAATTAAATCAGCCACCATCTAAAAACTAATCGGCTGATAAAAAACGTACTTAGTGATAAAACAGTTTTTCTGATTTATTTGTTGTTTTTTTAATTTTTTTATTTTAAAATGTATGTCACGACAGTTTTTTTTTATTTGGTTTTAAATTTTGAAGGTATAATAAAATATATTTTTCCTAATATTTGACTAAAAAGAAATTAAATTTGATCTATTAAAATAATAATACTACAATTTCATTTCTGAAATTTTGAGGGCATTAATGAAACATGAATAGTTTAACTATTTTTGTTCAAGTTACCACCATTGGTCATATAGGGGTTGTAGCATAAACTTGAAACTTTCATTTCACTTACAGAAGCGATATGAACATTGTCAAACGTTTGGCAAACATAAAAACTATAGTTTATTTAATGACGACCAGCTAATTCCTTCATGTAATTTCACACGGTCAACTAATATTTTCATTATCCACCGAATTTTCCTATTATCATTTCATGTTTACAAGTTTTCATTTAAAATATTGTTTTCAATTCAATTTTTTATTATTTTTTTTTTATTCTATGACATTATCGCTCTATTGAATTACTATTTTTATTATACCGCTTTCTTTGTGATATCTAAATCTATCGAAGTACTGCAGGTTAACTGATTTCAGTTCTTTATGACCCTCATGTTTGGTACCTAGCGTTTGATTTTATTGAGGCGTCGAATACTCGTCGGATTATTAAATAAAGCGTCGAATAAACCGTAATTTGTGCGCCGAATTTGGAAAAAAATGGATATGGCGACAGGACGGATTTTTTGTATCCGTTATTTGGGTTCTACGTATCTTGAAACTTAAGACATTATATTTTGAGGAGGATTATTTTTTTTTCTTCTTGGTCGGATATTACAAAGGTTCATTATTAAAAATAATAAACTAAAAAACTACGTAAACAAATAGGAATTTCGAAGTTGACGTATAGAGCCAGCTTCTACAGAGCAACACGGTGGTTTACGCTGCGACAGGGCATTTCAAGAACATCCACATTCCTGGAGAGAAGAATTCGCCTTAGCAACATTACTGATTGGATACGCTTCCCAGGCTCACACTCCCACAGTTACTCATGATCACGCTCCAATACGTTCATTTTTTATCCCGAGAAATTATTCTTTTATGGACAGTGTTCCTGAAGACGACCTTTGACCATCACGTTAAATCCAAACGCGGAAGAACCTGGTGGAACAATTGGAGTCATGACGATTCTAAAGGTCTCACTAACGATAACATCACTCCATTTTTATTTTCCATATGAGCACTGATAAACAGTCGAAAGATATTTAAATGCATATTAATAACAATATATTACACGTAAATTAATGGAAACTAGTTCTCCTACGATAATATTTAATACAGTTAGAGATAAAAATAAGTAAACCTATTAAAGAAATGTGCGTTTTATTAAAACATCTATTATATTATTATCAAAAATAATCAGTTATTTTTATCAGCTTTTCGTCACTCTTTATTAACTTTTACAATTCCGTGTATTAGATAATATTTTTTCTAAAATCTTTAGATTCCCAACGGAATATTATACATCTCTATTACTGTTCTTTTATTCAAAAACAAAAAATTCCAATAAAAAAATGTATTTGCAGTTTTCTCCTTCAGTTAGGTATCAAATTCGGTTATCTTATGTATTTACCTGTTTTTTATCTTTCATAACAAGATAATATTATTATTTTTTTAGTATCTACAAAATTAAAGGTACTTGTTTGTTTATTTATTTAACGTCACTTTATGCAACTATGGCTAATCGGACGATGCTACAGTGGGAGTCCTAAATTTTGCCTATTCAGGTTTTATTAGGATAGGGATCTTTAACGAGTACCTGACATCGCACAGGCTCGGGACCACCTTTTAACGTCCCCTCCGAAGGACGGCGTAACTAAGGATTTTTTACTCCCATTAAAAAATCCTAGGACCACCTGCGGGTTTGAACCCGTGACCTTTAGCATGAGAGGCTGTTACGCTAGCCACCCAGCTACAAATGATCCCAATTAAAGGTACTTTAGAGGTAGATATTTTGAAATATCGGCATTTCAGCCCTGTCATACTAATCAATCAGAACGAAGCCTACATCATATTAAAGCCCATTGAATTTTACATCCATATAGCTGGTTAAAACATACTCGTTAGAGCCGTTTTTGAGAAAATCTACTATAAAAATTACTACTAACCTAAAAGTTGATTCGAACTATTAAGCTTCACTTGTTTATTACATTTTTTTATATTTTATATTTATCAGTTTTCATCAATCCTACTAAGATGTAATGGTTAATTTGTTTGAATTTGGACTCAAGTGACCGGTGCTGTAAAACAGGAATTCGAAAATTATACATCGATCTCAATGTTCCCTTACATATTTCATGTATAGATAAATAGGGCTCACTTTTAGCTGGGTGGCTAGCGTAACAGCCTCCTATGCTGAAGGTCACGGGTTCGAACCCGCAGGTGGTCCTAGGATTTTTTAATGGGAGTAAAAAATCCTTAGTTACGCCGTCCTTCGGAGGGGACGTTAAAAGGTGGTCCCGAGCCTGTGCGATGTCAGGTACTCGTTAAAGATCCCTATCCTAATAAAACCTGGATAGGCAAAATTTTGGACTCCCTCTGTAGCATCGTCCGATTAGTAGCATAAAGTGACGTTAAATAAATAAGTATAGATAAATAAAAGTAAAAACGTTTAATTTATGTTAATATTGTTTTCTCCCACTACAGCATCGTCCGATTAGCTATAGCAGCATACGGTGACGTTAAATAAATAAACAAAGAAAATGAGTGAAACCATTAAAGAATTAGCTAAATAGAATTTCTAATAGAAACATGTTTTTTATTAAAAAATCGATTATATTACCATCTAAAATAATCACTTAGTTTTATCGGCTTTTAATCACTCTCTATTAATTTTTAAAAGCTCTTGTGTATTATATAATATTTTTTTCTAAAATCTTTAGTTTTCCAACGGTATATTATACATGTATATTACTGTTCTTAAGTTAAAAACAAAAAATTGCATAAAAAAAATATTTTTTCAGTTTTTTCCTTTAGTTGGTTATCGAATTCATTCAATTTATATGTTTACTTATTTTTCATCAGTGGTAACAAGATAATATAGTTATTTTTATAGAATCAACAAAATTAAAGGTTCTTTAGAGGAATACAATTTAAAATATCGGCATTTAAGTCCTGTCAAACTATTTTAATCAGACTAAAACCTACATGATATTAAAGCATGTAGAATTTTACATCGATATAGCGAGATCGTCGGAACGGTTTTTGAGAAAATCATAAAAAGGTGCAATATGCATAATATAAAGTGCCTCTTCTGGTAAGCTCATTTTGATGAAAAAATTTTTGTCTCGTCTCGGGCGTATAATTGTCTTAAATATGAAACTTCAGTTTCATAGGACTTACCGTTTCCGCCCGGGAGTTACCACACACACAGACCTTTTAGCGGGACTTGGTTATTTGGACTGAGGGGACCCTAAAACGTGTATTTCCGTTGAAAACTGGAATTCGAAAATTTTCACGATCGCAATACTTCCCCTTACTATATATAGTAAGTGAAAGTAAAAATAGTACCATTCTACAACTTACAAATAGTACCATTCCAGTTTTTGGTTCGATAAGTGAAAATATGCGAACGATATGCCTGAGATCTCGCTCCAAATTATTAGTTATCGAGGAGACGATGTTATTCTATGAGTTATTTTGATTTTAAGCTCTTTAAGGAATGACGGATATTTTGTTTAATATATTTCTCAGTGATTTTAAACGTGAAATATTAAGAAGAAAAACAAAATTGAATTCGTTCATCACGCAATATAGACCAAAAAGAACCTCAAAAAGGAATCAGTTTGAAGAGAATTAGATGACCTTATCTTAAATTAAATTAAGGTACCAACTTTGTGTGACTGCAAAATTAAGCATAACTCTTAGTAGCTTACTACGTAACAATGCTTCATTTACCTTTCAAGAGAAATTTAGTCATAATAAAAAAAAGTTAACTAACCGTTAAAAAGAGGAATGGATGGGTTCCTTTATTGGACGAAAATATCAGGAAAAAGGATATAGAAATAGTCTTAAATGTGTGAAAACTTGAAACAATAACGAACTTTAACTTCTTAATGTTCAAGTTAAGTTGATATTTATGTATAAACTAAATTTGCTTTCCGTAATCTCGTCTTCAACAGTTGGTACTCCTGGTCGTACGAACTCAAAGCAAGTAACAGTAACGACTAAATGTATAAATATATTAATTTTAATCCGCGACAGAAGAAAAGTAACTTTCTTGCTTAAGTATTTTAATAATTCATTTAAACCTTAATTTGAATTTTTACGTCATTTAATACAATCCTTTATTATGTTTTTATTCCTTTGCTGACTATATTCGATAGTTTTATATATATTTCTAATTCTATTTCTATGGATATAGTTAAAAATATTCAATTTTTCTGTAGACTTAGACCGAATTAGATATCAAACTCATTCAGTTCCAATTATTAATGATTATTTATCAAACCCGTTTTTGTTTCACATTTACTTTTATTTATTTATTGTTTTATAGAGTTTTAAATTTTAATCAATAAAACATTAAATAATTAACTTTATTTTATAATTAAGTTTCTTTTTGCTACAACTGAGACAACTAATCAGCATATGTAACGAAAAGACAGAATTACGAATTGTAAAGATGCAAAAGACAGGAAGAATATGATTAAAACCCTAATTCAAAAGCATAAAGATTTATTTAAAATAGCTGATTTAACCAAAATGAAAAAAATCAAACTAATGTCCGAATTATATAGATATGTAAAATGAAACCCAAATAATTCAAATCTACCTAACAACTGTTAGGTCAATAAAAATCCAGAGAAAACCATCTGGAATATAAGTATTTATTTACCTCCGACTTTCGCATAAACTTTATTATGTTAACATTTCGGGAGATTACCTATTTCCAAATCTTTCGTTAAAAAGTATCTGTGTGGTTACGGGTTCAAACCCGTAGGTGGTCCTAGGGTTTTTTAATGTGAGTGAAAAATCCTTAGTTATGCCGTCCTTCGGAGGAGACATTATAAGATGGTCCCGAGCCTGTGCGATGTCAGGTACTCGTTAAAGATTCCTATTCTAATAAAACCTAGATAGGCAAAATTTAGGACTCCCACTGTATCATCGTCCGATTATCCATACAAGAATGAAGTTACGTTAAATAAATAAACAAAAAAAAAAAAAGTATCTGTGACTATTGACTCGCTGATTTTGCGTATATTATGATAATAAATAAAATTACAGGGATAGTTAACTGCGTTTGCTCACCTCATGTCTGAGGTTCCTGAAGACGCGGAGTGTGGGAATCTTGTAGCTTGCCGCCTGACTGGAAGACACAGGACACTGCGGACTGGACCCCATCCTCCAGCAGTACCGGTATATTATACCTCCCCCACCATCAGCCTCCCTCTCTCGATGGGCGGCTGGGTGCTTTGCCAAAGGGAGTTTTACATATTTCAGTAAAATAATAAGTAACAGCAAAAACTAAACTACACTTTTCAGCAAATAATCTAAAAATATTTAAAACATAGGAAGAGATGGTTCGAACGGTGAAAAAAAAATACTAGAATATATCATCGATGTAGACATTAAAAAAAATTGATGCTGCTATGGCTGATGGCACTCAAAATAGAACAATAAAGGAGTACTTGAAGTTATAATCATTTTAGTAACCCTTAATATAATATTTAATTCGAATTTTACTTCTATTTACCTTTATATAAAATATATAGTAAGGGAAAGTATTGCGATCGTGAAAATGTTTTAATAGTGTGTCCACTTACACTATGATAGTACATTTATTGTATTGTACTTTGAAACCTTAGCGGGTTTTTTTTTTACTATTTAGTTTTTCGTAAGTGATACTGAAATAAATAGGAACTTTTGAAGGATAGAAATGATTCTGCTGGTCTAGTGTCGAAATATTTGCTGAAGTTATGTATTTATGTATGTATTTTTTCTTCACTTACAATTAGTTTCATCAGAACGTCTTTTCAGGCGTTTTCAGCTATATCGGGGTATTACTTGCATATGTCATTGATGCTAATAAATACTTCCTTTATTACTTATATTCTTTTCATTTTATGTTTGTTGAGGTTTAATTTATTTTTTATTTTATTTTGATTTATTATTACTTTCAGTTACCTATATATGAAATATATAGTAAGGGAAAATATTGCGAGCGTGAAAATATTCGAATTCCAGTTTTCAACGGAAATACACGTTTTAGGGTCCCCTGAGTCCAAATAACCAAGTCCCGCAGAAAGGTCTGTGTGTTCGTGTGTGTGTCTGTGTGGGTATAGCAAGTCTAACACGAAAACTATAAGTTGTATAAAACTGAAATTTCATATTTTAAGAGCTTCTATGCCTGAGATGTTACAGCATGTTTTCTATCAACATCGGCCGACCACATTTTCGATTCTGTGAATATTAATTTGTTGTCATACCAGCACGGTTACAATGCTTCCCTAATATCGGTACGGGATATGAAATATGCTGGTAAGTAAGATTAATAAAAAAATACTGTCTTTTGCCAAACATATTTTTAAAAAATACATATTTTTCATTGAACATCAAAAATCTCAAAATTTGGTGCTCTCTCCTGATCTTTGATAATCGGACTATGGATCATAAGAACGTTGGTCTAGTGTCGGATCCCATTTTTGGTTCGTTTATTTTTTAGTTCTTGCCTCCTGGCATCAAGGTACGTATGGCCAATGAAGGCACGTTTGTTTTTGGTCAATTAGCTTGAGTAATTGACATAATCACTGAAAATTTTAATTTAAAAAACACACAGGCATGATCTTATTAGGTATAGAAAAAGCTTTGACAAGATTCCTCCCCAATTCCTCATCTATAAATTAATCATATTCAACATCCCGAAATATCTCATCTTAACAATTCATTCTTTTCTAAATAATAGATCATTCTTCATTTCCTTAAACAGCAGTTGCTCAAAAAATAGACCTGACAAAAAATTGTCTCAGCCGCATATTGTTTAATTTGTTCATAAATGACATTCCGAAAATCAGTAACGTTACTACTGCTCTTTTTGCTGATGACACTGCAATCTTAGCATCATCATACAGGATACAAACAATAGTAAAAAGATTACAAGAAGCATTCCGAAAAATTACCAAATATTTAGAAAAATGGGGACTAAAATGCAATACTGACAAAACAGAAGCTATAACTTTCACAAAACGAAGACCAAAGCTACCTTCCACCATTCTATTGAATCATACCGAAATTCCTATATCAAACCATGTCAAATACCTAGGAATCACATTAGATCACAAACTGCTTTTTAACCTACATATCAGCAATAAATTAATTAGTGCCCGTAAATCTATACTAATATTATAAAGCTGAAGAGTTTGTTTGTTTGAACGCGCTAATCTCAAAAACTACTGGTTCTAATTGAAAAATTCTTTTTGTGTTGGATGGTCCATTTATCGAGGAAGGTTATAGGCCATATAACATCACGCTCCGACCAATAGGAGTGAAGAACCAGTGGAAAATCTAGGGAAAAACGGGGAAAATTTGGGAGAAAAAAAAAACCTCGCTTCCCAATGATTCCAAATGATTTACCTTATATTTTTAAATAATTCAATTTCCCGTTAATTTATATTTAAACACGTAGGAATAGATTTACGTCGAGATCGGGTTGCGAAGAAAATCAGTATGTTCTTCTGCCACAAGAAAATAAAACTAAAAATGTCATTTACGCGGAAGTACTTTAAAATATATTCTTTTAAAAACTTCTTAATATCAATCTTAATAACAGAAATTGATGCAGACGAAGTCGCTTTAGTATATATCAAAGAAAAGGTGACATGTACTAAGAAGGTTTAAATTTAGGTGATAAAATTCCGGTTCTGGGATAGGCCGATGATTTGGTACTGCTAAAGGAAGACACGGAAACTAAACAACTAAATACAAGTCCGTTAATAAAAACCGGTAAAGAAATAGGACTCGAAATAAATACCGAAAAGACAAAATATATTATTTGTAGCAGAGACGGTGGCGATCATAGTGATATTGATATATCAGGGTATACTTTTGAACACGTAGAGAAATTTAAGTATTTAGGTTCAATGATAACGAAAAAAAAATCCAGGAGGAAATAAAGTCCTGGTTAAACGCCGTAAATGCGTGTTATAATTCAGTTGCGAAATTACTTAGGTTCTGTCTAAAAACTTAACGGTTAGAATTTATAAAACTGTTGTTTCACCGTCGGAAGAATAACAGTGGCCGCTTACTTTGAAGGACAGACAACGGCTAAAGGTTCAAGAAAATAAGGTACTAAAATATTTGGTCCGAAGAAAGATGAGGCTACTAGTGAGTATAGAAGGTTACACAACGCGGAAATATTTATATCAATCTATATTATTATCTATATTGTTAAGTCATGTTTTATTTCAAGAGTCATTTTCAACTTTAATCGTTATTACCTCGAAGCATATACATTTATAAATTTAAATAAATTAAAAAAATTACTATTTATTTTGATTTATTCGAGTATAATAATCAGAACTATTATTTTAAGCATATTTAGGACTTTTATTAGCTGTATGTCTATATTTATAAAAGAAAGTACCCCTCAATTTTCTGGTATCTAAACAATTACTATGGTTGTGAGGATAAAAGTTTTCCTGGAGGTTCGTCTTGCCGCCTAGATGTGCAATAAGGCAGGATTTGAAAATCTTCGCCCAAAAACTGGTTGAACAATCTAAACGTAAAAGTGTCTTAATCTGATATGTATCAGCAAAGGTACAAAGATTTTATTTATAACAAATATATTTAAGCATATTACTGTTGTTATCTGTTCGTTTAACGTCACTTTTATTCTACTATGGTTAATCGTATGATGACTAATTTTTTCCTCTACAAGTTTAGTTAGGGTAGAGATCTTTAACGAGTTCATGGAATCGCAAAGGCTTGGGACCACCATTTTACGTCCCCTTCGAAGGAGGGCATTACTAAGGTTGTTTTTTACTCTCATTAAAAAATCTTAAGGGCACCTGGCTGGTCACTACATACAGGTGACCGACCCTTTTAAGCATATTGCGTTTCATATCTGTTTCGAGTGTAGGTTCCTATGAAAATATATTCAATTGTTATTTATTTTTTAAAAATGGTTTGTGACGATTATTTTTACATATTAAGTGATTATGGGTATAACCACTTCTACTGGTTTGCTATTGTAAATTTGACAGGAAGAAGTCAAGATCGGGCTTTAAATAATAAAAAAGAGTAGCTGATAGCTGATATTTATTATAGCCAATTTCACCATAAACGCACATAAATTAATACGAAATGCAATATTCGCGAGCAAAGCTGCATGACACAGCTAGTTATTATATAAGATGTTCCCATATTTTAATAAAAAAATTCGAACTTTCATCAAAAAACAAATTAATATTGTACAAATCGGTTATAAGACCTATAATTTCATATGCGTGCCCAGCCTGGAGTTTTTCTAGCAGAACACATATCAATAAATTACAGATCCTCCAGAACAGATGCCTAAGAATTGTATACAACTACCCTATACACACCAGGATTACCAAAATGCATAAAGAATTGGACATACTGACAATTCATGATTACATCCACGAACAAACCTTTAACTTCTTCAACTCATGCCATTTAAGTAATAACATTCTCATTCAGGAAATAGATAACAACACTAAAACTTCAACACCTAAATACAGGCATAAAAGAACCAAGCATATATTACTCTAAAAAATACCAAACTAAAAATATTGTCATTATATTTTCTTTACCATAGTATTTATTTTTGTATCTATTTCTCTATTATGTACTTATTTTCGAAATTAAGAATTAATTTTACCTTCTATTTTCGTTCTTTCTTTTTTCAGTTGGTTTTTTAAAAAACATTTACCAACAAAAATAATCATTGTAAGAATATAAAAATGATAACAACAATTTATGTACAGTGTAAGGGGAATGCCCCATCATTGTTGAACTATTGTACTGTTTTAATTAATAAAGAAAACTTTATATATATATATATATATATATATATAATATATATATATATATATATATATATATATATATAAACTTAAATTAAATGTAGAAGTTTTTCTGAGATCTGAAAATCTAATACAAAACAATAGAAGAGTGATAGCTCCTTTAAATTTCCGAATATACTTATAAATAATTATTTTTAAATTTATTTAGCTCGCCGCTTTAGGCTGCTTCAACACTTACTAGACAAACGGTCAAACCTTCCTCTGAACTACAAAAGGCTCATCTACATGACTATTATAAGACCAATCTGGACTTACGGAGTAGAGCTTTGGGGCTCTACTAAACCATCAAATTCTTCCCGCATCCAATCCTTACAATCCGAAACCCTTCGTAAAATCCTCAACGCTCCTTACTTTTTCACGAATAAACTTACCCATAAAGACCTTAATGTTCCCTATGTTACTGACCTTAATGGTAATTGTTACTGGCCCGGACCAGGTATCAATCCTTTCATGACAAACTCCATTCGCACTCTACCCCACTAGTTTCAATCTTTTCTTCCTCTTCAATTCCGGATAATCCTCCGAGGCGCCTGAAAAGGAAATGGCCCTGGGACCTCCTAGTTTAGAATATTTTTAGAGTGCTTCCAATGGGAAGCTTCTCTACATGTACATCATGTCATCGTATTATATAACACATCACATTTACTTGATGTATTTTTGTTAAGACAGTTGTAAATACCAATAAAATTATTAAAAAAAAAAAAATTATTCATTGAAATTTACAACTGTATTAGTAAATACATCAATAAATTGGCTGATAATATCTACAGATAGTATACATGAAAATACATGAAGAGAATATGCCCATTGGCATCACTCTACTAGGTAATCTAAACTAGAAGGTCTTGTTCCTTTCAGATGCCTCGGAGGATTGTCAGGAATGGAAGAGGAAGCAAGGATTGAAACGTGTGGGTTAATGTGGGATTGGAGTTTGTCATGGGAGGAATGATACCTCGTACAGGCCATTTATAAATAATAAAATTTAATTTAATTTTGCCTTGGTTTTGACTTCTTAACCTTCTGGGAAATTTACTCTTCTTTCATTGGGTACCATTTGTTTTTTCTATATTTGAATACATATTACAGATATATTTGAGTTTTTCTGATGAAAAGAGCAGAAAACTCAAAATTTTATTTTCCTCCTTAATCGTTGAAATTTTGGACTATGGATCATATAACCTTTTTTTTCTTACATTAATTCTAGTATCTCCTCTCACAATATGACCAAACATTTATGAAAATCCCTGTGTATATATAAATTCAGTGGTTGCTTTTTGGGAGGAAAAAGGAAGGAAATATTGTATTTTGGAGGAGGAACATTTTTTTTTTTTGAGACTGAGAGGGGAGGTGTGTTTCATAACAATACTGACGATGTTTTTTGAGAAGGAAAATGAAGAAAAATTAGTTTTTTTCATGTATTTACCATCTTTAATGTATTGAGACGATTTTTGAAGACTGCAGCTTTGAATATTGTAGGAAAACAACAGAATAATATTTAAAAAACAATTTTCAAAAAATTATCTTTTCCCTTCTTTTTTTTTTTTTTTTCAATGCTAGAAACAACGTGAAATGTAACATATATTATTTCAGGAGACATTAATTTTTACAGATTAGAAATTCTTGGGAGGCAAAATCAAATGATTAGATTCCAAATAAAAATTAAAAATTATATAGTTTTCCCCCTTAATAAAACTAGCAATCAAGTTTTTATAACCAGTAACGTATAAACAAAAAAATCTTTACTAGAAATCTGTAATAATGTGTTATAAATGACGAATTAGAATTGTTTGGTAGATATGATGTTATTTCGTCAATAATATTACATTATAACTTCAATATTAATATTACAAACGAAATACTTTTGAGGACCTGTATACATCGATATTAAAATGATTTGTATAATGACCCAATATACTGAAAAGGTTTGACATTTTACCCGAAGATTTTGTAAAGTACTTTCGTTAATTATTCGTAGTATAATTAGAATATTTATCTTCCATTCGCCAAATACTCTGACTCTTTTCTTAATACAATCAATTAATTGCTTAATTATTAAGAAATTGGTCAGACCATCTGATGAAGATTTGATGTAGCTATATATCTATTATATTAAAAGGCCCATGGTTTTAACTAGATTAAAAAACATTTCGGTTTATAACCTAATTATCTCGCATATTTCTTTAAAAAAAAATAATTGTAACCGCAATTTTTGTTTAATAATTAAACACGATTATTACTTAAATGACTTATTATTTCTAATTCAAGCTGTTTGATCTCTCAATGTCGCTCAACTAATGAAAAACTAGATCAATCGATTTCTAAAATTCAATGAAAATAATGTACAGTTCAGATTTATTCAACATTAATATGATTATTACATTTTTCATTTTTAAATAATTTTTTCTAATGAACTATAATTAATTATATTTTTGCCGTAATGTTTTAATTTTCAGTAATTTATTTTAATAGAATAATTTATGTACTGGATAATATCAATGTGTAGTCATATCGCGGGAGCCGATAAAAGACCAAGAAAAAAGTTCTTATGACCCATAGTCCGATTTTCAACTCAATTTTGACATCGCACAGGCTCAAGACCACCTCTTCCCCTCCCTCCCCCCTCCAAGGACGGCATAGGCTTGTATAAGCTAATGCCTATAAAAATCCTATGGCCACCTGTGGGTTCGATCCCGCGAATTTGAGTATAGAAGGCTGTTATGTTAGCTACTATGCTACAAGTGACCTCCGTAGTTTTTTATTACACCAAGATTCACGTAAGCTACTAGTGATTTTGTGTGATCTATTTAATTTTTTTTTAATTTTATTTAACTTAAAAAAATGTTTAAAGATGCGAATAACAATATAATTGCGGATCCGACTGAGATATTAAATAAATTTAAACAACTTTGACGGCATTCTAAATACGGAAAATAATAATCAATCTCCTCAATCTGAATATCAGAGCGCTGAACCATGAATAGACGCACCGAGTAAAGTGTAAGTCGAAATGGCGATAGGAAAATTAAAACGTTATAAAGCTGCAGGAAATGATAATATCACGAGTGAATTAATCAAGGCGTGTGGAGAAGCGGGCGTTTCCAAATTACATATTTTAGTTGAAAAGATCTGGGAAAATGAAAAAATGTCCGAAGAATGGAAAGAATCAATACTTATTCCGATTCACAGAAAAGGACCGAGGACGGATTGTTACAACTATCGTGGGATCTCTCTTCTCCCAGTATGCTATAAAATATTCTCGTCAATACTAACTAGCCGAATCACGGAATACGCTGAGGAAATTATCAGAGATTACCAATGTGGTTTTAGACGGAATCGCTCGACTATTGATCAAATATTTGTCTTACGTCAAATATTAGAGAAAAAATTGGAGTACAACGGTGTAGTCCATTAACTTTATATCGATTTTAAAAAGGCTTATGATTCAATAGACCGTCAGAAGCTATATAACATCATTATTGACTAGGGAATACCAAGAAAGTTAGTAAACCTAGTTGAGATGTGTTTGTCGGAAACATTCCATAAAGTTAGAATCGGTCATAATTACTCCGAGAGATTTGAGATGCGATCGGGTTTGAAACAGGATGACTCCCTTTTACCTATGTTATTTAATATAGCTTTAGAATATGTCATAGAAAAGGTGATGTGTACCGAGAAAGGTTTAAATAGGGGTGACAGGATTCCGGTTTTAGGGTATACCGATGATTTGGTGCTGTTAGGTGAAGATACGGAAACCATACAACTAAATACAAGTGTGTTAATAAAAACCGGTAAAGAAATAGGACTCGAATTAAATACCGATAAGAAGAAATATATAATTTGTAGCAGAAACGGTGGCGATCTTGGTGATATTGATATATCAGGGCATACGTTTGAACACATAGAGAAATTTAAGTATTTAGGTTCAATGATAACAAGAAAAAATGTAATCCAGGAAGAAATAAAGTCCCGATTAAAGGTGGGAAATGCGTGTTATTATTCAGTTGCTAAGTTACTTAGTTCGCGGCATCTATCTAAAAACTTAAAGGTTAGAATTTATAAAACTATTATTCTTCCGACGGTTCTTTACAGATGTGAAACGTGGCCGCTTACTTTTCGAAAAGGCTTAAGGTTTTCGAAAATAAATTACTGCGTAAAATATTTGGTCCGAAGAGAGATGAGGCCACCGGGGAGTTTAGAAGGTTGCACAACGCGGAATTGCGGAACTTGTATCCTTTGAATGTAATTGAGTTAATAGCATCGCGGAGATTCAAATGGGGGCCCATTGTTGTTGGGCTCGATAAGGAGCGGATTCCGAGAAAGCTGGTATTCGCTGATCCGACTGGTAGACGTCCGAAAGGTAGGCCGAAGCGTCGATGGGAGGATTGCGTTCAGACTGATCTCGGGGGCTTGGGCTTGAACGGTGAACATTGGACGAGTCTGTGTAGACAGAATTTGGTGGTATCGGCATCGAACCTTCGGGTTCGGTAGGACTATTATTATTATTTAAAAAAAAATGTTTTTTCTCGTGGAACCAGATGCATGGTTGCGTACATTAGTCTGGGTATGCACCTTATTTATTTATTTATATACTCAACTCTACATGGCTTATCCTCTGATCACCCGCTGCTCATTTAATTCTCAGGAATTGTGATAACTAGTACCTAGATAGTCCCATATAAACTCCATTCACTTCGTTTGTTTGCGTAAAATTATTTTTATCTCAATACGGTTATGTTTCGAAAGCCGGTTGTCTGCTTTGACCCAAACTTGAATGAGAGTTGCATATTAGGAAAGCACAAGGCTAGTGTACATATCGGACAGTTCTATTCATTATTTTATGCTTAAGCAGACAAGAAATAACTTTTTGAAATACGCCGCAATCATTCCAAACTTGGAAGAGAGTTGAAGATGCAAAGATGACCAACTAGAAATTTCGTCAAATTCTAATTACAAATTTGGCTCATATATATTTTTGCTTTCTCACTAACGAATGCAGCAAACCGTTGCAATCGTGCAGTACATCATTTTAAGATATATCGATGGTCAGTGCAGTTGTTCCCAACAAGGGGTCCGCACACTTCTGAGGATCCGTGGATGATGCCCAGAGGCTCCGAAACATGTCATTGAAAATTTTTGAAAATTATCTAAGGTCAAGGCAGCATCCTGGGACACATTCTATAGACAATCTATACAGGTGATATCTCAACCCATCCTAACAATTTCCTTGCTACCTATGCTGATGACACGTGTTAAGTAAATACTGATTCAAATTCTGCTTCCAAATCTTCAATCCCACATCAGAGACCTTGAGCAATAGTGTCAAAATTGGAGAATCAAAATAAACTCCATAAATCCTATGGAATAACCTTCACCCTTCGTCGTAAACCTATGACTTCCTGCCCTACAGTCTCCTTTAATAACTCTCCTCTAGTCCCTGTTAAACAGATCCGATATCTAGTACTCCATCTCGACGTTTTCGGCTACTTCAACACTCACTAGACAAACGTTCTAATATCCCTCTAAACTACAAAAGGCTCATTTACATGACCTATCTGCTGGAATTACGGAGTTGAGCTTTGAGGCACCCCTGAACCATCAATTTTTCCTGTATTCAATCCTTGCAATCCAAAATCCTTTATAAAATCCTCAACGCTCCCTACTTTAATGATCTTAATGTTTAGTAACGTACTGATTTGGCCCGAATCAGATACCTCTCCTTCCATGACACTCCATTCCCACTCTAACCCATTAGTTTCAATCCTATCTTCTTCTACAATACCTAATAATCCTCCGAGGTATCTGAAAAGAAGATGGCCTCGAGACCTTCTAGTTTAGGATATTTCTCTACAAGTCTTGTTCATGTTTTTTTTTTAGCCTATTTACTAGTTGTGTTGTATAATGCAGTTGTAAATGTCAAAAAAAAAAAAATCATATGTCTTAGGGAAAAATATGGCTGAAGCTTTGGCTTGTAATAAGTATTCTGATTAAGATTAAGATGGTCAGACACTGCTTAAATGGCGATTTTTTTATTTTTATTTTCTTCTAAAATACCTTTAATTGTTTAGATTTCAAAACATTTACCATATCATCAGATAAGCATTGATACAAAACTGCTAAACATACTAGTTGAATAAATTTGATAACTAACCAAAAAAGGAAAAAACAAATATATTTTTTAGATAATTTATTTTTTTAACATAGAAAAATAGTAATTTAGATTAATAATATGCTGTTGGAAAGCTAAAGATTTGGGAAAAAATGTTTTCTCAAAGTTTTGTTACGTAATTTAAAGTGACGAATAGGACGTATACTTAAGTGATGTGATTATTGTACAAAACAATTGTATATTGTTTTATAATTTTATATAAAACAGATGTTTCTAACGAAACTGAATAGAATTCTATAGTAAAATTTCTATTCTAACTTTATATAATAGTTCATAAATTGATTTTAAAAACCTAATTAAGTGAGAGTCATGTATTGACCGCACCAGATATTTAATTTTATGTTTATTATCTATAAATTATTCTAATGATGTCATGTCTACTGTTCAATGCGTTGTTATTTCGTTACTAGATAAATTGAAAATCATACATGTTGTTGAAAATTCCAACTGTTTAATTAAATGTTCATAAATAGTAAAATGTATGTAATTAAATTATAACTAAAGACTAAGATATGCTGCTGTTGACCTAGGTTTTTTATATTCTGAATTTAATATCTTTAACGTACACAGTTAAGAGGATTCCATAATGACCTAATTGGAAGACTTTTTTTATTGCTTTTGCAGATGTCATATCAGTCAAAAATATGTATTGGGTTGTAAACTAACTTCGTACCTTTTTTGATTATTTCAATTTAATCCTCTCAGTATTTATAAAATCATCCTTACATGGTCAATAATGTTTACGTATTCTAATAAAAAGGATTAGTTAAGGTCCTTTTATGGATCAGTTTCAACCGAGATTCCTTATATCAGGTGGTATTTTGCTTGCTCAAAATGAAAGAAAAACTAATTTATTTTCGTCATTTAATATTTTTATATTCCCGAAAAGGAAAATCTGCTCCATAGGCGGTTAACAAAACTTTCACTGTGTATGGTGATGATGTCTTGCCTAGAAAACACCGTCCGTAAATGGTTTGCTCGGTTTAGAACCGCATTGACTTGGAAGACGAAAAGCGCTTGGATCGTCCTTCACCTGTTGATGGTGACCAAATTCAAAAAAATACCTGAAAGTTGGCAACATTAAATAGATCAAAGTGGGTCATATGTAATTCATTAAACATGTTTACAAGAATCTGAAGTTTTTATTGAAATCGCCAGTAAAAAACTGTTCGAACTTATTTTACAATCCTATACTATAATAAAAATAAAAGATATATATATATATATATATATATATATATATATATATATATATATAATTTCTGATAAATAGTTGAAATGCTCAGTAAGAATCTTCGAGAACGTAAGCTATTTATAAAGTGTTTAAACAAAATAATATATACTGTAGGACTTTTAAAGTTGCTATGATGAGAAAGGGTGGATTGAATGTAATGAGCAAAGGCAGCCGTGAGAAGTTTCCAGGTTACCTTGAGACTTCACACCTGAATACAGAATACAGATTCTACCGGACAAGATAGAAATACGAATTCGGTCACGGTATTACTTAATATCTCTTGAAAATATCACTATTTTTCTATTTGTATTCAACACAATAATACTTTATTTTTCTTTTAATTTTGTCTTAGTTGAATGTCCTCTGATAATTTAGTAATATCTAGTAGTAGCACTTCAATCTCCACTATTTAGAATGACTCCTTATTCTTGTCTCCGACTAGTACTATTTCATTTTTCTACATTTTTGAAATTCACTGTCAAAATTGGAATAAGGCCAAGCACAATTTTATTATATAATTTTTTTTTTTTAATTGTAAATAATCTTTAAAAAAATATTTATTGATATTTACAACACTAGTAAATAGGCTAAAAGAAAATAGTCATGACAAGACATGTAATAGAGAAGCAACCCATCTGCATTACTCTAAAAATATTCTAAACTAGAAGGTCTCAAGGTTATCTTCTTATCAAACGCCTCGGAGGATTACCAGGAATTGAAGTGGAAGAAAAGATTAAAACTAGAGGATTAGAGTGGGAATGAAGTTTGTCATGAAAGGAATGATATCTGGTTCAGGTTAGATCAGCAATAAATGGAATGTTTAGGTCTTTATGGATGAGTTTATTTGTGACAAATTAAGGAGCCTTGAGGATTTTACGAAGGATTTAGGATTGTAAGAATTGGATCCGGGAAGAATTTGAGGGTTTAGTAGAGCCCTAAAGCTCAACTCCTTAAGTCTATAAAGGCCTAATGATAGACATGTTGAGGAGTCTTTTGTAGTTAAGTGGAAGGTTAGAGCGTTTATGAAGTAAGTGTTGAATTATTCGAAAGCGGCGAGCAGTTTCTTGTCGTTTCAGTCTAGTGTGCAGGTTCCATGTGAGATGTTTGTCAAGCAGGAGACCTAGATAGCGGATCTGTTCGGCCGGGACAAGTGGAATATTATTAATGAATACTGTAGGATATTGTTGAGGTCTGTATAGATCAGTTTTTTCGTTACAAAGTAAGGAGCATTGAGGATTTTGGATTGTAGGGATCGGATGCGGAAAGAATTTGATGGTTTAGTAGAATCCCAAAGCTCTACTCCGAACTGTAAATAATAGATTAACAACCAGTGAATGTGATTTAATTAAAGAAAAATTAAAGGACATCCAGTGATACCTTTCTATCAATTTGATAATTAATTCCAGCTCCTTAATAAACGTCATCATGTGTCAAGTAGTCCAGATGTTAGCCGTCCTTCAATGAAATTAAGTGCATGTTAAGTTTGTTATGAAATCGTTCATATATTGTGTTATTTTCAAGTATTTATGCTCATCTTCAATAAATTGAAAATTATTTTTTACCTCAGTTTATGATCAGAAAAAAGTGATATGATATTTTTTCAATAATAACAATTTTTATTGAGAAAATTTTACAATCTGTCCCAATTTGGACATTAATAGTATTGCTGAATGATATCAAACATACTACATTCATACAATATTTACACAACATAAAATTACAATAAAATATATACACAATAATGAATCAATACAAAAGTCAATAATTCACTTATACCTATATACACATACACACACTCATACATACATCACATTGAGTGGAGAATCTAGCCAGTGCTAGAACTCCAATTTATTTACAAAAGGTCGCGGGGCCACTGCCGTTTCAACCTTCTAGGTGGGTTGTATGGATGAGTGGAGCTGGATAGGGATTGAGCTAAAGGATTAGGATGATGAATGAGGTTCTGGTGGAATTTGGAAAATTTGGATGGAATTAGGTCTGAAATAAATGGAACATTAAGGTCGTGGTGCAAGGTATAATTGGAGACATAATAAGGAGCATTTACTATTGTACGGAGGACTTTGGATTGAAAGGATTGAATGCGTTTGATGTTAGAACGTTTAGCTGTCCCCCACAGTTCAAGTCCGTAGGTCCAGATGGGCTTCAGTATTGTCTTGTAGATTAATAATTTTTTTTCAACAGTAAGTTCAGATTTTCTGTTGAGTAGTCGGTATAACTGTCTGAATCGTCGGTTGAGTTCTTGTCTTTTAAGTCTTGTATGTGGGTTCCAAGTCAATCTTTTGTCTAACAGTAAGCCAAGATACCGGACTGTATCTGAGAGAGGAATCGATAATGAGTTGAAATAAACTGGCGGACAGGATTTTCGTCTAAGAGTAAAGGTTATGTGTTTACATTTGGCTTCGTTCACCTTTACACGCCAGTTATTACACCAGTGTTCGATAAGGAAAAGGTGTCTCTGAAGGTTTAAGGATGCTGTTTCAGGATTGGAACTGGATGATAGGATGGCGGTGTCGTCTGCAAAAGTTGCCAGAAAGGTATCAGGATGTGTAGGAATATCAGCAGTGTAAAGGATGTAGAGGATGGGTCCCAAGACGCTGCCTTGAGGAACACCGGCCTCAACGGGATAAAGGTTAGAAAATTCTTCACCACAGCGAACTCGGAAGGAACGGTTCGAGAGATAGGATCGGAGAATGAGGTATAGGGACTGGAGTAAATGGGTTTTCAGCTTGAAGAGTAATCCAGTGTGCCATACCCGGTCAAAAGCTTGCGCAATGTCCAGAAACGCACCAGAACAATACTCTTTGCATTCAAGAGCTGAGGAAATATGGTCTACAACTCGGAGCCCCTGTTGAACTGTGGAATGCTGAGGACGGAATCCAAACTGATGGGAAGGAAGATTTTGAGATTCTAATATGGGTAGGATACGTTTAAGAAGAAGCCTTTCGAAGATTTTTGAGAGGATGGGGAGTAGACTAATAGGCCTGTAGGATGAAGTGTTGTTGGAAGGTTTACCTGGTTTTAAAAAAAGGATGATGGTGGAATGTTTCCATAACAGAGGAAAATAGGTGGTGCGGAGGATGCAGTTATAAATATAAGTAAGGAATATAATAGCTTTCTGCGGAAGTTGTCGGAGGATCTGGGGAGTAAGGAGATCGTGTCCAGGAGATTTACGGAGAGTCAGTTTTTGGAGAAGATATTTGACCTCAGAGGGATTAATAGCTTTAGGAGGTAGGGAAAGTGGAATCGGTGACATAAGAAAGTCTTGCACTTTTGCGGTGTGATTGATGTGGGATTCCGGGTGAGGAGTGAATACTTTGGAGAGGTGTGTGGCGAATTCCTCGGCTTTATCTTCATCAGACGCAGCCCAGGAGTCATCACCACGTCGGAGAGGATGGGAAACATGATGGTATTTTAGGATCTTTTTCGTGACATTCCACAGGGAATTATCACGAGCTGATAGAGAGGAGAGGTAGGAATTAAAGGACTGGGAACGGAAGTTCGCCAACTCCCTCTTCAATTGTCTACAATAGAAGTTATAGGAGCGGCGATCTGTTGGGTGTCGGGTGCGCTGCTATAATGATCTTGCTCGGCGTTTGGTGTGGATAAGGTCTATAATAGGTTGTGGAAAATGATTTTGGTCTGGATTTATATTGGAGTGTTTAGGAGAGGAAGCAGTCCAGACAGCTTGTTGGATGGCGGTGGTAAAGGAATAGACGGAATTATCTAGGTCATCTTGGGTTTTGAGGGTTACTCTGAGGTCAATATTATCGGTCAGGATTTGGCGGAAAAGGTTCCAGTTGACAGGGCCTCGGATGAATGATGGTGGAATGGGTTTTGGAATTGGTGTGAAAGATACTTTTAGGATCAGTGGACTATGGTCTGAGGATAGTTCATCAAGGCGAGTTAAAGACAAGTTGAGAGAGCCTAATCCGCTGTGGATAAAGAAGTCGAGGATGTCAGGATTGCGGTTAGGATCGGTTGGCCAGTAGGTAGGGGAGTCAGGAGGCAGGATATTAAAATTTCGGGAGTTGAGTGCAGACAGCAAATTTCGTCCCCGAGAATTCGTGGTTCTGGAACCCCACTGCTGATGCTTGGCGTTTAAGTCTGCACCCAGAATGAAACGATTTCCTAAGGAATCCAGGAAGGATACAAATTCAGAATTGGAAATGGAATGTTTAGGAGGGCAATATGCAGATGTGAGGGTTACCGGAAAGGAAAAAGTCTTGATTACTATGGATGTGGCTTGTAGGAAATCATAGGTGGGAAGTGGGAGTAAATGATGAGAGAGGGATTGGTGGACAATGATAGCAGAACCGGCATGGGCTTTACCGTCTGGGTGGTCAGTACGGTATGTCATGTATTGCGGTATTTTGAAGTACTGTTTAGTCGTTAGTCTTGTTTCAGTTATAAGTGCAACATCGATTGTTTTGTCTTGCAACAACGCTGTCAGTTCGTCAGTATGATTTCTAACACCATTCGCATTCCAAAGGAGAATGGATAAGGAGTTAGGTGAAGTCATTTAAGGATTTTTCAAGGCAGGGATTAGATTCGATACTAGATTTGTAAGGAGTGATATAAGCGGCATAACAAGAGATTTGATTTCGGAGATGAACGATGTCATTAGACTGGTAAGATCTGTGACGTTTGATGGTGGAGGGATATGAGATATTTGATGTTGAGGAGTTTTTTGAAGATTAGGTAAACTTTGAGGGATAGATTCTTGTACAATAGATTGAGAATGTTGAGGAAAATGTTGTTCCGGCAGTGCCTCGACTTCATGATTCTGGTTACCACCTCCAAGCAAGTGGGCAAATGACACGTTAGAATTTACAAGTTTTGATGGTTCTCTTCTGCTTCTGGTTGGTACAGCTGTTTCATTCGGATCCTGAGGTTTTTGGTATCTGGTTCTGAGTTTCTTGTAGATTTCACATCCCTTGTAGTTAGCCGGGTGGTCCTTGAGGCACAGAGCACATACAGCGGGTGCTGATCTTGATCTTGTACATTGTTCTGTTTTATGCTGTTCACCGCATTTCACACAGCGTGGTATGTGATGGCAATAACTTTTGGTATGACCATATGCCTGACAGTTATGGCACTGGACTATTTCTTTCTTTGTGTAAGGTTTTTCAACTTTTACACGGGTATAGTACAGTCTGCTGAGGTCATAGATTTTTTCGACTCCTGCTGATGGTTCCAAGTCCACGAAGAATAGAGGCAGTGGACTTTTATCTTTTAGAACGTTGGTGACTTGCCTCACTTGGAATCCTAATTCTGTCAGTTCTTCTTTGATTGCTTCAACGGGTGTTGAGGAATGTAGGTTTCTGATTACGACCCTTAATGCTCTCTCTTGACGCAGCTGATAAGTATGAAAGTCAGCTTTGGTCTCAGTCAGATATTTTACAATCTTTCTGTAGGTTTCAGCAGTAGTCGGAGATATTTTAGTATCATTGGTTCTACTTATACAATAATAACTATTAGGATCTGTTACTTTGTTTAAATGCGCACACATCAGTTTAAAATTTTTAATATTTTTAATAAATATTGGTGGAGGTAGTGGTTCTCTGGGTATAGGAGAAGATTCCATGGTTTCTTTTTCATTTTGGAGGATCTGAAATGGATTCGGTGTAAAAAACGGAGATTCATCAGTTATTCCTTGTGATGATGTGCTGGGCTGTGGTTCAGAACCTAATGAGGTAGCTGACGCGGTCGCTGGTGGAATCATTTTTTTATTTTGTTCACGGCGGGGTCTCTGTTTTGTGGGAGACGAGTTAGAACCTGCAGATCTAGATCTTTTACTTGCAGACTTTGAGGACATGACTTGATGAAAATATCTCATTGATTAAGAAAATGATAATAATAAATAAATAATGAGATAAGAATTAAAGATAAAAGAAGATAATTAAAAGAAAAGCAAGCCCGAGCTTGCCGAGCTAGCGGCAATCAGCTGATCAGTGACCCTTCTTTCACTTTTTCGTGATTGTACAAAGTAAATTATAACTTTGCTTACCGAAACTTCTCCAATATTCACTGCCGTAATATTCCTGAGGTCTAGTGATGTTCTCCAGACTGAATTCTAGCGAATTCCTACTGAAAAAAGCAAAAATCTGAGAGACGATGTAACGTATGACTGTTATCATCGAGCGCATCAGCTGATCTATTGATATGATATTAAAAAGTAATTTGATACAGAGAAGAAAACCTGATGATCAAACTAAGAGACCTTTTGAAGATTAATAGTTGATAGTGTTAAATATAAAGGAAGAAAGGATTCAGGTGGCATTCAAAAACGATTATGAAATGTAAAATAAAAAATTTATTAAGCAACGTTTTGACCCACGTTGCAGGTTCTCATCAGTGCTTCTCTCCGCAAATCACGGAAGCTGAATGGTGAGGATTCTCAAATTATTTTTTTTTTTACTATATAGGAAAGTATCACTGGATGTATGTCCTTTACTTTTTGTTTAATTACATCACATTCGCTGGTTGCTAATATATTATTTGCAGATTAAAAAAAAACAGTACTCAAATTTCGCCTACCCAATTATAAGCTGTTTAACTGAGAATTTGAAAAATGTAGCAAGGTAAAGTAAAACCAGGAGGAGACGAGGATGAAGATTCTTCTTCCAAATAAAGGAGGTAACAGGAGTGGACAGGAAAACCGAATACATCGCGACTCCCTGTGGTCTATGAGCGTTTGCGCAGGGTTTTCTAATACGTTAATGAATCAGATAGTGGGGAGTGTTAAATTGTTGTCCTTTAGCAACTTCGGGTTGAACGGTAACGAAACTCTTCTGTTCCTGGTTGAAATAAATTAATAACCTATAGAACAATCCGTCCATTTTAGCTTATAATAAAGAATAAAACGATACATTTATGTTCACGCCATATGTTATGGTCTGATGAGGTTTCATGGAAAACAAAAGGAAAACTATAATTTAAACTGTATAAATTCTTGATATTTATCAATAGATCATTTTTGTATTAATCTTTATTTTTTATCTGTTTTAAAAATAGTTATTATAAATATAATTAAAAGTTTTGAGTAGAAGAGAAAGAAAAAGAAGACGATCGTACTTCAATTGTTTTTTTGACTGCCTCGTAGCCAGTCGAGTCTTAAGCTAGCGTCAGAGCGGTGAAGATGTGCCGCATATAGACCCAAGATTCCTCTCAACGTTTGAACGTTTGGAAACGAATTTCTTCATCTTCTCATCGTTCCCCTTGGAACTTGGAAGAGCCACCTTGCGGTCATTTTCAACATAAGAGAACTTCGTCCAAGCCGAATTTTCTTCAATACTCAAGACGACTTCGTTCAAGCCGCCCTGCGGTCGTTTTCTTCAACACTCAACTGGATATCTTTACGTGAATATAACGTATCTTTATCCATTAATGGAACATTTAATTTCTTAATTCTTATTAAAGAAACTATTTAATTTGATAACTATTTTTTTTTTTACATCTTTAAGCATTAATTAAGTTAAGTTTGTTTCTTCTATTTTTACAATATTTTAATTAGGTTTATTTTGTTTCCTACATTTTCTTACAGCTGTTTAATTATAATTAGGTTAATTTTTTCTTATATAAATTGATTAGGTTAATTTGTTTCTTATCTTGTTTATATGTATTTCAGTGTATTAAATGTATTGTGATTCGTCGTTTGCTTTCATTATTTTTATTTATTTTAAATCTATACAGTCCACTTATTTATTTCAATAGAACCACCCTCAATTTTGAGTTGTCACTTGGAAGTACTATTCTTTCACGGATAGCTCAGCGTATACAATTACATACCTACAAAAACAATTATTACGTACTCATATGGCAACATGGTATGTCACTTTTTCTAGAAAAAAAGAGTTTTCCAAATTTTAGAGTGTCATTCGTAAATTTTTTTTCTGATTTTAATTCTTTTACTTATACTAGGTAGAGTTGTTTACTCGATAACTAAAAGATAAATACTTATGACATTTTGCCACCTCCTAACGAATAGCACTCTTGAATGTGAAAAACTCATTTATAGAAAAAGCGACTTGTAAAAGTTCGCAGCGTTTTTTATTAGTGAAGTTTCAATAAAAACTTAAGATTCTTGTTAATATTTTGATTTAGTTATGCGAGGCATGTTTTTAAGTAAGTACCGTTTTGGAATTAAAAAAACACGTGCAAAGATATCGCAATAATTTTATTTTTACATGAAAGCCTGTACTTTAATCTACTTTTCTACATAATTTCCATGAATTTTTAGGCACTTGTCATAACGCGGCACCAGTTTTTGAATACCCTCCTCAAAAAATTCTGCCGCCTGACTTGTTAACCACTGCATCACAAATGTTTTGACTTCGTTATCGTCTTGAAGACGCCGACCACCCAGGTTTTTCTTCAAGTGCAGGAACAAATGGTAGTAGCTGGGAGCCAGATCAGGGCTGTATGGAGGATGATCTAGAGTTTCCCATTTAAATGATTCTTCACCATAAAGATAAGGAATCACGGTTAAAACTGGTGCTTAAAAGGAACTTAACTAATCCTTTTTAGAATATGTAAATATTATTGATCAAGTAAACATGACTTTATGAACACAGGGAGGATTAAATTGAAACACCCAATACAATTTTGGCATCTGAGCACATTATTATAACATGAAATTTTAATCACATTTGGTTATCTTAAAGCTTAATTTTTATTATTTGTTTATTTATTTAACGTCCATTTATGCTGATGTGGCTAATCGGACGATGCTACAGTGGGAGTCCTAAATTTTGCCTATCCAGGTTTAATTAGGATAGGGATCATTAATGAGTCCCATTATTTTTTTTATTTTTTTTTTATACTGTCCCATAAAAATATTCTAGACCTAAAGGATCACATCAATCCGCTAATAGAATGTTGATGATTTCGTTCATTCTTTTCATCCTTCCTCTCATCAACTGAGTTATAACAATCCTTCTCCATTTGGCCGCGTTTCATTCCCTTTTTTCTTCTTGGAAGACAACGTCTAATTTAGCCCTTATTGCTCTTTTGTTCCCAATATCTAGTGTTGCTATCTGAAACTTGGCTACCGCAAATCATCTACATTTTATTATGTTGTAATTGATTTTGGTAAAGATTTTGTAAGTCTGTCGTGTTTGTATTTTTTATTTTATATATTTTTTTATTATTTACTTCAGGTGCGCTATGTTTTTATCATATAAAAAAAATATCTCAATGTCATTACTCCGTACTATCTCATTTATTTTAATCATAAAACGAATATGACGTTTCTTGCTGATCCTCGAAGTTTTACAAGACTTTGACGGCTTCAAATACTGAAGTTTTGCTGATTCCCATTAAGCCAACCGCCTTGTACCACTTCTAGACTTTGCCCCCCTATATATGACTCCAACACAGCGACCGACCAGGACGGAGACTCGCTGACTTCCCACGGGATCGGGTATTATAGTAAAAACAAAAGGTAGCGACCTTTGTAGGAGCGTGCCCTGAATCGGTTCCCACAGTTCCTGCTCGCTCGGAACTAGGCCATCATTGGACACTTGGCATCTGTCACCGCGGCCCTATCGCTTCTCTCTGCCAATCCTTCCTCATATCTCCCCTTAGCATCTTGGAATCCTTCTCCTTCTCCTATCTTCTCTTTTGTTTGTTTTTCATGTTTGTTTTCTTCTTTTTTTTTGTTTTGTTTTTATAACATTCTGTTCTATGTAAAGTTTGTTCTTAAATTGTAAGAATTGTATCGAAGGGGTTCAGTACTTATTAATATAATAATAATAAAACTTTTATTTACATAATGAAAAATGGCATAATAATTGTACATATGATTCCGGATGAGTTTTCATCCCTCTATCAAAAACTGATAAATTTTAAAATAACACTTGTTTCTTTAACACAAATTTGTTTTTAATTTCCAGGGAAAAGTTAATTAAAAAAAAAGAAAAGTTAAGAAAAAGTATAAAAACCATTACACAAAAAAAATAAAATAAATAAATATCTGTAGATAGAAATGAAATATTTATTTATATTTGTTAACAATAAAAGTTTTAGCAAAATTGTTATTTGCCTGAGAGAAAATACTTTATTCATAAAGTAATGCTGTCCAACTACTGCAACTGCTGTTGGGTTGCTCAAAACACAGCATACTACAATTTCTTCATAGAAATGTTTGTTTAAATAATTATAATGTTATGTAAAACAGTCATAATGATAATATAATTACAATTTTTTCTTCTTCCCTATTTAGTTTAGTTTTATAATTTTTTTTTCTTCTATGTATAAAAAACTCTCTTAAAAATATTTTCAAATTAATCCTAACATATTTAAAATAAGCAAATATGCTGTCTTCCTTATGCTTAATTCAGCGAATCTCTGGGAATCCACAGCGCATCCGCCTTAAAAGACGTCAGGGTGGGTTGTACAGATTGGTGGTGGATTTCTGTGTTTAGGCAAAAGTTTTCATATGATATGATTACATATTCTAATATGTCAAATAGTTTCCGGATAAACTGTATTCTATGCCTAAGAATAGTTTGATCCCGAATCGAATCGAAGTAAGTCAGGCCATATTAAATCCAAGGCCATATTATCCCTTTAAACAGCAACTACCCTATAAACGATCAGTATTCCAGAACCGCTATTACAATAGTTTAACATCAGCAGCTAGTAACTCGGATTATCTTTGAACGATGTTCAAACACTGTAACATCAAACAATAACAGCTGTTATTTGACAAAGCTCCAAATCGCTGTTCCGGTTACCAGCGGACCAATGAGGCAAGAAGCTAGGCAATAGCTGTTACTAGGGTCATTGGACATATCGTTCCCTAGGGAGCCGATCAATGGGATATGAATGGTCTGATCTTGCTAAGGAGTTTAATGGCCACCTGGTATCGCCGCTAGGCATTTCCTATTTCATAGAAACCAGTTTTGTTCTGGGAATCAAACTTTTAAGGAAGTAGTAACTTTTTTTCCTGTTTTTTTTTTCGTTTTTTTTTAAATGTTAGTATATTTTCATTCACATTAACAACACTGGTGTATTTTTTCTGATGTTAATGATACCTAACATATTAACGAAAGTTTATTTGCTTTATACGTTTCATCTTTGGAATATCCCGAGACACCTCTGTCGCCCGATTTCAAGAAGAATTGAAGTGGTTTTATCCTTCCTTCCACCGTAAGTTATCCAATCCCGGTGTCTGTTTCACATCTCGGATCTCCTTGAATTCAAATCCTCTGTTCATTCCTGTAAAACCCGCTCGCGGCCATCTCATCTGTATATAACGTCCCATCGATCTTTCAATAAATCACTCTTATCCGATCCGCATCCCTATGGAACTCCATTCCTTCCAATATCCGGGACTCCCAAACTCTTTCAACATTTAAATCCCGTCTTTTCAGCCATTTCCTGTCAATTCAATTCTCAAATAATCCCAATACACATACATTTAGTTATTCAATTTTCATTTTCATGGGTACATTTAACATTTAATATTATGTTAAATTTTATTCAGAAGAATTGCGATATCTTTTATAATAATTTTTTTAATGTATTTTTACATTTTTTTTTTGTTTGTTTTTTATAATGTGATTATATTTTTTATTATACTTTGTTTTTATGTTAACATGCATTTTGTTTTTCTATTTTGTACATTTTTATTAGAATTTATCTTTGAGTTATTTTGTTTGTTCATTTTATTAGTTTAATTCTGTTGTTTTTAATTATTTTATTAGACTCTAACCTTGAGACCATTTTTTCTTTGTTATATTATTCTGAAGGGACTCGTCCCAGAATAAATAAAGAATTATCATTATAATTGCCAGTGAACTCTTAAACGGATGAATAATAGTTTCCATTCTGAGAGATTCAGTTTCCAGGAATAATCAATGATGTACACATCACTATACTTCGAAGACTAAATAGCATATAATATGTAAATAAAATAAAAATGAAGAAGGATTTAAATATAGACAGCTATGTACTAATTTCTTCGAACGTGGTCAGTTATGATTTTTTACATTTAGGCATAAGTTTGACTACCCAGGAGATGGAAAAATGGCGTTTCAATGACGTTAGAAAAAAGGTGGGTAAAAAATTCCAAAACAAGGTTACACCAGTTCTCTGAAGGAAGCTGTTCATTAAAAAACTCTTGTCAGTGAGTTTAAATCTTTTCTTTAAGGCATACAAATGGAAGAATACTAGGTGAGGAGTTTGATGATATAGGGAGTTTTTCAGGCTCTCAAGTATGAGAATAAGAACGATCAGAATACCAGTGAGAAATGATTTTTATAATAGGTTTGGCACGACAGGCTTTGAAGATCCTTGGTCTCGCGGTTTGGTTTTCTAATGGCGCTTTTATACTGCGGCTGAAGCGATAAGGTGGTTCCTAGAAGTCATAAAATTCAGTGTTCTTCCAAGATCCTGCTTACCGGCACAGTCGCCAAAACGCGTGCAGTATAAACGCGCCCTGAGATTCCACACCAGGATTCTCGACGATATTTTATAGAGTAGGATCATCACTCCCTGCTCCTTTTATTAAATATCTCTCACTAGAGTAGCCACCAGGTGGCTGACGGGTCTGAAATACCGTGGGGTTGTTTTGAGTGAATCCCGATTTCATTACAGGTTTGAAAAAGTCTTCCAGGGATTGGGATTCAAACTTACAACCTTTGGTGTGTGGTAGACTAGCGTGCTAGCCACACAGTCACGGCCTCTCCATTTTTTAAAGTTATTGTTATTTTAAATTATTCGGCTGTTTTAGGCAAAGCGTTTTTATTCTTTTATTGGATCCGTATAATGAACGAGTTGGTAAAGTGAAGTAATTTACCATAAAGTGCAAATATGATTTATTTTCTCTATTTAGAGTTAAAATCGAGTACAATATAGGTGTATTTCTTACATTAATTTTTTATTGTTTTCTTCGTGAAAATTACTTATGGCAAACAAGAAATTTAACATATATTCAAAGATATTTTCAATCTGAAATCTCTTTGTAATAAGCAAGTGTGTAAACTGCATTAGCAGCGGCTCATCTCTTATAAATAAAGTGCCTTTGTCCAAATTTGATGCAAGCTATGATCTATTAAAAGATAAGAGACGTACCCGGTCGATTCTGGAAAGTTTCAGATAAGCATTCCCAGTGGCTTCCGGTGGATCGGTGCACCATGTGGCTCCACTTTGTAAATTTACTATTCATGAGATATCCCTGAACATTATCCATTTTCATTTTCCGACAATATAAATTAATTTTCTTTTTAATAAAGTTTCAATAAGACCAATGTAAAATTATCACTTTGTTCGCTTTAACATATAAAGACGGTTGTCAAATCACTTTTATCATTGCAACAATTTAATACTAAATCTGTTGTGGACTGAACATTAAGTTTTTAATGAACACTAATTAAATTCTGGTTTTAATATTCATAGCTTTTAAAGTCATAATTGACACCTTGGCGTGCAAAATTGTTGGCACAATTTAATTTACGATCGTTAAATAATGATTGTTACGTGAGTAAACAAGTCCTTGAAATCGATTGAATTTTTATCTAAATGAATTCTAGGGAGGAATGTTTACGATGTGCTAAACAAGTAAGGTATCATATCCTCATATCATAAATTAACAAACGTTTTGAATGGTCAATCAATAACTGGATGACAATTAAAGGCTGTAAATTGCAAACAAATAATAAGGGAAGTAAAACCGACATGAATATCTCTCTATGGTGTGTCCACTTACACTATGATAGTACATTCATAGTATTGTACTTTGAATCCTTAGCGGGTTTTTTTTTTTTTACTATTTAGTTTTTCGTAAGTGATACTGAAATAAATAGGAACTATTGGAGGATAGAAATGATTCTGCTGGTATAGTGTCGAAATATTTGCTGAAGTTATGTATTTATGTATGTATTTTTTCTTTACTTACAATTAGTTTCATCAGAACGTCTTTTCAGGCGTTTTCAGCTATAGCGGGGTATTACTTGCATATGTCATTGACGCTAATAAATACGTCCTTTATTTCTTATATTCTTTTACTGTTATGTTTGTTAAGGTTTAATTTATTTTTTATTTTATTTTGATTTATTATTACTTTCACTTACCTATATATGAAATATATAGTAAGGGAAAGTATTGCGAGCGTGAAAATATTCGAATTCCAGTTTCGACGGAAATACACGTTTTAGGGTCCCTTGAGTCCTAATAACCAAGTCCCGCAAAAAGGTCTGTGTGTTACACTCCCACGTGTAAACGAAAAGTCCTATAGAAATGAAATTTCATATTTGAGACAACTATATGCCCGAGATGTTACAAAAACTTTGTCATCAAAATCAGCTAACCAGAAGAGCCACTTTAAACTATAAATTAAGCACCTTTTTTACGATTTGCTCAAAAACGGCTCCAACGAGCTTGATTAAACTCTATATATCGATGAAAAATTTAATGGACTTTAATATGATATAGATTTCATTCTGATTAAAATTGACAGGGCTTAAATGTCCTATATTTTTTTATATTTATACGGCCGTTGGCATTGAAACGGTATGAATCTCAATTTCTGCTGAGCCCAAGACAGGTTGTAGTGGCACAGTTTTTGTTGTTTTTTTTTTTACCTTGTTTAACCGTAAGAAAATTATTAAGATTATTTCTTTTGCAGTATGGTGAGCGATTTCTCATCTTTCTGCAAGCTACTATCATAATGATCATGATCCCAATCTTTCTTCTGAAATCTTCTACGGTATAGCTTTTCTCATCCGTTTCCAGTCTTTTCAATGTTATATGGGGCTTTGGGTCCTCTGAGGATGTTTAACATGTCGCTGTTGATATCACTATTGAAGACCACGGCTTCATTACAGTGAAGCGATTTCTGATGGTCCGGAAATTCAAATTAGATTAATTATTATCATCCTAATCCTCAAGTATTACAGGTTAGATGTTGCTTTGAAGTATCACATCATTCTTAAACCTAGGTATGTAACCAGATACCATGATAATTGTATTTTTACTCTCTCTCTTGCGAAGTCACATGTCTGAAAAAAGAACTATTAAACTGTCAGTTCGACTCACAAATTTAACACAAATACCTTAAGGTTCCTCCCGTCCCGGGCTTGTGACCTAAATCATTGTAAAGTCTAAATAACTTTGCATTTATCTATTTCAGATTTGTTTGTTTGTTCATTTAAAATCACTTTATTCTAATGTGGCTAATTGGACGATGCTTCTGTGGAATTAATAAATTCTGCCTATCCAGGTTTAATAACGATAGGGATCTTTAATGAGTACCAGACATTATTTTCTACTATTCCGTCATTTATTTTACTTCCTCTTCGAAGGACGGCATAAAGAAGGCCACCTACCGGATTTGAATCCGCCACCTTGGGAACAGAAAGCTGTTATGCTAACCACTACACCACAGGTGAAACTGAATATTTCATATTTAGCTGCTATTCATTTCGGAGTAGAGATTTGGGGCTCTACTTAGCCATCAAATTCTTCACGTCTCCAATCCTTACTATCGAAAATCCCTCGAAAAATCCTCAATTCTCCATTTTTTATAACAAAAACCCATCCATAAAGAACTTAATGTTCCCTATATTGCTGATATGGCCCGAACTAGGTAACACTCCTTTCATGACAAACTTTATTCTCACTCTAACCCACTAGTTTCCATCCTTGCTTCATCTACAATCCCTGATAATCCTCCGAGGCGTCTGAAAAGAAGATGGCACCGAGACCTTCTAGTTTAGCATAGTTTTTGGAGAGCTTCCAATAGGTAGTATCTTTACATGTGAATCATGACATTATATCTTGTATCACATTTACTAAATGTATTTTATTATACAGTTGTAAATATCAATAAACATATTGAAAATAAAAATATATTTCATTTGTAAACATCTCGACAGTTTTTCATTTATTATACTTTTCAAACCCTCTATTTCAGAGTACCATAGATTAAGCCTCTATTTTCTATTTACCTCCTCCTTTTAGAAAAAGTTGCTACTTAAGGAGACGTTGTAGTGTAAAAGAAATTTAATGCAGTCGTGGAGTGCATTGGCAGCACTATTTTGTTTATCTATTAGATTTAACTATTTTATTAATGCTATCTGTTTCTCCTTTAGGTAATATATATCACTTTTTGGTCGTAAATTTCTTTAGCTCCCTCAATTGCTTTTATATACTCGTTTCATGTGGTCTATGATGTTGAAACGCAATTGCAATAGCTGTTACTTTAGGAGTATACTTCCGAACACATCAGGAACGGTCGTCCATTCGTGACCTGAAATCGGGGGAAGTGGATAGCCGAGACGTAAACAAGAGCCGAAGCGCACCCCTTAATTAATGCCCCGGCCGGGACAGAACGGAGGACCGTGAGATAATTATCCCGGACCCGAGTCCCGTGGGAACCTGGCTCCGGGACCGAATAATAATGCCGTCTCGTGGAAACTGCCCCGCTTTCCCGAGTTTTCCACCCTTATCGGATCCCCCCGCCGGGTTTGCATACAGAACTAGCTGCGTGTGAACCTGGGCTCTTGCCAGGACCACTATTTCTGCCCTATATCTCCGCTAGTAGCCTCCTACACCCGCCGCATCCTAATTCCTCTCCGTTCCTTAACTTTAGGATTTTCGGGCATAGCCTGAATCGCAAGAGAAATCAATATATCAGGCCTGGAACGCGGTCTCGATGGCGTATTGTTCATTCTGCTGACCGGGGCGGATGCCAAATATCTACTCCCTCTCCTCCGCAGAATACTAGAGCGAAGAAAATACTAAGCTACAAAATCTGGAAGGAAATAGTCCGGGTGGCGGTCATTAAATGATGACCGCCATACCATTTAATGACCGCCACCCGGACTAATTCCTTCCAGTAATTCTCAACGGTCAACTAATTATATCCACTAAGCTACAAAAAGATAATTTTTATTTATAATTTAAAATTGTTACAAACCATAACGCAAAAGATAATTGCGAAAACAAGTATTGATTTATTGTAAAAATGTCTTTTATATTTAATAATATTCATAATTAATTCGAAATAATAATGGATAGTACACTATTTATATTCTTATACTCCATATATCTACGATAACATACAGTTTAAACTCTCAATCCATTCCCAATAAACTACCGTAAGATGGGGGTAAATAAGAAGACTCAATGGTACCTTGAGCAATATAACCAAATTATTTTATATCTCAATTAATTGAACAATACATAAAATCTTAGGTCCAGATCTCCTCTATTATATTTTTACTGGGTGTGTGTTTTTGAATTGTTGTTGTTAAAAAAAAATTTTACTGTTCCCTTCAGTAGGGGTTAATGGAAACGACATTGAAACTGTTTTTGTGTTTACAACATGTGGGGTGAATGAGAACAGTTTAAAATGCTTATTAAATTATTTTTTCTATTTGAAATCTTTTAAAAATAGAAATTAGGTCTCTTATATTCTAAGAAAGTCTAGAGCATCACGCTTTTCTAGGAAGGAGAAGAAATGACAGTAAATGGTGTGCGCACTTAGATTATTGATAAATGAAACAGACCCCAAGATCTGGCAGATTTAGAAGATCCGATTCGCTCTTCCAACTTCAATGTAACTTCACTCTACTGACGCTACTGAGATAAGCGTTCTCTTGAGTTGGAAAATCCTATAAAGTTTGGTCGTTTTGGAATTCAAAGTCTGGAACTCCTACACTTTTTCCAGGAGTCACAGTTGCTTTTTTCATTTTCTTATTAGGCTTCAGTTTATCGCCATGCTGAAGGGTCTTAAGCAGGTCCTTGAAGCTTTCGTCAATTGCTTGCACAGTAATTTGGTCACTCGAATCTTGATCATTAGAGTTTTCAGTAGAGGGCAGCCGGTGTTCTCTCCAGGAAATGTTGATGCCATAACCCAAAAAAATTGTTGCTAAGAAACTATTGCATATAATATATTGAGCAAGGCATTTTATGCAAGTAGACAACAGTAAACAGTTACTAAATAAGATATATAGATAACAGTTTCATACTTACAGGTAAAGTTTGTGAAAAAGAAAAATTCCGTAGAAACTAGTACAATTTTTCACAGGTTGAACTGATGAGTCAAAAGTATTACTATCAGAACAAAACCATATAATCGTATTAATTATAGGATGGCCAACCAATAACAACAACATTAATCCATGTACGGTAAATTAAGTGGCTTTCACGCAACTTTGAAATAATATTGAAGTTTTGTTCCCCTTCACACCACTTTTCCTGTTCACCACATTTTACGGTAGATCCCAGCTTTCCGACCTTTATACCCCTTTCCACAGAACCAAAACATATGACCGTTCCTATCTAGCCCGCTCTTCAGCTTTTGGAATTCTACTCCTTCAAACATCAGCCCTGCACCCTCACTTTCTACATTCAAATACTTTTTTCAGTAACTTCTCTTCAACTGAAAAGTCTTCTATTGTATTTGAACGATGTCAAGTTCGGCCAGATGCTATGGCATTAAGTTGTATTAAGGCATAGCAGAAAGGGAACCTGCAGTCATTAACTCGGATTGAATCAAACTTTCCCACGGAATGTGCTGTCGTTATTCACTTTCTGGTTAGAATTGTTTAGTAACCATTAGAATAATTCTTCTTCTTGGTATTGATGGATTAGGGACGTAATTTGAGAAATAAATAGATAAATAACAAAGTATTTTATTTAGTTCTCGAGACATATCGTTAAAATACTGTTTCTGTATTACTAAATTTAAGTACAAGTTAAAGATTCATAAAAAACATTTTATGATGCTTGACTGCATTAATACAACATAGATAATACACGTACTTTTGTATTACCCGTCTATATCTATGTTTTCCTATATTATATCTGTATATATTTTTCAATGGTAAATAGTTCTTTTTGTATATTTCAGACTCCGGTTGAGGAATTCCTTGCTATAGGATCACCATCTTCAGCAGTAGCGTTCAGCTGAACGAGAACTATTTCGTAAGTGACTATAGTCCCAGCGATCTGGAATGAATATTAAACATGAGCATTTTGTGAAAAGCAAAATAAATTGGGAGACAAGCATGGACTTACAGTTAACATAAGAGTACGAGTCACCGTGAAAAAATTACAACCAGTCAATGCCAGAGTCTCAGATGTTACTTGGTGCGTGAGTCGTTGGATCTGAAAACATGTGAATAAGATGTCATTTTACTTTCAATTACCTATATATGAAATATATAGTAAGGGAAAGTATTGTGATCGAGAAAATTTTCGAACTCCAGTTTTCAACGGAAATACACGTTGTAGGGTCTCCTGAGTCCAAATAACCAAGTCCCGGAAAATGGTCCGTGTGTCCATGTGTGTGTGGTAAGTCTAGCGCAAGAGCGAAAAGTCGTACGGAACTAAAATTTCATATTTACAGCAATTATACGCCTGAGATGTTACAGCAACTTTTTCATCAAAATCGGCTAACCAAAAGTATCGCTTTATACCATGAATTTTGCACCTTTTTACGATTTTCTCAAAAACGGCTCTAACGATTTTGATTAAACTCGCTATATTGATGTAAAATTTAATGGGCTTTTATAACATGTAGATTTCATTCTGATTGAAATAGTCTGATCGGGCTTAAATGCCGATATTTTAAATTTTCTTCCTCTAAACTACCTTTAATTTTGTACATTCCAAAAGATTAACCATGTCATCTTAATGGCATTGATGAAGGACGGCTAAATATACAGGTTGGACGAATTTGATGACCAACTAAAGGATAATACAGCAAAACTATTTTTTAATGTAATTATTGTTTTTTTAATGATAAGAACAGTAATATAGACGTATGATATACCGTTAGAAAGCGAAAGATTTTAGAAAAACAATTATGTTATACCCAAAGTTGTAAAAGGTGACGAATAGGGAATAAACTTATTACTGATTAACAATTTAATAGTTCCATTATTTAATCTAAATCATATGTTCCCTACGAAAATGAATATACGTTTTATTAAAATCAACAAATGATATTTTTCAAATTGAAGTATAGTTAATTGTTTTTAAATTGACATTAACAGTCGAGGTAAGTGAAAGTGGCGTGTTGCCCGCACCAGATTTTTTATGATATATAATAAATACCAATAGTTAGCTGTTTTAAATTCAATAGTTTCAGGAGGAAAACAGTCCAGAAAGCGGTAAAAAAAAATAAATAAATAAAGGCATCTCTTTCCTCGAGTTGCCTTTCCTTGGAGTGCCCTGGTGATGACCAATACTGTGGGTCGAAACGTTAATAAATAATAAATAAATATTATAATAATAATAAATAAATTATTTCATTGTTGTTTTTCGTATCGCTACTCAGACTATTTAACTCTTGGGCACTAATATATATTACACCGAGTTAAGGTGGCTTTATCCTCGTTATAGATGCCAGTATTTCCTAGCCTCCTTCCTCTACCAGGTTATCAGAACTCATCGTCCCAGCTACATCTTCCAATCCCTTCAATTTAAATCATCAATTCAGTCCCGTTCTACTAGATCCCGTCTTTCTGACCTCTACCCTCCTCCTCACCGTACTGCTGCCTTTGACAAGTCCTTTCTAGCCAAAGCAACCACTCTTTGGAATTCTATTCCTCCTGAGATCCGTCATGCAAGTACTGCTTCCTCCTTCAAATCGCTACTTTTCAACCACCTTCTCCTTACCCAGTCAAACAGACAATAACTTATAACTGCAGATGCTATAAATACCAATTATTATTATTATTATTATTATTTTTGTGTGTTTGTATTACTCAAATTATCATTGATGAACCAGCTATTTCTGTTTTTGTTTTTTTTTGTTTTTTTTTTGTTTTTCTTATTCCGAAAATCTGACTTGTAAAGATGTATATATATTACTACCTTAATTATTTTTTAGTTTAGTATTTTGTTATTCTAAATCATGACCACACTGTTCCGGTCATCAATTATGTATTTTATTTTATTCTTAAGGGACTTTAGTCCCAGGATAATAAAGAAGTTTTTTCATTTTCATTAATATTTGGTAAGCTACTTTTTATATTTTACTCATGTTTTAGAAATCTATAGCAGCTGCAGCTTCGAAAAACTAGGTAGTATTTGTCGGACCGCTAACAAACTAACATGGAGCACAAATACGAAATTTAGGGTTCCAACACACAAACAACACAAAACTTGAACGACAAATTTTGTATGCACCATGGTATGCTTCAATTCACATGATACACAATGGCGTAAACATACCAACCGTAACTTACTGTTGGGTTCTAAAATAAGTTCATAGCGTTTTGTTTTTTGGTGATTTCAATAAAAACCTCAGATTCTTGTAAATATTTTTAATCGCTCATATTCTGCAACTCCCCACGTCGTAGAGTGAGGGTTGTCTGTGACCAATACTTGAATTTGGTCATCATCAACAGTTGAAGGACGACCCGAGCGCTATGCGTCTTCCAAGTCAAAATTTCCGGTTCTCAACCGAGCAAACCTCTTACGGACGGTGCTTTCTCGCCATACACATTAACTTCCTTAACCGCTTGTGCAGTGAATTTTCTTTTACAGAAATAAAAAATCGTTAAATGACGAAAATTAATTCTTTTTCTCTTCAATTTTGACCAAGCAAAATACCACTTAAAGATGAGAAATCTCTGTTGAAAATTATGCATAAAATCACCTTAACTAATCCTTTTATAGAATATTTAAACATTATTGACCAAGTAAACATGATTTTATAAACACAGAGAGGATTAAATTGAAATATAGAAAAACGCTACGAATTTATTTTACAACCAAATACATTTACGACAAATAAAACATATTTCTTACAAAAACCCAAATTAGGTAGTATCTTCATTTTCTCTTTCCCTGTCGTCAGGCTTATTCCAAAGAACTAATTGATTTTCATGATCTACTACATACATTTTTGACCTCCTACAGTTCAAATCCTCTGTCCACCCCCGTTGTACACGCTCCAGGCCTTCAGATTTATTCAGTACGGCCCACCGAACTGCACATTTCGACAGATCCTTTCTCATTCGATCCTCAATCCTGTGGAATTCTATTCCTCCTTCCATCCGTCAATCCAACTGTCTTTCTACCATCAAACCCCGTATATTTAATCACTTAATGAATATCCAGGCTCAATAGGATTGTAAATAAGCTTTTTTTTTTTTTTTTTTTTTTTGTTTTCTTCTCATTTAAATATGTCTATTTTATATCAGTAATTATGAACTTGTTTATATGTATTTAATCTACTCCAAGACTCCAAAGCCCTTTTTGTACATTCTGTATATTTTATTCTAAAGGGACATGTCAGTATTGTTCCTACAGCCGACCGGTGCAGACGTCCATTATGCCTTCTTGTGAGAAATGTTTAAAGGGTTTTTCCCATAACGCGTTTCGTGTAGAGTGCGTGAAATGTGCAAAACTTTTTCATCTGCCATGTGCTGATATCACAAAAAGTGATTATTTACTTTTAAAAGAAAAAAAAAAGGACTGGATATGTTTACCATGTCAAGAGGAAAGTGATCAAAATGAAAAAATAGAAAAAGCTATTCAATCAGGTGACACTACTAAAATAATTTTTGCTATAGAAATGTTAAAAGAAACAATTAACACCATGAAAAAAAGTATGGATGGTTCTCTTAACCATTATTCTGAAGTGGTTGAAAAATTATCTGCAGCCGTTGAAGATAATAATAAAAAATTTGATCGTATGATTAATCAGATTAATGAATTAAGTATCGAAAATACTCAATTAAAAAATAAATTAATAGAATTGGAGGTTAAAAATAATGATTTAGAGCAAACCATGGCAGCGAACAACTTAGAAATTCATGGCGTTACTCATATTAAAGACAAAACTTTACCAGAAATTATTCAAGAGCTCGGTGGTGTACTCGATTTAGAAATTAACGATAAGGATATTAGTGAGTGCTATAGGTTAAGGCCACCTGCGGAAACAACAAGGCCTGGTATTATAGTAGCTAAGTTTGTAAGCAAAAGGATAAGGGACGAGTTTATCTACAGAGCTAGGAAGAAAGCATCAATCACAACAAGAGATCTAGGAATTATCGATGGGGAACCAAGCCGTATCTTTGTAAATAACAACTTGACGTATTTCAATAGGAAACTTTTACGAGACGCTAAAATAATTAAAAATGAAAAACATTATAAATTCGTATGGTTTAACAGAAGATTAACGCTTTGTATGAGGAAGGATGAAAATTCAAAAATTATTTTCATAAGAAATAAAAATGATTTAGCATCTCTTTGTTAAATCGAAAAGGAGAAAATAATTTAAACATTTTTAATTATCATGGAAAATCATAATATTATTTCTCAACAAAATCATAAAGAACTTAAGGTATGTCATTTAAATATTGAATCACTTATTGGACATTGGTCTCATTTTCAAAAATACGTACTTGAAAATAATTATGATGTGGTTTGTGTCAGCGAATCATGGTTAAATCACGGTATTGGAGATTTTTTTGTTTTCAATAACCGGATATAATATTTATAGGTCTGACCGGAAAGATAAAAATCGAGGTGGGGTATGTATTTATGTAAATCGATCCCTGTCTTGTAAAGTTTTGGATTCTTCAAAGACCCACCAGTCGTTCTCATTCGAATATTTAATTTTAGAGATTAGGCACGGCCTTGAAAATATTTTACTCATTACAATTTATAGAGCACCGAGTAATAATTTTTATATGGATTTACGTTCAATTTTAGAAAAATTCGTTCCAACGTATGACAATATAATTTTAAATGGTGATCTGAATGTTAATTTTTCAACTGTTTCTTATGATTCAAAATTTTTAAATAACCTTTTTCGCAGCTTTAATTTGTCACTCGTAAAATTTAACCCTACTTGTCATACTAAAACAAATAATACTTGGCTAGATATTATGGTGGTCGATTGTAAAAATATAGACAGAGTAATCACATCGGGTCAACTATCAGTTCCTTTTTGCCGCCAACATGACATTATATTTTTATGTTATCGGCTTGGGGAATCTCAAATATTTAGGAATGTGATTTTTCGAGACTTAAAAAATTTTAATCATAGCAAATTTAATGATGAACTGGACACTATGGACTGGGAAGAAATAGCTAATTCAAATAATATTGATGATAAAATTAGACTATTAAATTCGAAACTTTTTTATTTTTTAGATAAGTATGCTCCTTATAAATCCGTAACTTATAAAAAGAAACCCGCTCCTTGGTTCAATTCTGAAATAAAAAATTTAATGAAAATTAGAGACCGTTTTAGGAGAAATTATAAGTTCTCGAAAAATCCCGTTTTCCTTGAACAGTTCAAACTATATAGAAATAAAGTTACCTCAGAAATTCGTAAAAATAAACAAAAATATTATATTGAAAATTTGACCTCCTCTAGAACACCAGAAAAACTTTGGAAAATTATCCGTAGTCTTGGCTTAGTAAAAAATCGTGAGGCTTTACCCTTGACTGTCTCAAAATCTGAATTAAATAAATATTTCGTAAATCCGTTATCTTATCGTTTTTCTTCTTCTTCGGAACTACTTCGCGCTGATAGTAAATTCGATTCGAATGATTTTTTCTTCGCCCACGTCAGCCTAGAACTTTTTCTTAAAAATTTTCAAAAATCGAATATGCATTCTTCTGGAATCGATCGCCTACCTTTAAAATTCGTTAAATTATTCTTACCACAGATAGTTCCTATTCTTTTAAATATTTTTGATTTTTCTTTACAATCTTCAAATTTTCCGTCACTCTGGAAAAACGTTTTAGTTACCCCTCTACCTAAAAATTCAAACCCGACTGATGTCGAACATTACAGGCCTATCGCGAAACTTTGTTCACTCTCAAAAATTCTGGAACGTGTTGTATACGATCAAACCGTTGATTATTTAAACTCTAAAAATCTCTTCGACAAATATCAATCCGGTTTCCGTTCTGGACACAGTACTCAAACAGCACTATTGAGACTAACTGAAGATGTTAGACTTGCAATGGATCGACGACATGTAACAATCCTCGTATCTTTTGATTTTAAAAAGGCGTTTGACTTAGTGGATCACAATATTTTATTGCAAATGTTGAGAAAAAAGTTCAAATTTTCCCGTAGCGTTGTACTATGGTTCGAATCGTATTTAAAAAATCGAAGCCAAGCGGTAATCGATAGTGATGGCTCTCTATCCGAATTTCTACCGATACATTCAGGAGTTCCTCAAGGATCGGTTCTTGGTCCACTTTTGTTTCTTTTATACATTTCTGAAATCTCCTCGGTTTTGAAATCATGCAAATATCACGTTTATGCCGACGATATCGTTATTTATTTGTCTTCATCCGTACATGAGTTCAACGAAAATGCAAACAAAATAAATCGAGACATAGATGAAATCTTGGTCTGGTCAAATAGATTAAAACTTGTTTTAAATCCGTCAAAGACAAAGACAATAATTTTTGGCAGTCGTTTCTATTTAAAATCGGTGATGGAAAGAAATCCCCAAAAAATAATTTTAGGCAAAACATATATTGAATACTCTGGATCGTTAAAGCTTTTGGGTGTTACCTTTTCTAGTACTCTTGACTGGCAAGATCACGCTGTAAATATATCAAAAATAATTTTTAAACAATTAGGCTATTTACGTAGAAACAGAGACTATTTGCCTGTACAGGTTCGAAAACATCTCGTTTCCACACTTATAATACCGCACGTTGATTACTGCAGCATATTATTTACTGATATGTTTAATAGAGACATAACGATTTTACAGGGTGCGTTAAATGCGTGTGTAAGATTTATTTTCGATTTACAAATTAATGATCACGTAACACCCTCATTTAAAAAACTCAGCTGGCTAAAAATTCCCGAAAGAAGAAAATATTTGTTAGGAATTTTCCTATACAAACTTTTTAATAAAAGAACTCCGAATTATATCCTGGAATTTTTCGAAAATCACTTGTCTCTTCCAACGCGTCCGATGAGAGAAACCCACAGTTTATACAATATACCTGTACACCGTACAACCCGATACGATAAATCTTTATTAATAAGCAGCATACATTTATGGGATAAAATTCCTCATATCATTAAAGAATCAAAATCGCTTTCGATTTTCAAAAATTGGTACTACAAAGAACTTTTAGATTCATAATATTGATCCCTTTCTCCACCATTGATTTCGTTGACACAGGCTTCCAATTATTTTGTTTTCACTGGTTTTATTAAATTCGATATTGAGTATTGATTGGTTAAACAGTAAATACAATGATATATATTTATATTCTATCTGCCTCAAGTTTCTTAATGTAAATTGAATTTGATTTGTTTATTTATTATCACTCTTTATTCTGAATTTTTTAAATCGTAAATTGATCTTTTGTTGTAAGTTTTTTTTTTTTTTATTGGTTCCATAATTTTCTTTAGCAATATGGCTCTGCCTAGTTTTGTAAGGGGGTATAAAATTATATGTACGTTTTAATTTATTTTACTTTCATTCTGTTCAAAAAATAATTTTATTAAGACGGTAAGGTGTTTAAAAATTGTATTTTGGTTTATTATTTGAATAAAACATGTAAATTTTCTGTTTATGTTTAAAATTGAATTTTATTTCAGTTTCGTTTTTGTGTAATTTTAAGTTGTTTACAAGTATTTATGTACTTTTCTTTATAAAGAGAACTTTTAATTTTGTTCTGTAAGATTAAATATTTTAAATCATTTGTGATTTTGATGGATTTGTTTAATTTACTTATAATACTCTTATAATATATTATTAGTATAATTTTCGTGAAGTTTGAATTTTTCAAAATTATTGATGTATTTTTATTTGTGAAGAAAAGTTTTATTTGAGTTTGTATAAAGGAATACTTGAATAATTTAAGATTTCAATATTTTATGTAAATTGTTTCTCTGATTTTGTTTCTATTTATGATTATTATTTTTATTGATTCTTATATTGATTACTAATTTTTGAGTCTAAATTTTCTATCTGGTTTGTAAGATTTAAGTTATTCACAAGTATTAACATTTTTTATTTATGGATATTCTTGAGAAAATTATTTAAAGTTAAATATTTATGGTTTCTTTTTGTAATTGTTTTAGTTTTTCCACAATTATTTATGCATTTTTATTTGTAAAGAAAATTTTTATTTGATTTGGTATAAAGAAATACTTGAAAAATTTAAGATTCAACAAATAGTTATCTTATTTTCATCATTTTTCTGACTTTGTTTCTATTAATGATTATTGTTTTTATTGATTCTTATGTTGATTATTGATTTTTGAGCTTAATTTTTCTATCTGGTTTGTATAATTTGAGTTATTAACAAGTAAATACTTTTTTATTTATAGATATTCTTGACAATTTTTCTTTATAGGTAAATATTTTTAGCTTCAATTCTGTGAAATTTTAAGTTTTTCAGAATAATTATATATTTTTATTTGTAAAGAAAAGTTTTATTTGATTATTTTTTTATTATTTAATTAATTTAAAATTCAACAGTTATTCATTTTATGTTCATTACATTTTTTATTCATTTACTTATAATTACTGTTTTGTAAAACTGGCGGCTGATATGATATTATACTTATTTGTATTGCTCAAGGAGACTCCATTGTCTCAGTGCATTAAAATGTAAAATTGTAAATATGTTAAAAGGTAAATAAAATCTCTCTCTCTCTCTCTCTCTCTCTCTCTCCAAGACTCCAAAGCCCTTTTTGTACATTCTGTATATTTTATTCTAAAGGGACATGTCCGAGGGCAATAAAGAATTTATTTACTAAAGTCATTTCAAGGAAGAGCATGACAAGACTAAGAAATTAGACTAGCTAGACGCGAGAGCACGCCATTGCGGTTATGGTAATAATACAAATTACAGCCTTATTTGAAAGGGAATTCAATAACGCTATTGAAAAATTCAATAATTATAATCTTTCCCGAGATATTCATGCTACCTTACACTCCAATTTTAGGAAAATTAGCAGCTTGAATGTGGGGGAATATTATTTGAAAATAAAGGGACCTATAAAAAAATATAGATTAATCAGTCAAATAAGACTATGTATGTCAACCTAATAAACTAAAAGTGACCTGTTACGGATTCCGAAATAGTTATTTAGATAGCAGCGTTAAATGCCCTATTTGTAATTCAGGCGAACCCGAAGATCTTAATCATTTTTGGTTGCAATGCCCTGTTTACTCCTCATCCAGAAATAAATATTTGAGGACATATATTGAAAATATGTCAGACAATGACCTCATAATAGAACAATTGTTGCAAATAGAAAATAAAAAGAAATTTGATAATTTATGTTATTATGTGACAGAAATTTGTATCTATCTATTCAAGAATAATTTCAATTTAAGCACATTACCAAAAAAAAACAAAACAATAATTGAATCTGTTATTATGATTATTTATGATTCTTTTATTTTGTTTAACATTTCTAGAGTTACATTTTTTTTTGTCTTTTATTATGTATTTATTTTAGTTAAGGAAGCTTATTTTGTTTAGTACAGTTCTAATATATACATTTCATTTATGTTCAACTGATTTAATTTTGTAAAACTCATCTCCAGTTGGATGGGCTAGCCCGAAAACAAATAAAGAGATTTATTTATTTATTGTTATAATAAAATGTTATAGTAAAAATAAAATCTTATCTTATTTGTTTTGTTTTTTTCGGAAAAAATTAATCATAGTATAAAATGTAACTAGTTAAATTTTATGCTGAAAATGTTATGACTATGTTTTGATATTCTGACATGGCAAATGGAGGGTAGTTACTTAAGTTCTTTCATTTAACTATTTAATCGTGCTACTTCCATACGCAATAAAAACCGGACCTAGTTAAGCATAGCTGATAGCGTGTTAAATATAAACCTACTCTGTTATATGACGGCCTTACGCGTTCTGCGCATGCCTTGTGGCACAATGATCTTGTTGGTATTCACCTTTAATTAATTTTAAATCTAGGTACCTCGGTGTTGTATTGCTCAGATGGAACAGAATACAATGTGGAAAGAGAGCCTTTGCTGTGCTCGTAGATACTGGTGGCCGCGAAGCAGACAGAGCAAGTCCTGAACAGGAGGTGGCCGAAGGAACCGCAGAAATAGACCACTCGAAGCAGTGATGAAAAAGGCCTGAAATATTTCAATTATTAGCCATGATTTAAATGCATAATAATGCGTAATGCTGTTATAATATTTTATTTTTGCTGAATATTGTATGAACTGTTGTATTGAATTTCGTTTAAATAGATAAAAAAGAGATATAATTATCTCTACTTACTGAATGCTGTTGAGGAGCTGGATACAGATGAAGTAGAAGTTCATAGCGAACGAAAGAAGCACCAATTTAGACGTTTTTTCTTCGACAGACTTTGTGAGAAGAGAGAGGCGGTTGTAGAGTTCTCTTCTCCTTTTCCAATAAGAAAGTGCGTTTTTCTAGAGAACCAGAATTTATTCATGACTCATTGTAATAAAAACAGGTTAAACGGAAGATTGCAATATGACATCAAATAAGTAGTTGGTTTCTATGTCTTCCAAAAAACAGTTTATTTCAACAAACTTTAAACGAGTCAACGTTTCGGGGGCCTTCCCCATCATCTGGACTCACTAAAATACATCAAAAAATTATCAACTAACATCAAAAGATAGCTATTTTATATATTAATTAAAAACATTATCAAAAATATACATAACAATGTTACATAAAAATTATATTTACCTGAGTTGTTTAAAAGTTATTGATGATTATTGATAAGGTCCCTTATTGATGAGGGTCATCCTATTAAATATTAAATTTAGGTCAACTATGCAAGTTTTACAATTTTAACTTTTCTATTGCATCTGGATTGTGAGAACAAAGGTGCTTTGAATCTGTTTTATTTATTGAATTTTTTATATTTGTGTATATATATAGATTATTTTTTTTTTCTATTAAAACTATTTTTTCTATTTCTAAAATTGTAGGCCTTCCAAAATCAAAATTGTGGTTAAGCTGTTAAGCTGGGCCAAAGAATATGTGAGTTTAGATGACTGTTGTTCCTTGGTGGTAATTTAAAAAAACAAAAACAATTTTAACATAAATTATTGACAATATTTTTAATAAAAAATGGATATTTTAACTTTTAAACAACTCAGGTAAATATAATTTGCATGTAACATTGTTATGCATATTTTTGATAATGTTTTTAATTAATATATAAAATAGCTATCTTTTGATGTTGGTTGATAATTTTTTTATGTATTGTAGTGAGTCCTGATGATGGGGAAGGCCCCCGAAACGTTGACTCGTTTAAAGTTTCTTAAAATAAACTGTTTTTTGGAAGACGTGGGAACCAACTAATTATTTCATATGACTCATCATATTTGTTGGCAACTTTAATATTAATATAAACTTCTTCAAAAATATATGATACTCATAAAAAATAATTAATTTTCGCTTCGATATATAATATGCTTATGTATACTCATAGCATAGACCACAACAAAGTATACACTACAGGAAAATATTAGAAAGAAAAACACCACGATAAGCCGTTGGTCCAGTCAGATACAAGGAATAGAGACGTCAAAATCACGTGAATTTCTATAGTTACACAGAGAATCATATCAAAGGTAGATATTTGGGCTGATTAATTTCTTCTAAAAACTAAATTTTTTATTAAATCACAAATTCAACGTTTCGGGATCTGCTCCCATCATCTATACTATTTTGAAATTCATTTGTCCCTTCCAACATTGTCACTGATACAAAAATTAAAAAGAAATATTAATAAAAAATAGTCATTAAGTGAAAAATCATATCTGAGAAGGTTATTGCTTTGAACTCTGTCCTGAACTGGATTCAAACAATAAAAAATTAAGTTTTTGGAAGAAAATAAACTCCTGGCAACGATCTTCCTAAAACAACTTCCTCGAAAAGCCGTCCTTTTCCTTACCTATATATATTATGCCACTCTCGGATCCACGTATTTTTCTACTTCTTGGAAACTTTCATTAGTAAAAATGATACAGAAACCCAATAAGCCTCTCCTGAACATCCATCATCCTATCGTTCTATCTCATTTTTGCCCATTATGGGCAAAACTCCTTCTAAAACGCCTATCTTAGAAATGAATCATGCTATCCCTGACCACCAGTTTGGACTTCGAACATCTCATTCTACAATACAACAATGTCACCGCGTGGTGGATGCAGTGTCCTCCACATTGGAGCGCGTGTACTGCACTGGAGCCTTTCTTGATGTAGAACAAGCATTTGATCGAGTCTGGCACCAGGGACTGCTTTACAAACTCCGTCAATTCCTCACTCCTACATATTTCCTACTTATGCGTTCCTGCCTTACTGGCAGAACCTTTAAGCTAAACCATAACTTTTTCTACTCATCCATATTTTCCCAATCTGCTGGAGTGCCTCAAGGTTACTCATTTAGAGGTTACTAAGATACTTCTTAGGTCCTATCCTCTACTCCCTTTATACAGCTGACATTCCACTCCATCCTCGCACTGTCCTCAATACTTATGCTGATGACACGTCTGACTTATCCGTCCATAATGATCAAACTACTGCATCCCAAACCCTTCAGTCCCACATCACAGCCATTGATAAATGGTGTAAAAATTGGAGGATTAACATAAATCCCACCAAATCACCTTGCGACGAATGCAAACCGAGACTTATTTCTCTCCAGTATCCTTTAATAACAATACCCTTACTTCTGTAGAACACATCCGATACCTAGGTATCCATCTTGACAAGCGCCTTACTTGGAATCCTCACACAAGACTGAAACGACAAGAAACTGCTCGAAGATATCGATTACTACAACACTTATTAGACAAACGTTCAAAACCTCCAGTACATTACAAAAGACTCATCTACATCACAATTATCAGACCTATTTGGACATACGGAATCGAGCTTTGGGGCTCTACGAAACCATCTAATTCTTTCTGCATCCAGTCCTTACAATCCAAAATCCTTCGCAAAATCCTGAATGTTCCTTATTTTGTCACAAATCAACTCTTCCTAAACATCCCATTTGTTGCAGACATAGCCCGCGATAGATACTCCTCTTTTTATTCTAAACTCCCTGCCTATACAAACCGTCCGTAATTGTATCCCTGATAACCCTCCAAGGTAACTGAAAAAAAAGGTGGCCTCGGGACCTACTGCTATATAATAGTGTAGTGCTAACACTGGGTAGTTCTTTCTCAAGTCATCTTCATGACTTATTATTTTCATTCTACATATTTACATATTGTGTAATTTAATACAGTTGTAAATTAGTATAAATAAATTTAAAAAGAAAAATGTTTTTGGAAGAAATTAATCAGCCAAATTATTATTATTTAGAAATTAATATTATGCTAGATCTTCCATTGATTGGAATATATTGATATAGAGAATAATATCATCTCAGTAGTTTAAATAGGATGGAGGGGAGGGGGAATAGTCATGTTCCACAGGTGCTGATTATATTCCCTAAAATATTTTGACTGAACTCATTTTAGAAAATTCCATCATGACCGCCACAGAGAAGTTACCCAGTATGGTCAGCACACCCAAGACTTATACTTACAGGTGAGAACACTGATAAGTCTAAAAGGAAAGAATGAGTAGGTTTCAATATGTTCATTATGTTACCATTCCTTTAAAGTGAAACTGTTTTTCTCAACTTGACTCACTCAAAAGACCAAGGTTACGATAGGCAAACTATTTTTTTTGCGTCACATGGGATTTGGAATGCAGCGGTATGGATAGAGAATCCTGTCGTATGTTGTTGGAAGAGATCTTGGATCAGCACAGAATTGTTGAGACATAAAACTCAAATACAAACCGAGCCAGATTCTTTCTACTTAGTTTTCAAATCTATTTTGACATATGGCTTTAAGATCAAATGATCAATCGAAACCGATGTATTTGTTACCTTCGTCTCTGCTAAGTATGCGTAAATGATTCCATGCGTTACCTTGGTTTACCATTTAACATTGTCACGGACAAGGTGTTGAAGGTATGAAAAAGAGAGCAATCGTTGGATATTGGGAATATGCTGCTCGTTCAGGCTTCATTTGTGCGGACGACATTGTGGTGATAGCAGATAATGAGGATTCCCTGCAAGTTGTAGTTAAGGAGTGGTCTTAAGGAGAACGTTAAGGACACCAACTGGAGCAAGTGGACTATGAATATCGAGGAACTGCATTCAGAATGAGTAAGTAAATCAAACCCTATTTGAAGTTCAAACTAATTTATTGATGCCCCAGTTAATGTGAAACGTGTTTTGGGACCTTTTTTAAAACTACGGTTCATAATGTATAGTATACATAAAGTAAAATAAATTAAAACTCAATGGGATTTTTTTTTTTTTTTTTAAGGCGATACTAATGTTTGTTTCTATCAAGATATATACGCAGACAGTGACAGAACCAATGTTCTTCGTTGTCTACAAAATAAAACCTGTATCACTACGACCCATGAAGGGTCTTGGGTTCAATACATATAAAGATTCGTACTGTTTCTAGGCCAACGGCTGTGCTACGAGGTGATTAGGTCTTGATCACGCTCAGCCGCCAGGTTTTTTCTCCAATTCTTTTAGGTATCCACTTTATAGAGGCTGGGTCTGCCCCAGGAGGTTCTCCATGACTCAGGATCGCCCCCCGGCGGAAATAACAGAATAAATAATATCCGCCACAGTCGGGATTCGAACCCAGGACCCGGAGAACAGTAGACTAGTGCTCTATCCACTAGACTACGCCACTCCCATCACTAACCTACTTCTAAAAATAAAACAGGAAGGAAAATTTTTGTATCTTTATGACCCCCACAATAGACTAAAACGACAAGAAACTGCTCGCCGCTTTCGGTTACTTCAACACTTACTAGACAGGCGCTCTATCTAACCTTCCTCTTAACTACAAAATACTTATCTACATGACCATTATAAGATCTATCTGGACATACGGGGTTGAGCTTTGGGGCTCCACTAAACCATCAAATTCTTCCCGTCTTCAATCCTTACAATCCAAAATCCTTCGAAAAATCCTCAACGCTCCTTACTTCGTGACGAATAAGCTCATCCATAATCCTTAATATTCGTTATGTAGCTGATTTCGCCCGAACCAGGTATCAATCCTTCCATGACAAACTCCACTCTCACTCTAACCCACTAGTTTCAATCCTAGCTTCCTCTTCCATTCCTGACAATCCTCCGAGGCGTCTGAAAACAAGATGGCCTTGAAACTTAATAGTTTAGATTACCTATCGGAGTGCTGCCAATGGGCAGTTTCTCTTTATGTCTTTTTCATGTGTTTTATCTAACAGCTAATTTACTAGATATATCAATAAATACAGTTGTAAATAAATGAATAATAAAAAAAGAAAAAAAAGTATTTTTATGACCAAAATAAGACTTAGATTAATAATAGATACCATTCATTACCTTAGATACCATAGCAGATGTCATTCTGAGATCTTTATTGAATTGTTTGAACATGTTCGATAGCGAAAGCGAAATAGCCGACAAGAAAATATCCATATAGTTCCATATCAGGGTGATGATGAAATTGCCCACATAGAAGAGGAGCGCATGCCAGTGGCTGTAGCCAATCACAGCCGAGACGTTCCCGTCTTCGAGGAACATTCTCACGTCTCCTGCATCCTTGGCGTTGGACATGAACTGTGTGTTCGCCAACAAATGCTCAACTGGGAGAAGCATGATAAATTAATTAAAAACATCAATCGAATATTGTTTTCTTAAATGATCTTTTTATTTTTTAATAAAGAATTAATATGTTGTATTACACTTCAGAACAATATGTATTAGAACTACATAAAAAATAAAAGCATAAATAAAAAAACAAAACAAAGAATCAAAATCAAAAAGAATCAAACAACCCCCAGGTGATAAGACTTAATTTATAGTAATTGTCATTAATAATAAGTGAAGAGAGAGCTGGGTTTTTTTTGGTTGAAGAATATAACCATGAATATGGTATTGTGGCATAGCCAACCTAAAACCCTGATCTATCGACTGCGGGTGCAAAATAACTATCTTGTTTCGTTTGTTTATTCATTTAACGTCACTTCATCAATCGATGATCACGTCACTTGATCAATTATGGGTTGCTACAGTGGGTGTCCTAAATTTTGCCTATTCGAGTTTTATTAGTAAGGGATCTTTAACGAGTACCTGATATCGCACAGGCTCGGTACTACCCTTTTGACGTCTCCTCGGAAGGTCGGCATAACTAAGAATTGTTATTAAGAAATCCTAGAAAACCTACCAGGTTTAAACTCGCTACCTTGAGTCTATCTTGTTTTATTAGGAATTTTAAAATGTCTGGTATTATCTAGAGAATAGAGCACTAGTCTGCTGTTCTCCAAGTCCTTTGTTCGAATCCCGGCTGTGTCAGAATATTATTTATTACGTTATTTCAGCCTTGGGGCTTAGCTAGGGTATGGAGACCCCTTTGAGGCACCCAAAAACGCGGAAAAATCTGGAGTCTGAGTGTGATCTCGGCCTTATCACCTCATTGGACGTTGGCAACAGTACTCTATGTGCGCTGATCCCAAGACTCTTTAGGAGTTGTAAAGATAAATTTTATTTTATTATTTTATTTATTTTTTTGTGGCGTTATAATTTATTTAACAAAATACAATGTTGACTCACACATCAAAAATACTAGCCAAAATATAAAATCGTATACCGCCAAAACGGGAGCGGCGTGGTCTAGTGGGTAGAGCGCTAGTCTACTGTACTCCGGGTCCTGGGTTCGAATCCCGGCTGTGGCGGAATATTATTTATTCTGTTATTTCAGCCGGGGGGGAGGGGGGGCGATCCTGAGTCATGGAGACCTTCCTGGGGCATACCCATTCTCTATAAAGTAGGTACCCAAAAAAGGTGAAAAACCTGGCGGCTATGCGTGATCTTGGCCGAATCACGTCATTGCACGGCCGTTGGCCCCGAAACTCTACATGTGCTGAGCCCAAAACTCTTCATGGGTTGTAGTGGTAAAGGTTATTTAATTTTTTTTTATACCAACAAAACGGATGGCTCAGGAAGAATCAAATAATACCAATGAATACCCATAATATCGATTAAAGGGATGCATAAGAGACAAATAAAATACTCGTACTATCAAAGAACTCATGACCCTAAGGTTTAGTAGTTATTATTAGAACCGCCAACGACGATAAATGCAGATGTTTTAGTCGAGAAAATGCTCAACTGCCAAGGTTCTTCCCCATATAATACGCTGTCACCTGTGGTGTAATCGCTAACATAACAGCCTTGTGTACCTAAGGTCGCGGGTTCAAACCCGATGGCCGATAGGATTTTTAAAGGTAATAAAAATTCTTGGTTATACCATTCTTCAGAGGGAACGTAAAATGGTCGTACAGATCCAGTTCAATGTCAGGTACTTATAAAAGATCCCTATCCTAATTAAACCTGGATAGGCAAAATTTAGATCTGTAGCATCGTTCGATTAGCCGCAGTCGCATAAAGTGACGTTGAATAAATAAACAAACAAACTTCCCCTAATTAAAGGTACCAAGTACTGCTGATGCCTTTTAGTCAAACACAACCATTTTTTACTTATTTATTGTTTTAAATGCCATTAAGAAGGTTAAATAAAAAAATACAAAAAAAAGAAGGCAAATAATGCCATTAGTGTCGAAATGATATGACAAGTAACATGTTTATCTAAAAAATATACTCACAGATAGACGATAATATTAGGCAATTTGTCAGGAGCTTAATTTTTTTCTGCACGATCGATGAATCGAAGTTGCTCATTTCGCTCTGAAGGGCTGCCCATTTAGCAATGAAGTCTTTCCACTGCCTCACCAATGACAGGAAGTATACCGAAATGAGCAACACGCCTCCAAAAAACACAATGTCTCCTAAAAGACGATATTTCTTTAAAATGTACAATAATATTTTTTTTTAATATATAATTTGATAACATATTGTTTGATGATATTACGAATAGATGACGGGTTACCAATTGATCTATATGTCACACCTCGCTCTCTTACGTATCTACATATAGCAAAAGAGCAGAATATTATGTTGATTACTATTACTAACATTGAGTAAAATACTTTCCAACTTTTCCATACAAATCTGAAATAGTACAATTGAATCAGTAAAACATACTTTAGCATGGAAATTGAGTCATAAAATAATATTCAGTAACTCACTTGAGCTTTGTGTAATCGGGGTTCGACACTCCGTAAATTGGCAGAAGAGAAAGGCATTGAGCGATTGTGAGTGGGCTTTGCAATTCCAATTGTATGGTAGACCTCGGGGCAGCTTACAAAGAAAAAATAAACATTATAAAGGAACCTTACTAATTAGTTATTTGTATAAATATATTTTGCTTATATTACAATAGGTATAGGATAAGAAACTTTATTATGGGACAAGTTCCCATAAGAATAACAAGAATTGTAACCGGCTAAAAAAATGTATGATAATAATCACTTTAAATAAGTATGATCTAGCACCCAGGACTGTCGTACAAACTCCCCAATTTCCTGTCTTTTAGGCACTTCCTTATTATCCAGTCCTTTTATAACAGATCCTTCAAAATAAATAACTTCTCTTTTTCTTCCAGTGGCGCAACAGGCTGTGTAAGTGTTATCTCCTGGAAGATTACATTCACGTTTCTCGATGCATTTTGTAGTGTAGGGTCATCACACCCTTTTTTGTGAGTAGCCACCATTTGGCTGACGGGTCTCATATACATGGGGAGAGGCTGTGGGTTAATCCCCATTTAATTAAATCCTTATTAAAGTCCCTCTGGGAATGGGTTTCAAACTTACGAACTTTTAGCATGAGAGACTAGCGCGCAAGCCACCCAGCCACGGGCTCCCCTATAAATAACTACAGTTTCTAATCGTCCATTTTTAATCACTATTCTGGTGTTCCTCAAGGCAGTATTCTAGGACACATTATTTTCACAGTTTATACAGCTGATATCCCATCACATCCCAATACTTTCCTTTCTACTTATGCAGATTGTGTATTATCAGTCAATAATGATCCAACTATTGCCCCTCATACTCCCCAATCTCACATCAAAGACATTAAGGTATGGTGTCAGAATTGGAGAATTAAAACAAATTTCAGAACATCTCACAAAATAACCTTTACCCTACGTCGTATACATATGACATCCGGCCCTGCAGTATCCTTTAATAATATTCCGCTTTTTCCGGTTGAACCGATCCGTTACCTAGGACTCCTACTTGCCAAACGTCTAACATGGAATCCCCACTCTAGACTGAAACGACAAGAAACTGCTCGCCGCTTTTGGTTACTTCAACACTTCCTAGATCTTTGCAGACGCTCTAACCTTCCACTTAACTACAAAAGGCTCATCTACATGACCTATATGGAATTACAGAGTTGAGCTTTGAGGCTCCCCTAAACCATCAAATTTTTCCTGTAATCCTTGCAATCCAAAATACTTCAAAATATCCTTAATGCTCCTAACTTTGTCACGAATAAGCTCATCTATAAAGACCTTAATATTCCCTATGTAGCTGATTTGGCACGTACAGGTATCAATCCTTCCGTGAAAAACTCCACTCCCAGTCTAACCCACTAGTTTCAATCCTTGCTTCCTATTCCATTCCTGAAAATCCTCCGAGGCGTCTGATTAGAAGATAGCCTCGCGACCATCTAGTTTAGTTATCAACTGGGGGGGCTGCTAATGGGAATTTTCTCTTTATGTCTTTTTCATGTATTTTCTCTGTCAGCTAATTTACTTGATGTATTAACTAATGCAGTTAATATCAATAAATAAAAATAAAATAACTATATACTGAAAGAAGGTACATTGGCATCTTGATGAACTGAATTACAGAAAAAATGAAACATTAAGAAAGAAAATAAAACAATTTTTACACACCATTAGAATTGTGGACACTTTTCACATCAAATTAGTTGGCGTAATCAAATTAGCTAACATCTGACTGGAATGAAAGGAACTCAATAGTTTCAATAAAGAGGAGGGATTTGAATGGGCATAAGGATAGAACATGGCGGATCTTTGTTGGGAGATTATTCCAGAAGAATATGGAATGGGATAAAAATGAGCACTCATGTTTGTTTTAGAAGGAAAGAGGTGTAGAGTTATTAACATGCTTTATACTACTGTTGTTAGTATAAACTTGTTACTACTGTTGCTATTGTTCACTATATTTTTACTATAGATGCGACTTGCGAGAAATTAAAACTGCTACTAAAATTATATAATTCGCAATAATCCTCTTCTAATGATAACCTCTGCAACAAAGTAAGAAACTACTTCTGTAATATCTTTGAAAATAATCTATACAATATGACGCGAAACAAAGAGGCATATTTGTAAGCCTCTCTCATACTGCACTATTTCACTGCAAGCTTATGTAAAAATTATTTTTTAATTATTGCAATAATCAGTGAATGTTGCTATTTATACATCACTGTGTCCGTCTCCTGCTTAGAGTGGGTCTACCTATTACGTTTGTATAAGGAATTTGATAAAGATGGTTTTGTCAGTTTCGAGAAAATGATGAATATGTGTTTAGCCATTGTTGGCTGATGTTACTTCAGGTAAGTTTTATATAACAAAAAAAAAAACATGTAACATCCCTGGCATGAACTCCTTATTGAACTTTCCTTCAATATTTAACTGAGATAATTTTTTTTTCTAACTTATGTTAATTAATTAATTATTTTTCATGCAAAACAGTGATATTTTTAAAAACCAATGTTTTCATAAATTAATTTTCAAACAGAATAGCACAGGTTTAACCGTATTTTCAATTATTCTAAACTCTTTAGTAATATATTTACCTTTTCCTTTTTTCTTTCTGTTGTCTTGTCTGTATTCTTCGTTGAAATAATACAATATATTTTGAGTAGTAATATTTCCTACTAAATCTTTATGACTTATTTCTCTCATAATAATATTCTGGTTGGTAATTTAATGTTATATTTATTACCACTACAGAAATAATTAAAGTTTTAAAACTCACTCTTAACACGGAAAGTTGTGTAATACAAAAACACTTAGAGAGATTTCTTTAATAACACCACTAAAGCATTGATGTCCGAAGCAGCCGGTAGTTCACGATTGAATGGAGGAACATAAAGCAAAACTATAATAAATATCAAATAAATGCATTTTGTGTTAAACTGTTTACACGGAAGGGGATGGATCAATAACAATTAACTATATACAATACTATCAAGTCATGTTAGACAGTTTTAGATTCGTTTTAAGATAATAAACCGGAAATAACTGGGTAGGTCCAAAAATATGGCGAATACAAACAGTAGGTAATAGATACATATGTATTTTTACAGTTTTGAATAAAATACATTTCCATTATTTGAAATAAATTTCACAATCTGAAGAAGTATATACCTTTACACAAGAAAAGAAAAAATTAACTTCGCATATCTTGATCCTGAAGCAGTTCGAAGCAATGGCGTATTTAAGAGGTCAACATTTTCTTGTTTTGGTATTGGCAATATATTTATTTATTATATAATTGATATAACAGACATTATAGGTATATTCATTAAAATAGATATAGATATTTGGTATTATACATTACAGTAATGTAATATGTTTATTGTGTATTTTGTATAATATGTATATCAGAATCTATTTATGAAAAGCGGAATGATCAAAGTCACTGTACATCTGTTATTCTGGTCTTAGTTTCAGACCTGCTGTGGCAAGATTATCTTTTATTTTGTTATTTAAAACTATGTATAAAACCTTCCATGGGCTCACCCATAATGTATATATATATAATATATATATATATATATATATATATATATATATATATATATATAGAGAGAGAGAGAGAGAGAGAGATCACAAATGTGATACAAACCTCTGTCAAATTGAATGCCATCCATCAATTAAAAAATACGTTTAGAACATTTTATTGCTTGTTTACATATGCATAATATTGTATGTATATTTTTGTGCAATAAATTTGGTTTAGAAAAAATGAATAAATAAGAATATCCTCAATGAAGTCCTCTTTTCCATTTCCTCATTCCTCTAATAAAATGTACATTGTACATTGAGATCCATTCTGTCCTGTTTCTTTCCATCAAATTATAGGGCTTAAGTTAAAAATGTACAGCCTAATTTTAACGCCAGTTTTTCGTGCTTCCTCATCTCTTTTAACATAATAAAGGCTTGGGCTGGTGTTAATTTTAAATCGTCGACAGTTAAGGCAAAGCCCCATACAACATTGTGCCATAATTTGTTAAAAATTTAGTCCATTCATCATGGCTAATCATGTTTCCTATATTATTCACAATTCATCGCTACTCTTAAACTGTTTTCAAGATTTAAGGATGCACTGCCTTTCAGTGTTCGTCGGTTTCTCGTTTCTTTCCTCGTCTTCCCCCACTTTGACTACGGCTACCTGGTGTTAGGTGGATTGTCTCAACCACTACAAATATGTGAACAAAAACTATTTTTTTGTCTATTGATTTTATGATAATAGTAAGAAGTACAATAATAATATCTCTAGTTGCGCATATGTTTATTATTATATAATTATCGTTGTGTTCACTACTTGTATAAATAATGTAAGTAGTAATAGTATGTCGTACAAATAATCGTATTCGCTACTTTTAAATATAATATAAGTATAACCTTAAGTTTGTTTTTATAGTGTTTTTATTTTTGTGGCAGTCACAAGACAGTTTTGGTACTTAACTGTTATTCTTAAGGGACTAAAGGTCCCAGAATAAAATTTACTTTTCTTTCCTTATCTCTTAAATTTGTTACTTTAGGCTAATTGCTCGTTCAAACACTAATACCAAGTAGAACCTTTTGACAAAACTCGGTAGATCTAGACCGAGAGGTCGGTTAATATCCCTGGTGTGAGGCAGCAGGAGTACGAGTACTGCCATGTAGCCGAAGACAGAATCCGTTGGGTCCAAGATTAGATATCATCAGGCGGAGCTGGAGGACAGTAGAATATCCAATGTAATGCGAAGGTTGAAGGTGTGGTGTAAGCGATCAACACAGGGTTCTCTGTTCCTGATATAAAGAGTAACCTGTTGTAAAAAGTAAAGAGGCTTTTGAGATTTGGTCTAATCACCCACTCAAAGTATAACTGATTCAAAGCCGAATAAACTGCCTCAGCACTGGACAGTCTACTGGTAACAGACACGGCATGGATAAGGACGTTCGACTACGGACTACGTTCGACTACCTTTATGGAACATAAACACCCTCTCTGGTAAAGATATTGAACTTGTTGGCGAAATTATGAAATATAAAGTGGACAATATAGGTCACGGTGAAACAAAGAAGAAGGGAAATGGTGTTACAAGGCTGGATAATGGATATACGATAATCTCTGGAGTGAATTTAAGAGAGATGGTCAAGAGTGGAGTGGCGTTTGCTATGAAGGATGGGCTGCTAGACAAGATGGGCACTTGTGTGATATTAGCCAACACCCAACTCGCTATCCATAAAACCTCAATCATGCAGATTTATGCACCTATGGAATACTCGTCGATGGCTGACTACTGAGGTTGGTTGACAAAAGCCGCGTTGTGAACATAACATAAGAGATTTGAATGCCAGGACGGGGCTAACGGCCTCGGGTGTTTGTCTGGAATGGAAGAGGAAGCAAAGATTGAAACTAGTGGGAGTAGAGTTTTTCATGGAAGGATTAATATCTAGTTCGGGCCAAATCAGCTACATAGGGAATATTAAGGTCTTTATGGATGAGCTTATTCGTGACAAAGTAAGAAGCATTGAGGATTTTGGATTGTAAGGATTAATGACGGGAAGAATTTGATGGTTTAGTGGAGCACCCAAGCTCAACTCAGTAAGTCCAGATAGGTCTTATGATGGTCATGTAGATGAGTCTTTTTTAGTTAAGTGGAAGGTTAGAGCGTCGGTCTGGTAAGTGTTGAAGTAACCGAAAGCGGCGAGCAGTTTCTTGTCGTTTCAGTCTAGTGTGCGGATGGTGAGGAAGTTTGACAATAGCAAGAGATTAATATAATTCTTCACAGATAATGACATGCTTAATTTATACTTAAGTCATTAGTTTAAGGCATATGATTATTTTTAAAGCGGGAGGAAGTGAGGCCAAAAATATTATATGTAATATTATCTATGAATGAGGAATGCGTAGATATTTCACGAAAGCAATCACATCTGCCGAGTTTGGCACCAACCATCGCCTGGTTGTTGCTAATACCAAAATTAACAATCATAAATTATATAAGGGGTACTCACTAAGTTTGCTATAGCATGCTATTTGTGCTATTGTGCTAAACCCATCAATTTTATACAGGAAATAACTGTAGAAACTCGACGGGTTTAGCACAATAGGACAAATAGCATGCTATAGCAAACGTAGTGAGTACCCCTATTATTATGTGAGATGTATGAATTCTCTATATTAAATAAGCAAACAAATATATAGATTGTCAACAAAACAAATAAATCTTGATACCTATATGTAATATAAATATACATGCAATTTAGTTCGTTCGGTTCATATAAGTTGTTTTTATGTGTTGAATATTAAAAATCTGTTTCAATGATTTTTAAAAGATAAGAAATCAAACCATATCAATCATTTTATTAGTTTACAGATTTTCTTTTAAATCTGAAGAATAGCAATTATATCTATAAACTAATTATTTAAACATATTAAATCAGTTTTAGACAACTGGCAGGAGATAAACACAGCGGTATAGGTATGAACGGTTTTTTTTTTTAATTATAATTGAAGTGCAGGATCTACGAAGTTTTACTCTCTCATATATTCCTTGATATTTAAAACAACATGGTTTTGATCGTATACAACTTTCGATACTAAGTCAAACCTTATTCTTAAGAATATAATGAAGAGATATAAAAACAATTTCATTATGACTAATTAAATGTAAAAGTTAAACAATCATATGTTCTATGTATTTAACATCAGTCTGCATAAACACATTTATTGTATCTGCATGTTTCTAAATTAAAATTATCTCATCTAAATATAGTAACATCAAACTAGCTTCTATAAGAGGCCTATAACCCTGTTTTTTACAATGGTATATTTGATCTGCTGGTATAGATCAGGTGCCTGCTGAAGAATTGTTCGATGTCGCGCCATCATCTGTAGACAATCCGTTCAATTGTACCAGAACTACTTCGTAAGTGACTATAGTGCCAGCGATCTGGAATAAATGTTAGCAATTAAATTTTGTAGTGAGTAATATAAGTTAAGCAGAGATATGAGGATGAACTTACTGTCAACATTAGGGTGCGAGTCACGGTGAAAAAGTTACAGCCGGTCAAAGCCAGAGTCTCGGTAGTTACCTGGTGCGTAAGGCGTTGTACCTTAAAGCATATTAGTAAGATGTATTTGTTATGATTAATTGTGTTCTTCCTACGATTTTTTTTTGGATAGCGAATAATTTATTAACTCTTGGCTGGAACTTAAATGGAGGACCTTCTTTCAAATATTATCTCGTAGGTTATTCCGGTTTAAATGGACGCCATTAAAGTTAATTTTATAGCTTTCTAAAGGAAGTAGTCGTACTGAGAGATCACCAATTCAAAACTACATTATATATCCTTTATCCTAAATGTAAATCACTCATAGTAGAAATGTTTTAGTGTAGCAAATTTTCCCAAACATTCTCAACTCAAGTCAAAATGTCTTATGTGAGAGACAATTGATTGAGTGTGTATTCGTTTATCCAGTACTACGCAATAACAGTCTTAAGAATACATTTCTACTGCCTCAACATTGAATCAGTGGTGTGTTTTATTGTGCAATTTTTAACAACTTCACAATAAAGCAATGTTTAACCAGGAACCGCGTTAAAATGAAATTTAAAAAAGAAATTCATTACCCAGTCAGTGTTTCATTCTCATGATATTTTTAAGTAATTGAATATTCTTTTAAAAATCATAAGATATTCTATTTATGAAAAAAATAAACAGAGCCCTATCTGTTACTAAGAAAAGTCTCAGAGGAATGAAAACCAATCAATAAAATCCTGGAGATCACATTCTTCAGAATCACTCTTCGGAGATTTTTATACGCTGAGTGGCAAGACAGGTGTCTATGATGGGTTCCAACTGTTTTGTTTTTCATTATTTTCTTGTCCCAACAGATTTACAGAAATTGAAATTGGAAACAAGCCGAGAAATTATCATATACTCGGATATGCTGATGAAATCGTCACCTTCAATTGGAAGGATCTTTAGTCCAATTCCGTATCCTCCATAAAGCATTCAGACCAGTTAACATGAAAATATACGATGGCAAGAATCAGTCGAAACATACACTCACTCAAAAAAGTTTCCATACAGCATACTTTTTTTTTGCATAGCTATTTATTTTCAACTTATCAAATTATTAATACTAATAATGTTTTTTTGTTTTTTTTTTTAATTTAATATTTTTATTTTCACCTGTATATGTTACAATCAGCAAATGAGTTATACATGATAAACATAGCATGGGTTGGCATGAGGGAGATAGTACCCAGTGGTGCGTACTCCTGACATTCGAAAAACAAACTATTTTTTCAGGCTAGGAGGTCCCTCATCCAACTCCTTTTCAGCCTACGCCGAGTTATGTATGGTATGTCAGTTGTAGCCATGTTTTGTACAAGTTTGTTTCTATGTCCATTTAGTTTGTCGTGAAATCGTTTGTAAGTCAGTCGAATGTGGTTTATTGTAGTTGGAATGCGTAAGTCATGTGTAGGGTATCGTTTGATACATATGGTGGTGAGTTCATTGCTAGTCTTAAAAATTGCGATTGAAAGGTTTGTATTTTTCGTATGTGTGTCTTTTTAGCGGGTCCGTATATTTGGCAAGCGTAAGTCCATATTGGTTTTAATAAATAAGTGTAAACATTTAGTTTCTGTCTGGTGGATAATTTAGAACGTCTATGTAATATTGAATATAATAGTCTAAGTCGAAAGTTTAGCGTTTTACGTTTTGTCTTGACGTGTGGGCCCCATGTCAATCTTTTGTCAAATATTAGTCCTAAGTACGTTACTGTATTTGTTTGCGGTAAAGGGTGATTGTCTATGTAAACTGAAGGGCAGATTCCGCGTCTAAGTGTAAATGTAATATGTAGTGACTTGTCATGGTTAATTTTTAACTTCCATTTCTTACACCAGTTTTGTACGTTGTCCAAATGGTGTTGTAATATCATACTGGCTTGTATAGGGTCTGTGTTTCTCGTAATAATTGCAGTGTCGTCGGCATATGTCGCAGTTAAGATGTTTTGGTCTGTTGGTAAGTCATATGTGTATATTAAGTAGAGAAGAGGGGCCAGGATAGAACCTTGGGGTACACCTGCAGAGATTGGTTTTATTGATGAGGTCTCAGAACCATGTCGGACAGAGAAGAAACGGTCATAGAGAAAAGATTGTAAAACTAAGTAATATGTGCTTGGAAGTATAGGTTTTAGTTTAAAAAGAAGACCCTGGTGCCATACTCTATCAAAAGCCTGAGTAACATCCAAAAAAGCCCCAGATGCGTACTGTTTTAGTTTTAGTGCAGTAGTAATGTAGTCGGTAACTCTGTGTAGCTGTTGTGTTGTGGAATGAAAAGAGCGAAATCCGAATTGGTGATCTGGTAATATGTCGTGGTCTGTCAGTATGTTAATAATCCGTTCGTACAACAGTTTTTCAAATATTTTCGAACATACCGGAAGAAGGCTAATAGGTCTATAAGAGTCAGGTCTATGTTTGTCTTTGTTAGGTTTATGTACCATTGAAATTGAAGAATATTTCCATTGGATAGGGAATTTAGTTGTCCTAAGTATAGCATTGTACAGTGTTGTAAGGAAGACTATAGCTTTTCTGGGGATTTTTTGTAGTATCTCAGCAGTGATAAGGTCATAACCAGGAGTCTTCTTTTTTGGCATTTTCATAATCTGTCTTGATACTTCAGAAGGAGTAAAGGTTTTTGGCGGAAAGGACATAGGAAGAGGTGAGTCTAAGACTTTCTGCACATAATTTTCGTGTTGTATGTCTGTTAAGTCTGTGTGAGTTTTAAAAACAGTTAAAAGATAGTCAGCAAACATTACAGATTTCTCTTTGTCCGACACAGCCCAAGAACCATCATCTTTTCTCAATGGGACGGACACTTCGCGATGTTTTAGGAGGCACTTGGTATGTCGCCAAAGACTGCTGTCATCCGTTGTCAAGTTTTCCAGATATTTGTCAAAGTTAGTTTGTTTAAATTTTCGTATTTCTCGCTTCAGTTCATTATTAAGTTTGTTGAAGGTTCGTCTGTCTGAAGGAAGTCTGTTAGTTTGCCATTGTTTTCGTGATCGTCTCTTGGCTCTTATTAGGTCCCTGATGTATTGAGGGTAGGACGGTAAACTTACTCTTTGCCTTCTTTTTATTTCTTGTGAGGACCAGGCAGCTTCTTGAATGGTTGAGGTGAAAAGTTCAACCGCTTCTTCTAAATCCTTTTCGGTTTTTAATGCTTTAGGCACGGTCATTAATATATTCATTAAAGATGTCCCAATTCATGACGCCGTAAGTGAGTGATGGTTTCCTTTCTGCAAAGAATTTTTCTACCCCCAACATCAGGGTTACCGGTAAATGATCCGAGCCAAGATCTGTTTCGGTAATAATGGTAATTGGTAGAGTTGTCAAATCTTTGGCTACAAATATGTCAAGTACGTCAGGTTTTTTGTACTGAGAATTTGGTAAGTAAGTTGGTTTGTCGGGGGCAAATACATTTAATGACAACTGAGTAACAGCAGACATGAGTCTCCTGCCTCTTGGTGTGCATAAACGTGAACCCCAGTGTTGATGTTTCGCATTGAAGTCGCCTCCAGCAAGGAATGTTCTACCAAATGATTGAAAGAGTTCTACGAACATTTGCTCTGTTAAAATATATTTAGGGGGACAGTAGATAGAAGCAATTGTTATGTTTCTGTGGTTGGTCTGTAGCTGTATTCCTGTTATTTGTATTTGAGCCGTCGAGTTTACGTGTATTGGATAATGTTTAAGGTTAGATTTAATTAGTATGGCTGTCCCTCCGTGGGCAGTATTGTCTGGATGGTCTGTTCTGTACAAAGTATAATTTGGTATGTAAAGTTTGTTACGTGAAGTTAGATGTGTTTCCGTCAGAAGTACAATGTCAATACGTTTTTGTTGCATATAAATTTCCAGTTCAGTTTTATGTCGAAGTATTCCGTTTGTGTTCCAAAGAAGGATTGACAAGGAGCCAACAGTCAGAGAACTAATGTCCATAAGTAGCAGTTAGGGCTTGTGTTAGTTGTGATATTTGATTCATTAGGGTCAAAAGGGGCTGGATGAGGGCACTTAAATTATTTAATAAATTTGTTTGTTGGGAAGGTAAAGACGCAGCTGGTTGCACCAGCTGACAACTATCTTCCCTCATACCTGATCTTGGATATGGCTTAGGCTGATGAGTCTCCAAGTTCGGTCGAGGACAGTTCGGGCGCTCCATTCTTGGAAGTAAAGTGAAAGGTTCCGAAGGCTGCTGTTGATAAGGGCTGTTTGGTAGAGGTGGGTACTGCTCTAAGTCTGGTGGAGGTTCGACAGTCACCGGCGGAGGACGGTACTTCTGGGCTCGCTGTGCTCTCAGGTTCTTGAGGGCCTGGCATCCCCGGTAATTGGCTGGGTGTGCCCCTTCACAGTTGGCACATTTGGCAGGAGTATTTCTAGTTTTGAGGCATGCCGATGTTTCGTGGGCCTCTCCGCATCGTACACAACGTGGCTGGTGGTAGCAGTAAGATTTGGTGTGGGCAAAGCCCTGGCACCGAAAGCATTGTGGAATTTCTCTCTTTTTTCGGACCTCTTCAATTTTTATTTTGGTGTAATAAATATAATTTAAGTCGAATATTTTTTCATTATATGTATTTTTTGTTATATCAACAAAAAACATATTTAGTGGCAATTTAGTTCGGGCTGATATGGAATTGGTAACGTTGGAAACGTCATACCCCAATGTTTTTAATTCCTCTTTGATAATCGATTCTGGAGTAGATGCATGGAGACCCTTAATAACCACTCTCGGGTTCTTATCTTCTGACAACTGATAAGTGTGAAAATCGGCGTTCACTTTTTTTAAACTGCGTACGGCCGATCTGTATGATTCCGGCGAGGCTGGGTAAAGTATCACATGCCTAACTGTTGATTTAATATTAAAGTGATTTTGGCCTATTTCTTTCTTTATAAATGAAATTAAGGCTTCTATATTTTGAATTCCATTTAAAAATATAGGAGGTTTTACTTGTTTACTGTCTGTTTCATTTGGTTGGTTGTAGGCTTCTGTATTTCATACACTTTCAATATTAATCCAACAACAAATATGTTGTACTATGATCTTATTTCCGTGTGGAGCGGCGTGGTCTAGTGGATAGAGCGCTAGTCTGCTGTGCTCCGGGTCCTGGGTTCGAATCCTGGCTGAGACAGAATATTATTTATTCTGTTAATTCAGTCGGGGGGCGACCCTAGGATGTGGAGAGCCTCCTGGGGCAGACCCAGCATCTATAAAATGGGTACCCAAAATAATTGGGGAAAAACCTGGCGGCTGAGCGTGATTAAGGCCTAATCACCTCATTGCACTGCCGTTGGCCTAGAAACAGTACGAATCTCTATATGTACTGAGCCCAAGACCCTTCATGGGTTGTAGTGGTACAGGTTTTTTTTTTTTTTTTTTTTTTTTTTTTTTTTTTTTTTTTTTTTTTTTTTTTTTTTTTTTATTATCTTATTTCCATTGCTATATGTATAAATCTTATCTCGATAATCAAATCTTAGTTCAGTATTAACTTTATTTGGGCCTGAGAAACTGATTTTTTTTTTTCAATTTGCGCGTTTCCCGTGATTTGAGAGAGATCATGGCTCACGGGACTTATCTATAAGAACAATTGCATATTTGTTGAATAAGTCAAAAGCTACTGTACAGTATGGACTAAAAAGATATAGAGTGTTAAAATCTTTGGATGATAAACCACGTGCTAGAAGACAGGAGACTGGAGAATCACCACAGCCATCCTTGTTGAAGTCAACGCAAATCCTCACACTACCGACACCTCAATGTCCATTTTAATAAATAGGTCTTATGGGATTCATGTCCACCCAGAAATAGTCAAAAATATTCTAAGAAGGGATGGAGAGAGTGATCGAGTCGCAAGAAGAATGTCCTTCTTCAGCAAGTTAATCCAGAAGAAGCGGTGGTAACTTGCTAGTAGGATTTGTAAATAAACCCAAACATTTTTTGTAACGGGTAATATTCTCTTAGGAATCCGAATTTAATAGTGTTGAGCAAGATTAAAGGTCAAAAGTGTGGAGGAAATCAACCTAAGCTTTCAAAACTAGGAATATATTTATGGGTAAATGGAAACTTTTTTTGAGTAAGTGTGTAAACAGGCTCTATATAACTCCAAACTGCGGATATGCAACATTGCAGGAAAATTGAGAGCAATACGTGAGAGGATATCATTAAAAACTCCACAATCAGGAACAGCCGGATGAGGTGGTTCGACCATGTCTTAAGGATGGATACCTGAAGTACCATAGTGAGACCAACGTATGAAGTAGAAACGGAAAGAAAGAGGTCGATGAAGACAGAAGAAGATGCAAGAGGAAGGAACCAAGAAGACTTACAGGAAGAGAGAGAGAGAGAGAGAGAGAGAGAGAGAGAGATTAGAGGTCAATAGAGTAATAAGTTGAAGTAAGAAAGAGAGACTTTAACGATTTGATTTGTTTTTATTCATGCTTTTGTTCATAATTTGCTGCCTTAAAATTTTTTCTTATTCTATCATTCTCATAACCACATAAATTTGCTTTTCTCATCATCATATTCTGTTCTTCTTCTATCAACTTGGTGAATAGGTAACGCCACTCCTCCCTATTGGCCTATTGACGGCTCTGTTATCCGAGGCTAAATTCTTCCGCTTTCTTTTAATTTGTTGAGTTTAAGACTTTTTTATCTACCTTAAGCTCAAGATAAAGAGGAAGATTTTGAGAAGTATTTATGGTCTAGGTATTTATCTATTGAACTTGGGAAGGATGTAGATTGTGATAAAACATAATCAATGGTAAAATTAATGGCCACGAGGGGACAGAAGACGAATGTTGCGATTCTAGGAGGATATGGACCGAATGAGGCATACCACACTTAATGAACAAATATTTGGTAAAATATGGAGTTATAAGAGTCAGGGTAGATATGTTGGACAGATGAATGAGATAAAGAAGTCACAGAGGAGGACTCCACGGAATGAGAGAATTATAAAAAATAAAATTACTAAACTGACAGTTCTTGTAGAGGAAGGAACAAATCCCATCGGAAGAAGATGCACTAAAGAGAGGAGGATGAAGAGGTCAGGGAAGATGGATGAGAAGAAAAATAAGAGGAAAATATCGCGGTGTTTTGACTGCTCCCATGCCCTCGGATAATAAAAATATCCTAGTCCTACGAAAATTTATGGATTTTTAATAAATTGTATTATTCTGGGATAACATTATATTGAACAATATTGGTAAGGGTGCTACTAATCGCGTGACAGACTCATCATCAAAGGTCAAAGCTATTGACTCCATGACACTATCTCTCGTCACAAGGTCTGGCTAAAGGTAGTAATTTCCCGGGCCAATATTTAACTCATAAAGATTTACAGATGAGGTCATGATATATAGTTTAAATAAATCGTGGAATAATAACGGGCAAACGATCCAGTAAATGTATAATCAGACATCCATCATAAGAAAGGAATTGAACTAAATTACGAAACTCAACGGCCTAGAAGTGAATAAAAAACCATTATTTCGGAAAATTCAAAAGGTTACAGTCACATTACATGCTATGAACTACTGGTACAAATCTCCTTAAGCCTGAGATGTGTGGGGTATATATAGGAGTGGGAGAGGGAGGTGCTACATTCTGTTAACTCACCAGAGTTCCTCGTCATAACTCTATATCATCTGATAACAGTTATCCATTATTTTCAGTTCGATTTAGCATGTCTAAATCAGGATATTATTATGTGTAAATGTGAACTGAAAAAGGTTGCCTATTAAATAAAACCTGCCTATTTGTGAAATGTTTTAAAGTTATTACGGTAGTATTTAAAATAATTATAATAGGCTCAATCCTTCAACAACAAAAAGTGGTATAAGGCAAATTAAAACTCATGTATTTTTTAAACTATATTTTTAAGTTTAATGGTGCCTGTAAATACGGTAATTTTTCTACATTTATTGAATAAATCAAGAAGTACACATCTTACGAAAACCTTCAGACACAACATAAAGTTTTTAAAGAAAATAGATTTTTTTACAAAACTAGAGATTTCTTTCAACATCCATGGGATGCTGACAGATCGTACACAATGCATTGCTTTCGTTCCAACACGTGCAAGATAAGATACCAAAGAATCATAGATTTGATCTAGCGCAACTTAGTTACGCCAACGCGAGGGCCAAATAAAGTTTGATCAAGCATGCGCAGAAATGTAATTAAAATAGGTTAAAGAATGGAAAAATCATAAAATATTGAGAAACAGACAGACATTTCGTAATGTTCTTTTAAACACTACTAGAAAACTGTCCACATCAGAAAACATTTTTTTTCGTTTTAACACATCCCAGAGCCGAGAGAAAACTTTTGCGAACCATTTTAGGGGAGTCTCCATAGGCCAGGTATGGATCGTAGATCCAACAGAGAGCTGTATGAGGTTTTCTGAGGACAGAATGTTGCTCGTTTTTTCCGTGTGGGAAGGCTAATATGGGCTGGTATAACGAGCTCTACATACCGAGAGACCATTGAAGAAGCAGTGCATTGGACAAGTGAAGAGGCTAGGGGGTGAAATGGCCGAGTGGATTATCGCGCGTAGCTGTGAACGCGCGTGCCCAGTAACCAGATGACCAGAAACTTTGAATAAAATAATTACACGTGAGAGAGAGTTCGCGTTTCGGTGCCGCAGGGCTATCAACTCAGCATTGATTCCCCGTCCTCTTGGATCTGTTGGAAAAAACCTTAAGACACAAAAAAAAACATTGTATAGGAACAACATTTCACTGGCACACCAGTGCCCATTTTTATTTATCTTGATTTCATTCTTCTAAAATATAGAGATAGAAAATATATATTTGATCTAACTACTTCAATCTACTTACCTCGCTGTTGTACTGCTCGGACGTGACAGAGTACAATGTGGAAAGAGATCCTTTGCTGTGCTCGTAGATACTGGTGGCTGTGAAACATACAGAACATGTCCTGAACAGAATATGGCCAAAGGAAATGCAGAAATAGGCGACACGAAGCAGTGATGAAAAAGGCCTAAAATATTTGACTTTCTTTTAGCGTTGTTTCAAATCACTTGAGAGGTGAAAACTATAAGTATATTATAAATATATAGATAGTAAATAGCCTAAAAAGGTAAACTTACTGGATACTATTAAGAAGCTGAATACAGATGAAGTAGAGGTTGACAGCGAAGGAAAGAAGCACCAATGGAGATATATTTTTTCCTCCACTAGCTTTGCAAAAAGAGAGAGGCGGTTGTACAGTTCCCGTTTCTTCCTCCAGTAAGAGAGTGCGTTTTCCTGAGAAAGGGAAGAGACCATATACATTATTCTTGTTCCTATCACAGTATGCTCTCCTATTATTATTAATTAATCATTATTAAAACTCAGTTACAATTTTTAGGAGCAGCTTATGATAAGAATTCTATTTTGGGATTCTATTAAAATATAAACTCTATGTATATTTACATTTTATGTAAGTGCTATTATCTGTTATGCAATATTTAAATAACAATGATTTTCAAGTTCAATTCTATTTATAACAAAATATTAACCAATGTTACTGAAACCCAACCATATTTAACAATAGATTCCCATTTAAATGTATTAACACACATTAAGCTCAATCCCGTCTTTCAAGAAACACTATATAACTAAACTCACATAATTATAATGCAAAACCAGTTCATGTTATATAGTTGTGAATTACCGGAAGACGTCTTTCATTTGCTCGTTGAATGCCCGATTTAGTGGATTGTAAACTAAGTTCATAGCGTTTTTCAGTATTTCAATTTAATCCTCTTTTTGTAAATTAAATCATGTATACTTGGTCAATTGTTAAGTAAAGCTCAGTAGTGTTTATCGCAAACCAACAAGAGTGACGATTCAGTTTATTTTCGGCATATTAAGATGTTCTTTTTTAAACAGGGGAAAAAGGCAGCCGAAACTGCAAGAAAGATTCGTGCCGTGTATGGCAGCGATTCAATTGCTGATAGCACGGTTTAAAAGTGGTTTTCGCTGTTTAGATCGGAGATTTCAACTTGGAAGACCAACCCCGGCTGACCGTAGTTCAACTCTTAACATCGAGGATATTATGAAGGTCATCACAAACAATCCACGAATTACTGTCCGTGAGATAGCTATGGGGTTAAGAGCCTGCAAATCAACTGTTTTGGCATCTAAAGAAGGCCCGGTACGTCCATCGTTTGGGTTCCCCATGGTTCAGTGAAAGGAACCTAATTGAAAGTATTTCATGTTGTAATTTGCTGCTAAAAAAAAAAAAAAAATGTGGAGGATCCATTTTTGAAACCAGTTGTTACTGGTAACGAAAAATGGATTCTCTAAATCAATACCAGTCGAAAAAATCTTGGGAATTGCCTGGAACGACGCTGCTCGCATTACCAAAGTCCGGCTAGAATCCAAGAAAGGTGATGCTCAGTATTTGGTGGGATTGGAAGGGACCCATACATTGTGAGCTCCTTACACAAAACTAAACTATAAGTACGGACTTCTACTGCGCCCAGTTAGATCTATTGAAGGCAGCAATTGAAGAGAAACGGACAGAGTTAGCAAATCGGAAAGGAGTGCTATTCCACCAAGACAATGCTAGGCCTCTGTGTCTTTAAGGACGTGGCAATTGTTATTAAGCTTCAGATGGGAGGTTTTACCTCACCCGCCGTACTCTCCTGACATTGCTCCTTTGAATTTCCATCTTTTCCGTTCTCTCAAGTTTTCTACAGGAAAATCCTACTTTTCGAAGATGACGTCAAAACGGACCATTTATTGTTCTTCGAGTGTAAGGACAGTGATTTTTGGAAAAAGGGTATAATGGACCTTTCAAGCCATTGGGAAAAAGTAATCGATAACGGTGGTAACTATTTTGTAAATTAAATAAATAAATTTTAATCTGTTCATCAATTTTAATTTTTGTCCAAATTTCTCTACGAACTTTCCGGAAACCTAATTTTATATTTAAATAACTATTTTTTTTTTCTTTTCCTCTCTTTATTATTAAACCATGTTTGTTGTATAACTGTTTTTCTTTTATTTTAGTGTGTTTTGTTTCTTATCATTGCTTTCAAAATATCTTGTTTATTTTAATGTTAAAATAAATAGCAGAAGCCATGTCTTTTGAAAACAAAACATGCCTTTTTTTTTGTACATAGATGGCCGGTAATAAGTTTGAGACCACCTGTGGCTCTCATCAATTAATCTGTTTGAATTTTTTTGTTGTGTAGCACTTTGGCGTTGGATTTTTCTCCATGTATATTATGTGTGTTGCAAACGCAATTAAACGGAAAATTCATTCTTTATGACGGTTCTTTAATGAAAAATATAAAAAATTATCGACTGTATTTTTATATTTCAGTAAATGATTGTCTCCCACAGTCCACTCGTAAGCTCCTCGTCTCCTCTTTAAATTTCCCTTAATTTGATTATGGATGTGCAGTATATAGTGGCCTCTCGTTGATCTACAGAAACGATTGGAGTAGATTATAAACTGTTTTTTTAAGATTCGTTTATAGCACGTCGAGCCGGTCTCGTGTATCCCATCTTCATACCGAATCAAATTGGCTTTTTCCCCACACCCGCAAGCCATTATACATACATCATACTTCCTAAGATCATATCTTTACTAAACCACCCACTCCCAGCACCTTCCCTATGTCAATAATCTCCAGCAGTTCAAACCCCCAATTCATCCACTAGAGACGTGATCCCGTCTGTCTAACCTTTATGTCCCTTCCAACAGAACAAAAAAATATGAATGCTCCTTTCTGGTCCGTTCGACTAGGTTCTGAACTCCCTCCCAATAAACATCCGTCATGCTCCTTCCCTCTCCACATTCAAATGCCTTCTACCATCCCAAAATGACGCTGCTTGACAATGTAATAATTTTTAGTAAAATTGTATTCAATATTTTTATTTTTCCCACAAGTATTTATTTATGCTTTTTCGACTTTTTTATATTGAAAACTTCTTTTGTTTCAATCGTTGCAGTATTTTTTATTTATTTTTTATATTTCCAAAAAAAAATAAATAAATAAATAAAAAATACTGCAACGATTGAAACAAAAGAAGTTTTCAATCGTAAAGTAAAGTAAAGAAAGTTTGCACGAATGTAGTAATGATAATGGGACCCGACTAATAAACTTTGCCATTTCGAAAAACCTAATAATCAAAAGTACTACGTTTAAACATAAGGATATTCATAAGTATACGTGGACATCGCCGGATGGACAAAGACGGAATCAAATCGATCATGTTTTAATACAAAACAGATGGCAAAGTAGCATAATTAACGTGAGATCGTATCGTGGTGCAGAATGCGGTTCTGATCATGAATTAGTAATCGCGAAACTTCGACAAAAACTAAATACAAAAAAGAGAACACCGAACTATATTCGTCCCGATAATTTTGATTTAGTTAAATTGAACAACCCCGAAATTAGAAAACAATTCGCGATAGAAGTAAAAAATAGGTTCGAAGCTTTGAAATCTTCAGACGAGGAACACGAAGATGTAAACAAATTATGGGAAGGGATCAGGGATAATATTAAAGAGGTCGGTAACTTATGTCTTGAAAAAATCGAAAATAAAAAGAACAAACCTTGGTTCGACAGGGATCGTCAAAATATGTGCGAAAAAAGAAAAACCGCTAAACTGAATTTCTTTAATAATCCAAGCGATAATAATGTGGCTTACTTTCGGTTAGTAAAGAATGAAACTTCAAAATTCTTAAAAAATAAGAAATGAGAGTATCTTAGAGGCAAAATAATAGAAATAGAAAACCACCGAAACGAAAATAACGTAAAAGAGATGTACAAAGGTATAAACCAATCGCGTAAAAGATTTGAACCTCTATTGAATGCGGTTAAAGATGCAAATAACAATATAATTGCGGATCCTTCTGAGATATTAAATAAATTTAAACAACACTTTGACGGCATCTTAAATACGGAAAATAATAATCAATCTCCTCTCTCTGAATATCAGAGCGCTGAACCATGGATAGACGCACCGAGTAAAGAGGAAGTCGAAATGGCGATAGGAAAATTAAAACGTTATAAGGCTGCAGGAAATGATAATATCACGAGTGAATTAATCAGGGCGTGTGGAGAAGCGGACGTTTCCAAAATACATTTTTTAGTTAAAAAGATCTGGGAAACTGAAAAAATGCCAGAAGAATGGAAAGAATCAATACTTATTCCGATTCACAAAAAAGGACCGAGGTCGGATTGTAACAACTATCGTGGGATCTCTCTTCTCCCAGTATGCTATAAAATATTCTCGTCAATTCTAACTAGTCGAATCACGGAATACGCTGAGGAAATTATCGGAGATTACCAATGTGGTTTTAGGCGGAATTGCTCGACTATTGACCAAATATTTTCCTTACGTCAAATATTAGAGAAAAAATTGGAATACAACCGTGTAGTCCATCAACTTTATATCGATTTTAAAAAGGCTTATGATTCAATAGACCGTCAGAAGCTATATAATATCATGATTGAACAGGGAATACCTAGAAAGTTAGTAAACCTAGTAGAGATGTGTTTGTCGGAAACATTCCATAAAGTTAGAATCGGTCATAATTACTCCGAGAGATTTGAGGTGCGATCGGGTTTGAAACAGGGTGACTCCCTTTCACCTGTGTTATTTAATATAGTTTTAGAATATGTCATAGAAAAGGTGATGTGTACCGAGAAAGGCTTAAATATGGGTGACAAGATTCCGGTTTTGGGATATGCCGATGATCTGGTACTGCTAGGTGAAGACACGGAAACCATACAACTAAATACAAGTGTGTTAATAAAAACCGGTAAAGAAATAGGACTCGAATTAAATACCGATAAGACGAAATATATGATTAGTAGCAGAAACGGTGGCGATTTTGGTGATATTAATGTATCAGGGCATACTTTTGAACACGTAGAGAAATTCAAGTATTTAGGTTCAATTATAACTAGAAAAAATGAAATCCAGGAAGAAATAAAGTCCCGGTTAAAGGTGGGTAATGCGTGTTATTATTCAGTTGCTAAGTTACTTAGTTCGCGGCTTCTATCTAAAAACTTAAAGATTAGAATTTATAAAACTATTATTCTTCCAACGGTTCTTTACGGATGTGAAAAGTGGCCGCTTACTTTGAAGGATGAACAACGGCTTAAGGTCTTCGAAAATAAGGTATTGCGTAAAATATTTGGTCCGAAGAGAGATGAGGCCACTGGGGAGTTTAGAAGATTGCACAACGCGGAATTGCGGAACTTGTATCCTGTGAATATAATTGAGCTGATTGCATCGCGGAGACTCAAATGGGCGAGTAAAGTTGTTGGGCTCGATGACGAGCGGAATCCGAGAAAGTTGGTATTTGCTATTCCGACTGGTAGGCGTCCGAAAGGTAGGTCGAGGCGTAGATGGGAGGATTGCGTTAAGGCTGATCTCGGGAGCTTGGGATTGATTGGTGAACATTGGACGAGTCTGTGTAGGCAGAATTCGGTGGTATCGGCATCGAACCTTCGGGTTCGCTAAGCCTATTATCATTATTATTTTTTTTTTTTATATTGTCATTAGAATAATTTGTTTCTTATTATTGTAGTATATTATTTTTATTTATGTTTTAATTAGTCTATTTTTCATTAATTCTTAGCCAGTTAAAGATCTATTATTTTAAAGCTTATGTTATTCTTAGAAAACTAAGTATGAGAATAAAGTAAATATTCATTTATTTACTTTTCTTCTTTTTGTTTTATACTTAAACTCATATATTTTTCATCTTGTTCAACACAATTATTTTCTGAGGATTGTTTTTATTTTATTTTGTTTTAGATAAATATACTCATCCATAATTGAATATTAGTTAATTTGGTTCATTTTATCTGTTGGCCAGACGAATTGTGTATTATAAACTGTACAAATCTGTTATTCTTAAGGGACTTAGTCCGAGAATAAAAATTACTTTATATTATATTATATTCTAAATAAATAATAAAACTTACATTTGCTACCGTCCCTGCGGTCATTCTAAGATCCTTATTAAACTGCCTGAACATGTTGGCCAGCGATAGTGAAATAGCTGACAAGAAGATATCCGTATAGTTCCATATTAAGGTAATGAGGAAATTGCCGCTATAGACAAATAGTGCTATCGAGGTATTATAGCCAATGATAGAAGTGATATTTCCGTCGTCAAGAAATGTCCTCAGGAGATCTCTGTTAGGTTCAGAGTTCAGCAAAAACTGCGTGTTCGCAAGTAAATGCTCAACTAAGGCAAACAAAATAAATTAATTAGAATAACAACTAAATGGAGTTTATTTGAAATAACTAGAGAATCGAATTAATATCTAAAATAAGGACGATTGGTTAGCTCTTGAAGAAAGGCCTGAAGAACGGTGAAGATATCTTAGATCAATGCCGAAATTACCTTCGTCATCTCCTTCAGCTTGAAACCCGTAGGCACCTGGTTTGTGTGGCATTACCCTTCCAAGAGTCTTAAGTACTTCCTGACATCGTTCCTCTTCCAAGTTCTTTAATCCCAACGTCCATCGTACATCTCAGATATATTTTTATTAAAATCCTCCTTCCACTCCCGCACACTCGTTCGCAGCCTTCATAACTGTATATAATGCCTCATCGAACCGCAGCTTTCGACAAATCTTTCCTAATCCGATCCTCGTCTGTATGGCATTCTATCCCTTTATATATTCGTTACTCTAATTCTCTTCCGGCTTTTAAATCCCGTCTATTCAATCACTTCCTTTCTGTCCAATCCCCAAGTTCCTAAATAGATATGCGAATTTCTGTGTATTAAACAAAAAACAATAATAATAATAATAAAAAGAATTTTAAATATTATATATATATATATATATATATATATTTTAATTTTTCTGTTATCTAATTATTCACCTTTTATTAAATTTCGTTTGCACCTTTTGTTTCTTATTATTATAATATTGGTCAATTAACATAACTACTGTTTCATTTTGTTTCTAATTATCAGTATAATTTCTTTTACTTTATATAATTTCTTTATACATTGTATTTTACTACTGGTCGTTATCTTTTTGTTTTAATAGCCCTGAGGAAGGCCTAAAATTTAGGCCGAAACCTCAGCGTAATTAAACTAAGTTTCACTAACTAAATTTTGTGTAATTAAGTAACATAAAAATTTAATTTATGTTCTTCATTTCTGCCGAACATTGAATATAATAATTAATGTACGTTATAAGATGAACATATTTTCTTGCTAATTGCACTTTTCGTTACAATAAACTAAATCTTCCAAAGCGATAGACTCTAAATCGATCAGACAGAGATTTTTGAAACATAAATGACACCTCATTCTGATTTCATCCGTTCAAAGCACGTGCGGATAAACTAGAAAGTAGAAAATAACATAATTTCTTTCATTGCTAAATGTTAATATATTTATCTGCTCACAGAAGGAAGAAAATATTAGGCAACTCGTTAGGAGACTGATTTTTTTCTGGACAGTCGATGAATCGAAATTGTTTATTTCGCACTGTAAGGCTGCCCATTTACCAATGAAGTCTCTCCACTGCCTTACCAATGTCAAGAAGAATATAGATATCAGCATTGCGCTACCGTAAAACATTACGTCTCCTGAAAGACGATCTTTCTTTAATATAATTAACAAAAATCGTAAAACAAATAGTTTATTGTTTATTGATATTACTAATAGATGATGGGTTACCAATTGCGCTACGGGAAAGACCTCGTTCTCTTACGTATCGACTTAGAGCAAACATGGAGAAAGTTGCGTTGATAACCATTACTGCTATTGTGTAAAACACTTTCCAGCTTTTCCACTCAAATCTGAAACAACATTCTTCAATCAGTAAGAAATGAATAAATTAATCGTGATTTATAAAATAATATTCAGAGACTCACCTCAGCTTTTTGTAATCGGGGTTGGAGACGCCATAAATTGGCAGAATAGAAATAAATTGAGCGAAGATGAGAGGTGTTTGCAATTCCAATTGTATGGTAGACCTCGAGGCAACTTGTAAGGAAAATAAATTAAAATAAATCTCAGTCACCATCGTCGTATATATTATTTTTACAGCCATTTTTTAAAGGCCAATTACTGAACCAATTTATAGAAGAATGTAACATTTAAAAGTTTTACTAGAGCGGGAAAATGCATCATTTCATGCACAGCCAGAATTATTTAAATAATTAAAAGCAATTTTACTTTCACTTACCTATATATAAAATATATAGTAAGGAAAAGTATTACGATCATCAAAATTTTCGAATTCCAATTTTCAACGGAATACACGTATTAGGGTCCTCTGAGTCCATATGACCAAGTCCCGCAAAAAGGTCTGTGTGTGTGTGTCCGTGTGTTTGTGGTAAGTCCAGCGCGAAAACGAAAAGTCCTATAAAACTGAAATTTCATATTTAAGACGACTATAAGCCCGAGATGTTAAAGCAACTTTTTCATCAAAATCGGCTAACCAGAAGGGCCATTTTATACTATGCATTTTGCACCTTTTACGATAACCTAACGGTAACCCGAAGAATTGAAACCCCTACTTTTTATCTGCGTCCTCTTCTTCTTTCTCTTCCTCTTTGAGCCATTATTGGCGTAGAGGGGCCTCGACCCAACGCTTCCAGTTATCCCGTTCTCTGCTGAGTCGCTTCATTTCTGCAAGGGTCTTGCCTCTTTTACTCCCAATCCTCTGGATGTGTTCCTGATAGGAAATTCTAGGTCAGCCACGTGGTATCCTAGCTGTAGGTCTAGCTTCCAGTGTCCATCTGGGTTCCCTTATTTCGTCCATACGATAAACCATTTTAAGTGCCTGTTTTCCATGATTGTCTTCAAGGGTGCTACCTCGAGTTGCTCTCTGATCATATTGTTTCGGACACAGTCTCGGCTTGTCTTTCCGTCTGCTCTATGAAAGAATTTCATCTCAGCAGCAGTGATTCGGCTGATATGCTTATCTTTAACTCCCAAACCTTTTATATCTTCGATATCTCTCCGTCTGATGTAATCACTTCCGCAATGAAATCCCATACCAATTCCTGTTCATTTTTTCTTTCCTCAACTCAGTTTTTCCTTCTTCTTGTTAAAAAAAAATTTAGTCCATCCTATCAACAAAAGGTCCAACTCTAAAAATCTTATTTTGTGTAACCTTTCCAAACCTTTAGAAAGAATTTACAATATGTCACATTTCCTTGAATTATCAAAATTATTCAATCCTCTAAAATCATATTTCCTACTCAGCTCCTCCACCCAACCTGTTTTTACAAAAATCACCAGTGACATTTATACTTCAATGAACTAAAAATATCTAACAGTACCCATATTCCTTGACTTTTCATACCCTTTCGTCAGGCGGAATGAGACTCGACTGTTCCTTCCATGCTTTTCAGTTCTTAAAATCAATTCAATCTACACGCCTTTAAGCAGACGACTTCACAATCTATTCAACATTTCTTCGCTCTGAGTTATTAGTTTCCAAAATTTCAAGAAGACTAAAATATAATCAGAGCATAGGCAAACCTGAACTAGTTAAGGTTTAACACGATGATAACTCAGGCAATTATATTCGGATCGGATTCCCTCCTTACATCTATCTCCTCTCTTCCTACCTTATTACTAAATGACCAACCTCTTTCAGCTCCTCTTTAAATAAGTTAGTAATCTCCATCGACCAAACACTATCTTGGAAACCTCATATTCTCCAAATATCTCGAAAATCAATAGGTACTCTCGAGGTATTCCATCGTTTCCGTCATCTTCTCCCAAACCCCACTGTTATATTCTTATATCCTCATTTATTCCCAACTTTTACCACATTTTTGTGGTATACGGTGGCCCCTCGAAACTATTGAAGCAGATCTTCAAAGTCATTGAAGATTTGTGTTTGGCAACTTGAGACTGTCTTAAGTATTCGACCTTAATTGTGAGTCAAATTGGCTTTTTAAAGAATAGGCAATAGGCAATCTTTCGTATGATCGTTCCTACACTAAATCTTCGATTCCCGGAAGGGCGCTTTCTACCATTTCCTGCAGTTCAAATTCTCAATTCATTTACGAGAAACGAAAACCCGTTTTCCGACCTGATATTCCTTACCTCAGACCAAAACGTATGAACACTTCTTTCTTCCCCGTTCCAACAACTTTTGGAATTCTCTCACGTCCAACATCCACCATTATCTCTCCCTTACCTGATTCAAATTCCTAGTAGTAGTTAACATTCTATGCCTTCTATCCCCAAGGTCGTGGGTTCAAACCTGGCAGGTGGAACTAGGATTTTTAATGGGAGTAAAAAATCCTTCCTTTAGAGGGGATGTAAAAAGGTGGTCCCGAGCCTTTGCGATGTCAGGTACTCGTTAAACACCTCGATTCTAATTAAATCTAGTTAGGCAAAATGAAGGGATCCCCACTTAAGCATCGTCCGATTACTCTTAGTAACAAAAAGCGATGTTAATTGAATAAACAAACAAATTCCTTATTTTTCGGTATGTTCTCACCTTCCATAATGAAAATAATATTTCATTCATAATATCATACAATTCAGAAAAGAATAAGACGTTCATTTTTTTTTTTATTCAATATCAAATTTTAATTACAGTAACATACAGTCTATAGTTATGATCATTATGTTTTGTAAAGATTTTACGTGTATACTTATCAACAGTATCTATTGTTTTTAACTAATCTACTGCTTTGAATGATCAGTTGTGATTATTTTAACTTCGAGTCCGAACTAACAATAGTTGATTTAACGACTTGAAAATTTTACGGCTTGTATTAGTTGATGTTATCTATAGTTATCTAAAGCCATAAATTTCAAAATCTCTCGAAATCAATGTTGTTATGAATCGCTTGGCTAACGTGATGTTCGTGGGCCAGACTAATTATCTGCGATGTGTTTCTTATCGCGCACAAAGCTTTTACTAAAATCATATGCTTTGGTGCTCACGAATGGAAAATGTCGCTGAGCCTACCTCATCAGATTTTCGATTGAGGCTTAATATAGCGATGGCTTATACTTTAAGCAAAGGATGCAGTGTAAATGATATTGTGCTTGACTACTAGACAATGAACCAACATTATTCTTTCATTTATGGGCTTGGCATATTTTTCAGTTGATGAGAGTAAATAAATTATTGAAAGAGTACCTCGAAGTTTTTTTTAGATTTTTTTCTCCATTATATTTTAAATCAAACAGTTAAATAAGTCAATCTAAAGGGGGAGAAATGAACTGTACCTTTTTTACACAAATAATGGCCTTTTTTCGGGCATTTACATGCTATGTTTATTTTATATGTTTGAAGAAAAAAAAAATTACACCATTAACTATATACGACATTTTAAAAAAAATATCGAGTTTACAAAATTAAAACATTTTCTAAATAAAAATAAATGATACGATTACTTGAAGAATATCTTTTTGTCTCGACGAATGTTTATAAATATGTCTTCAAATCTCCTGATCTGTATAACATTTGATTGAACAAAATGTATTATATTATTTTGTACTATATACCAGAAATAGTTATTGTTAATCGAATATAAAATATATTAGAGGATAATAAAAAAAAAAAACTTCTAAATTCTAATTAAGTTTTTTTTTATACTCCAAAGTCGTATATTATGATAAAATATTGTTTTAGAATTTTAGCTCAATTGTTGTACTTAGTAACTTTACTTTCTATATACACACTATGAAATGCATTGTAAGGGTAAGTTTCGAATTCCAGCGTAGGTTTGTGGTGAGTCTAGTTGAGCTAAAAACGAAAAAATTTAAGAATAAAGTTGGAGGCTAATATTTAACTTTGTGCATCAACATTTAATAAAAGATTGGTGAAGTTAAATATCAGCTTCCAACTTTATTCATAGACTTTGACCTTCATCTTAAAAAATCTACACCTAATGAAAAAATTACCTTTAATTTAGTAGATCGAAAAAAGTTGAAAATATCATTAAATAGTTTTGATAAAAAACTGGTAAATGTATAACGGGGAAAAGTAATTCCGGGTGCAGTCAAACTAACACTCATATTAAGTGGAAACTTTATTTGTGCTTACGTTTCGGCCTAAATTTCAGTCCTTAAATCACCCTGAAAAAGGCCTTAAAATTTATACCGAAATGTACGCCAAATTCGAAGAACTTCCTTCCTAACTAAAATATATTTGAAACTTATATTTATACCATTCTGTTTGATTAAACTCAAATATAAAAAAAAAAAATAATTAATATTAATGAAAAAAAGATAAACTCGCCTTATAGAGAATCTCTGTGTCAAATACTAGACAACTAAATCGGCTAAGGACCTACAAGGCCCGTCCTGCCATCGGAAACAGAATTAACACCTTTACTGATCATAACGCCCCGCTGATACCGCTGTTTTTCCTTGTTAATTCTGTATTAGTCTCTAAAATAGTAATGAATAATCTATAACATGCTGGTCTGTGTCTTAGTTTAGGGAGCAGCTTAGCTTAAATTAATGAGAAAACCTCATAGTTGATCGTGATTTCTTCCAAATCAAATGTTTGTACAGCCGTTGACCAGAAACAGCACCTCCTTACTAAGTTGAACCTTTATGAGTTGTAGAGGCGCAGGGTTTTTTTTTTATTATTTATTATATATATTTTCGTTTGGGCAATCTAAGAACCACGGTGATTGTGTTTACACCTGTTGTCTTTTAAGACAACAGGTCAACTTTTCCGTCACCCAAACTTCATTAATGGGCTGGTACCATGCAGAAAAAGAAAAAAAAAAAAGAGAGCTTTAACTATGATTTTCGTCTCCCATCATTCATTTTAAATCTCTCTATTAGGGGTTCACCTACAGGATAGTGGCTAACAAAACATCTATGCTAAAAGTCGCAGGTTCAAACCTGCAGATAGTCCTAGAATTATTTAATGGTAGTAAAACAATCCTTAGTTATGCTGTCCTCTGGAAGGGAAGTAAAAAGGTGGTACTGAGCCTGTGCGATATCAGGTACTCGTTAAAGATCCCTATTCTAATAAAACCTGGATAGGCAAAATTTAGGACTCCTACTGTAGCATCATCTGATTAGCCACAGTAGCATAAAGTGACGTTAAATGAATAAACAAACAAATCTCTCTATTCAAGGAGTAAGTAGATAATAGACAGATAAACACTCCAGGATTCTCATACTATAAACCAAGAATTTATGTTATGATCATCAATTTTTCACGCCTTTTGCATTTAGTTGCAAATAACTGATTTCCAGTCAAAGGTTTCTTCTCAACGACATTCAACAAGCCAAGAACAGACCTTACATAGAGACCTCACTTAATTACCTACTCTGGTATTCTCTCAAGAACAGCAACATGATGTTTTCTCCAGAATAAGAGTGTTTTCACAACATTGAGGTAGTAGGGGAAGGAATTAATCATTTATGAAGATAGCAGCAAGAAATTTAGAATTTGACCATATGATTATTGAAATACATTAAATATTATTTTATATTTTTGACATATATAAATCAATATATGATAAATCATTATTTGTTTACTCTTATTTAAAAACAAGCAACTTTTTAGTGTATTTGCGATCTATAATATCATTAAAATATCCACAGTAATTCATAATTATTAAGGATGAGGTTTAGATTAAATTATTAACTTTTTTTTTTATATTATAAACAGACTATTTACAATGCCATATGTATTTATGTGAAAAAAAATTAATACTCGTCATAAAGAAAGGGATCTATGAAGTAGAGGGAACATTCATGAAACCATAAGTGAGCCTTTGAAATTGTTTTTATACCAGTAATTCCCTCCATTTTAATGTTCAATTTTGAGTGATCTTCACCGACCATTTTCAGGAGTCTTCAGGATCATCCGTTAAATTATTATGTTAAATTTAACTTCCATAAAATAATTATACAACTGTAAACATATTATGATGAACGTTTTGATTCTTCACGGGTCAATCGCAAACTGAGCAAGAAATTTAGGGTTATTATTAATGTCCCTGAAATTTTCTAGGTATATACAAAAAAAAGAAATCATTTATCGATACTAATCTTTGCATAATTAGCCCAAGCCTTAAGTGAGATAAGCAGATATAATAAAATTTTGAGCACTAGCCATTTGATACTAAATTTATATATATATATATATATATATTTATATATATATATATATATATATATATTATTTTATTTATATTTTTTTTTTTTTTTTTTTTTTTTTGTTAATTTATTTATTGGAATTTACAACTGTATAATGTAATACATCAAGTAAATTGGAATGAAATGTAAAAAGGCATGAAAAACATGTAGAGAAGCTTCCCAATGGAAGCACTCTAAAATTTATATTTAAAGCAAATAAAATTCCGCATGCAAATCTTACTGAAATTGTTCTTCATTATGAATGATATATATATATATGTCAATGTACAGAAATTACAAAAATATTCTAATAACCAATATTTTTATTAATCAATTTTCTCTCTCTAAAAATCTTTGATCACACAAGATTTAGATACTAACAATTAATAACAACAACAATATTAAATTACTGTTTTTCAAAATATATTTAATTTACCTTTTTCACTTTTCTTTTTGTTGTCTTTCCTATCTTCTTCATTTAAATAATGTAATATATTTTGAGTAGTAATATTCCCTAACAAATCAACATCGATCCTATCTCTCATAATAATGTTATTGTTGATCATTTAATTTTATTTTCAGGCAGATTATTAAAAAAAAAATCCAATAAAAGGTTCACTCAGTCCATGATAAAATAAAACTCAAATACTTTTTGCTATTTCTTTAATAAGAGCACTTGAACGTTGACACCCGAAGTGGCCGGTGCTTCATGAATGAATGGAGTAAAACAAAGGAAAACAGTATAATAAATATCAAAGAAATGCGTAGTTAGAGATAAACTGTTTACAGAGGGATCGATCAATAACAATTATATACTATCTAAATCAGCTTAACATGACTAGTGCCCTTAGATTCATTTTAAGATAATGAATGGTAAATAACAGGACAGGTCCAAATATGGTGAGCGAAATAAAAACAATTATATGCATTTCAACAATATCAGATATAAAATATTTTTATTTTCTAAATACATGTTTAATGTACATCAAATTAATAAAAACAAGTGACAATTTTTAAAAATTTAAATTACACTTTTACCAAACAATTAAAAAACATCTAACAATATTCAAATAAATATCTACATAACATACATAAATTAATAACATAACATTTTGTTTTTCTGAAAAGAACAGATAACTATTAAATTGAAACAAAATTTTCAAAACACCTTATGCTTTATTTTCTTTAAAAATTGGAACAACTTTTTTTTTTTTCTTCTAATACTGTTAGTGTTAATCACATTACCATACAAATATTTAATATAAATTTAAACTATATCTATGTTTTATGCAAAATGTTTTATACAACCTTACAAAACATGGAACATTTAATAAAGATATTCCTTCTGGGATGTAACTCGAATGGAAGTTATAATATAGTTTTCAATATTTTAAAATAAATATTTGAGCAACCTGCTTTTTTTTGGATTAAATCAGATCACTAAAATAATGAGAAAAAATTTTTTTTCAACAAAAAAAATAAATCAATTAATAACCAGAGGCCAAATCGTTATGCATTAAATTTTTCAAAACATTATTAAGCTACTCAATGAAAAAAATATTGTACAAGTTCTTGTACTATTGTTAGGTTCAAAAATTACTTTTTTCAAAATTATGATACAATTAATGATTTCCCGAAGTATTAAAGAACTAATAATGGAACAAAATTGGAACTTAAATCTAATCTTGCATGAATTTATAATGACAAGTTATAAACTGATTGACAATCCTTTTGTTCATACAAAGCTCCATGTAGTGTGTTATAGTATTTTAATATTATACATGTTAATACTTATGTACATTTAATTATTAATTGATATTAATAAACTGTAATTACATATACAATATGAATATTTTCTTTAAACTAAATAACTATTAAAAATTAAAATAATAATATATTCAATTTTGAATATGTCCACTTCTCATTAAATGATAACATATGAAGACAATTAAAGATTAATAATGAAATATTACTTATTCTAAACAATATTAATTTATCTATGCAGTTCATTGTTGTGACATCTCAGAATGTTTTTAAAGATATTAACATTTCTGTACATAAAAGTTTTAAACTTATCATTTTCAAACAATAAAATTTAGATTTGTAATTAGGTATAATTAAAAAATACTTTTGATTAATATTTATATTGTTTTTAAATGCACAGATTCAGAAAAATATCTGAACAACTCTTCACAAAAAGATCCTAATTACATAACTAAATAAGCTATTGCATAGAAATTTGGTCTCAACAAAACTTATCATATATGCATGAATATATAAATTTACAAATTAATAATTAACTTCCTTTAGCAAAAAGTATTTTGCATCCCAGACAGGTAAATAAATTCAAGAACTATTAACAATTACTTTCATTAAGAGATTCGATTACAATAGTCCAATAGGTCTCATTTAACTCAAGCCTTAATTTGGCAATCACTGTTAAATTTTTATTTCTTCTGAAAGTCATATATATTTGATCATAAGTAACATTACATCGATTTGAAGATAAAAACACTTGGTAACCATCAAGATGATATTTTCAAGAATGCCTAACATGACATGAGCAGTCAAGATGAAATTCAAACCGACTCTTTTTGTCTTTTAATCATATATGTCATAATTTATTTTAGTCGAGATACGACGTAATCATACAAAATAATTATACAACACATGTTATAATTTACATTATTAACATCAAATTTAAGTACTGTTTCTTTTTTTAGAAAGATCAAAAGCTGACTAGATTTAAGTACTTAGTTTAGATCGTAACCATGAAACTGGACATACAAAACAATAATAGCAAATACGACAGCACAAAATTTAAACATTCATCATACACACGCGACAAAAAAGAAAAACAAAAGAATATCTTACTGTAAATTATACTGAATTATAAATTATACTGCATCTCAAGACAACCTTTTTGTTTTTTTTAGAAACTAAAAAAAAAAAAATAAAAGAAATAAAATTTAAATGATGTATATGGATATCCAGGTACATAACGAAACCTGTTACTGCATAGTTCTTATTTTTTTTAATTATTTAGGTAATAAAATCTTTAATAAAGATTTTATTACCACAATCGAAACATATTTATTAAACGTACAAGTTCATTCAGCATGACAGCCAATATCAAATGCATAGTATGGGGTTGATAAAAGCTGTAATAGATCTATTATATTAATTGACGATGTTTTCAATAGTAATTGATTTTGATTATTTTAAAAATGCATATCACTTCGATATATAGTTTAATAATTAACTGACAGGAAAGAAAATATCATAAAAAGCCATGTTCCATTGACTGGAACCGAACCATAAAGAATATATTAATTTTTAAAAATATTACTCGAAACTATATTAAATTGCTCTTTGTCCAAAACAAATAAATAAATCTAAAACTCATATTTGGACATTTTGAAGAATATTAAAATATATTAATACACTGTGGGACAGTGGTTATGAAGATTTAATAAATCAAACAATAAATACTAGTTAAATAATTACTGAAACTAATTAAATCACTATTAAATGCCTGTTAATAAATTACTAGCAGCAAGATATAAAGAACTCAATAAAAGTTAACAACCCAAAATGAAAAACAACACAAGATATAGGAAAGTAATGACTTAGTAAACTAAATATTTTTCACCTAACTTTTTATAACATTTTTAATTTTAAAAAAGGAAATCAATATTAGAGGAAGAAAATGAAAATCTGAATATTTGTTTATACTAATTTTTACAACTAAGCTGAAACCTAATTCAATTAGAGATGCAATATAAATTTTTTTTAACACCATCACCAAAACTATAAGAAAGGAGAGTGCCAAGAATTTATTTCCAATCTAACTATTTCAAACAGCACATTACCTTAATTACCCCCATCAAGATGTATTACAGCATTTCTAAAATTATCTAAAATATAGAAAACATTTAAAACACTCTATCACATTTAAAACATTAATACAAAGTAACTTTTTTCTTTAATAACAGGAAATAAATAATAAATACAATCAACATATACACATACATAAAAATATACACCATACCAGACAGATAAATAACCCTTCTGTGAATCATTTTATCGTAATAACATAAAACAAAATGTAACAGTTCAATGTATATATCACACGTCAAAAAACCACCTATCAATGAAATGTCAAGACAGATCTAAAAAAGATTTTCTAATTGTGCAAAAATAAAAAAAATCTTTATCCTAAAGAAACTGCGTAGAATAAGGCAGAGAAAAGAAAAAAGTTCCCCCTTCATTTCATGACATTTCTGTTATTAACGATATTTCAAAATATTTGGAATATTACAGACTTTATATCATAACTATGAGTTCATGTAAATATGACATCAACTCTCAATAAATCGGAAACCATATAAATACCGACAGTTTACCGATAGTTTAGCCATTTTTCCATAATATTTATGAAAAATATTGAGCTTAATTTGAAAAGTTTAAATTGGAAATACAACAGAAAAATCAGCTGTTGTTATTCTCAGTCTCACGAGCTAATAAGAAAATCAATAAAACATAATTAATATTTTGAAATAACCAAAAAAATTAAGACAATGGTGCAATATAAAATTAACAACAGAAAAAATTGCTTTTTCTATTAAAGAATATGCAACATATCATGAATGTGATCTGCTTGTATTAATAAAAATTAAACCAATTATTTAATACACAGTTCAATCATGTTTTTTCTTGTTGTTTACGAGTTCATTAAAAATCGTTATATTTCATCGTTTTCATTAAGTTGTATGGGTTTCATTCTATTGAAAATCAACTGAACCCTACTACTTCTGTTCTATTGTTTGTAGAGTTAACAAACAAAGCATAATGTAGTATTTAAAGATTAGAAAATTTCGGAAAGTTTGTTACATATTTCAAAGATATAGCAGTATCTAAATCTAACTAATAACTATTAACAGTATGAGTATTCAAATGATCACTAAATATATATATATATATATATATATATATATATATATATATATATATATATATATATATATATACATATATATATATATATTTTTTTTAATTATATTTTTGTAGAAATTAATGATTTGTAAAAATAGTAACATATTTTCATTTCATATTATGCAAATTAATTGAAAGATGTAAAAAAAAAAAAAAAAATTATAATACTTAGAACCTTTTGAAAAACAACAAATATTATTAAATATTCAAGTCTATGAAAAATGTATAGCACTTAAAAGGAATAGTTACAACAGGAATATGAAACCCAAATGCTCCGTATATAAATATGTGATTCATTATCACTTATGTAATCATAGTACTAAAAAATGGAATATTTTTTTTAATTATAATTATAAATACTCAATATTATTCAATGAATGTATAAAAATATACGGCTATATAACTTTAATAGTATTTAAGTAGTAATTTACTTCAAGGTTCTAAATGCTACAGATTAATTTGTAAACTGTTACATCAAAGGATGGATTTTCAGACTCTAGGTACATTTTTATCATATTAATTTTACAACGAATAACCTAACAGTCAGAGGCATACAAAAAAAAAAAAAAATAATAATAATAATAAATAATAAATTATAAATTAAATAAAAATAATAGGTGGTTTTTTTACAATTAAATACTATACAAAAATCACTTTTAAAAAATAATGCTTAATTACTTTGGTAATATTATACTGCATATTTCTTTGTTTATTTTCAATACAAATATATATATATAATAATCACTATCTCAAAATGACCTCATAATTGAACGACATTAAAAATTTTGGTCAGCCATTTATCACAACTCTTAGGGCAGTTTGAAAACAAACGCAATAAGACAAACATCAATATCAAAGCATTCAAGGAGTAACAGACAGTATTCAAGAAGTACAGGAATCAAAACGTTTCAATCGAAAACAGTTAAAAACGATTATTGCACATTTGGTAAATGTGGTCCCTTTGAAAACAAATAAATTTAAATAAATAATCATATATCAGAGCGAGTAATAAATGCAAAACAGCGTGATCCTGTTATTTTTTGTTATGAGTCAAACAAATAACACAACCTAATTAAAATAATTATAAAATACTGTGTTAGAAAAGTATTCAATTAAATCAGACTGGATATAGATACTGAAACGATTATGACAATAAATAAAAGATTTCTTTAATAATACTTGCAGTGCTTATCGCTTCCCTACAACCAACAAAAATATAGTGATGTTAGCAATATAACAAAAAAAACACAGGGTTCCATCACTTCCTACAAAGCTCGGAATTACCATTACTTCTATTATGGTGTATAATGAGATTACTAACACTTTAAAAACACAGTAATCACAGTGTTACTAATACTGATCCTTTTTTTTTCTCTCTTTTCTTCATAGAAAATACTATAATCCAGAGACTTCTGCGTGAATTTTAATACAAAAATTGATATAAAATGTAAACAATAAAATAAATAAGATTATAAACAATTAAAACAAGTATCTATAAAAGCAATAACTGATTTGAATTCCTTTTATGAAATTCTATGAACGACTGGAACTCGAACCAGAGGCTTCACTGCCATCGTCATCTTTTGGTTCTTCATTTGAAGGAGTTGATTCATCATTTCCTTCTTTCTTTTCTGAAAAAAAGAAATTGTTTTTTTAAATGTTCTTGGATGAACAGATCAATAAGAGAGTTATCTCAAATGTAGAAATAACCAGATATTTTTCAAACCCTCCATACATTATTTTTTTAAATTTGAGATGCATTGTAAACATTTCTATGGTACTTCAAAATTACAATAATAAAGGTCCAAATATTGATACAAAACATAGCAATTTATGATTGACCCTATCTCAATGATTCACATTATATTTAATTGCTATCAAGCAAATATATATTGCAAGATCAAGAGGAAAAAAACTTTTTGGTAAGCCTAGAAGAGACACTTCTGCAAAGAGTAGACACTTGCTGTTAAGAGCTGCAAAAACAAGTGCAAGTTTATTTACCACTGACAAATTTGACTCCATTTAATTTACTAGGGATCTAAGAATCGTTTTATTTTCAAGATGACTTTTTAACTTACCCGTTATCAGAGCTGTCCATAAACAGATATAATCCTTCCGAGTAGAGACAGTTCATACATCAATGATTTAAAAAATATCAACTGATTCAACACAAATTGAATGATCTAAGTATACAAACCATGAGCCAGTTAATAATAAGTAACCATTATTAATTGTAATTTCCCAATGAGGTACAATTTAAATTAAATTGTATAAATAAATAAAAGTGATGATGGTTGGGAAGAAGCCCAGGAGAAATACGCATGTCATCAAAGTCTTTGAATCAGTCAAAGGAGGTCTCTTAAACACGGCAAGAGGTGGAGAAAAAAACAAAATTGGCTGTGTTCAGAAAAACATTTCTTCCAACTTTGACGTATTCTTCGGAATCATGGACGCTGACAAGGATATAAGTGTCAGAAATGAGATTATTTCGTAACATTGAAAGAAAAACGTGCCAAGACAGAGTACGCAACAACACCATCAGGTCGAACATCAATTTTAAGCAGGCCAATGATTTGATAGAGGAGAACCGACTGAGATATTTAGGACATCTTCTGTGGAAGGCTGGCAGAGCTGGAGAGGGCTCAATAGACTTCCTCCTCACACTGCATAAGGTGGTTCAAGATGATAGACTATGATGATGAAATAAATAAAGGATGTAAGTCTACAAACCATGAGTCAGTTTATTTATTTAAAGTCACTTTATGCTACTATGGCTAATCGGACGATGCTACAGTGGGAGTCCTAAATTTTGCCTATCCAGGTTTTATTAGGATAGAGATCTTTAACGAGTACCTGACATCGCACAGGCTCGGGACCACCTTTTAACGTCCCCTCCGAAGGACGGCGTAACTAAGGATTTTTTAGTCCCATTAAAAAATCCTAGGACCACCTGCGGATTTGACCATGAGTCAGTAACTAAGCAATTATCATAAATTATATTGTCCCAATCCTAATATAACATGCTATAATGTTTTTTAATCCCATCTTTAGAAAATTATAATTATTTAGTATTCCTCAAAAAGTGAGTTTTTATCAATATCTTTTCTGCTCTTTCCTTGGTCTTTCTCAGCTTATCCCTGAACCAATCTCACTGACCTTCTAATAGGAAATAAGCTTTTATCTGGAATTGTCTGTCTTTCAATTTTTAGTTACAACCTAAGTTGGATACAGTCAAATAGGATTATTCAGAATGAAGACCAATATTAAACAACTCTATTTACTGCAGACAGTTATAAGTTATGATGATGGGAGTGGCAAGCACAGTGAAAGTTGAGATAACTTATGTTCAGTTATGGAAATAAAAAAATAAGTTCATATTTCCATAGGAACATATCAATTGAACTTATCTGAAAAACCTCTATCGACAAATAAAAAAAATCCTAAAGACTAAGGAGGATTCAGTAACACCGCACAGTTTTTACTCAATACAACAGGCACTAATGGTTTCATATTAATAATAATGATATTTGATAATAATAATATAAGTAAATAACAAATGTAATCACCTTTAGTCGTCAAACCCATAAGGCGGTCTGGAAGGTCTGCTGTTGTTGTCATGGCATGATCAGAAAGGATATTTGGCAAAGCATTACGCCGACCAGCGCGACCTGTAGTAAGAAAATCCTGTACTGGATCCCGTTCTCCATTTCCGTTTTCCGACATTACTGTCAGCATTTTCAGAACTAAATAGAAAATATAAGAATCAATGACAATTCATAAATTTTAAAACAAATAAATATATAAATCATTATAAATTACACTATGTTTTTCTTATATCTAAAATACCAAACAAAATAAGAAGTCATCACATTATAGTTATGCAGTTTTACCTCAACCAAACTTTAACTTCCAGGTTAAACTACTTTTTAATCACATAGTCATTAGCCCCTTACAAGGTGAGGATACCAAATGTGTCACCAATTTTGATAAAAATTTTTAGGTAAAACTAGGCATTAAACAATTAAACTCCACAAAATATTAGGAGCCAACACTCCCATCCAAGAAATATAAATAATCTCATCAAAACAGTACTTATAATAAGGTTTCTTAAAAACTGTGTTCCTCACTCATAAAAATTAATTTTAATCTTAGCACAGTTTTTAAGAAACCTTATTATAAATACTGTTTTGAAGAGATTATTTATATTTCTTGGGTTCCAAGTCCAAGTATAAAACTTGAATATTTTAATGGCCCATTACTTTCACTTACCTATATATATGAAATATATAGAAAGGGAAAGTATTGCGAAGGTGAAAATTTTTGAATTCCAGTTTTAAACGGAAAATACACGTTTTAGGGTCCTCTGAATCCAAATGAACAAGTCCCGCAAGGTCTGTATGTGTGTGTGTGTCCATATGTTGTAAATCTAGTGCAAAAACTATAACTCCTACGAAACTGAAATATCATATTTAAGATACGTAAAACTATATGCCTAAGATGTTACAGCAAGTTTTTCATCAAAATCAGCTAACCAAAAGAACCACTTTATACTATGCATTTAAGACCTTTTTACGATATTCTCAAAAACAGCTCAAACAATTTTGATTAAACTCACTAAATCCATGTAAAATTGAATAGACTTTAATATGATGTAGGTTTCATTCTGATTGAAATAGTCTGACATGGCTTAAATGCCAATAGTTTTAATTTTCTTCCTCTAAAGTATCTTTAATTTTGTAGATTCGAAAAAATTAACTATTTCATGTTGTTAAAAATGATAAAAGAAGGCTAAATATACAAGTTGAACAAATTTGGCAGTTAACTGAAAGAGAAAAGTGCATAAGTATTTTTTACTTTCACTTACTATATATAGTAAGGAAAAGTATTGAGATCGTGAAAATTTTCTAATTCCAGTTTTCAACGAAAATACACATTTTAGGATCCCCTGAGTCCAAATAACCAAGTTCTGCAAAAAGGTCTGGGTGTGTGTGTGTGGTAACACCCGGGCGGAAACGGTAAGTCCTATGAAACTGAAATTTCATATTTAAGACAAATATATGCCCAAGACGTTACAAAACCTTTTTCATCAAATTGAGCTTACCAGAAGAGCCACTCTATACCATGCATTTTGCACCTTTTTTAGATTTTCTAGAAAACGGTTCCGACGATTTTGATTAAACTCGCTATATCGATGTAAAATTTAATGGGCTTTAATATCATTTAGGTTTCATTCCGATTAAAATGGTCTGACAGGGCTTAAATGCCGATATTTTAAATTTTCTTTCTCTTAAGTACCTTTAATTTTGTTGATTCTATAAAAATAACTATATTATCTTGTTCCCACTGACGAAAAACAGGTAAATTGAATGAATTTGATAACCAGCTAAAGGAGAAAACAGAAAAAATATTTTTTTGATGCAATTTTTCATTTTTGAACATAAGAACAGTAATATACATGTATGATACACCGTTGGAAAGCTAAAGATTTTAGAAAAAATATTATCTCATACACAAGCTTTTCAAAGTTAAAAGAGAGTGATAAAAAGCCGATAAAACTAAGTAATTGTTTTAGATAATAATATAATAGATTTTTTAATAAAACACATGTTTCTATAGAAATTCAATTTAATTAATTCTTTAATAGTTTCACGTATTTTTATCTCTAACTGTATTTGAAAATTCTTTCATTGATTTTAAAAATGGAGGTAAGTGAAAGTCGTGTTGTATTGCCAGCACCAGATTTTTAATGTGATTTTTGTTTTGTTTTTTTAAGATAAGAACCTTAATATATATGTATAATATACTGTGGGAAAGCTAAAAATTTTAGAAAAAATATTATCTCATACAGAAAGTTGTAAAATGTAATGGAGAGTGAAGAACAGCGGATAAAATTAACTGATTGTTTTAGATAATAATGTAATAGATTACTTAATAAAACACATGGTTCTATCAAAAATCAATTTAATTAATTCTTCAAACTTATTTCATCCTTATCGGTATTTAAAAATTCTTAAATTGATTTTAACAACGATGTAAGTGAAAGTCATGTGTTGCGTGCACCCGATTTTTTTGTTTAATACTCTGCTTTGAAATAGGGTAATTTTTACACCAAACTTATTTTTCTATATTTACTTTAACCAGAGATATTAAATAAAATGTGTTTTTTGCACGCCAAATTTTTATTTGGCGACTCCTGGGGAGAGTTAACCCCTAGTATTTTGCAGAGACTCGTGGTTTAATGTCTAGTTATACCTAAAAAAAAATTCATCAAAATCGATGAGACACATTTGAGATCCTCTCCTTGTTTAGTTCCAATCACTCTTCTCTAATCAGTTAATCACTGAGCAATATCCATCCCTTAACCATCCTCAATCTGATCCACCATTTTGTTTTTCCTTCCTTACCCATCCTCAATCTGATCCACCATTTTGTTTTTCCTTCCTTATCCATCCTCAATCTGATCCACCATTTTGTTTTTCACAATTAAAGAGGATTACAGTTTAGTTGGGGGATCAGTTAATCACTTAGAGGCTGAATATATATAGTTGCCATTTTCTTTTTAGACCATTGTTTTTAATTATAAGCTCTATAACTATTAACGTAAAATGAATACACATAGGGAGCAGATCACACTATATTCCAATTTAGTAATAGTATTCTAGTATCCTAATCTACCATTTTTAAATATCTCAATGAAATATTCACATTATATAAAGTTGTTAACTAGCAAGTACCGCATGTGAAAATCATAATAAAATAAATTATTTTTGGTAAGCCTAGAAGAGACTGGCTACAAAGAGTAGACACTAGCTGATAGAGCTGTAGACACATCTGAGAAGATTTAAATGCCCTTTTGTTGTTATAAAGTAGGCAATTTTGACTCTGTTTGTAACATTTACCTTGGTTTATCTTACTAATTTTCTGCTGGCAATACCAGTGAAGCTGATAAAACAGTATATCAGTAAATTAGGTAAGTTATGGCGAATCAGTAGCCACTATTATGAAAAATGGCTCATAAATATCAAAGCAAAGTCATTTTTCATAACCTTAATTATGGTTTTCTTGATTTACTTCTATACAAATAGCTAAGACATTCCTCATGACTATTTCTTGAGCTTTTGGAAACATTACACTACTGAGTAATGAGCCTTTCTCCTAAGATTAAGACTAACTGATATATCTTAATATTGAAAAGTAGAAATGAGCTGAACTCACAATTAACTAGAGAAAGCGAAAATATATACATACATAGCCATTAGTTGAAATCTAGCCACTACATAAACCTCTGTTACAGCCAATCACCATAATGCTTGAGTTCACCCAATGGTAATCATAAGGCAAAGCAAAATGAGTCTTCACTTAATATTTTAATTAAACATTTTAATTTGGGGTGTTGTTAAGTGCAATAGTTTTTGGAATAATATAAAAAAATAAATTAAAACATAAATAATGGAACTTATAATAAATACGGTTACATTAAGTTAAATTAAAAAAAAAAAAATAACTTTTACACAATCAAATTAATCAGATACTTTTACAAAAATAAAACACAAAAAGTCTTATTCTTTTGTCTTCATGTTCATAGAAAAATATATTATTTAAACTGTTGTACTTACATTATTTATTTAATTAAGACTAAATTAAATTAAATATAAAATAATAAAAACCTCTCATGTAAAAATTCATTAACAGCTGTTAATCCATTTGAATATAAATGTGTCAGCATTAAATGTAATTAACTGTTCTCGCTATTTTTTATCTTTATTCATAATTCTAAAGACCTTCCAAGACTTTGAAATTTTAATTGAAGATCTAAATGGAATAACAAGTGACAATAAAAGTTTATGTGAGAAAAAATAAAAATAAATAAAATAAAACATAAAAATAAGAAAAATTTAATGATTTTTCATACCTAATTTCTTCTGAAATAGAAAAATAACCCAAATTTAAGGTTTGGGCAAATTCAACAAGGTTTTAAATAGATAGATTTCCTAACATTCTCATTTTTCCAGAATATCAAAAACCACTCCTAACCACCGAACGCTTCAGTCCAGTTTCAAGGAAAAGTTAGTCGTTATTGCCTCAGGCAAAGTCTTTATCTCTTTAAGTTTGTTAATTTCTTTACCTTATAAGTTTTTGATCTTTGATTTGAATTAAAAAAGAAATTATTATGGAAATATTTCCATTCAAAATTAAAAAACTAAACTAATTCGGCTTCAAAACTACTTGTATAGAAAATTAGACCTTCCAATAATACCATTTTGTCACTGGAATTAAAAATTTAATAAGGGTAATATAAGATTTTTATCAAACATATAACTATTTCAAAGTTTAATTATTTTAAATATGAACTTAAGACTATAGCTTGTGAAATTGATAAAAAATCACCATAAACTGCACCGATGAACTGACATACAGCACAAAATTAAATTATTTGGAATTATTTTAAATGATAGATATACTTCTAATTTTATCTTTATACTGTCAGAATAAAACAACAGCAGAACTAAATGATGTACATGAAAATAAAACAATATAATAACAGAAAAATAACGATTAATTAATTTTAGAAATAAAAGCCATTTTTCTCGAGTTGATAAAGCTTTATCAAAAGCAAAGAATTTTCAACATGCAGATTTTTTTTTTTTAATAGAAAAAGAAGATAACTAACTACCTATGCAGAATGAAGAACATTCTAAAAAAACATACTAATCTTCTACAAAGCCAATTAAAAAAAAAAATTAAAAAGGAAAAAACAGTCATAGGGCAATAAATCAATCAATCATAAATCTCCAAGTGAGACACATACAAGCACACTAAATTACATCTTCATGCTGAATGTAGATCCGGAAAATCGTCTCAATCAGAAAATCAAGACATGCTCTATACATCAATCACAAAGCTTTGTAACATACACTCGGTAAAAACTGTCTATGGAAGATGATGACTAATTCGGGTAACCCTTTAAAACTGGTAAGATAGTCAAAAGCATATGTAAGCAACAATGAATGAATAGATTAAATTAAACTTGAGATATAAACTATTATATTATATAATTTAATTTATATATATTTAATAAATTTATATATTCCAGCTCTCAAAAATAGTAAACAAGTAAAAAAACAAAATTTAATCTTCTCTATGAAATACTAAAAACCTCAAGAATCATGAATGGGAATTATTATACAGCTCTATAAGTAAGGCTATTAGTTTGGTCTCTGACGGAAACCCAACCCTAGAAATATGACGATATTTTAGCACTTAGATAACAAGAATGATCTTGGAACACAGCTCACAATATACTGGCTTGTAAAATAAGTTTGTAGCTTTTTCAACATGGACATTTAATATTCAGCTAATAGACTTAGCTTCACAGATTTTCGGTTCAGCAAAAAAGACTCATATACAAAAACTGCAATAATTTCAATCCAAAATTTTAAGGCTTGTAACGACAGCTCCTTGGTGCGTAAACAACAGAATCCAAACATACAGACTTACAACAACCAACAGTTGACCAACATATACAAATAATCTATTCTCGTTTTCACAGTAAATTTAAGGGACACAACAATAGACTCATTAAGGACATGTCAATAGCTGAAATACCAGTCAGAAGGTTAAAGAGAAGCTGGATGCGAGACCTCCTCTGCTACATTAAAGCTTTGGAAGGGGTACTGCTGGGCACTTTCCTTCCCCATGTCTGATCTCACATTTGTACAGCACATTTTTAAAAAAAATCCTCTCTGTTTTATTTTACTTTCCTTAGAACTGATAAAGGTCAACAACTTCAAATGAAACATTATGAATAAGATTTATAAGACCAACAACCAACTTCCTGTGAATATAGTTCTATAATTAAAGTCAATTTTAAAAATAATTTACAAGAAATTTCTAAAATTCTTACAAAAAAAGTTCAATAATAATATTATTCATCAGATCAAGAGTCATTACAATTAAATATTAACATTAAAAAAATTATAATTAGTAATAATGATGAGCAATAGAGTGATAAGACAAAGCAATGAGATGGAAAATGCACAAACACCATAAACAAATACTTTAATTAAACAAGTACGAACTCTGTAAACATTTTATAAGACTGACTTATTAATGAATAAAACTTTTTTTTTTTTTTTCTGTTGGTACAACAAACTGCTGTGTAGTCCCTAGGGTTATAATCCTGATGATTAGTGATAAGGCAGGATCATCCTTATATTTCTTTCTAAGAGTTACCATTATTGGCTGACATGCCAACATACCTAGATAGGAACTCATCATAGGACTCATGAGTGGTGCTATTACAAAAAATGATAAAGAGACTCTTGCTTAGTAATAAAAACCATCCCATCTTTCATATCTATAATTGTTATAATCAAACACAAAACATTTTAATTATATTTGTAAGTTTACAAGTTATCCAAGGGATAACAGAAGTTTCATTATTTATTTTTCCTTCATTTATTTAAATGCTATTAAGCAGTTGCTACTCATTTACTGTGATAAGAGGGTGGTGCAGAATCACTAAAAATAAACACTCAACGAAAATAATTTTATTTTATGAGTTATAAAAATAACCTAAAAAGTACTCAGAAGTATAAAAACCTGTACCTCTAAAACCCATGAAGGGTCTTGGGTTCAGTACTGATAAAAATTTGTAGTGTTTCACGGGCAACAGTCTTGCAAGGAGTGTGATTAAGCCTATATCACACATCACACTCGGGCGCCAGATTTTTCTACCAATTTCGGGTACCCTATATAATAGGTATGCCCCAGCAGGGATCTCCATAGACCAGGATTGCTCAACAGCTGAAATAACTCTGCCTCAAACCTGGGAGCCAGAGAAGACTAGCCTAATGCTCTATCCACTTGACCACACCGCTCCCTTCTCAGAAGTATATAATTTCCAAGAGAGAAATTCCCAATTGGCTGCTCAACTTTGCTGAGTTGCTATTAATACACAGCATACAGATTAATCTTGAGGACAATATTTAACAAACAAAATAATGGAGATATATTTCCAAATAAACATATTTAGCCATATTACTTAAGTTGAAATCGGTCTTGGAAAATTTACAAATCCAGACTAGCCTTAATATATATATATGGTGGTGCAAAATGCACAGTGAGTCCAGGATTACAATCTCTACCATATACTGAATCTGATTCTTTTCTAGTCTTACTTTTTCAAAAATACTCTCGTAGCTGATGGGATGGTCTCATTGCTTCGAACCATAGCCCTATGACAGTAAATGATCTTTTGCCGAACTCCTCACCAAACTTCTAATGCAGGTAGGGAATACATTTTGCATAAATGTTTTCTTTTTCTCCTTGGATTTTGTTGCCATGTTTCTCATTATTTGCCTCATATCTGATTGTGAAATCTGCTATCAATGCTTCCTTTCCAGTGGCACTAAATGCTAAGATGTCACAAATCTTGTTGACCCATTGGTATCAAGGCAAAACAATTCTTGAAAACATTTGTAGTTATTCCCTTCTAGAAATTTTGCTATTTTGTTTTTGTGGTTGTGCTGGGGAAATTAATTTACTAACATGAATATTTGGTTGATAGATCTTATTTTGACTTGGATATATCTTTTAGCTGGGGTCTGTAACTTTCATTGTGTAACTTTTTTTTTCTCACTCAGTTTGACTCGACCTAGTCCTGTTGGTGTTGGTCGAATTGAAAATCTGATGACAGTTTCGAAAGTCAGAAATTGAGTGGAGAATATTTTTTATCATACTACATTTGTTGCTAGGACCTATAGTTTTGGAGTTATAATGATACAAACAAAATAAATCACATTTTGCTATATTTATCAAACAGGTGCTTTATTGACATGTTATGTGTTGCTCGCATTGAAAATTTTATGTTATTTCCATATATAACCAACTGTTTAGGTTGTTTAACCAGCTATATTAGTTTTAATGAAAAAAGTTACATTTTGCCAACAGTTTCAAATATCAAAAATTTAACAGTCAATATTTTTTGTAAAATAACATTTTTCACTAGGTCCTGCCCTTCAGGAGCTACATTGTTCGATTGAAATAAGTTACCGATGTACCAATGTCTAAATGTACATAATGTGGTGATATATTAAATAGGAAGAAATAATAAGAATTGAAGAAGATCAAGAAGGCGCGAGGTGATCGGCCAATGAGAAAAATGAATTGAGGAAGATCAAGAAGGCGGAAGGTGATCGGATGAGAAAAAGGAATCAAAATGCGAAATAGAGCACACGGTATACAGTGTTTTCTGCAAATGGCCGCTCTTATGCTGTGGACAGTTGATCGGAATGGATGCGTGTGAGGGCTTGGAAATCTCTCTCTTCTGTTGTGAGCCGTGGACGAAGCAAAACGTTGAAGACATGTGATTGGATTATGCCACCAACCATCAAATCATTTTGATTTCAAACCATCATTAGTGCATTAATAATATGTTCAAATAAAGGAATTTGAAGACATCATTTGGAAAAATAGGAATGGAGAATCAACGGAAGACAGCTTAATCAGATAATTTATAATTTTTTCATATATTCAAAATTTAATTGTTTAAGTTTTTAATGTTATGTTTTGTATTGTAGTATATTACTTCAAGAATATAAGTTTGTTTTTAACCTTAGCCAAGACTCAGAGTTATTATTTTGAAAACCCTAAATTTACCATTCATTTTTCATTTAAAAATTAAATAGTATTTCTTTAAAAAATAAAATATGACAATAGATTATTAAAAATAAATTTTGTTGGTAGATAATTTCTTTACCTTCTACACTTCATCAATCTGCACGTCCATCCGCTAACTCAATTTTTCCCTGATTGGGAATAGCAGTGAATTATAGATATACATATTCATGTACTATTGTTTTTCCAAGTCAGGTAAAATACTAAATCCACATTTTTTTATATAAAACTTTTAGACTTTTAAACACTGATCTAAATTATTTAGTAACTATCTCTTGTGCCATTTTATTCCAATCGACGTGTTGTCTTAGCAAACTTTACTTACACAGAGCCAGATCAAATGGAAGCAATGGAAGAAACCCAGATCTTCTAGGACAAGAACTGTTTCAACCAACAACTCAATATTTTGCTATTTAAAAACAAGTGGAGTTTGAATTTTTGTGAAAAAATAACAGAGACTGAAACTTAAAACGTCAAACTTAACAGATGTATAATTTGTAAAATCTAATACTTCTCATAAAATCTATTAAGAAATGTGATAGAATTTAACTTAGTCCAAGAATTAGTTTTGTAATATTCTATGTCAATAATTAAACCTAATAATATTTTACAAAAGAAGAAAAACTATTAGAAAAAATTACTAATTGGATTAAAAACAAACCGATGCTCACAATCAGGAAAAAATGAAATGAAACAAAATTAAAGTTCATACCATGCAAAGTGAGAAGGTTATTAGAATGTATAGGGGAAATAAGATTCATGCATTTCAAAATGAGTTGGGTGAACCAAACCCAGTACCTCTAGCTTCACCTTCCACCTCTTTCATTAATACCTGATTTTTTTGTAAAACGTTGTTTTTGTCGCTTAGGGCGCCGCGGGGCGCCACTCGTTGGTTTTGTCATCACTCACTCTCACCTAAGTATATACAACAGGTTAAAATCCAGGTTTCCAAAATTTAAGGGCACAATCAAAATCTAAATTAGTTTTATACGAACTAAAACCATAGGGATAATTAAAATATAACTTTTTCTCTTAAGATACCATTAAATTAAGAAAAAAAAAATATCTCATTGGGATAATAAAAATAATCACAAATGGAAACTTAAAAGAACTTAGAAGTTTATTAACTACTATTATTTACGATCAACACCATGTTTATGAGAAATATAAACCCTCCATGACTTTCCAGTCATTTTTAATTAATATGACTTTTATCAAATTTATAAATGCTAGTTCAAAAACAATGAAGTAGTGTATAATTTTTTTTTTTTTTTTGACAAATATATTATAAAGAAAATACTAAAAATTAATACATAAATGAATAAAAGGTGGACTACACCTAGGAAAGTTTAATATACAAAAAAAACTGTACATTAAAGAATTATGAATAAATAAAAGCTAATTTATAAGGCCAAAATCCTACAGGGACTGCCTTACACCCCAACTAAAAATCATCAATAAACATATGGGACACTAAGAATTAATACTAAAAGAATACTCGTCAAAAAAGTTAACTCATCACTCAAACAAAATTAAATTATCTATGAACATAGCTTCATATTGTCTTTAATAAATAAAAATAAATCTAGTATTTTTTTTTTTTTGTTTGCCAAACATATCAATCAACTAACAACCCAACTGTTATATAGTAAGGATTGGTTACAATAACACCCCATCAATACTTCTAACAAACAGAATTTAAATAAAAATTTAATCAAGCAAGGCGGGAGAACTACTAATTTAGCTACCATTTTTTTTTCTTCTTTTAGCTTGTACACAAAGCCATAAACAAGCTGGTAAGAATTGCCAGAAATAACACAAGAAAATAAGCACCAGATCTCATAAAAGTTTATATTCTTATAACAGATAGCTAGGTCATTATTAAAATTTTGATAAATAGAAGAAGAACAAAACCTCCAACAATGGAAATACTGCTAAAAATTATTACAGGTTAATAACTAATTAACCAATAAAAGATAACATTACTAAATAAAACTCTAGAATCCAAATATGAATAGCACCATCAAATTAAAAATTAAAAAAATTAAGTGACATAGGTAATAATTAATAAATTAATAGAAATAAATGTACATTTGTTTTTAAAATATTATTTTTAAAAAATCTTACTAAAACTGAATTTATTTTAAAAACTACTAATGCTGTTAAGTAAAGAAAAGCAATATTGACAATGATAATTAAGAATATATTCACATCATGTTAAACATGATAATTAAGAATATATTCACATCATGTTAAACAACAAAGAATGAATGCAAAAAATAACACTTTCTATAAAATTAATACAGCCCAGTGAGGAAAGGCAAATTTTCAAGTTATATCAGCTACCTTCTACAAACTAATCAAAAGCTATATGAATTTTTTTTTTAACATTTGCCAATAATTGTGTGAGAAACGAATACCTAAAAAGTGTATGTGCCTATTCTATAGGTGATTTCAAATATTAAAGAAAACACAACCATAGGACACTAACCAATTTGTCTATGGGCTAAGAAACAGTGTATAACTTTATAAAAAATAAATAACACAGGACTTCTAAAATTTCAACCAAATCCAGACAGTTTTTTAAAGTGTTGTCTTGAGTTAACTTTAGGTATTTACCATGCAAATATTCCACAAATGAACAAGATAATCCATACAAATAAAAAATAGAACAAAAGAGAGATTAAAAATTAACTTGAGTGCCTTTTCTAGTAAATGCAGGCAGGTGCGACCTGTAAGAACAACTCCATGCTGAATCCTCAATTCATGTAAAAAAAAAAAAAATAATAAATATATAACGAAGAAATAAGACATGGCAATATTACAATCCAATGGTAAGAGAATATAACATGCAATTTTGAAGTAAAAAAAGTCCTAAACAGGGTATGTGCCCATTCGAACGAACTAAATAATAAATCTATATATATTACTGACATATATAAACTATTACAGATAATGAAGAAACACTACATTCTTCAAAAACTAAATATAATAATATGCTAAATTGTTTATTATGATAATAAAACCAGTTTTTACCTCAATTCAATCAAGGAATCATTATTGTTGTGTCCAATTAGTGCTGCATATCTGGAAAATTTCAAATGTATTGAGTTTCAAATGAATTATCTGGCCGGTAAAAAACAGTAAAAAGTAAGAAAAATCGGAAAATCAACCAGGTTTAAATGAATTTGACAAATAATAACGTGAACCAATAAAAATATAACATGAAAACCTTAGCTTTATAACCTTTCATAATAACCAAATCATCTATCTTCAACTTGATCTTCGAATGCTACTTCATATTAAACAACTACTTCATTAAAACAGAAGAAGAAACCTACTTGTTTGAAATCCTCTAAAAAGAACACTGAACACTGGGAAACATAACTGATTGAGTTAGCCCCAAAATTAAGTATCATAATACCGGCAGTCAACAAAATAACTCTGCCCTAACATCACTGAAAACTAAATGTTTTGTAAACATTAACTACTCCTAGCAAAAAAAAAATTATCAGATATGATAAAGAAAGCAAATAGTAGTTGACATTATTTTGTATAGCTAAAGTTCACTCATTCTTTTAAGGATGTCACTTTATAGTTCTATTAATCTAGAATAGTTTTATATTAACAGATAACCAGCAACTACTTTAAAAATGTTCAATAAATTACATTAAAAAATTAACAATGTAATAAAAAGGTTTTATCTAGTAGCTCTAATTTATATGAGAGGTAATTCATGGTTACCCGGCCAAAGTAGATTTGAATTGGAAGCAAATAAAAATTAGTAGTATACTTTTGATATTTGATGTTTTTTGACAATTTTATTCAATGAGACCTAGTCGACAGAGAAGAAATCGTATATTTGAGATCGGGGTGCTTATGCTGATTTCTGAATTGTTGAGCGTAGGATATGATGCAATACCTCCTGTCACACTGTTATCTATTGTAGGACAGGTAAATTAAAATCAAAACAATATATGATTATTTTAAAGAAACTGGTTCCAATTTTAGATATGTGCCCCCTTATATTTTAGACAGTTTAAAATGAAAGTGTAATTAGTGTTTTTGTTAAATGTTGTCATAGTGTCCAAACTAATTTTAATTGACTTCCTTCCAGAATAAACTAGTTTTTATTTTTCTGTTTGGTTCTAGCCTTTATTTATTTTGTTTTTTGCATTAGCTATTTATACATAGAGAAGTAATTCACTCCTTCCTTGATTTGACTCTAAATTAGTCATTCTATATTTTTATTTAATTCATGGTCCACCTTTTTTTTTCAACATCTATATCTCTTAAAAAAAAAGAGTATGATGTTAAAAGTACAGTTTTCTTACTCCATCAAAATAAAATCTGCAAATATTGATTATGATTATAGTGTTCCTAATGATTTTTTTTTTCTTTCAGGTCTTACTCTATGTCGGTATCATTGATGTTCCTTGGAATAAGTGGGATGTTTGCATCAGTGGAAACAAAATATGGAACAAAAAAGATTTTAAACCTCTTATTTTTTCAACCTTTGAACATGCTGATGATATGCACCTTTACTATAATATGATATCATATTTAGTTAAAGGTAGAAGTTTGGAGTACCAATATGGATCTTCCAACTTTGCTCTCATACTGGTAATAATTTCACTCATGACATCAGGATTGTACGTAGTTTTGGCAGTTTTTGGATCCATGTTGTTTGGAAATAATGCTATTATGTCTAGTTGTGCAATTGGATTTTCTGGTAAGTTCTGATTTTTACATCATATTTCTTCAAAGTTTCAAAAAAGTATATTGTTCAGTGAAATTTGTTGCAGGTGTTATTTTTGCTTTGAAATTTATAACTACGTATGAAGATTCCGAAGGTTACAGATATATACAGGGATTTCGTGTTCCTACAAAATATGCAACGTGGGTAGAATTGTTAGCTATTCATGTCCTTGTACCCAATGCATCATTTATGGGACATTTTGCTGGAGTTTTAGCTGGGGTTTTGTATACTAAGACTTATTTAGGATCTTTCATCGATGCCTTAGTATCCTCAGTAACAGGTATGTAAATTTTCCAGTATCATGTAGAATTTCAAATAATTTTATTTTCTAAAACTTAGTACTCCAAGGAAGTTGAAATGGCCATAAGAAAATTAAGATGTTTTAAAAGCAACAAGAAATTAAATGAAGGAAGTGGCCATTTCTAAAATACATATTTTGGTTATAAAGATCTGGGAAAGTGAAAACATGCCTGAAGAGTGGAAAGCATCAATACTTATTCCGATTCACCAAAAAAGTTCAAGGATGCATTGTTACAACTATTGTGGAATGTCTCTTCTCCCAGTATGTTAAAAAATATTCTCGTTAATCTTTACTAGCTGAATCATGAATATGTTGAGGAAATAATCCGAGACTGCCAATGTGGTTTTAGGTGGAATTGTTCCTATTATATTTTCCTTTTGGTTTTAATTTTAGAACAAAAGCTGGAATTTAACAGTTTAGTCTATAAACTATTTATTGAATTAATGAAAAGCTTATGGATTCCATGGACCTCAGAAGCTGTATAACATCATGGTTGACAGGGAATGCCTAGAAAGTTAGTATATCTGTAGCGATGTGTGTGTCCAAAATATTCAATAAAGTTTTAATCTGTTGTAATTACCCTGAGAGGTTTGAGGTTTGGTCAGTTTGGAAACAAGGTGACTCTCTTTTACCTGCTTTATTTAAATCAGCATTAGATTGACATAGGAAAAGTGACACATATAGAAAAATATTTAAATCTGTTTAGTAAAATTCCGGTCATAGTAGAAACTATACAATAAAATAAAAGTATGTTAATAAAAACTGGTAAAGAGATAGGGGCTTGAAATAAATTTGTATAAGATGAATTATATAGATTATTTAATTCTATTGTTTTTTCTAAGTCACATATTTGTTCTTCAGTTATTAAAAAAAAAATATTTAAAAAGCCTTTGAACATCATCAGTAGAAACAATGAGTGATTATTGTAACAAAGTATTACTAAAAGAAGCATAATATAATATCACTGATCAGAGCCTTTAGTTTTAGATAAATATGTAAACATATTGTTAATAAAAGATTTTTTTAATTCAAATTTGATCATGGATAATTTTAGCATAAATGGCGTATATGTTTAAGGGCAACGAATCTACCATGGCTACATGTTTCGAAATAGAAACAGGAATCAAAGAAGTCATCAATACGAGTACAATAGTAATTATAGTGGCTCAAGATATAGCTTCTTTAACAATTTTTTTGGACCATCTTTCAGAGGTTATAGATCGTATTATGATTGAGAAGATCAATTTTAAGGTCAGTTTAAAATCTTTTTATAAGTTTTTCATTGTTTTTTATTCAATTTATTTACTTTCTCAAGTAGTTAGAACTTTATTGTTATATTAGTTGTTCAAAATTATGATTTTTTCTATAAGTTAGTCAAAAGAATAAATTTTAATTGGGACCTGTTTACTTTTTTGATCATTTTTTTATGCTTACATAAGTTTATTATATTCAATGTTGAATGTTTATAATAGTCCAAGGAAAAAAAAAATTATCACAATTTAGTGTGTTAATATTCAACAATGTACACAGTTTCTTAAGTGCCAAAATAAAGATTTATTAAATGAGTTGTTGAAAACTTGTTTACAGATTTTTTCAATAACCAAAAAAAGTACACCATATGCCTTAATCAATTGATGACAATTATAAATAAATTTATAATTAGAAAAATAATGAATAACAAAGTTGACAGCACTATTTGAAAATATAGAGAAATTAAATTCATATAAAAATCAATGTTGCATTACATTAGCAAACCAACTTTACGTAACTTCTTTGGCGTCATGTAATACCGCTGCTACAACCCTATCGTAATTTGAGGTAGATAATTCAAAATGTGTATAATCCAAATATTGAAGAAAAAAATCAATTTTTTTTAACCCTCTAACCCTTGTCTCTCATTTATGGTTTAATATTTGATGTATAACAATTTGGAAATAATAAACCATTTTGTAATAATTTTAAGCACTTTTTTTTTTTTTTTTAAGTAACCCGAGAGAAAGATTGCTTTTACGAGATTAATGTGTTCTATATTTGAATTTTGATATAGAACATTCCATTATTGATATTAATATACATACATATATGACTTTTTAATGTCCATTTTCATCAAAATATCAGTTTCATTTTTTCACAATCTGATTACTTTCCCTAACTATATATTTCATAAACAGAAAAACTCAGCTTCACCTCACTTTATTTGAAGCAGTAGGAAATGATCATGTGTTTAATAGAAACTTATGGGGCACAAAACAAATTTAGAGGAAATTCTCCCCATCTAATGCCTCTCTAACTTTATTTAAAAGTTCTTTAATCGATTTTAACAGCAGAGGTAGGTAAAGTCTTGTGTTGCTTGCACCAGACGTTTAATTTGCAGAATGACAAGTTTACTTTACACATTGAAAAAAACTTGTCACTTTTTTTTTTTTTAAATTACTAGTAAACTAAATTAACACTGGAAGTTCTGTGTTCATATTTGTTTGTTGTTGGTTTCGACAGTGTCTTCAATTTCTTCACAATCTTAGTTCCAGACATACTACTAGTTTCATTAGGGTCCTGTGTAAGAATCTGTTCTATCTAATATCTCTGGCATCTTGTCTGGTCAAACGTTGGTGAAGAAAGTGAAGACCTGTTTGGAACCAGAAAATAATCATAGAGACAGTTATGATGTCCTTGGAAGGCTTAAATCTTATTAAATTGGTAGTATTTATTTGTCAATTTTGAATTATCGAGATTATTTATTTTAGTCTAAAATTTATCTTGGTGCTAGTATTGGTTTGATATTAAATTTATTTTTATAGAGTTATGAAATTCCATGTAAGTCAAAAATGTTAGTAATCTTTATTTTGTACTTTGTATTCCCAGTTTGAAGCTATGGTATCTGACTCGAGGATTGACTTTGTCTTTATTACAGGATGTTGTGAAAGAAGGTAATTAATTTAAATTTATACATTGTTATGTATACTATTGTATTTCTTAAATTACTTTGATTTATACTGTTTGTATTATATAATTAATATAATACACATGAAAAGGATTATATTTACTATTTCGAAGAATATGCCCGAGTTTAATATATTAAGTACTGTTTTAATTATATATATATTTTTTTTTATAAGTTCAAGTCGCTATTTTTGTTGAATATGTTTTAATTAATAGGCATATCTGACAACTATGATACGGTTCAAAATGAAAATCTTTAGTTTGTTTGATTACTTATTTAACGTCACTTTATGGTTCTATGGCTGATCGGACGATGCTACAGTGGGAGTCCTAAATTTTGCATATCCTAGTTTTATTAGGATAGGGATCTTTAATGAGTGAGTACCTGACATCGCACAGGCTCGGGACCACCTTTTAACGTCCTCTCAGAAGGACGGCATAACTAAGGAATTTTTACTCCCATTAAATAATCCTAGAAACACCTGTGGGTTTGAACCGTGACTTGCATAGGTGCTGTTATGCTAACCACCCTACAAGTGATCTTTAGTAAAATGGGAAAGATTTATTTGTTTTGAAGAAAGGCCAGTGTTTTTGTATATTTTGTGTATTATTTTACAAATAAATGGAGGATTAGGAAAAAAAAAAGTTATCTTTATGTAGCTAATCCCGAAGCTAAAGGCTTAAGAGGTAAATTTCTAAAACTCGAGTCGGGTGTCAGATTGCTCTTAGGCTGGCTGCGATTTGAAGCCTTAAAGGTTCCTTGCCCATATCAAATTTCCTTTGAGTCAAAGAGGGGAAAGTATTAAAATAATTGCAATGAACACAGAGCCTAGTGTGTACTAATAGTGATCCTAGACTTCCTTATGATAGTTTTTCATATGTTGAATGTTAATATTTTCATCAGATTTACAATTAGCTTTTCTGTATTAAAATTATTCTCCTGTTTTGGCTTAGGTTATTTGATTTTCTTTTATGCCAAATAATATATAGCTCAATAACATGGGATGGATCAAGCCTAAAACTGCAATGGATTAGAGTATGAAATCCTGAATTCAAGTGGTTGCTCAACTTAGCTAAATTGGTTTGAACATATTGGATCAATCTTGAAGACAATCTTAAAAAACAGAAATGAGAGTCATAGTGCAAGATAAAATGTACTTCGCCACATCAATAATAGTGAACTTGGTCTTGGAAATGACAAATCCAGCCTAGACCTTAATGTGGATGGTGGTGCAAGGTTCCTCACTATTCCAGATTATTGTCTCCACCATTCTCTGGAATTGATTTTTTTCCTGACCAAACTTTTCAAAAAAATGGTCCCATAACTAATGGGATGATCCCCTTACTTCTGAACCAAACATGTTTAGCTTTAAATGTTTTGCCTTTTTTTTTTTCTTTCTTTCAATGGCAATGCAGTGAACCTTTGCCTCTCCAATTTTGTACAGAAAGGGTCGGGGCATCTTTCATGACAGCTTCTTCCTACCTCAGCCTTGGCTTTCCTCTCGACAGGTTCAGATTCCCAAAGAGTAGGTTTTTTGGAATTTGTTCCTCATCCATCCTTACTATGTGGCCAGTCCATCTTATTCGACCACGCTTTATAAAACATATGACGTTCACTTCCCCAAAGAGCTTGTATATCTCCTGGTTATAGTGCCTCCGCTGGTTTCCTTATTTAATGGGTCCACAAATACGGCACAAAATCTTTCTTTCATTGGTAAAAAACTCCTCTTCAATTACCCAGAGTCAACATCTCCGAAGCATACGTCGAAACTGGTCGTATAGGTGTTTTCAAAAGAAGACACTTGGTCTGACAAGACAAGGCCTTACTGTTAAGGTGCTTTCTGAGGCCAAAATAGCAGCAATAGGCTATCCGTGTTCCTTTAACAGTCTCAAGAGATATCTTATTCTAATCACTAACTATCGAGCCCAAATACGTAAATTAGTCCACATTTTCAAATGTCAATGGTCCCATTGTGACAAGTTCTCCTATGTAATCATCCATTTCCTGGCCAGCTCTCATATACTTAGTTTTTCCTTGATTAATAGTTAGCCCCATATCCGCAGCCTTTTCCATAAAGTTAAGAAAAGCATCTTTTAAGGCTTGCAGGGACCTAGCTACAATATCCAAACCACCTGCATAGCCAAGCACCTGTACCATTCTGTCATAAATGGTCCCTGTAGTTACTACCAGCTTTTCTTATTACCCTCTCTAAAGCAATATTTAAGAGCAAGCTACTCTGGGCATCACCCTGTCTCAATCCTCTTTCAATTTAATTTATATAAGTGATCTTTTCAAATTTTCATTTGGTCCTTATAATTTTCTGTTTATTGGTACTTATTTTCTTTAGATCCTAGAATGATTTTCAATATTCATTAACTAAAGAATAAAAGTAATATGAACAACAAATCACACCTGTCATTGCATTTTCATCTTGAAAGTATTTGATATAAACTAAATTGATTTATTAATTGTTAAACAATTTCTTCTTATTCTTAACCACTACTTGAACTATTTTTTTTCTTGATGATGGAGTTTAGTTGAACGAAGAGGATATTAGATGAGGAAGATGGTTGGGGGTGCGCTCATCAAAACAATTATACACTAATAAGTAACACTTATTATATTTGTGATGAATTTGGGGGATAGATCCAGTTGCATCGGGACTGCATACCTTACATCATTCATCGTAATAAATCTTTTGCCTTACTCCTCTCCAAACTTCTCTTACAGGTAGAAAATGTATTTTGCATACATTTTTTCTGGCTCATATTTTTTTATTTTGTTCTTTGGTCTTTTAGATACTGGCTCCTCCTCACTTTTCTTTCATAACCAAATATTAACTAAATATCTATATTTTCTATTAAGTGAATTGAGATCCCTGTAATATCCCAAAAAAGATTCTTGTTTTCTTTTCCTTTCTCCTCTCGAAAGGTATATAAGAGCCCTTATGAACTCAAATAATTCCTCTTACTGTCTTAATTTAATGCCTACCATCTTGATTATTCTCTTTAGCTTTTAATGATAACATGTGATGATAACATATCAATGAAAACATGATGTGTCATAAATTAAACACTAGAAGTTAACTTTAACTGCAGAACTTATCTTCCTTATTACTTTTGCCATAAATAGATGTTCACATTCCTAGTTCAGTCTGTAACATCTTTTTTCTTTTCTTTTTTTATATTTAGTCAGAACCTATTTTAAAAAATAAGTTGGTCTTATTGAAGAGAGGAATTTTATTTATTTATAGTTATTAGCGTATTTTTAAAAATCATAAGATAAAAACGTGTATTTCAGGTGAAAACTCTAATTAGAAAATTTTTTACGATTGTAATACTTTCCCTTACTGTATATATTTCATATATAGGTAAGTGAAAGTAAAAATTTAAAGAATATTTAAATTATAATGATGTGAGAATTGTTGACTGTGTGTCTAAATTGGGAAGAAGTTGATTCTAAATTCATGATCATGATTCTAATGATGAAGTGTTTTTATGACTGCAACCGCAATCAACTTTTCCCCAATATTTAAATTAATTTTAGATCGATCCTCTTCCAATCATTTTTTTTTTTCAATTATGAAAATAAGACCCAACATTTTGAGACTATATTCCATCTTCAAGGTTACCTAATTAATATTTACCTATTTGTGAACTATTGGGTTGTCCGAAAAGTTCTGAGATTTTTTAAATAAAATTTACCTTTTATTTTATCACAAAAAAAATTACCTAAAAAAATGAATCACAAAGCTAATGTTTATATATATTGCTTTAATCTCAACTCTTGACATCAAGAATATTATGACGGTCATCGCAAAAATTCACGAATTACAGTCCGTGAGATAGCTGGAGATCTAAGAGCCTGCTAATCAACTGTTTTTGATCTTCTAAAGAAAGCCGGGTACGTCTGTCGTTACTACTTTTTGGTTCCCCATGAGCTTAGTGAAAAGAACCTTATGGAAAGGATTTCATGCTGTGATTTGCTGCTGAAAAAAAATGTGGAGGATCCATTTTTGAAACAAGTCGTTACTGGTGACGAAAAATGGATTCTCTACATCAACACTAGCTGAGAAAAAAATATCTTGCATCCAAGAAAGGTGTTACTCAGTATTTGGTGAGATTAGAAGGGACCCATACAATTTTAGCTCCTTCCACATACCCTAACATTATATATACGGACTTTTACTGCATCTATTTAAATAAATTGAAGGCAGCAATTGAAAAAAAAAAACGGCCTGAGTTGGCAAATTGGAAAAGGGTGCTCTTCCACCAAGACAATGGTAGGCCCCATGTGTCTTTAAGGACTCGGCAAAAGTTATTAAGCTTCAGATGGGAGATTTTATCTCACCCACTGTACTATCCTGAAATTTCTTCTTCGGATTTCCATCTTTTCTGTTCCCTCGAAAAATGTTTACAAGGAAAATCCTACTCTTCAGAAGATGACGTCAAAACGGACCTTTTATTGTTCTTCAGGAGTAAGGACAGTGATTTTTAGAAAAAAAAAAAAGGATAATGGACCTTTCAAGCCGTTGGGTCAGGGTAATCATTTACGGTGGTAACTATTTTGTAGAAAAAAATAAATAAATTTTAAGCTGTTCATCAATTTTAATTTTTTTCCAAATTTCTCTACGAACTTTCTGACAACCCAATATATATCTTGTTAGAATTTTTACTCTATTTTTCAGAAGTAAGTAAAATTATTATAATTTACTGTATTTTATTTTTTCAGGCACAGTGGCAGTGAGGTTTGTCTATTGCTTATTAGAAATATAAATTATTTTAAAAGTCTTAATGTCGTGTACCATGCTAAATTTAAATGTTTAACTAGTTTTAAAAATTTAGGCTAAATTCCTAAAAGTGAAGATAAAAATAAAAAAAAATGAATTTTTGGAGTGGAGACTGATATTTATAATTAATTTATTTATAAAAGAATTTTCTCCTATGAGAGTAATGTATAGATAAGTTGTTACCAATGTCTGTTATATATTAAAATCATTAGTTTTCAATTAACATTTAAACTGGTTAGAAGTCATTATAATTTATTGTTTTATGAAGGGAACTAATTGAGATGTATATTAAATGTGCATTTTAAGATCAATTAGTCTTGTTTTTATTTTTACTTGTTCCAAAATATGTATTTTAATATATTTTTTTAATTTATCCATAAGAGTAAGTTAACATTACCTAAAGAAATACATTCAGCATGGCAAAGTTGAAGAGTATCTACATCCGATTATCAATTTATTTTTTCTGGCATTAATATCTAACAACAATTGGAAGAATTATTTGATTTATTTTTTAGTAAATTTAAATTTTTTAAAATGTGAATATTCGAGCCATATGTATCAATGTATCTCACTTTGCATTTATGAAATAACTTTTTCCAAATTGAACATTAGATTAGTCAATTAATAATTATTGTAAATATTATTAATAAAGATATTTTTGTTAGAAATTTCTCCATTTTTTTATTTTTATTTCAACATTTTAAACCAAAGAAGGTGAGATAGTAAAAAAAAAATTAATAAGTCCCATTCCTAAGTAATATTACTTTTTATAAACCTTCTTGTTATGAAACTTGAGGATTATGTTAGTCATGAATTAAAGAAGATACTTAATTGATTCTACAATAGGAACATTTCATAATCTCATCAAATAAAAGAATGTTTTGTAAAAGATATATATGGGGTCACCAGTGGTGTTGTGGCCAGCATAACAGCCCTTCTTTATCCAAAATCGCAACTTCAAACCTGGCAGGTGTCTCTAGGATTTTTTAATAGGAATAGGCAGTTATGCCATTCTACGAAGTGGACGTAAAAAGGTGTGCATTGCCAGGTACTCTTTAAAGATCCCTATCCTAATAAAACCTGAATAGGTGAACTTTCGGACTCCCACTTTAGCGTCGTCCTATTATCCCCAGCAGCATAAAATAAATAAGCAAACAAAATATGTAACGTCTTATTTTTTTCCTTCTTGTCAAGTATTAGTTTATCTCACTGCTTGTATCATTTAACCCTATTGAGTCCTTAAGTTGTGATTTTCAAAGCGAAATATTGTCAACTGAAATCATGGAATTCATTGACATAGTCACCATTATTTTATCTGTTTTTTATAATAATGTTTTGTTGATTTTTTTGCTCTGATTTTCAAAAATAATTGATGTTTGGCCATGAATAATTTTCTGAATGGATAATAAATAAAAAAATTCTAAATATAATTAAATTCATAAAAATTAGTAGCTTAACTATTGTAAAAAATGCCCCAAATCGATAAGATTGCTATTCACATCAAATATCTTGTTAATTTGTACATTGGTTTTATCCTTTTACATAGCTGTTTAGGCAATTAAATATTTTGAATTGGGATCAGATATGTTAAGATGGATGTTTATTTTTCTAATAATCATAGAACTTGTTTGTTTGTTAACTCATTTAACTTCACTTTCATGTGATTGTGGCTAATCATAATGATGCTACAGTGGGAATCCTAAATTTTGTCAATCCAGGTTTAATGAGGATATTGATTTTTAACAAGTATCTGACATCACACAGCCTCGGGACTGCCATTTGACATTTCCTCCAAAGTATGGCATTACCAAGGATATTTCCCTTCCTTCATAAAATCATAGAGCCATCTGCCAGGTTTAAACCCACGACTTAAGGCATAGAAGGCTGTTAAGCAAGCCACTACACCACAGGTGACTCCAAGAGCTGAAATAAGGCGAACAAGTTACAATGGAATAATCATGACTACCAAGTTCAGAACGCGGTATCTCAAGTAATAACCAGAATAATAACAATGTTCAATGATTTGTTTTATTTTGAATGGAATTCAATGACCTAATATGTAACATACTGATGACCAGAAGCATAGGAAAGAAAAAATTGGGGCACATCTTAATTAACAAGTCAGATGGAAGGAGTTTTTGTATGCAATCAATGCCTTCTACATATATTGAAACACGAGACCTCAGATTTTGAATTGTTAAATATTTACTTTCACTTACCTATAAAGGAAATATGTATTAAAAGAAAGTACTGGGATCATGAAATTTTTTTAATTCCAGTTTTCACCAAAATACACATTCTAGCATCCCTTGAGTCCAAGTCCCGCAAACAGGTGTGTGTGTGTGTGTGTGTGTGTGGTGTCTAGCTCGAAAGCAGTAAGTTGCATAACACTGAAATACTTTATTTTAGAAGTTTATATGCATAAGATATCATAACAACTTTTTCAACAAAAATTAGGGAACCAAATGAGCCACTTTATACAATGCAGTTTGCACATTTTTACAATTTTCTCAAAAAATACTTAAAAAATTTTTATTGAACTGGCTATATCCATGTGAAATTTAATGGGATTTAAGATCATATAGGTTTCATTCTGATTGAAATAGTCTAATATTTTAATATAAAAATAAACTTTATTCACATATTTACATTTGGACAAAATGTTAACAATGATTTTGGATGAGTCATCCTTACAATCAGAAAATATTTTTGTTTTTTTGTGATTATAGTACATTAGCCTAATGGCAAACATATGGTGAAAAATTGAGGTTACTTTGCGATTGTAGGAAAAATTATACAAAAAACCTACGCATAAAAACTACACATAAAATAATTGAGAATACATAAAATATTTAAAGATACATGAAATAATTGAAAATACATAAAATAATTGAAAATACATGAAATAATTGAAAATACATAAATTAATAGAAAATACATAATATGATTGAAGATTATAAAATTTATAACATAAGAAAGTAAGTTAATTTAATAATACATGTTTTGTTCTCTTATGAGTATATCGTTTTAGTGAAAATTTATTGTAATTACCGATTTCTTTTATTAATGGGTTTTTAGAGACTGGAGTTTTACTGAAGTAAGAAGCTGTTTGTGAATGGACAAGTTGTTTGATTGTAGGAAGCTGCAAGTCTTGGAGCATTGATGATATTTTCGTGTATCGGGGGAAATTATTAATTATCCGCATTGACAAGTTTTGAATTCTCTCGAGTTTATGGAAGTTAGTCGAGCAGGATGAGCTCCAGACTGGAGAGGCATATGTGATTAACGGGCGAATGACTGATTTATATATTGTTAATTTGTTTTGAGTACTCAAACGGGATTTTCTATTAAAGTAAGGAAACATTTTGTATATTATTTTTTTCGCCTTGTCAATTTTTCTGTTGATGTGGTCGGTGAAAGTAAGTGATTTGTCTAAAGTAAGGCCTAAGTACTGTACAGATTTTGACCATGGGATGAGAGCTGAATTTAACTTAATTTGGTGGTTTATTTTTGAGCGACGTTTAGTTCTAATATTTTAAATTTCCTTCCTCTAAAGTATCTTTAATTTAGTAAATTCAAAAACATTAACCATATAATGCAAAAATATTTTTTGGGAGGAAAAACATTTTTTTTTCAAACATAAAAACAGTAACATAGGTATAATAGACTGTTGGAGAGCAATAGATTTTAGACTAAATGTTACCTTATATACTAAGTTAAAATAGGTAATTTAGCAGGTATAAAAAGCAGATAAAATTAAGTTATTGTAGAATGATTAATATTATTAGATTATATTCTTTAATCTTAAATAAATGTTTCCATGGAAACTCAATGTAATTCTTAAAACTTTTTCAACTCTAACTTCATTTAAGTGTTCTTAAATTGATTTTAATGATAGAGGGAAGTGAGATACAGGAGTTTTTAATAATATTTACTTACATTAAAGAAAAAAATTCAAGGGCAATAATAATCAGAGATGGAAGTTTAATAATTCAGCAATACGACCACTGTATTAAGTGAGTCAAAAGCTAAAGTGGTTTTATCTTAACTATCTACGACTAATTTTAACTTTGATAGAACAAAGTTCAGTCTATTCTCCAAATTTTTAAATTCATTAAATAAAATTAGAAAAAAAATACATATATATATATATATATATATACTTAATCAAACCTTTTTTATAAAGACCACATTATACTCTCTAACACAATATAAAAATGATCAGCATATCATACATACTTAAAGTTCGATAAAGTTTTCAATCTGAATAAACTATTAAATGGTAAACTGTAATTTTTAATACAAACTAAGCTAGCCACACAGCTTTAATTATTATTGCACAAGTAGAAATAGAAAACTATTTCACCACTAATAGAATAGTAATATTGAATATGTATATGATAGAATTAATAGATTGTTCTGTGACTAAGAGGCAACCTATGAATATTCTTTCTTAATTGTAAAACAGCCTTGCACTAGGTATAATAAGAGCTCTCCTCATCTATGACTTAGGTAGGAACTAAAGGTAGGAGTAGATTAAAAGAAATAAATACTTCTCTTTTTTTTTTTTTTTTTCTTTTTTTTTTTATTTAATTTTCATACACCATTAAAAGTTGAAATATAAAATACTCTGATTAACCTTTTATCATGAATTCTCACCACTACATTCCATCGGGCCTTTACAAAAGAATGGTTAAAAATTACCATTAAAAACACTATTATACAATCTTATAATATAGTTTGATCTACATTATTAGCCGATAGCCCACATTTATCACAGTAATATATAATTTATAAAATAAACGCATCATTAGCAAGAGACATTGTAAACTTCTTCCACGTTAAGGTACTTGGCATAATAACACAGTTCAAAACAGGAATTGTATAAAGAGATAAAAATTTTAAAATCGAAACCTCGAAAGATTTTTTTTCATGATATTAAAAACCGAATACTCCAATTGAACAATAGCGTTTATTTACAATTAATTTACATGGTAACTATTTAAATCTATAACAACTCTCTTGCCAGACATTAAAACTTTTTACAGAGTTAAGTAATTTTTTTTAAATAAATAAAAACCTATAAACACAAATATTACAATAATTTATTCTAACGTAAACTAAAATATTAGTAAATTGGAATAAGTGTTAAAATTAGTATAATTCATAAGTGATACAATGCTTTTTCACTATTTCGACAAAAATAGATGATATATATAACAAAATATATCTAAAAGAAAATATCCCCTACTAACTTATCGATAACAACTTTTTTTTTTTTAAAAGGCTAAAGCCTAGAGAAGGAACTAAAAAGTCACTAAATGCTTATGATGAATAATTAGAAACAGAAAACGTACAGATATCACCATCCGTAGCATAAAACCAACCAGTTTCCACTTTCGTAAAACAATTATCACCAGATTTACACATCACTAATTGAAAAAATGTTATAGATATATACAAAAGATATGTATATACATATATTGTTAGTAATTCTTTTTTTTTTTTTGTTTTATTTTTTAGTTTAGGTCTTTCAAGGACGGGCAGTAAAGTAATTGAATCGAACGCTGACAGAAATATAACAAGCCTCACCTTCTATGCGGTCGGTACGTACAAGAGCAATGACCCTCTGTGAATTTGTGCCTGAAATAATGCATCATTTTTAAATATTATAGAGACAACTTTTAACTTTCTAGAGGAACAATTATAAATGGATTTTTCATAGTTATTAATTAAAATAGCAAGAAAAACGGTCAAATTTTCTTAAATAATTAGATACACATCAAATATATTTGAAAAGTGCCTCGATTAAGGATAGGCAAAACAGCAAGATTAGGAGAAAGTAAAATGTGAGCAGATTTGATGTGATGTTGGCGATAGTGAATTATCATATACTCACACACTTTCAACGTATAGTAATAAAAAAAACAATAACCCTGTATTCAATAAAACTTTATGATTTCTTTTTTTACTTTTAAAATAAACCTGTACCTCTAAAATCCATGAAAAATCTATGGCTCAGTTCTTATAAAGATTGTACTTTTCTAGCCCAACGGCCGTGCAATGAGGTGATTAGGCCTTGATCACGCTCAGCCGCCAAGTTTTTTCTCCAATTTATTTTTTGGTACCCACTTGATAGAGGCTGGGTCTGCCCCAGGAGGGTCTCCAAACCATAGGGTCAGACTGAATTAACAGAATACATAATATTCTGCCACAGCCAGGATTCGAACCAGGACCCAGAGACTAGTGCTCTATCCACTAGATCACGCAGCTCCCCAACTTTTATAATTAATGTTTAATTTCTTAAAATGGAGTCTCTATATTTAAAAAACATGTTTTCATAATGTATAGATTACAATTGTTGTTTTAATATAACTTTATCATTTGGTTTAAGTTCTTAAAAGAACTTACTTTCATCTATCTCTTCTCTCACCGCGTAGTACGGATTTCAGAGAGATAAAAAATATTTTAAAATTAAAAGATCTTAATTCTTCTTATAACACGAGATATCTAGCCCTGTATGTTCCATTGGAAACCTGAACAATGTTGAAAACTAAATATCTTTTTTTTTTTTTCATAGCAATTAAATTTAAATTTTGTTGTTAATAGTTTCAATTTTTAAATTACTACATTAAATCACATGGTCTTCTGATAGAAACTTCATTAGAAGTATAACTTGGCTATGCACGCAACATATTATAATTTTAGAATAAAAACTTATAATTGCATTATTATAAAAATAATCATACTTAAAAGCCAATCCTCAAATAACTACTTCATTTCTCTCTCCTGTGACATTTTCTCGACTTCCTAAAAGTGCATTGCGTGAAGGTGACCTGCCTTGAGAGCTTTGTTCTGAAAAAAAATATGTCATCACTTGAATATATTAAAATAATAAAGAAATATACAATATAAATTAAAAATGAAAATAAAAACATAAGATAAGTATTTAGTCATGTAAATAATTTTTCAAATGGGATTAGTTATGGTGAAGTAAGAATGGTTGACTGTGTGTATATAGAGGAGAAGTAAGTTGAGGGTGCAGTCAGATTAACACACCATTAAGTTTCTACTTAATTGTGTGTTAATCTGACTGTACCTTCAACTCACTTCCCTTCGGGATTCGTCATGATTGATTAAATATGTGTGAATGATTGTTCTTTGAGGATGTAGAGAAACAAATTTTAATAATGCACTTAGGAAAAAGATTTTACAAAGGGAAATGGATAAGGGATTCTAAAGTATAGAATAGTAGATGATGAGGGGAGAAGAGGGCAAGGTTGCCTCTCGTGGACAATCCGTGCGTTGCCAAGCAACCAGATAATAGAAGAGTTAAAATGATTATGAGTTCGAATCTTGGTATGGTGAGATTTTATCTCGGCATTAATCCCCAGCCCTCATATCCCTGGCCCAGAAAGTTCCGTATACCCTACAAAGGGAAGGTAGGGATGAACAAAAAAAAAAAAAAGTATAGTGGATGATAAAGGATATAACAAGCAGGTAATTTCTTAGGGATTCGGGGTTAAGCCACCCTTGACCATAATACTATTGAGAAATGTATTGGGTTGATGCAAAATTAATGCAGGTTTTGAGTAGGTATTGTAAATACGCCATATCTTTACTTTAACCATATATATTTAATCAAAATAATTTCCATCTGAATCGATGCACTTTTGCCAGCGTTCAACTAGCTTTCTTATTCCACCAGAAAAAAAAATCCGAATCCCTGGACTCAATGAAATCACGAAAAGAATTTTCAATGTCGTCCTGGTTTTGAAAATTTTTCTCCCTCAAAAAGTTGTCCAGATGCCTGAAAAAGTGGAAGTCTGTAGGAGAGAGGTCAGGTGAATAAGGCCGATGTTGGAGAACTTCGTAGCCCAACTCGTGCAGTCGTCGAAGCGTTGGTTGTGCAACGTATGGTCTGGCGTTATCGTGGAGCAGGATCGGCCCCTTCCGATTCATCAATGCTGGGCAAAGACGTTGCAATTTTTGATTCATGCTGTCAATTTCTTGACAGTACTTGTCAGCAGTTATAGTCTCACCTCGATTGAGAAAGCTGTAGTGAATAACACCAGCATTATACCACCAAACTGTGACTATAACCTTTTTTGGGTGCAGGTTGGGCTTCGGGAAAGGTTTTGGTTGTTCATCTTTGCCCAGCCATTGGCTAGAACACCTTCTGTTGTCGTATAAGATCCATTTTTCATCGCACGTCACAATGTGATCGAGAAATGGATCATTTTTATTGCGTGTCACAAGCATGGAGCAGATTTCAAAGCGGCGATTTTTTTGGTGGTCGTTTAATTGGTGTGGCACCCACTTGGCCAACTTTTTTACCTTACCAATTGCTTCCAAGTGGCGTACAACTGATTGGTTCACACCGAGTTCCGCCGCCATTTCTCGTGTGGTTTTGGTTGGGTCTTCTTCCACTTTTGACCTCAGCTGGTCGTTGTCCAGAGCAAGATGACGGCCCCGACCTTCCTTGTCTTCGAGGTCGAAATCTCCTCTGCGAAACTTCTGAAACCAACGCTGCACCGTGCACTCATTAATAGCCCCCTGACCCCACACTTCATTATTATTACGAGCCGTTTGCGCAGCGCTGCGCCCTAATTTAAATTCGTAAAAATAAATTTGACGAAAATCGCACTTTGACATTTTCGATTCAAGACCTTTGAACACACTGAACAAAACGATTTTACTAAACAAATTCATGGTGAATGAGAGGGTATTAGATAAGGTTTGTTTTGGTATAATAATGATCAATGTTAGGATTACTTTGTTTACACAATTGGAATCAAGATATTGCAATAGAGGAAACCTGCATTAATTTCGCATCAGCCCGATAAAAGCATCTGGAGAGAATAAATCTTATAAAGCAGTTGATTTATCTTTATAGTCTCATATCATTACAAACACGATAAATTTCTTTTGTTCTATTACCATGACTAATTTATGATATCTGTAATTAAATAAGAAATCTTTACCTCTACAAACCATGAAGGGTTTTGGATTTAGTACATATAGAGAATCGTACTGATTCAAGGGCCAACAGCTGTGCAATTAAGTGCATTACAATTAGGCAGATATCACACAGCTGTCAGGTTTCCTACCATTGTTGGGTACCCATTTTATTTTGGCTTAGAAAATAGAAAAGTATTAGAATCCTGCATCTACACTACAATATTGTATGGCTTCCATATGTGAGCTCTAAGAATGAATAAAAGATGAATTCAACTCGGATGAGTTTCATGCGACGTCTGTTAGGGTTTCAAAGAAAATACAGAATCAAGAATCTATATTTGAAAAAACTCAAGAGAAGAAGCACACCAACTTAATGTGAATGGATTCCATTAGATAAAAAGAGAATATGAAGAAACCAATTCAAGAGATGGAGAGACGAATTTACAGAAATAACTAGAACCAATTGGTGAAGGGTGGTCAGGGGACCATGATTGGTGGGAGATTGTGAAGATTTAAGGACAATAAAATTACGAGGGACTTATTTATTTAATACTGAAAGATTTATTTTCTACTTATTTATTTGTTTGTACAAAAAATGTTTTGTTTCCCATTACCCTTTTAAAAAAAAAGTGAGGCTAAAGAAGCCATTATTATTTATAGAGACCGGGTTTGTCCCAGGAGGGTCTTCCTATCACAGTGTCACCTCCCAGACTAAATGACAAAATAAATAATAGAGCCTAGATAAGAGTTCGAACCTGGGACTCAGAACCTTAATCTGATGCTCTCTCCATAAGAAAATATCTGTTATTTCTGCTCTTGATATCTGTTAGTGCGATCGTCTATTAATCTTATATTAATGGACTTAGTACCTGATATTACATACACCATGACCTACTCCACAAAACTAATAACTGTTTTAGCAATATCTCTTAAATGACTACAATCTAAACATTGAATTTATAACTAACCATTTCTCGAATGGTGCCCAATTCTGTCCCTGCTGATTTCAGAGGAGCTCGACTGAGGAATCGTACTGGAGGATGAAGAATCATCTTGCTCATCACTATTGTTAATAGATCCACGAGCTCTGTTCACAATGGCTACTGGAAAAACCTAGAGGAAAGGGAGAAACTTCATCAGTGATTGAAATTTATTTATTTATTAATAGTCAATTTATTTACTGTGACACTGCAAAAATTTGTTGAGGCACATTAGAAGAGTACAGTAGTAGATAACAGTGATTACATATTTTAATTAGGATAAAACAGCTAGAAAAAGAATCTTTTCTGAGCTCTCTTTTCATAAGAAATCCTGGTGATTTTCGACTATATCATAGTTAACTTGATTAAATAGTTATCTTTGACTGTCACCAAGACTATTTTTTTCCTCAAAATCTTAATGGTCAGGTGGTTATTGATATCTATTAAATTTAATTTAATTTAAATTTTAATAATAAAGGGTTATACTATACTAAAAAACTGTATTTAGATATAGAAATATAAATAGAAAATAATTTTTATTCTGGGAGTGGGTCCCTTATGAAAACAGGTTTGTACAGTTGAAATACACAACATGTCTGGCCAACAGACAAAAGGAGCATAATTAATTACTATTTACAATTAAGGATGAATATATATACAAAAAAACAATTTTTATAAGATACTTGTGTTGAAAAAAATTAAAAATAAATTAATAGATAACAAAGTTTAAATACAGACAATGAACAAATATATCTCCTCTTTTAAAGTATGATAATAGAATCAAGAACATAATTGTTAAGCATCTTTTGGGAATAAAAAAAAAAAAGAGTTGGGATTTGAATTAGGAGATAGATGCGAGACCTCTTCAGTGTACTGAGGACATATCTTAAAAATATTCAGCTCAATAATACCAATCACATGGCCCTGGCTGCTTGAATTCAAGCCTACTAATGTATACAATTTTTTTTTTAAATATTACCCTTGAAAAAGTTCCAGAATGTGTTTGTTGAGCAGTACGAAGGAGAGGAGTTTGATCGTCATCCTCGCTCCCCGATTCAGTGTCACTTGGTGCCCTCTCGCCAGCAGCAAACACCTTCCTCTTGCACATCGGGCACACTCGTCTGTTACGAGTAAGCCACGGGTCAATACATTTACAATGATAAGCTGAAACATTCAATAAAATATGTTGTATTTTACTTTCTATTCGATTGATAGTGTAAAAATATTGGATAACTTATGGTATTTGCAAGGAAAAACAATATATGTGAATAAAGCATTGAGTTCTTCTCTTAAAAAATAAAAAATCAACTTGTGTAATTTATAAGCAACAATTATATTTTAATTTTTTTACATGGATATGTCTTTTAGATTGGGAGGGACGTGTTTTTCCCCCTCAGTTTAACATGCTCTAGCTCTGTTGTTGCTCGGATCAAAAATTTACTACAGTGTACCATAAGATATATTTATGGCCATTCCCAAAAAATGTTGATTTATTTTTGTAATTTACAACATTACTGCCTCTAGGGCCATCTTCAAGTATCTATCATGCATATTTCTCCACATATAACCTTTCACCGTTTCATCAGCAGTGTTGTCAATTGTCTAATTTCACTAATCAACATCTCATCCAACATCCTATAGGGCTTCTTTGCACGACGGAAATGGATGGAACAAACGGTATAGACCCAGACTTAGGAAAAGGACTTTTAAAATTGGCACGTGGAATGTTAGATCCCTATGTAAAGCAGGTGCCATCAAGGAACTCAGAGATGTGGCTGGCAAAGGTAACCTTGATATAAAAGCACTATAGGAATTAAGATGGACTGCTGAAGAGGAATGACTTCACTATGCTATATAATGGAAGCAAAGATAAGCACGAATTTTAAATTTTCCTCATCCCAAACAAAATAATAAACGCAATTATCAATTTTCAACCAGTGAATGAAAGGTATTAAGGTATATTAAGATTATCCTAGGATATTTTAATGCACAAATTGGCAAAGAACCAGAGCTTATGTCCACAATAGGCAATTACAGTCTCCATGACCGAACTAATGACAATGGTGAAAGACTGGTTGACTTATGGGCTACCAAGGAATTAAAAGTAGTGAGCAGTGTTTCCCCACAAGAATATATATATGTATACATGGAAATCTACAGACGGTCGCACAACAAACCAAATTGACCATATCCTCATCACCATTAGGCACTGCAGTAGTGTGGCTGATGTCAGATCATTTAGAGGCCTTGACATAAACTCAGACCATTACCTAGTAATAATGAAACTAAAACAGTGAATAAAAAGTATGACAAAGCTGAGTAATAACCAAGACCCACTATGGAATTTGGAATGCCTAAAATTAGAGAAGAAAGTTATTCCAGGACAGATTCGGCGAATGCCTCAAGAATATTCCGGCGGAGACAGTCAAAGGCAAAAAGTTGGAGAGCAGATGGTCTGTTATCAAAGAAACTGTGATAGAGACCACAAAGGAGATCTGTGGAGAGAAACCAAGAAAACGTAGGAATGAATGGTTCGATGATGATTGCAAAAACGCAGTAAGCATGAGAAATTGCAAAACAATGAAATGGCTAGAGAGAAGCACGAGACAAAGTTGGAAGGACTACAAAGGATTATTTACTTCCTTTAAAAATAGGGCCATCTACTGTGTTTGAACCAACGACTTTGGGCAATGGAAGGCTGTTATTCTAGCCACTACATCAAAGATGAACCCATAAAAATAGGAACTAAATATTTACAGATATAGGCTACTTCGATAACGTTTGGGAACGCCTGTTCATAATTAAGAAGTTTCGATAAATATTTATAAATCAAAACATACCATGTGAACATGGAAGGATTCTCAGTTTTTCTCCCTCCACATAGTCATCAAGACAAATGGCACAAGTTTCGTAAGGGTCTCCTTTTCTGAATTTCGCTGTAGGAATTTTACGTAGTGAGGAATTAGGTAATCTTCTTTTTCGAGCTCTCCGCTGGTCCTTGATGCACTTAACAATCTAGAAAATATTAACTAAGCTAAAAAAAAAAACAACTAATTTCTATATATATGAATCTATAAAGTTAATAATAAGTTTTGGAGACAAATATAAATGAAGATAATGGGAAAGTTTCGCCATAATAAGATATACTTACTAAAAATCCTAGCATTGTAATCAAGCAGAGTGAAATTACTATGAGAAATGGAATCAACATTGTGCTGAAGTCAAATGTAGGATCCTCTGATATCATGATAAAAAATCTGAAATATTTTACGTTTCCTATCAGTAATAGGTATTACTAATATAGATTTTTTTAAGTAACTTTTTTTTTGTTTAATATTTATTAACGTTTAAGAAGTATTATTATTGTTATTATTATTAACTCTTCAATATGATTTTTTTTAGTCTAACTAAAATGTTATTCATGATAATTGATATTTAAAATTAATTTGAATACTGCTTTTAATCATTTTCAATACCTTGGAGTAAGTACCAATGATTAACGTCAATAAATAACAGAGGAAACAATATTAATACTTATATTTATTACTTTAAGGTTTCCACACTTAAAACAGCAATAACGTAATTTGATGAAGAAAAGTTACAAGTACAGTAGTATTTCATATATTAATTTGTTTAAACGTTCTAAACATAGCAGAAAGAGGCTGTTTAGTTGATCATTTTGATTTGTTAATATTCCCATTGTATTAGGAAATATTTAAAAATCTTTATTAAACATTTATCATCAGTATACAATTGTCCGTATTAATATTTAACGTAGATACTTACTATTAATATAAACAGTAGACAAAAAAAGTATCTGTACAACAGCCAAATGATCAAAAATTAAAGATAACATTACTAAAATGATTCAGGTTGCTAATGATTTGTCTGTAAAGTGTTTCATTACATCATTGTTGCAGGTTTAACTTAATTCTTTAGATTTAAAATCCATTATGGTAGCATTATTGAACGTATGGCGCATTTAGGGTCTTTATATTAAGAAGGGATAGCAAATTTTGTGAAAATTTTGAGCTTCAAACAAAGTTACAAGCTTTCATGATAAGTGTTGCTGAGCATATACCTTTTTGTATAGAGAATATAATTTAAATTTCCTTTGTTAATCAGGATTTAAAGATTTGAAGTTTTTCTTACAAATAATTTTAAAAAAATAGAAACTGTAAAGGTGCACAAGCAATAAAATGTATTTATCAAATCCATCAGTTAATTCATGTTTAGTAAATTATAAGCAGTATTTATTGTGAAAAATCATGAACACAAATATTTTTTTGTCCACTGCAAGTATGTATGTATATGTATATGAAAAACAATAATGATGACTTTTTCTTTTTTTTTTGGTGATAAATTTTATTTGATTAAAAGAAAATAAACATAAGTTTATTACGAATAGAATAAAATTCAATATTCCTAAAAAAAAAAAATATATATATATATATATATATATATATATATATATATATATATATGCATAAAATATCTTCAATACAAGGATGATATCATTAAATTAATTATAAACTGTATAAGATCTATATTATTACCCTTTGTCATATAAATATTTATCCTTTATTAAAAGACCAGTCCTCTTTCCAACAAATACTGATGGTATATAAACTCTATCTGGATGAGTAGCCTGCATTTTTACTGTAATATAATTAAATAAAGAATTAATCAATACTGTTACGCTAAACAATTTCAATAATACGGGATCAAATCATACCTAATTCATTAGATTCATTATGGTAGATAACTGCTAAATCAAATTTTGCATTTTGAGCAGCCAGAACTTTTTCTTCATACGTACAAGTTGAACGCTTGATAAGAACAGCCCAGTGTTTTGTAAAATTAGTAACGTTACGCGGAGGAGGTTCGATCGGAGAACAACCATCCTCTGGATTAGCCAAGACTAAAAATGCCTGAGAAAAAACAACAAAATATAAAAAATAATATAAATTAAAATTAAAATAAAACAGATATAATTACAGACTTGATATTTAATTTAATGTGATTGCTAAACAAATGGAGGAAAAGAACAGTTTGAACGGGAATCCAGGTGACTATGAACAGACTATTTCCACCTCAACTAACATTTATGAGTAGAGGACTATAGTGATGGATGCAGAGCTGATCATGAAAATAATATAATTCAAATAAAGAGCAGAGGTAGATAAGCTTATTAATCCAATGATTAATAAAATTAAGTGATTAATCCTAGGATGTGTTAGGTCTATAATTAAGAAAAACCGCATAAACAAATTTTTACAGCAACTGTGAAGACTATCATTGATATGTTAATAATCGAGATTGTTTCAATAGATAAGAGTAGCAAATTTTAGTATTGCAACTGTTTTAAGTCAGCTCCTCAGGCAAAAACATGAGATGGGAAAATCTTTTTAATTCCTGTAAATTTTTAGACATCAGTTCAAAACAAAACTTAACAATAAGATAAGGACATGCTTTGTATTTTTTGTCCCCACAACTCATTATCTAAATTTATTTAAAACTTGAAAGTTGCTTAAAAAATTCTCGAAAATGAATAAAAAACGGGATTTTTAACAAGATAAAAGTATACAAAGGAAAAGAGACTTACTTTTAATTATTTTATCTTAAAAATCTTAGTCATAGTCCTACTTGCTGTAAAAATTTCGAGAACTTAAGAACATAGTCCTTTTTTGTTTGTATATGAATTTTCAAAATTGGCAAATATTAATTTTTTTTAAACAACTTTCTTTACTATTTAGATAATGAGTTAAAGGGAAAAAAATACAAAGCATTTCCTTTTCTTATGGTTAGTTTTTATTTTGATATGAGATCTAAAAAATTAAAGGAATTAGAAAGATTTTCCCATCACATTATTTTGCCAATGAAGCTGACTTAAAAAGGCAACTACATTAAAAGTACTGGCCAGATTTTTTTTTTTATTTATGGTTTTACATTCATGAAAGAATCGAGAATAACTGGTCAAAAAATCATGAAAATCAAAAATGTCAAGCGGCTAGGCCTGGACGATTTCGAATGGATGACCAATATACTATATACGAAAGACAACATTTTTTCTTAGTATTTTTTTTTTTTTTTTACTTATCGTTGATGAAGAACTTAAACTTAGGCTGAAACAGAACACTTTAAAGCAATTTTAAACTTTTTTCACCACACACCAAACCATATTTTACTAGCAACATTAGTTAAATATTTATTTATTTATTTTTTTTTTTTTTAACTTAACCATTTTTTCACTGAAAAGCTGTAAAATCGCAAGAAGACATAACTTATTATTCTGTATTACAAACAAAGTTCTGTTGAAAGTTATCTAATTTTTCAGGAATCTGCAATAAAACATGCTCTATCTCAATATCCAGAGAACCTTGTAAATTAAACCAGTTATTTAATAATAAAGTGGTAATTTTCAAGTAAAACACACAAAAAGTATGGGCCAACCTGACAATTTTGAAAACCAACAATTATTAACATAATATATAGAAAAATTCATATATCTATCAAGACAACAAGCAAAGAGACTATAAAATTTCTTATTATGTTGGCGGAATGAAAAAGACCTTTAGGGAAGGAAAGTGGAGACTAGATCAACTCAATTAAGCTCAAATAGAAAACTGGAAAAGAAATGTTTAAAGGAAATAAAATGCATTATGTTTGGTGGGATATATGACCTGTATTAAAAGTTAAGCTTTACAAAGTACATGAAACTATTAATACTAATTCGCAACAAAAATAAACAATCTATTATCTGATCTACCAACAAACTCTACAGCTTCCAAGTTACATAACAATCGATAATAATCCATTCAACGTGATAAAAATAATAACAGGCCTGCCTATCCAGAAAATATCATTTTAAATTTCTTCATAAAAATCATTTCTATAATATCAAACCTATAAACATTTGCACAATATTTAATATGAATACATAAGAAACTCTACCATTTACACACAGGGTTCCCTATTTACCATCAGAAACCAATAAATACCATACTTTAATAATACCTCAGAAAATGAATTCTCGATAATATTCATCATAAAAGACCCTACAAAAGTAAATCCAATATGTTATTGTATAATTAACTGCTTGAAATTAAGGTCGTTCATTATCAACAAATAAAATAATAACCATCTATAGTTATTGATCAGCATGATCAGTTGATAAGTTAATAGACAACATACTTACAAACAAAATCAATAAAAGCCCCCAAAAATAAACAATTAAATGCAAATACTATAGTATTATATCCCAATGATTATTTTGAATTATATAAATCAATGATAAATTCATACAAATTTTTTTATACATAAATTGAATAATAATTTGTAACTTATGTAAATAAATTAATGAAATGAAATGCCAATTTATTCCATGAAATACCAATCAGCGTAGCTGAACTTAATCACTGTACTGTAAAATTTCAATTAAACAGCCTAAAAACAGACGTGTTTTTATTTTATCACTACTATCTATATATATATTGTATATAGCAAAGCTAAGCTCTATTTGTAAGGGGAATTCCCCAAAGACAAATATATTTATTCTATTCTATTCTACTAATCCACAACAAAAACAATCAATTTAACCAAAAATGACCGAAATCAAGGAGAGGTAACAGGGAACTAATTTTTATAGAAGTAGTATAAAGCACTGTCACAGTTTAAAATACATCTAAATATAAAATACTAGCTGAACCTCACGGTTTTGAACGTGACTATTTCATTTTTTTTTAAATTGCTGTGAATTAAAAAAGTTGGTTATAATAACTGTGTTAGATGAGGTAGACAGACAGTAGAAATATACCTGAGATAGCAGAGAGTTAAACTTTTAACTACGTCTCTGTATGACAAATAAATTATTTTTGATTGTCAGATATCAATTTTATTCAGTTTAATCTACAATAACATACCAGTAGCAAGTAGGGATTAACCATACCCGTGATTATCTAATACTGATATTTTTGCTTTAAAACATCATCATTCTATACCATCGTAATTTCTCTATAACATAAATGCGTATTTTTTCCACTAGGGAGTGTACTCTTCCACCTGAATAAGCTCGCATTTTTTTTAGGATTCAGAATTAAGTTCTATTATCTTTTAGAAACTTGAATCTTTTTCAGCCTATTGATCATTTTAAAAAAACAACAACAATAAAACATAAGACTTTGATAGAAGCCTACACACGAAACATGGCTATGAAACGAAATATATTTGTTATAAGTATTTTAGCATCTTTGTTATTACTGATCAGATCAAGACGATTTTGCTTCTCTAGGTAGTTAGAAATTTGATTGTCATTCAAATGAGTACTTATAGTTTTTGAGTAATTTGAAAAAAAATTTTGTTTTACGTTTTGGAAAAATATTTTTTTTAAATCACTTAGAGGACGAGTTTTCCCAAAACCCAGCCTTATTGCACATCTAGGCGGTAAGACGAACCTCTAGGAAAAATTTCAACTTCACAATCATAGTCGTTTTTGAGAAACTGTGATGACCAGAAAATTGAGTGAAATGGCACTTTCTTTTATAAATATAGATTAAAAATAAAATAATTAAATATAAATAAAATAACTTAAAAATATCCTAATTAAAGTTCTTAATAATCATTTGTAAGTAGGGGAGTAGCAGCAGGAAATTTATAAGCCAACAAGAAGCTGTTTTATGCCTCTCATAATTTTGACATATGAAATTCAGCCAAGTAAAATTTGTTGTAAGTACTAGAGATCCTTGTATAACAAAAAAACATGAAGCACTCTCTTAAGTATTCCCCAATTAACGAAAACTTAAAATTAAATAACATTTCCTTATTTGAAGGAAATAACAATAACAGGATACTAAGGTAAAATATAGAATACAAAATAATTTATAGATGATGTAATCAACAAAAACAGAATGAATTTTCCCAGAATACTCATTAATCAACATTTAAAAACAATGAGGAAGTTTTAAGGGTCGAACCACTGATATGTTAACTATGGTCAGAAAACCAAAACATCAAGTGCAGAAAGAATTTTAATGAAAGTTTAAAAAATATAAATAATGTTAAAATTAATATTGTGAACAAGTCTCCTCACAGATTGGTATGGGAGAAGGAAAAAAATAAATATTAGGTTCGTTATTTAATGTAATCAGTGATTTAAAAAGTACCAAGATCACTGAATTCAAAATTAATGGAAGTAACAACTTATATCAATTGGTAATAACAAATCACAAAGAAAGAAAGAATACTTGATATAATATGACATGTTTTACATATATTTAATAACTAAAGACATGACATAAAGGCAGCTAAATGTTTTTATTTCATTATTTTAAATTAGTAAAAAATTTTAAACAAACAGTATCTTCTTAGAAAATATGCCAGGAAACTTACTATACAATCCAAATATTACAATTTATAGAATGGTGAAATATTGAGTTAAAACATATTCTAGAAGTAATAAACAACAAAAATAAAAATGAAGCATTTATGTTAACTAAGGAAAATAAATTAATAATAATATAAGAATTCTTGTTGATTTGCATGGTAGTTTTACAATGGTAAACCAAAATGAACAAACTAAGCATATGAATAATTGGAAAACTATGGCTATCAGCGAAACAGCACACATTTCATCTTTAAAACATGCATTAAAAGTTGATTGTGAGGACAAAATTCAAAATGACAGCTTCTGGCAAAAATATAAGAAATATTCTATAACCACTAAATAAAAGGTTTAACCATTGATATTCCTACAGTTCTAAAATCTGTAGACCAATATTTAAAAAAAGGAAAAAAATCATCTAAAATTACCTAATTTAATAATAAAACTTTATAATAAAAAATGGAAAAATAATAAAATAAAATGTTGAAGGAGATAGTAAATTAAGACATACAGATATCCCTTTAGGCGGTATAGTTTCTCCAAATGCCGCAGTCATATCTGGAAAATCTAAAACAGGTCTGATTTCATGGCGTAAGTAAACTTGAAGATCAGCCTTTACAATATGTAGAATAAAAAGTACCATCAGTTCTAAATATGTAGACATTATGCACTGTAATCACAAATAAAACATTAAAGAAAATGAACATGTCCACATCTGTCAAAAATGATCAATCAACACAAATTACCTCAAATGATTCCATGACTGAAATGTTAACACAAGACTTAACAACTTCTGATTGATTTCTAGAATATTTTCTTTAGAGCCTCAAAGGACCCATAAGGCCCAAAACAACTTTAAATATCTTCCTACATGGCCTAAATTAAATAATAAGATTAATTTTTATAAACATAAATTTTAATTTCATAATCAATAAAAAACTGGAATCTAATTATAACATCAAATGTAATACATTTGCAGTACCCAATATGTTCTGACAGTAGAAAACTATAAAAGTAAATAGTGTTTATTTTACCTAATGTTATGTGATATTTACATTCATTTAAAGAAGTTTATCAATAATTAGTATATTTAATCCCATAATAAACTTAATTCATCAAGTAACACACGAATAATCAGATAAAACATAACTTAGTTAGCCTCTAAAAGTAAATAACAAATATCCTTTCACACAGTTCTTTCAAAATGTCAACATTAATGTCAGAATTCACAATATCTTAAAAATGAACATTAATTAATTTCTAAGACTATAAGACCATTGGCAAAATAGATCTATTTTTCTGATTGGAAAAGGTTTGTTATCAATATATTTTTTTTTTTGTAAATGCAGGTGACAAACAGTACGTCATAAGCTTGTCAAAATGTAAGTAACATGAAAAATTGTCATGACTTAAGAAACTTGTATGTTTTACTTACAAAAGCAACATAGAGAAAAATATAGAAAACGTATAGAATTAATTAAAACAAAATTCCTCTAAATCAAAACGAACAATTCCATCAAATGTTAATAACACACTATAGATAAAGATGGTTTAATAAGCAGTGTTGCAGCTTCGAGTCAAACTACATGAAAAATATATGTAACTATTAATTTATAAATTAATTTAAATATAGTGTCTTAAATTTCACCAAACCTTAATTGAAAGTAGTGACTATAACAGAAAATACGAAATTAGATTATTAGAATCAGAACGAGGCATAACAACTGTGACCCTAAATGATGACGATCCGATCAAATTTTTATAAAGAAAATTTTCCTTTTTGGAACTATTATATGTAGATATTTGGGACGGACATTTTTTCGATTTTTACATTTTTTATATATTCATATTTCACTAAATAATGTGTTCGTTAAATCAAAAATATATTTCTTATTTCAATGAAAAATGTTTTCATACATTCCATAAACCCTTTACAGAAAGTTTATATAATTTGAGAAATAATATTCTGTAGGACCCCAATTTCGACCTAAAAATTTGATTATCTTACTCAGAATATGTAACATTGAATGCAGTAATATAAATACTTTTTGAAAGAACAGATGCTGCAGTAACTAAAAGTATGTGAACATGTCGGTTAAATCAAGGTAAGGCTAAATTCAAAAGGAAGAGCAAAATTTTACTCCATATTTATGAATCCTTAAATGAAGAAACTAACCTTGTATTACTTTTGTCGGTTGTTACTTTCAATTAACGCTATTTTAAAATCAAACAATATTGTAAAATTTAACTTTATAATTTATAGAATTAATACACAAATTTATGGATGCACCTGTGATGAAAATGAATGGTTATAATTTCACTTGTTTAATTTAACATATGTTTAGTTTGTTCTGAAAATGTTTACTACTGTTGTGGTTTATAGTCAATAAAAGCCTAATATCTGGGTTTATATGTATTTATTATTAGTATAAATACAACAATTTTATAGACTATAAACAATCAAATAACTATGGACAAGTTTCTCAAGCCGAGCCGCTTCGATGCAAAACCCGACTCTCCGACTGCAGCTAAAGAGTGGACCCACTGGCTGAAGACGTTTCAAAACTTCGTCGATACTACAACGGAACATCTTAATGACGAAGATAAGCTTAAGGTAATCATTAATTTCCTATCCTATGATGTTTATGAATTTATCAGTGACTGTAATTCTTACGCTGAGGTTAAAAATACTTTGAACTCAGTATTCGTTAAAAAGAAAAGCGAAATTTATGCTTGTCATATTTTGGTAGTTCGGAAACAACTATCTACTGAGTCAATAGACCAATATATCCAAACCTTAAAAATCCTTAGTAAGGATTGTGACTTTAAGGCCGTAAACGCCGTGGATCACAAAAATCAATACATCCGTGACGCATTCATCAATGGCCTGCTGTCCACTCAGATTCGTCAGCGTTTGTTAGAAAATGACACCTTAGGTCTAGATGAGGCTATCAACCAAGCCCTCGCATTGGAAGCAGCTCAAAAAAAGGCTGAGGGGTACATTCAACCTTTGAGCAGTTATTCTAGCGCTAGCTGCACCCCTATTTCTACTGCTTCTGCACAGGTAACAGACTACTCTATGTGCAATCTCCAAGTTCAGCAGATCGAGTGATAAATGCTACTTTTGCGGTCTTGACAAACATCCCCGCCCTAAATGCCCTGCACGAAACGCTGAATGTCGTAAATGTGGCATCAAGGGGCATTATGCTAAAGCATGTAGAAAAAGTTCTATCCCTAAAGTTTCCGCTTCCATTATTGCGACAGTCAACAAGGAACACTTGAATCTGCTGAATCGAGCTGTTATTTTAGTAGAAATAAATGGCATCCATGCTCGTTGCTTGATTGACACTGGAAGCTCCTCTAGCTTTATAGACCACATTTTCACTCTCAAACACAAAATTCCTCTTTTTCCGGGAGAGGGGAGAGTCTCAATGGCCTCAACTTCTCTTTCCTCTGCAATCGAAGGTTATGTGAACATCCTAAAACCTGAAGGTCGACCTCAAAATAAATGAACATATGTACCCTTCATGCAAATTAACAGTCATGAAAGGCTTTTGTGCTGAAGTACTAATCGGACATGACATACTCGGGGAATACTCTGATGTTTCAATTTCTTTTGGTGGATTAAAGCCCCCACTCAATATATGCTCTGCTACTTGTGCCTCTGTAGAACCTCCTGGCTTATTTGGTAACCTGTCAACAGACTGCAAGCCTATTGCCACAAAGTTCAGGCGATACACCGAAGCTGACCTTACGTTCATACGGGATGAAACTTCCAAACTCTTATCTGATGGAGTGATTGAGTAAAGCAACTCTCCTTGGAGAGCTCAGGTACTAATTACTGAGAGTGACCACCACAAAAAAAAACGCATGGTTATTGACTACTCGCAGACAATTAATAAATTCACGTTTCTTGACGCATATCCGCTCCCAAACATCGATGATTTGGTTAGAAAAGTTGCTGCCTACAAAATATTCAGCACGATTGACCTTCAGTCGGCATTCCACCAGGTACCCATTTTAGAAGAAGAAAAACCTTTTACGGCTTTCGAGGCTGCGGGAAAACTCTACCAATTCACCCGAATCCCTTTCGGTGTGATGAATGGTGTTGCCTGTATCCAGCGTGTTATTGACAAGGTTATAACCCAAGAGAAACTAAGTGGAGTGTTTTCATACTTGGATGACATTACTGTATGTGGGTACGATAAAAAGGACTATGATCTGAATCTCTCTCGACTCCTTGCAGCCCTCGACAAATATAATCTCAAAATCAACCAAGGGAAAAGCAAATTCAATCTAACGTCCGTACATTTGCTTGGGCATTCGGTATCCCATAACGATATTCGACCGGATCCGGAGCGCCTCAAACCCCTTTTAGAAATGCCACCTCCTCATAACGCTACGTCACTGAAGCGTGCTCTAGGGCTCTTTGCTCACTATTCAAAATGGATTGCACATTACTCAGATAAAATCAGATCACTGACCGACTCTAAGGTCTTCCCTCTGGATCATGAAACTATTGAAGATTTTGAGAGCCTAAAACAAAGTATTGCTGATGCTACAGTTACCACAATAAATGATACTGAACAGATGGTGGTAGAGACAGATGCTTCAGATGTCGCCTTGGCCGCAACTTTGAGTCAGGGTGGTCGCCCTGTGGCGTTCTTCTCACGGACACTCGCTAAGTCTGAACGTGCACACCCTGCGATTGAGAAAGAAGCAGCTGCAATTGTGGAATCTCGTAAGAAATGGAGGTACTTTCTTTTAGGGAGACATTTTCAATTACTAACAGTTCAACAAGCTCTCTCTTTCGTATTCAATCAAAAACACTCGAGCAAAATAAAAAATGATAAAATTCTACGTTGGCGAATTGAATTGGCTCCTTTCCAGTTCGATATAACCTACCGCTCTGGAAGAGAAAACGTAAAGGCTGATGCCCTTTCTAAAGTTTGTAGCTCCATATCGACTGTTGGAATTGCATCAATCTCTCAACCATCCCGGTATTACCAGAATGGTTCACTGGCTGCGTTGCAGGAATCTCCCGTTTTCAATCGAAGATGTTAGAAGGGTCAACTCAGCTTGTTCGGTTTGTGCCGAAGTCAAACCCCGTTTTCACAAATCTCGGGGAACTCTGATCAAGGCAACTACTCCTTTTGAGCGAATTATGTAGATTTCAAGGGTCCGATCCCCTCAAAGACGAGGAATTACTTCATTCTGACCATCATAGATGAATACTCTAGATTCCCGTTCGCCTACGCTTGTAAAGACACAACCTCTGGTACTGTTATAAAATGCCTTACAGATCTTTTTATACTCTTTGGGACTCCAGCTTATTTGCACTCTGACAGTGGGTCATCTTTTATTTCACGGGAATTAATATCATTCCTACATTCCAATGGAATAGCCACTAGCCACTCAACGCCCTATAATCCTCAAGGGAATGGGCAGGTGGAGCGTTTGAATGGTAGTTTATGGAAAACAATTAATTTAGCTCTCAAGACCAAAAATCTCCAGACTCGCGATTGGGAAGACGTTCTCCCGGAGGCTCTTCACTCTATTCGGTCTCTATTATGCACGGCTACTAATTGTACTCCTCATGAACGGTTCTTCAGTTTTCCGCGCCGAACCTCAAACGGAGAAGCTCTACCTAATTGGCTTACCACACCTGGGCCTGTACTCATCAAACGAAACGTACGGTCCAGCAAGTATGACGACTTGGTTGAAGAAGCTGAACTTCTAGAAGCAAACCCCCAATATGCATATATTCGGCGGAAAGATGGAAGTGAATCAACTGTCTCGCTACGACAACTTGCCCCTAGAGGGAACACGGATCTATTTCTAAGAGCTGAAGCCCCTCCACTCATAGAAGAACAAAGAGAAGTGTCTCAAATTCAACCAAACCCTGAGGCAGGTCGAGCTGAAGCAAGTCTACCGTCCACCGTTGAGCTAAACTACAACAGTCCTCGAAATATCGAACAGCCAGTTCAAAGCGACTCACCTGAAACTGAAACCTTAAGGCCTAGACGAACTATCAAGCCTCCTGCTTTGAATTTGAAGGACTATATAACTAAGGTTTAGTTCAGAATATAGAGGGGGAGAATGTGATGAAAATGAATGGTTATAATTTCACTTGTTTAATTTAACATATGTTTAGTTTGTTCTGAAAATGTTTTAAATGTTTACTACCGTTGTGGTTTATAGTCAATAAAAGCCTAATATCTGGGTTTATATGTATTTATTATTAGTATAAATACAACAGCACCTCTACATGCAAATCTACCTCTTACTGGAGCTTTCACAGGAAACGGATTAGACTCACGGACATGTACAAGCCAAGCGAAGTTTTGATTTGGTTAGTTCTGGCCTAAATAAAACAGCAAACGTTAAATTGCTGGTTATGATAACGGTGAGCTAGAAAACCATGCAGAACGTTTCCTAAAACTATGGTTAAGAGAAACAACGAGTACGATCATCCTATCTCCTTGCTCACTCTCTCTCTCTCTAACCCATACATGATTGTGCTGAAAACCTTAATTGTTCAATCAATTGTCTCAATCTATTACATTTTAACCGTCTCCAGGATGTTAATATTTATTTTTTAAATATCAAACCAAAATGTGTACCTGGATTTCATTAGTGGTATAAGCTATGCTAAGTTTTTTTATACAAGTAACTCCGATACGAGAAAGTGATTATTAAGAATCTAGTTTGGATAAACGTGTAGGCCAGGAATTATTTTCATATATAATTAAATGATAGACATGAGAACCATTTACATCCTGTAGACATATCTAAGATCGCAAAAATTCCTACAGCTGTCTCCAGCAGTCCATTGTTTTCCGAATAGTAAGGTTTTCTAGTGATAACGAGTAGAAAGGATTGTTGTCCCCTGTTATAGTTGTCTTTGGTTATCTGTGACATGACATCGTGGGGTTTCTCTACTCTACTCGATCGAGAAGAGATGGTCGATCACAGCAAGACAATATTAGCTTACTACATTCAGGATATTATCAGACATTATCGCACATTTGTTCTGAGACTTGTGCGGCATGAGAGGTTTGGCCATGCTACCCGTCCAGGGTTTCTCACAGGTCCTGGTTATGGATGGTCAAAATAAAGTTATATATAACGCTTTCTCTAAACCTCTTTGTAGTTGAAATAAAGCTATATTTGGCGCACATCACACTAATAAATTTGGCAAGACTCTATTATCTTTCGATTAAATTACTTAGAAGTCTAATTTGATTATTATTTTTTAAAAGACACAAACAATTCCAATTATTAAAAATGTCTACCGTTTGTATTTTAATTTTAATGTTTTGAGAGTAAAGAAGGAGTGGTCAATTGAGACGTTGATTTCCAAAAGGTACTATATCCACTTTAGAGAATTTTACAGGAAACGCAAAAATCTGTCATTTATTTATCATTGGCCTAATTTACGTGATTCTTTTTTTATTAAAATCAAAAGTTGATTTATAAAGGTGTTACCAACTCATTTTTCCAAATTATTGCACTTTTCCGATGACTTTTAAACAATATAATATGGATTTAGTACTTTTTGGAACGAAACATGGATATAGTATTTTTTGGAACGAATTAAAAGGGATATAGTACTTTTTGGAAGAATATAACGCGAGGTAAGTTGGTAACAGTCACTATAACCTTCCTGATCCAACATTACCGATAACTAACGTCTTTATATCGTTAATTACTAAGTTATGTATATTTCCTTATTCTCCCTCTGAGAAACATCTTTCTTTGTTGGTTAATTACATTGATTATCTATTATTCATAAAGAAAGTGAATATTCAAAGGACAATATATCTATTTATGGCACGATAATAAGAAAGTATGTAATTATGATGTTTGTTTTGAACTTGTATTTACTATTTGTGTGAATTTAGCAAATTTAATTATATTATTAACGACGTGTATACAATATTTAACCATAGATACTGATAAATAATAACTTTTGAGCTTTTATTTTACATAAAAAAATCGACTACTAAGTTAGATCATGCACGGATTTTCTTCACATATTTAGCAAGTTCGTGGAATGCTAATTCCAACTATTTGCTGCATAAAATACCATTATTCTATTAAAATGTGAGTTTCTGAAAAATTTTAAACCAAATTTATGTTGCTGCAAGAAGAAATACTATGAAAAAACTTAATTTAATTGGCAACCTAAAAGAACCAAAGCGACGCAACTAAGTTGTTTCAAATAGCCTAAAAACTGATTATTAGGTTAAAACCAGTGATCAAAATAATAGCGGTGATTCAAGACGTGCTCAATGAACCAATAAAAATGCATAAAATGATTAAAACAATAAATTAATGGTGATATATTACGCGGTTAGGTGCTTCTGCCGTATAGTAGGAAATATAGTACCTTTTGGAAGGAAATGAAAGGAAAGGTTATTCTGTTTACATAGGATATAGTACCTTTTGGAACGAAACATGGATATAGTACCTTTTGGAATGAAATAAAATGTGGATTTAGTACCTTTTGGAATGAAATGAAATTTTTAAAGACTTTTTTAAAGGATTTTTATGTTTCTTGCATAAAATTTGATGACGGATTTAGATAAAACCAAACCATTAGAATACAAATATGTGAAAATATCAACTTTGAAAAAAATGTCCTTTAGTACCTTTTGGAAATCATCGTCTCAATTCTAGACAATGACTTGAGCCCAAGTCTTGCCACAAACACATTCTCCATGCTCTATCATTAGTAAAGCGATTCAGGTCGCAATTATAAAAATATCTACTTAAAATTTAGTTGAATACTTTTAGGACTTCCAAATTTCTCTGTATGGTTTTTGAAGATGGCACACCATAGCACTTTCGTCACCTTTCCTCAACCGAACTAAGAAGTTAGTAATGTTTTCACCTATTTTTCCTTCTCGGACCAAATAAAATAAAATTGAGCGCTGTCTGGTCGACCATGACTGAAGATTATGATTAACGGATGTTTAAGGAAAGAGATTATTCAAGTCAACCCATTTTCTTGACGTTGATTTGGGCAAGAAACTACTCCTAAATAAATCTGCCCGATGTAATTATTATTACATGATTAAATTTTGAACCATCCTAACTTGTTTTCAGCCATTAGATGTAATTTCCACCAGCCTCGCCTTTGGGTCGACAAGTAAGGTTGTAACAGGAGTTCTGTCACGCCTTTTAATTTTCCTTGGTTACCTGATCAAAGCTCGAATCTGTTAAAGTATACCTTCAGCAGTTGGATAGATATAGAATCTCAAGGATGACCTAGAGGAAGAGACTCTGTTTTCTGTTAAGAATGCGTAAGGACGTTGTTCCACAAGCGAGAAATGGATTGGAGTAGGAGAGGTACACCTATTCCAAACTCTGCAAAGTACAAAACCTCTCACTGCCTTGGCGTTAAAGTGGATAAAGAAATTTGTAAGGGTCCTAACATTTCAAAACACCGTACTTCTTATTTTAACAGGCGTGAATGAAGCAATAGAGTTTTCTTGACTTGGACGAAATAATCATGCATTAAAAATTGAACTTTCAAGTGAAAACCACAAATTGTAATAGTTATTAAGTTATCGCCTAAAAATAACACGCTTGTCACATATTTTTCATATTTGTTTGACAAATCCTTCCACAAAAACTTTGCATAAAGATATTCTTTTTTTTCAAGAAAAGCCATTATTAAATTATTGGGTGCCATTGTTGAAATATAAAAATTCGTTTACTAAAGTAAACACTAATGAATGCATTGTATTATAAACGTTTAAGTTAAGATAATAAATATTCTGTAGTTCCGAATATTTTAGATATACCAATGTTTTCAGAACCTAATAGTGATATTATATTAACCGATTAAGGTTATCTTCAGTTAAAAATAAACGACATTTGTCGCTTATAGTGGTTGTTTTTAGCTTATACGAAGTGTCTTATCAACTTCTTTTTCATCTAGAAGCAGCATGTGTAAGTGAAAATGTTGGCCAGGTTATGTTTTAAGTGTGGATTTAAAATGTCAGAATGAATGTCAAAATTTTAAGGACATGAAGGATGCTGTTACTTAAAAGACATTATAATAGATGAATTAAAAATTGTATAGTCAGGTTTTAGTTTTTAAGACAACGATCCGTTTGAATTAAGTGCCGGCAAAGTTGGATTAAATATCGAATAATTGTTTGTTTATGTCTTTTCTGCATTGTGAACAGTGAATCATCATTTGAATCTTATATTTGTTGGAATATTTTCTGAGTTATGTCATTTTAACTAAAGATGAGTTCAAGGCTCTCAGTTTATCCCATGGCAGAGAGAAGGTTGAGGCCAATTTATGATTGGTTGGATAGTGGAAATAATAAAAAAGCTTTACAAGAAGCCGAAAAAGTATTGAAAAAACAGCCTACTTTATTATGTGCTAAAGTTTTAAAATGTTTGGCACTATTGAGGTTGGGCAAAGAAAGCGAAAGTATGGAACAGTTAGAAGATATTCGAAAAAAATGTCCCACTGAAGAGACAACACTACAGTTGATGACTGTTTGTTATAGAGAAGTTCACAAGCCTGATTTGATTTGTCAAGTTTATGAATCAGCTAATCAAAAGGACCCTGGCAATGAAGAAATTTTGACAAATCTTTTCCTTTCCTACGTACGTGTTGGGGATTTCAAAAAACAACAAACTACGGCAATGATGTTGTACAAAGTTAAGCAGAAAAATCTCTATTATTTTTGGATTATAATTAGTATACTGATTCAAACCACAGACAAGTTGTCTGACCTAATGCCTTATTTTGTTACTTCACCATCTAGTAGCCAACAAAACAAATCTGTTATAGTTGACAATTCTAAAAGTGTAGTATTAAGATTGGCAGAAAAGATGGTCGAAAAACATGTTACTGAAAAGAAAATGGAAAGTGATCAAGAAGTTTTAATATATGTTATAATTTTAGAAATGCAAGGGAGACTTAAAGAAGCTTTAGATGTTATTAATGGAGAATTAGGAAATAAATTAGAAATAACTACTGTAATTAACAAAAGAATAGATTTATTAATTAAAATGGAAGAATGGGCCGAAGCTAATGAACTACTAAAGTCTGTTCTTATGGATGACATAGATGCATGGAATTACATTCTTCTTTATTTAGACACTGTGTTCCAATTAGGTAAAGGTCAAGATTTTAATTTAAATGATGAGAACTCTCCATTCTACAAGGCAAAAGAATTTATTTCTCAATTGATGAAAGAAAATAAATTATCAAAAATGAAAAAACGTGGTCCGTATTTAGCCCAGCTTGAATTTTATTCCAGAATGGTCAGTACTGACCAGTTGGGGGATAAAATAATAGATGATATTGTTGAATGCATGTTGGATTTTATCAAGGAATTTGGAACAAAAGAATCTTGTCTACATGATCTTAGGCCATACTTATATCTTGCACCATTTCTAAAATTTTTGCCACCCCTCAGTAAGTTAGTTTCATTGAAAAAGCATGATGACCTTCCAGAAACAAGAGCTCAAATGAATTTGTGCATTCTTAATTTTGAAATGAGTCGTGTTTTTGGGACTAGAGAAAACTTCATAGCAGAAGAAAAATTAAGGTTTGTTAATAAAATGTTGAAACATTTCATTCATGGTCTTCAGTTTAATTCTGACTTACCTTCTACTGAAACTAGATCCAATGATCGATACATGTTACTTGCTATACATGCATTGTATGAATTGTGGGCAGATACAGAAGATAGTAACTATTTATTTGAAGCCATTGTTCTGTCACATTATGCTCTCAACCATAGTCCTTCTAACAGCCAATTTAAAATATTACTAGTTAAGTTTTACCATTTACTTGGAGGAAGTAAAGGAGCTCATAATGCTTATATATCTTTAGATTTAAAACATATGCAGCTTGATACACTGGGTTATTTACATGTTTTTCCGCTTCTGGCTAATGCTGAGTATAATCATGCTAAGACGGTTCTTTATTCTACATTAAAATTTTTTACAAACAACTTCAAAGAAAGCGCAGACCATATTACTTTTGCATATAAATATGATGCATTGACAAAAATTCCTGAATTTATACATATAAGAGAAAAATTGAACTATTCAACCCATTATAGGCAAGCAACACTTGAGAGAATGCTTTTAGATATTTTCTTAGCACAGTCACATGCAGCAACAATACAGGTTGTTCAAGAAATGACCCCAATTGATAAAATTGAATGGAGCCTTCTTCAAGATAATCGAGACTTTACTGTCCTCTGGGATATTGAAGCTGATTCTCGTAGATTATGTAACTCTACTGCTAAACAAATTACTTATCTGCAAGATATTGTGTTTCTTAGATTGAGAAGTTTATTACTGCAGTTATGTGCTGCATGCTTACAACTAGGATCGTGTGAATCAGAAACTTTCCAAGACACTGATAATGGTTATGATAGTGAAGGAAGTAACATATCATCCAACTTTTTTATGTTGAAATCTGGATTACATAAATTAACAGTTGAACTTGAAAATAATTTAAGGACATTACAAACTAATGTTCCGAATCACATTTCTAGCCGTTACATTGCTGGTCCACCTGATTCCAGACTTTTAATGATTGTACAGTGTAATTATTTTGACCCAATATTAAATGAATTAAAATTTATTTTAAATTTGTTGCCAGGGGAGCACAGTGACAAAGAAAAAGCACATAGCCATTTAGATGCAACTCAATTATTTTTCAAAGAATTTTTTAACATTATCTCTAATGAGCTAATTAAGTGTGATAATACAGCCTCCAAAAACCTAGTTATCCAAATGTGTGCCCTTTTCGTTGAATTAATATCATTTTCATGTATTACCGCTGGTGTATGTGAGTCTATTCTTAAAAAATACAAACAGTGGTTGACGAAAAAAAACAAAAAGAAGAAAGAACCTGTGCAGAAACTGTTAGATTTTCCTAATGATTATGATTGGCGGGCAGATGTGTTCCTCAAATTCGTAAATGCTATTTCTTCCTTTACAAAAAATTTAGAAATGATTCTTAGGACTGAAGAAAAAAATTGGAAAGAAAAAAATGTAAAAATTGGTCAGTTGACAGTATTGTATAACATAGATGATGAAAAAGAACTCTCGTGTTTAAAAAAGATGAGTCAACTTGCTAATGAAAATTTAACTTCAAGTTATTCAGGCTCAATAAGTAATATTACATCTGTTTTGAAACAAAAGTTAAAATATATTGGATGCCATAAAGTTTAAAGTTGTATTTAATATTTTTTAATTATAAAGTTATTGAGAAGAAATTGCAGCTTGAAGCTGGTGTTATTTTAAATGATTTAAGTATATTTATATTAATGTAACTGTTATATTTGTTCAAATGATTCTGCTCTCCAAAGATTTTTTTTTTTTTTTTTAAGATGTGTCATATTACAGACTGATAATTGTTTTGAGGAAGCCTTCATCTGACTAGCAATAAATAAATATGTACATTTTATTTTTTCTTGTTAGTGTTCTTGAATAGATATTTTTATACGATCATTAAAATTGTCAGTAATATAAAAAAATATTAAAACTTTTTGTAAACTGATTATATTGTAATTTCATCCTGGTATTGAATTTTGTTTTTAATATATAACTCATTTACAGACAAGGTAATTCATATTGTTATTAAAAACATTTAGATTTATTTTTATTGAAAAGTGAAAATCTGATATATTTTTTAAGTATTTCTCACAATTTATTTTTAATTTTATTGACAAAAATATTTAAATGGGTGCCAGATCATGATAATAATTTGGATTGTTTAAATTAGATATAAACATAAACTCTTTGTATAACTTCTTTCAAGAGAAGAGTTGTGTTTCTTTAATGATGCACTGGTCATAAGACTCCTTTCTTACCACTATTTAATGTATATAATAATAAACTGTAAATAATGTGGAGTATTATTTTTTTTTTAATATATATTCTGTGATGGATGGTCTCATCTTGAAACTAAAATATTTTTTATGATTACCAAGAATGTTATTTATTTAAAATTTTCTTACCCATCTGTTTCATTTTAACTTGATACTTAGACCCTATTATTTCCTAGCTGAGATCTTGAAGATCTAAAAACAAACTTATAGCTTTCAATCAATATCATCACCCATCAATAAGTTTATAACAAATATGATTAAAGCTACCACAATTTATTGAGTTGAAAAAGATTATCAAATGAATCTAATTATGACCCAGTGTTATAAAAATGATATTAAATGGAATTCTATGTTATAAATGAGAGATTCCAATCAACTCTTTTTTATATACCTATTAATAAATAATGCTATTTTTTAAAAATTTATCATACCCACTTTTACCTCCAAAAGAATTTAATTGTTTATTTCTTAAAATCTTAGTAACCAATCTTATTTTATTTATGAATATAAATACTGTAGCTGTCTTTGAGTAAAAAAATCTGCTGAAATAGGGTCAGAATTTATTTTATTTCATGATTCAGAGTTGAATTAATAAAATTGCAGTGTTTCTGTCCAATCAATAAAACCATGAAGGCAAATAAACATTAAGTTACTTAGTTATTATTATGATTAGTAATTTTATTTTATAAAGACAATTTGATTTTATTTATGTTAACATTGAACTCGTCTTCCCCAAATTTATATAATTTAAGTGAATTTATTGGCCTTGATGACTTCAGAGATTTACGCCTTTAAGTATAAACAAAAAAACATTAAGTCATAAATGTGACTTGGCCAATAACATTAATTATTCGAGATAAAGAATACCATTTGCACAAGAAGTAAAAGCAATGAAAATTATTATAGCCATTGTTACCATTGAGTTTGGCAAAATTGTGCATCAGACAAGATATTTTATTTGTATGAGTATTTCTTTTATGTTTTTTCTATTTCCCTAATTTTGTAATTAAGGTCAATTATTTCAGTTGCATTAATTAATTCTGAATAAAACAGGATCACTGTTAATGTATGTATGTCTTGTAAAGAGCCAATGTTAGCTTAGAGGATTACTTGAGGCTAATGATTCTTTGTTTATTGGAATTCTTTGTCGATTCTTAGTCCTGAGGACTGTAAAGTTTCACCAAGTCAAAATGGCTAACATGTGCAATTTTACTGTTTGGTAATAACAGGAGATTTTTTTTTTTTTTTTTAGTTGCCCTTTCATATGGGTTATCATAGTGAAATTTCATATATTTTTTTCGCTGAGTATATTGCTTGAGTTGTGCTGTTCATGATAACTGGATTGCCAAAGCAAAGTGTTTAAATTTAATTTTTCTCTTTTCTAACCAGTAGGTTCAGATGTCCATTTCCTGAGGTTCTCAATCCCTCATTCTCTTCCTGATGGACTCCAGTTTTGATAGAATACCTCTGGAATCTGTATTTCACTTTCGGATTTTTCTATGTCTGATATTTTATTATTTGTGCGTTTTGATCCATTCCGAATTTTTCCATGATCTTAAAGATTTGCAGTCTAGTGGATCATTTACTTATCTACAAAGTATTTACTGAATTTCAGCATTTTATTACAGTGAGTGTCAAAAGTATTCGGAATTCACTACTATTCTATAATTCACTTGTTTTTAACTTATTTTTTGTGTTTTTAAGGAGTTGTTAACCACTTTACAATGTTAGAAGAAAGGTACACAATAGCTACAACCAAAAATTACAACAACAATAATTTTATTATTAAATTATTGAACGTTTATTTACGAAAAAATTAAAAATAGTGTATGTTAAAGATGTCAAATGTATTCGGAATTTCGTGGCTTCCTAGTTATATTATTGCGGCAATCATATATAAACATCCTGTTGGTAAAAACTTTTGTATAATTATAGATTTTAGCCAACTAGGAATTGATTCTACTAATTAATTAATTGTTTAGTGTAAAATATTACCCCACTCCAACACTTATTGTATCTTGAGGCCATTTTCATTTTGAATACAGTATTTCCTGATTTTCCTTTTTAGTAAAACCCAAAAATAGTTAATTAAATTTGAAAGAAATAATAGAAGAGGAATTTCGAGAACTTTTTAAATATTTTGCAGCAACTAAATCTGAATATATAACGTATATATATGTCCAGAGTCATGGTCGCGCGCATGTAAATAATTTGATTTATTCCTTATTTTTCTTATACTTTTAATTCTGGCTTTTCATACTTAAAAAATACACAAACCTATCAATAATTCTGTCCATGAATCCAATGTTATCAAACTTTTTCAAAGAAAAACGCACGTAACTATCACTGACCGCTCAAGGTGTTTTACTATGGCATACTAAATTCTTTCTTTGGTTTCTTCTAAACCATAATCTTTTCATAAGAACCACATACTTTATAATGGGAGTCATCTGTAAACATTTTAATTCACCAACCTTCTCTTTAAAAAATGTTACAATCAGTCAGCCTATTCTCTTATTTCCTTGCCTGCTGATAGACGTTTTCCATACTTCTTGTACCATGTTTTCCTTTTCGTGAAATTTTTTTAGAACGCGGCGAACAGTTGAAAAACTTATTGGGTATCCAGAAGTTCTGAAAAATTCATAAATAAGCTAAGGATTACTCATTTGAGGTATTGTTTTCTTTTCTGATGAATAATCAGTCTTTCAGTTTTAACATTTAATATTTTTTCGACCCTTACTTTTTTGTTTTTATGTTTTATTATTATATTATCTACACTGTACATAGTCATCCATATATTCTCATCAATTTTTTTCAACATCTCAACTATTTATCATTAGTGTTAACGTGTGAACGTGTTAAAAATTATTCGAGGGCGTTGTACGATCGTTGCGTTTTTATTTTAGGTCCTTATTTTTAAAAAAAGTCTTTTAATGGTTGGATATATATAACATGAGAGAGGAGAATTGTTTAGAACATAAAATTATGTCGAAGATTGGTGAGAATATTAAAATTTGAAACCATTAAACAACAGGATATTACGATTTCCGAATAATTTTGACACTGAACGATCTTGTAATTTTACATTATTAATCGGATATTTTTAAAAACAATAAACTATTCGGTTATCTGGTCAGTGATTTTCCTTTATGGGAGTCTCTTTTATAGATTTGGGAGTGAAAAAGAATTATATAAATTATTAGTTGTGAAATATACTAATTAAACAAAAATAAATACGAATTCCGAATACTTTTGACACTCATTGTATCTACAAAGTATTTACTGAATTTCAGCATTTCTTCATTTGTTACATCGTCTTAAAGCTCCAGATCTGTTTAGGACCTATTCTTTTTTTTCTGAATCCAGCCTGATATTTCCCAATGAAGGGATTCAATCCTTTATAAAAAAATTTTTGAGAGGATTCGTTAACCGACCGGAAATGCAGATTTCGTAAAAGTTATTGGTTCTTATCGCCATTTTTGTTGAACTGGCGAATCAGTGAAGGTATTTCCAGTTCCGTGTAATAATAAAAAGGGTGATTTTTTTATTGGTATTCAATTAAAACTCATAGTGCAGAAGTCTTGAGTGCTAAGTATAACGGAAACTTCCGTTTTCGAGCGTCGTAAATGAGACGTTTCGCTCGTTGGACCAATTTCAGGTAAAAAGACATGCTCGTTGTAGAACAACGATCTCATTCCACCCAGCCTTTTTTTCCTCACTGGTGCATCAAAGGTAACGATAATAAACTTCATATTTTTTTTATGTTCTGCTGGCCTGTCTGTTGAAAAATGCGATTCCACCCTTCTACCTAGGGTTTAAACTTTTTTTCTGAAAGTCCTGAGGAAAACATATCCAAAGTAGATAGCCAAGATAATGGATTATAACTATAAGTACCATGATCACTGACTTGTCAATAGTCACAAAAAGTACATTTTATTTATAAGAAACCACAAAATGTCTCTCATTGTTAAAAGTATTGAGGAATGTATACATACAAACTAAGAAAGAATGTGATAATCAACTAAAAGAGAAAATTCGAGAATATTTTCTATGTTTAAAACAATAGTGGTTATATTAATATCGGATAGCACAATATTAAAAAATAAAAGAAGGTATAATTCAAACCAAATCGTAGACGTTGCTTGAGGGTGGGCAAAACCCATGAACTTAAGTCAAGGATTACTTTTAGATTATTTCATGAAAACAGACAATTCTATGGAAGCTGAATGGAACTTCAATTTAAACTGAGTGTAAACTTTAAAAATATATTTTAAGTAAGAAAAAGAAAGTGAAGTATGAGCGATGCGCCCAATAGATTTATTAAAGTGTACCAGCAGAATTTCAATATAATTATCATTGTAATTAAAATTAAAATTTGAATGGACAAACAAATACGCAAATTCGGCTTTCTAAATGCACTCTGATTGATATTAACTGATTCTGAATTAAAAATCAGTAACATTTCAATGGACTGAGAAAAATATTTTTGTTTTACTATTACATAGATGGTGAACAAAGGGTTCAAAACTAAAGCCATGATATCAAATACATACGAATTATTAGTTTTTCGGAATTTTTGTAATGAAAAATTCTTGAGTGGGAGTGTGGCATAACAATCATCAGATTAGAGATAAGATCCCGAAACACCGCATCTTGGTTAACCAGTGAAGAACCTTCGTATTTCATTCTGACATCTTTCAAGTGACTCTAGTTGTAATCTGTGATATCATAAAATGCAAAAATTAATTAGCTATGTTTAATAAACTAGTAAAAAACTAGTGTTGTAATTCAGATGGATATTATTACTACGAGTCTGGAAGCCTTGATACGTAATATTCTTATATTCACACTTTTTTTACACCTTTATTCTATTACTTGATGTTTGTTTTTATTAAGTGACAAGCACGGCTTAATATTGTTTTTGTTTTTTTTAATCTGGATTCCTAGAAAGAGCTACTAATGTTAATAATCAAGGCCCTGACAATGCTGCAATTGATGCTTTTTGTGGACTCATAAATAAAGAACCAGAATCTGCTCAAATTGCTGCAAAATTTATTACAGCAAAAGTTCATAGTTTGCAAGAATGGGAAGCTTTACAAGCTTTACTTGTATGTATTCAGTTGTTTCCTTTGCATCAATATTTTGAATTGTATCCTGTGTCATACATTAAATTTTTTTAATGATTTTAGGTTTTAGAAACATGTATGAAGCGTTGTGGAAGTGTATTTCATTCAGAAGTTGGAAAATTTAGATTCTTAAATGAGCTCATCAAATTGGTCTCCCCAAAATTTATGGGAGCACATACTCCAGAGTTAGTTCGACGTAGAGTTTTAGAATTAATGTATACATGGACTGTTCAGTTTCCTAGAGAGGTCAAAATCAAAGAAGCCTATGAGATGCTCAAGAAACAAGGGGTTGTTAAAGTATGTTAATTGCTTGTTGTTTCATTTAACATTAGAGTATCTATGAGGAATTCACATTTTTAATTTTTCAACTTTATCCCACTATTATGCTTAAACAAAAACTTGTATGCATATCATTGATTATATATACATAAAAACTTGTAAAAAAAAAATTAAAATATTTTACTTAGTATATGGCGCAGTTGTAATACTAAAATATTATCTTTTAAGAAAGTATCCCAAAAATTTGGTTTTCAATTTAACACAATTCACAGATTATTTTTTAGTTTATATTTATTTATGGTTTAGTTACTTTTTTTAGTATTATTGATTAATGTTTAAAGTTCCTGAGAGAGCATAAATGGTTTTACAGTTGAATATATATTGTATACAATTTTTATCTTCAGTCTAGATATTTTATTCTTAGATCTGCTTGGTAAACATTGGAGGAGATAACAGTTGTTTTTTGTTGGTCTCCGTTTACCTGCTAATCATTATGCCAGAAATAGTTCATAATATGTTTAATTTTAATTGATATATTTCTTCTTTAGACAAATACAGAAATTAGGGATGTTGAACGAGATTATTATTTCTCTTCATATGTGTTAGACATAATTAAAAGTATTAGTGTTAATACCCAGATTTTACTTTCTAAATCATATTTTTTATGGATAAATCATCTTAGCTTAAATAATATCTTTTTAAATTTTCTTGTAATTGGTTGTTGGAAATGTGAGCGTCATGGCTCTCAATGCCCTTGTATTAAACTAATTACTTAATTTTAGTCTATTAGAGCTTTATATGCTGTAGTGATAATTTTCATTAATTTACTTTTTTGTGGGTAACTTTAACATCTGGTTCAATTTTTATTTCAATTGTTTGTAATCTGCTTTATTTCATTAATTAAATGCCTATTGACTGTAATTTTATGTTAATAGAATTTAATTTTTAATTAATAATTTCAATTATTATTAGATTATGTTTTTAATTTAACAGAGAAAGTTCGAAACTTAACAGCTTATTTGCTACCAAACATTTTTTTTAGTTGAAACTACTATTCAACTGCCCTCAAGATCAAACCAGTTGAATGTTGATTTATTCTGAGCTAAAATATATGATACATTCTTAGGATGTTCTCCTAAGCTGCTGTATTAGTTTTACTCTATAATATAATATAAATGTAACAGTCACAGCCTGTTACTATTTTATTATTTTATATTAAAATTCATGATTGGGGATCACCTATAGCAGAGTGGCTAGCACAACGGTCACGGGCTCAAATCCGCCTTCTATGCCTTCCTTAGCTATGCCGTCCTTTGGAGGGGATGTAAAAAGGTGGTATTGGGCCTGTGCGATGTCAGGTACTCGTTAAAGATCTCTATCCTAATCAAACCTGGATAGTAGGGGTGGGCATAATCAAATGATGATTATTGGACCATTCGATTATTTCAATCATTCGAATTAATCGATTATCGAGTTCGAACTGAATTGCTTAACAATAATCGAGGGATTATAATTTTTTTTTTTCTCATCACATAAATTATATGCATATTTGCACCTGGGCTCAGCCAGCTCAGACATTATAGAGACAGGAATTGTGGCATATCGTCTCTCAGAATGCATATTAATCAGAATTTTGTGAGTGGCAATTAGTTGGCTGATGGGTCTCATATATTCGGGAGAGAGGCTGTTAGTGAGAGACTGGGATTCAAACTCGCAACCTTTGGCGTGAGAGACTCTCCCTTGCCAAAATCAGCTCTTTTATTTATTTATTTTTTAAATGGAGGATTATATAGTTCGAGCCGTGGTCAATAAATTAATTAATTAATCTTGTTTCATTTAAGCCTTGATGAAGACCTGCAACTTGAGTCAATAAATTATTTATACTGTTTAGTTTATCATTAGTTGACTGCCATCTTACTTATCTCATCCTCTATTTTAGTCAAGTATTTAATGTTTAACTTATGTTGTTGTTTTTACTTTACAAAGCTTCTTTACCATAAACATTTATTTAAAGTGGTTATAATATATTTATAATTTCATTTTGATTAATTTTTTAACTTAGCTAATTTATTAGGAAGAACCTTCTGTGGTGATTCAAGAGAAGGCATACAAAGAACAGCCATCAATTTTGCAGGATGAGGAAAAATCTCAGCTGCTCCAAAAGTTACTGCAAAGTAAAAATCCAGATGATCTACAAGCTGCAAATAGGCTCATAAAGTCAATGGTCAAGGAGGTGGGACATTTTATTATTCATTAAGTATACCTTTTCTGGTATATCAAAAATATTTGTCTCTCAATAGGTAATACTTTTCTTTTCCTTTTTTTCTTTTTATAAAGTAGCTTTTCACCCCAGCAATAACTTTTAATTTTAGACAAAGTAATTGTATTAAACATTTTAAAATTTACAGCTTTGCAAGAAACAATACTTTTAGGTACCTTTAAAATTTCTCATTAAGTGTTAATTTAAATAAATTTTAATCATTATTTATCATCCAAATATTTAATACTTAATAATACTTAATATGTATATTAGGGACCAACAGGGTTCAGAAGAAAAAAAAAAATTATTGGAAAGTTTGTTAGTGAAAAACACATTTTATTTAATATCTGTGGTTTTAGTGAAGGTAAAAAAATAATTTGGGTAACAAAACTATTCTATTTCATAGTGGAATAATGCAAAATAAGCCACTAAATTATTTAAGTTTTTTACTTGGTAATAACCCAAAAAATCTAAATAATGTGATGAAATTTTTGTAAGGCAAAACTGGACATTAAAGGAGTAAAAAATCCTTAGTTATGCCGTCCTTCAGAGGGGACATTAAAAGGTGGTCCTGAGCCTGTGTGATGTCAGGTACTCGTTAAAGATTCCTATCCTAATAAAACCTGGATAGGCAAAATTTGTGACTCCCACTGTAGCATCGTCCGATTAGCCATAGTAGCATAAAGTGACGTTAAATAAATAAACAACAAACCATAAGACTGCCAAATATTAGGGGCCAATGCTCACCAGGAGTCACATGACAAAATTGGAATGTTTGCACACAAATAACACATTTTATTTAATATCTCCAGTTCAAGTGGAGGTGTCAAAATAACTTTGGTGTCAAAATTACTATTTCAAAGCGGAATAATGAAAAAAAAAAGCCATTAAAATATATAGGTTCTGTGTTTGCTAGTAATGCTAAAAATATAAATAATCTCATCAAAGCAGTACATTTATTAAGGTTTCTTAAAAACTGTGTTCCTCACTCCTAAAAAGTAATTGTAATCTGAGCACAGTTTTCAAGAAACGTTATTAAAAGTACTGCTTTGACAAGATTATTTATATTTTTAGCATAGCTATCAAACACAGAACCTAAATATTTTAATGAATTATTTTTTTAGCAAACATTCCAATTTTTTCATGTGACTCCTGGTGAGCATTGGCCCTTAATATTTTGCAGTCTTATGGTTTAATGTCCAGTTTTGCCTTAAAAAAATGTCATCACAATCGGTATGACACATTTGGGATCCTTTCCTTGTGAGAATATTCTAATAATTAGTTCTTGACTATTCTAATAGTAATACAATAAACTACCTACTCAGTCTATGTAGACCATGAGTTATTTACATGTAGAGATTTGTATTGTTTCTAGCCCAATAAGAAGGTGATTGAGCTGAGTTCATACTCAGACATCAGTTTATTCTCCTAGTTTTTATCTTCTTAATTGAGACTAGATAAGCCCCAAGAGGGTAAAAAATAGAATAAACAATGATCCTTCCTCATCCAGGAACTAAAATTTATGACTTAATTTTTATTCTAGGATGAAAGAAGAGTAGAAGAAAAGTGGCGCCATGCAACAGAACTGGAAACAGCTATTAACAACTGCCGTCTGCTCCGTGAAATGTTGGAAAATTGGGATCCAGCTACGAGCAGCAAAGAGGATTTAGATCTGATCAAGGAGTTACATTCCGCCTGCCTTGGCCTCAGTCCAGTATTATATAGGCTTGCTGGTTCATCTTCAGATCCAGCCTTCTGTCGTTAGTATACTCTCCTCTATTTTCTATCATTTATATATTTTTTATTTTCTCTTATAGTGTTTATTTAAATTAGTTAATATAATTCATTTTTACTTGTACTTACCTATAAAATATTGCGATCAAGAAAATTTTTAATTTGATTCTTTATCAGAAATACACACTTAAGTACCCTGAGTCCAAATGACAAAGTCCCGCACAAAGGTGTGTGTGAATTTGGTAAGCCTAGCTTGATAACGATAAGTTGAATAAAACTATAATTTCATATGTTAGGAATATATATATTTATTCCTGAGATGTTACAGCTACTTTTCAACAAAAACCGGAGAAACAAAAGAGCCAATTTATACCATGCGTTTTGCACCTTTTTACGATTTTCTGAAAAACAACGATTTTGATTAACTTTACTATAATGATATAAACTTTACTGGGCTTTAATACCATGTAGCTTTCATTATGATTGAAATAGTTTGACAGGGCTTAAATGACATTTTGTCAACTTTTCTTCCTCTAAAGTACAACCTTTATTCTGTACGAGGCATGTTTTTTAAGTAAGTACCGTTTTGGAATTAAAAAAAGACGTGCAAAGATATCGCAATAATTTTATTTTTACATGAAAGCCTGTACCTTAATCTACTTTCTACATATTTTCCATGAATTTTGAGACACTTGTCATAGCGTGGCACAACTTTTTGAATACCCTCCTCAACAAATTCAGCTGCCTGACTTGTTAACCACTGCATCACAAATGTTTTGACTTTGTTATCGTCTTGAAGACGCTGACCGCCCAGGTGTTTCTTTAAGTGTGGGAACAAAGGTATTCGCTGGGCGCCAGATCAGGGCTGTAAAATAGAAGTATAATATACCATTTGAAAGCTATGAGGTAATGGAGAGGGACGAAAAGCAGACAACACTAAGTGATTGTTAAAGATAATAATTGTTAGAAACTATTGTTAGATTATTCAATCTGAATTACATGTTTCTATCGAAACTCAAAGTAATATTTTTTCATCTCTACCTTTATTTAAAAGTTTTTAAATTGATTTTAACAACAGAGGTAAGTGAAAGTTGTGTGTTGTGCCCACAGCCAGATATATATTTTTATAAATCATTTATGTATTTATTCTTTATGTATAAACTAAACTTATAAGCATTGTTTTTTTATTTGTTTTGTTTGTTTTATTGACTAAACTAGAAAGTGTCATAGCGGCTAATGAAGAACTCGGTGAAGTGTTTACAAAGTACAATAGCATCATGAAAGGATCTACTTCTTCTAGTTCTAATGATGCGTCATCACTTCTCGACCTTACGCCATCCGTACCAAAACCTACTGTTGATGATACTACTAATCGGCTTGCTGAAATAGGTAGTTATTTCTTTAGCTGAGTTATTTTTTTTTTAGGTTATTCTTATTAACTTAATCCTTAGCCTAAATCAATGAATATTATTTAAAAAAATATAATCCTTAATTCATTATATGTCGATCCATGAAAAAATTTTCCCAAAACAACTGTCATAGAATTGAACTTTGAAAATCATTCTTTCTATATTGTCGATTACATTTCAGCTGTCATAAATACATTGATACTGTAAATTGCTGATCAATCACTAACAGCTAATTAAGAAGGTTGCTTGTATGTTAATAAGATTTTTGACATTTAATATCACTCTACATCGTTTTATTGACATTACCCTGCCATAAAGATAGTCATACAATGGATTTTCAACCTAAAACTGAAAATAAAATAATTATAAAACATCCGAATTATGATGGTTAGGAGCGACGTGGTCTAGTGGATAGAGCGGTAGCCTACTGTGCTCCTGGTCCTGGGTTCGAATCCCGGTTGTGACAGAATTATTTATTCTGTTATTTCAGCCGGGGGGCGATCCTGGGGTATGGAGACCCTCCTGGGGCAGACCCAGCCTCTATAAAGTGGGTACCCAAAAATGGGAGAAAAAAACCTGGCGGCTGAGCGTGATATTGGCCGAATCACCTCATTGCACGGCTGTTGGCCTAGAAACAGTACGAATCTCTATATGAACTGAGCCCAAGACCCTTCATAGGTTGTAGTGGCACAGGTTTTTTTTTTTTTTTTTTTTTTCTTTTTTCAGAATTATAATGTAAAAATTAATATTTTTATGTGTAATATGTGTAAAAATTAATATTTTTAAAAATTATTAGTAAACAGTTAAATTCTTTAATTACTTCAATATTTACTAAACTTTTATGTTGTTTATCGTAATTTGAGCTTTGAAATTATTAACTGTAACCATGAAATGTTAAAGTCCATGCTGAACGGCCAGGGAACAGGTTAGGGAAAATTCATGAGAGTTCACAAAAGCAGAAAAAAAAAATCATATAATATCATTAAATATTATTTTTAAAATAAGGTAAACAAATAAAATGATAAAATTATATAAAAACAAACAAGTGTAGTATACACATCATGAAATTATGTTTTGTTTAATGTAGATAACTCCATTTTAAGAAAATAAACATTATTTATAATAATAGTTTAAAAAAAAAAATCATGAAAGTTTATAGAAAATACAGTATGAATATTTTGTTATAATAGGTTGAAAGTATGTGAGGGTGTATGATAATTCACTATCACCAAATCTCACAAGTTTTCACTTACCTGTTTGTTCTCTTGTTGTGTAGAGCGGCCCTAATATACAATGCTTATATTCTTGTTTCCTCAGTAACTGTTTGTGTAAACAGACTGAGCTAACAGAAAAAAAAAAAATATATTAATTATTTACAACGGTTTAAAGTACATTTTCACATTTTTAATTAACATTTATTTTTTACATGACATTCTTTCTGTTGATAGTGTAAATAGTAGGCCTGATAAAAGAATATTTTCATCACTGAAATAATTGTTTATTTTTCAGGGTTGGATCTGGCAGAAGGTTCCAAGTCTCCCGCAACAGCTAATGGCGATTCCAGTTCTCTGTCAAATCAAAATAACCTTCTGGATGACATTTTTGGATCCCCGCCACCTATATCGTCCAATATTCTAGTCCTTCCATCATTAGCAAAATCCAATACACGTAATTATTATTTGTGATAATAGTATATTATAACTCACATTTATAAGTTATACTGGAAGTTTATTTTTTTGTATTGTCATTATTGTTTGTTTTGCTGAATAATGGCTCAATAACAAACAGATGATCAACTGAAACTCTTATCAGTCTTAAGTGATTTGTTATGATTTCCAGGAAAGAACATGATTTGATTTTTTTGTATTAATTATGGAATTGTTGGTCACCAAGAAAACAGTAATTAGACAAAATTATTTTATTTGTGTACTGACATTTTGGACTACATTGCGAGTCTCTATCAGGGCTAAGAAAAACAAGGTAACAACCAATATTATTAAAAGAAAAATAATAATAAGTTAAATGCAATAATAAGATAACATTGTTTGTTTATTTATTTAATGTCACTTTATGCTACTAAGGCTAATCGGACGATGCTACATTGGGAGTCCTAAATTATACTTATCCAGGTTTAATTATGATAAGGATCTTTAAAGAGTATCTGACATAGCACAGGCTCGGGACCACCTTTTTACGTTCCCTACATTGTGGGCCTTCATCCAGGGCTAAGATAGCAAGAAAAACAAGATAGCAAATATTACAATTAAAAGAAAAAAATAATAAGTTGGGTATAGTAATAAGAAAACAGTAATAAAATATGGAAAGAAACACTTACATGAAATGATAATATTGGAATAAAATCTTTTGACGATTATAATGAAAAATTGAGCAACAATTAATGAAGAATAACAATTTTGCAAACAATTAAAGTTTTAAAGAACAGTTTTTAAGGTATTCTTATCACTCTATTAATATTATCATATTGTTGTAATATTAATAGGGCTTCAATAATATGACTTTATTTGTTTGGGAAATCGTTCTTCTTTAAACATTAATTATTTGTTCAGTTTTTCGTTATAGTCTTTGAATATTTTCATTTCACATTAATGTTTGTTTTCATATTTTATTACTGTTATCTTATTGGAGTCACCTATATCATTGTGGCTAGCATAACAGCCTTCTAGGCCCAAGGTCACGGGTTCAAACCTGCAGTTGCCCCTAAGATTTTTTAATGGGAGTAAAAAATCTTTAGTTATGCCGTCTTTCAGAGGGGGCGTAAAAAGGTGGTTCTGAGCCTGTGTGATGTCAGGTACTAGTACTCATAGTATAACAATTAAACCTGGATAAGCATAATTTAGAACTCCCACTGTAGCATTGTCCGATTAGCCTTAGTAGCATAAAGTGACATTAAATAAATAAACATTAAACAAACAATGTTATTATTTTTCTTTTAATAATATTGGTTGTTATCTTGTTGTTCCTAGCCCTGATAAAGGCCCATAATGTAGGCCAAAATATCAGCACACAAGATAAATTAGTCTTATTTGGTATGCTTTCTTGTTGACCGCACCCCCCAACTAACTTCTCCATCGTCTTGTGTTATAAAGTAAGTTGAAACCTAAAAAAAAAAAAAAAAAATTAAATTCTTTTACCACTATAAATAAATGTGCATTATATTATTGTATTTATTTGTTAAATATCTCAAAAATTGAATGAAACTTTTGTTTCAAGTGTTTACGTGTTCTTGAAGATGACTTTCCTTGTATTGCTAGAATTAAAATAAATACAAGAAATATTGTTTGATGATTTATATTAGTGATTATCTTTGTTCCTGTTACAGCTTCTTTTTTGCCTGAGAAAGAGAATTCAAAATCAAAAGGGTTGGAAGATCTTGACCTGTTGGGTAAATCTCTCCTCCAGGAAAGTCTATCTTCAATCACCAAAAATACCCAAAACAAGTAAGTTCAATTCATATGACAAATTCTATTTTATCTATTAGCCTTCCTGGTAATTTTTTATTTATTTATTTTATTATTTCCAAAGCATTAACTTCAAAGCTGCAGGCTTATCTATATTTCTTAATGTGAAACAGTAATATCCATTCATCTCATTTGAGTTCACGACTTTCAGATATGCAAATTTTTTATTGCCATGAATTCCATCTTACGACTATAAATGAGCTAGTGATAAATAGTCATACGTTACCAAATTTTATGTTCTCTCGTTTTGTTCTCTATCTCTAAATCCTGTCTCCTGGATTTCCTCCTTTTAAATTATGTTTCATCTATAGATGATCAACTTATTTATTTTCTTACTAATTATGTTTTGTTTCTTTATAATTAAATACTTTATTCTAATAAAAAAGTCAAAATAATAGATTAATTAAAATGATTATGAGTAGATATTGGGTAAATTATACAATTATATAAATAAATCAGTGATGATAGAGAAATAAACAATATACGAATTGGGAGCTATACAATTTTTTGTGAATTCTAAATTAATTTTTCATGATAATTAACTAATTTTTACAATTACATTGTACATTAATACATAATACATTAATTACATTGTAATTAAACAAAAAAAACCTGTACCTCTATATGCATGAAGGGTCTCGGGCTCAATACTTATAGAGATTCGTACTGGTTTACGGTCAACAGCTGTGCAAGGTGGTAATTAGGCCTAAATCAACCTCAGCCACCAGGTTTGGGGCCTCCTCCAAATTTTGGGCACCCACTTTATAGAGACTGGGTGTGCCCCCCAGGAGGGTCCGAAGATTCCAGGATTGCTCCACAGCTGAAATAACAAAATAAATTTTAATGACCTATATTGTATAAAAATATGGAAATGGATGTAAGTATATATAAAAATTGTATACATAATGTAAATAGTTAAAATATAAATTATTTCTAATTTATAAATAATATATTCTTAATATGTATATAATTGGTTGAAATATTTGTACAATTATATTTTAGATAACATTGAATATCTGAAGATGAGGCATGTGAAGCCTCGAAACGTTGTAAAGATTGACATGTATGAATAAATAAATACATATGAACAAAAACAAGAAGAGATTGTTTCCAATTGATATGATCATAACAAAATAAATAATTCTGCCTCAGTTGGGGTTTGAACCCAGGACCTGGAGAACAGTGGCCTAATGCTATATGCACTAGTCCACACCGCTCCTTAATTGAATAAGAAACAAATTATTATATAACCCCTTCAAAATTTGATATTTCAGATCCATTATACATATATTCAAATATTGAATAAATCTTTTTTTTTTTCGGCTATTTAATGAATTGAGGAATATCATAAAGAAACTACATATATGAGTTAATTACATATACTGCCGTATAATTATTAGGAAATATTAACCACTGTGTAATAATTGTCAGCGTCTTGTATGAGTTTATTTATTTATTTAAATACATTCCACTTCTACTTAAATGATTCAGTAGCAACAAAAACAAAATTAAGGTTTCAATTTAAATAGTGAATTTTTTAGTTTCTTTTACATGGACTGTTTTTATTTTATTATTATTATTTTTTTTTTTTTACAGACCTGCCAAGGTGACCCTGAATGATATGAGTTTACTAACAATGGAGAGCAAGGCTAACAACATGAATATCAGTGAAAATAGTGATTTTTTAATTGAAAATGACCTTCTTGATTCTGGTCCGCAACCTTTGCTACTTGACAATGATCCTCCTCCCGTCAGCAAGGATTACGTTGTGAGTAAGAAACCTGAGACCACCGTAGCCAGCGATTCTGGGTCTAATGATCGCCTTAAATCGGACACTGAAGTGCAGGTTCTACCTTTAGGGGATATTAGTGTTACTTTAGACAATGTAAAACCTAGTAAGTATGATAGCATATATTTGTATATAAGTGAAATCAATGATACATTATATACAAATTTTCCTATTATGGTATATGTAGAATTGTTACTTTTTCCCATTCTGAGGAATGATTATTTAATTTTATTTTTAGGTTCCATTCCTCCTTTTACTGCACTTGAGGAAAGAAATGGTATTAGCGTTGCAATATTTTTAGCTAAAAACAGACCGAGAGAAGATGTTTCCATCTATGTGGTAACAACTAGTAGCAAAAATGAATCTCCACTTACCAACTATTTATTCCAACCAGTTGTACCTAAAGTACGTATTTTCTGTGCTATTTTTAATTATTAATTTGTGTTCAGTATCATAATTTGATATACATTAGAATATTGATTATTTGTATTTTAAGGAGCTTAGAAATAAGTATGAATTATTGGGTTATTCAAATTATCGGTGTTCTCAACTATCAGAAGTAATTAAAAAATACGAAATGATGATATTGATACATTATCGCAGCACAAATCCCTGCCCTCTCCCCCTGGCGAGCGAGAAACCCCTGTAATAGCCTACAAAGGCGAGGCAGAGCTGAACAAAAATATATTAAATAAAATAAAAAATTGACACATTATGTTAATACATATTTGTACATGGAGACATAATATTTAGCTCGATCTAAAGCAACTTGAAGACTTCAGAAAAGAAGAGAGAAAGATCATCAGGAAAATTCTAGGAGGAAGATATACCCAAGATAGTTATAGGCTACAATTAATTAAAACTACAGAAAAGTTTTCAAACAGACTTAAGAGAATAATAGATTGCATAACCTCACTTAAGAATTCCACACCTTGGCTAAATGAAATTCAAAAGAACCTGAAAAACGCAAACATAAGACCAGCCGACATTCTTGAAAGAGACACCTTCAGACACAAAGTAGACAAATAGGAAGTTATATCAGAGCAACCAAAAGAAAAACAGGACAGACCAAAGTGGTCGGATTAGTGTAAACAAGCCTTTTCGGGAAGAAAGAAAACCTACTGGAAGAACTCAAATAAAAAATTGATCGAGCTATTTGCTTAATGTCTTCCATTTTTAAGAAGAATTTGGCAATAATAATAATTTAGCTCAATCTAATATTAAAATTTTATGTTTTTAAAATCATTTATATTTTATTATTCTTTAATTCTTAGTCATGCCGATGGCAGAAACTATGTCAACCCCAACATCCAATTTTACTAAAAAATGTTATATGGTGTTGTATTCATTTTCTAATTTTTGGACTATTTCTAATCAAATCATCTCCGCCTTTTCCATTACACACTCTCAGATTGGTTCATTCTCTTAGATGTTTTTATGTCCCATTTTTTGGATTAAACATTCCTATTTTCTTTTGAAAATTTTCTTCGATTAGGTATGTTGAGATTCCTTGCTCGAAGGTTATTCATAAATTGTGGATGTAATTAGTTGACCGTTGAGAATTACTGGAAGGAATTAGTCCGGGTGGCGGTCATTAAATGAAACAACTAAATAGTTGAAACTATTTAGTTGTTTCATTTAATGACCGCCACCCGGACTAATTCCTTCCAGTTATTCATAAATGTTTCAGTTTTGGTTACTCACTTTTCTTCATACATTTTATTTTTCTGTTTAGTCTTTAAGTGAGGCGATTCTTTGCTGTCAATGCAGTTACCCTATTTTCCATGGACAGTACTTTTATCAAACCTCTAGACTCGCCATGAGAAATCCTCTTACCCCTGACCTAACCAAACATTGTTCTGAACGACTTACTTAACTTCATGATACCTCTTTTCCAAAATTACATTATCTTCATTAAAAAATACCACTTACTCCTCATTCTCATTCCCTAAAATATTCCTTTCTGCGTTAAATTCTTCCCATCCATGCCTCCACTTTACCATAGAACCTGAAGTACATAACTCTCCTCCATTCCTTGACCTCCTCATAATAAATAAGAAACCCTTATCAAACTTAATCCACAGACTGGTACACTAATCCCATTTAATCAGACACACTCTTAAACTACCATTCCTAGTACCCTTATCATAAAAAATCAATACAGCCAAAAACCTTTTTTACAAAAGTCTTTCCCTCTCTGATTCCAAGTTCCATCGTACCAACATAAATCGAATCAAAAAAATCCTAATATTAAATAACTTTCCTCTCCTTACTATCAACAGACTTATCAACAACCCCATAAATCACCCACCACCACTTTCTATTTCTCAGCCCTCCATTTCCACCCCTCTTTATAGATCACTAACATGGCTCAAATAAATTAAGTTATGCACATTCAACCATTCTGAGTTCACTATGTTGATACAACATAGTGATGTTATAATATAAACAACTGATGTTTTATATTATAAAGTTAAATTAATATGACAAATAAAACCAGAGATTTTTAAAAGGACTAGATTATTCTTATAAAATATTGAGGTTCTACTGGATTTATATTGTTTTAAAAAATAAAATAAAAAAGTGATCCATTTACATTATTATACTAAATTGCTATTCAAATTTAGTGTTGTAGATTAAGGTTATTGCAACCTTCTAGTACTACACTTCCTGCTCACAATCCATTTTTACCACCATCGGCAATCACTCAGATCATGCTAATAGCTTCTCCAAACAAGGTACGCTTTCATATTAACTTATCATATATTTTTTATTGATTAATGTTATCAACAGAAACAATTTATTGATTTAAAGTTTTGGATATGAATGAATGAACCGTATCAGTTTTCCTATATTTTTAACAAAAAAATTCCAAAATATTCATAACAATATATTAAATTATCAAATGAGTATTAACTATGTACTGTTTTTGTATTTTTTAGATACCAATAAGTCTGAAGTTCGTCATAAGCTATATAATGGATGAAGAAACGTGCACTGAGTTAGGGGAAATAAATGATCTCCCTCTCATAGAAAAATAATTTAGAATTCAGTATTTTATTTATAAGGTTTTGGTCATGGTTTTCTTGATCGAAATATTCCTTTAATCTGTTTATTTTAGACTGTTAATTTTAATTATTTGAAATACAATTGTAAATATCACTTCCGCTTATTCTTAGTTGAGTACTTAAATTAATTTTATTATTTGTTATTGATTTTTTTTTTTGTATTTTGTGATTGTTATTTAATATTTGTTGTTCTTGTTTTTTTTTTTAAGTCTTTAAATGAAAAATAAGCCTTTTCACAAATTTGTATTTATCTGCTGGTCTAAAGAAGTGTAAAAAATCAAATATATATTTAATTAAACTGTTGTGCATATTTTATATTTTAAATTTCAAAAAAATAAAATAAGAATGATTATTCCTTCCTCATTTAAGAAATAATCTCCTTGGAATCTGAATTGTTTTTTACTTAGCTTCTAGCCCTTAAGGCTAACACCTTTGTCATATTAAGAATATTACTTGTTACGAAACTGATAGTGTGACTTTGAAAAACAATGCTCACAACTTGATCCTTAAGAAAAATGAAGGACTTATATTTAATAATAAGGAATTAAATTTGACTTCTATTTATCGAAAAATGAGATCAATTGGGTCTATGTTGTTTTTGTTAATTGGTTTAATATGTGCAACTATCCTACATCTTCCTAAATCAGCAATGAGAGATGAATCTAGATTACGTCATAGAAATATATTACGAGAAGCAACAATATAAATTTTGCTTGTATTGATAGATTTTACTCCATTTTTAAATTTATTTCAGAATTCAGCAGTTAAGTAATCTCACATATCTACCTGTAGACTCTGTATTCAAGGAACAGATACCATAATATTTTTTCAGTCTCTCAAAGGAACAAGTCAAGGAGGTTTAAAATCTTTGTAGTACATAAAAAAAAAAAAAATAATGATATATCATATATCCCATGTTATTTTTCTAAAATGATTTGTGTCATCAGAGAGTCTTTTCATTATGTAAGTCAAAATGGTTTGATTATGAATCATTTTGTTTACTTATGAGTAACCATGTTGTTTTGTTTTTTCTACTGAATAGTATGTCGCCTGAAAAAACACATGAATGTGGTATTTTTTAACGTTTATGTTTTTCTTTTCAAAGTTGGGATCTGACAGAAGCACTTTGGTTCCTCACTCATTTGTAAGATGTATACTTGGAGTCAAGGCAGAATGTCATAAGCACCACAATAAAATAATAAGTTTTCAGTGAAAAGGTTTAGAAAACGTTTTTGTTGTAGCACAAGCCAAAAAAATAATCTAAAAATTCTTTTTTTTTTTTCCTTAATTTTTAAACCTTTATACAGGTCCTAGGTCTGGTTGTTAAGATTGATCCAGAAATAGCTTCCCCGAACAAATTTACGTAACAACCTCCAGTAAATATTTTTTTTTCCAAATTTTAACTCCTTACCACGTCTTCCATGGTGATTTTTAAATATTCAAAAAATTAATTTTGATAATTTATTTATATGCTATGGAAAAAAAAGTAGCTACTGCTGTCCCAAAGTTAAGTTTTGATAGTGAGGGTGAGTGATTTTAACATCCTTACCTACAATGATTAAGTCAGACAGGATGAATTATCTATTAATCTCTCTTTCCCCAGAAATGTTTCGAATTCTGAGCCATAAATTTATCTGTTTGAATAAAGTATGGAGAGTTTTTGAACCTTTTGACCATACATATTAAGATCTTTGTGAGCCTTGGCTTTCTGCCCCTTAATCCTTGTTAATCAATCATGACTCTATTCAAGAAAAGTTCGGAAAACAGTCGTTAGAATGAAAGAAAAAAAATCTCCTTATACACTGACGTAGAAGATGAAAAAAAGTGTAAAACCTTGACGTACATCATTCTTGATTCCTATAATTAGAAGCATTACTTAAAATTATAATAATCGTGAATTTGTGTGGTTCAAAGCGTAGCAAAATGACACTGATTAAGCCTTGAAATTCAATATTCGTCTGATAACACCTAAACTTTTAAGCTTCTTTATTTGGACTATAAAATATTGTGTTAGCCACAAATGGAAAAACACAATACTAAAAAAATGTCAATTTTCGGAATAGTGCAAATTATGAGAATATTGCTTCACAAGGCATAGGCATCAAAAGCAAAGGTCATAAATATATTAATATAAAAGTATAATGTTTAAGAAGGATTTTTTAAAATATCCATTAATTCATATGTATATATACATATATATTTTTAATACTTTAATTTTCAATTCGTAGTTGACATCATAACTATATTGAATAGTTGAGTTGGATAACCTGCTTTGAGTCTGCCATACTGTTGTCTTTTTAACCGTGCTCGTGCTGCACGTGGCGTTGGGATTAAGAAGAAATTCTTAATTTTCCGTTTTGTAATCGGATTTCTACTAGTTTTCAGTGCTCCGTTAGGGACTGCGTTATTGGTAGGTGTTTCATTGTTATTTCTTTATATTTGAATGTTACTTTGCTTTGTTATCGTGTGATATGGACACGCTCATATTTTAGGTGATCTTAGTTTATGGCATTTACTACATTGAATTATTTCTTAATAATACCATCTCCTAAGCATTTACGATAGGTGTTATTTTGTATTATGTCTTAATCTGACTTATGAATATTTCTGATCAGTAACTTTTGAGGTGTTCATGTGTTGTATAAATTAGGTTACGAATCAGTGAAATCCTGTTTAAAAATATTACCTTATTAGTTAGTATTTTATGTTTTAATTATTACCTAATTTTGTTGCTAGCTGATAACACTAAATTGCATATTTGTTAACCTGTAGCCTGAAACATCAAGATTGTATTTCATCCCAACATGTGTGTGTTATGATTATTAATATTCTCAATAATTCAAAAAATTAAATGGATATTGTTGAATTATTAAATGCTTTTATGCGATATGTGGTTTGTAATTAAAACTCCAGTGAATACACTGTTTGATATTCATATGTACTTTGTTATTTTGGAAGACGGTCGCAATACCCAGATATCTTCTTTCTTATTATTTTAGTTATTGATTCTTAATATTTTTTATTTAGTTTTCAGGAAAATAAATATCAGAAAAAGTAAATTTTACTATTAGCCATTATTTTATCTGATTATGTTGAAATTTAATACGATTAAATCATTTTGAAATGACATACAATTAAAATGAGAAACTTGTTTAAACTGATAACTTAAGGTTGTTCATGTAATTTTTTTATTTTAATGTCTGTTGATCATAGTTGTTAAAGATTTGCTTGATCAATACTTATATCTCTTCACAATTAAATGATTTTTCTGTTTGCTTTATTTGAGTGTGTTGTTTTAATAACTTAATAACATGAAATATCATGTTTTAACAGTTCTGATGTATTGTAATTTTAGACAGCTTCTCCATAGCTCATAAGATCTTAAACATCGCTTTGAGGTTATGCTAGTTATGCCTCTGTGGTTTTATAAAGTTAATAAAGGTTTGGTTATTTATAAATCATTTATAAAAGTCTTAATGGTTATTATTTCAAAGTATTAGTATATGCTCAAAAGAAGTAAAAATAAAGTTTAGTTTGCGTTCAATAAGATTTACCAAGTGTTTCAAACGTCAAAGTTAGTTTTAAATAATGTACTTTAACTGTAAAATTTGAATGTTATTATCTACATTAAATCTGAGAAAGTATCGAGAATGCTATTGAAACTTGACTATTAATGCTGTATTACTGTTAAGAAAAGTAACAAGAATTTGTAATGTCATTCTATATGATAATTTTTGTGTTTCTAGCCATGTAGGGGCCTATATACTGTGATAATAGTCTTCTGTAATGTATGTTAACAATTCACATTATGTTGCTATATCATCCTCAATTGCATTTTAATCTGCTCCACGTTTATAACATTTTATCTACTGCTACATTTTGGACTAATCTATTTGCCACTTTTTAGGTGCAAACAATTTTTTATATTAAGCTTTCACTCGGCAAGAAAATTTGTTTTGTTAGAAGCTTCTTTGATTGTTGTGATAGTTCTATCATTTCCTCGTAACATTAAGATGTATATTTATAATATTAACCTTCTTGTGCTAAAGGTTCTCTACAGGGTTCCATATTTTTGCAATTTTTTTAAGTTCCACTTAAAATTAGTATCTAGAATTTTTATTTATACGGTCAAAGAATGGATGAATTTAAATTGCTCCATATTCTTAATACTCCAAGTTCTAAGTAACTGATAATAAGTGGTTTTTTTGAAGTTCTTTCCATGACCAAAATAACCTCCTGAAATAACTTTGCGTTATTTATTTTTATGGCTAAAAGAAGATAAGTCATGATGATTCATGTACTTTATCATTTCTTTGTTTATTTATTTATTAAACATCACTTTATGCTACTATGGCTAATCGAACGATGCTACAGTGGGAGTCCTAAATTTTGCCTATCCAGGTTTTTGTAGGATAGGGATCTTATACGAGTACCTGACATTGCACAGTCTCGGGACTAACTTTTAATGTTCCCTCCGAAGGACGGCATAACTAAGGATTTTTTACTCCCGTTAAAAAATCCTAGGACCACTTGTGGGTTTGAACCCGTAACCTTTGGCATTGGAGGTTGTTATGCTTACCACTCAGCTATAAGTGATCCCAAATGTTTCTTTGACATAATGAATTGTTCTCTTTGGTTATCATTTGAAATTTTTAATCCTAAGTACACTTTGAAATGTACAGTCTCCCGTAGAGAACCTTTGGCACTGGGGCTCCCAGGTGTACATGTTTATTTATATTGAAAAAAATTCAATTTACAGCTATTTTTTGAAGAAATTTCAATAGATTTCTTCAAATAATACCAAACAGTAAATTTTTTGTTCACATTATAAATACAAATTTTTTTTGGTCTTGTTGAGTTTTTATTGTGTCTAAATAACATAAATAGAGAATTTTATAGTCAGAAGATAAAAATAAATGTTTACATAAGAGTTGGTAATAGGAGGTTAGTTCAAATCAAATCTGTCATAATTAATTTTCAGTTGTTATGAAGATGTTTTGGTAAGATGTTAGGAAATAAAATCGTGAACATGCGTTTTATAAATACTACCATTCTACCCATAAATCTTAGAAGCTAAATATCTAATATCTTTAAGGTAGCTTTAGGGAACATAGGCATTGTGGGTTTCCTTTAAGGCCATATTAAGGGAAATTATTATTATTTTACCTACATAGCTAGAAAGCCAGGTAGGTAAAATATTGTGAGGGCTAGGTCATGTGACAGTTCACAAAAGTAATAGGAAAGGCACAATTTTTTAAAATAAATTCGTAGAATAACATCAAATGTATATTCTTGACAAATTCTGTAATATCATTAAATATTATTTTTAGAGGAAGATACAAAAGCTAAATATTAAACTCGTATCAAAACAAACAAGTGTAAAATTCACATCATGTAAACGTGTTTTTTTAATGTAGAAACTTCATTTTCAGAAATTATACATTGTTTATAATATAAGTAAAAAAAAAAAAAAAAAATGGAATTTTATTGAAAATTCGGTAATTTAATATTTATTATAATACGTTGGAAGTATGTGAGAGTGTCTGATATTTACTCGCACCAAATCTCTTTATATTTTACCTACCTGTTTTTTAACCGCAAGGCATTAGATGACAGTGTCCGATTATAGTGCATAGTTTTTTGGAAATTTAACAATTTTTACACCTTTCTGATGTTATAATACGTATAAGAACGTTATGAAATAAGAATATTCAAGTTCAAGAAGAAAATTTTTTTAAATTAGCTAAGGGCATTGTAGGGTTAAATAATATTATTTAATTTTTACTTAGTAATAAAGATTAGCTACTAATTTTTTTATTTTTTTTCTTTCTAGTCAAGAAATGGCAAAAATCACTTACTGAATTTTTGTTTTTGTTTTTTTTTTCTAGTCAAGAAATGGCAAAAACCAAGGACAACAAGAAGAGGAAATCAGCCATCAATGAAGTTATCACCCGTGAATATACTGTGAATCTTCACAAAAGGCTTCATGGTATCGGTTTCAAGAAAAGGGCACCACGTGCAATCAAGGAGCTGAGGAAGTTTGCCGTAAAACAGATGGGAACCCAAGATGTGAGGATTGACACTCACTTGAACAAGCAAGTGTGGAGCAAGGGAATCAGGAACGTCCCCTTCCGTGTCAGGGTACGACTTTCCAGGCGTCGTAATGACGATGAAGATTCTCCTCACAGGCTTTACACTCTTGTAACTTATGTACCCGTCACTTCTTTCAAGAATCTTCAAACGAAGAGTGTTGATACAAATCAAGAGTGAATGTAGATAAGTTTTCAATAAAAAAGTTTTATTATTTTTGAGTATTTTTTTTTTTACTTCATTTATGTACTTCTATTTTTTAATAATGGGAATATTATCGATCAAAAATGTAATATAATAAGTTGGTTTTGGAGTGTGGTAAGAAAAAAAACAATAGAAAATTGGTAGCCTCTACCTAGTTAACTTTTTTGTTTTTTATTGTTAATCTTGGCTTATGTTTCTCAGTTCAAATTTAGTGAAATTTTAATTTTCATTTTGTCATTAAGATGTTAATGTTCTATAATTTTGATCTGTTGACAATGTCTCCCTATTTTTATTAGTTTTATACTTAATATTCATTTATTTACACGTCATATTTTTTATAATGGATATCTTTAGTAGACAGTTGAGAATTACAGGGTGTCTAACAACAGGAAATACCGGGAAAAGTCAAAGATTTTAAAAACATGGAAAAGTCAAGAAATTTGTACTTCGGTCAAGGAAAATGGTCCCTAGATTACATTGTTTCTTCTTCACTCAGACCAAAGTAACAATATGCCTACTTGTGATGTTGCAAAGCGAGTTTTTAAATAAATTTGTAGTCAGATTTGTATAAATTGATTATTACTAACAGCAGTATCCGAGTTAAGGTAACTACAATTTCAGCTGGTGTCTGTTAGCTATAGTTAAATCTTATCATTAAGTAATTAGACATTAATTAGAATTATTCTTTGTTTTGTCGATTTTCACTGAGATTTGGCCAGGTATAAGACTTCTTTCAATACAGATAAGTCAGGGAATCTCTTTGAGCTGATTTGCTAGACACCCTGTATTATATAAATGATTGTCAATTGATTATTGTTATAGTATATTTTGAGTTTTACATTTGAGAAATCAGTCGGTTTGCTAAGTTGTTTTTGTGCAGCATTGGACTCTATTACCATTTGTTGTTTGTCATCTTACCTGATTTTTTAAACAAATAGTTGTTTTTACTTTCACTTACTATATATAGTAAGGGGAAGTATTGCGATCGTGAAAATTTTCGAATTCCAGTTTTCAACGGAAATACACGTTTTAGGGTCCCCTGAGTCCAAATAACCAAGTCCCGCAAAAAGGTCTATGTGTGTGTCTGTGTGTGTGTGTGTGTGTGTGTGTGTGTGTGTGTGTGTGTGTGTGGTAACTCCCGGGCGGAAACGGTAAGTCCTATGAAACTGAAATTTCATATTTAAGACAACTATACGCCCGAGACGTGACAAAACTTTTTTCATCAAAATGAGCCTAACAGAAGAGGCACTTTATATCATGCATTTTTCACCTTTTTTCGATTTTCTCAAAAACGGTTCCGACGATTTTGATTAAACTCGCTATATCGATGTAAAATTTAATGGGCTTTAATATCATGTAGGTTTTATTAAGATAAAAATGGTCTGACAGGGCTTAAATGCCGATATTTTAAATTTTCTTCCCCTAAAGTACCTTTAATTTTGTAGATTCAATAATAATTTCTAGATTATCTTGTTAACGCTGATGAAAAATTGGTAAATATATAAATTGAATAAATTCGATACCCAACTAAAGGAGAAAACAGAAAAAATATTTTAAAAATATTGAAAACATATATTTTGTATGCAATTTTTTGTTTTTGAACATAAAACAGTAATATACATGTATGATATACCGTTGGAAAGCTTGAGATTTTAGAAAAAATATTATCTCATACACAATCAATTGATACAAGTGATTATTTTAGATAATAAGGTAATCAATTTTTTAATAAAACTTATGTTTTTATAGAAATTCCATTTAATTAATTGTTTAATGATTTCACTCATTTTTATATCTAACTGTATTTGAAAATTCTTTAATTTATTCTAAAAATGGAGGTAAGTGAAAGTCGTGTGTTGCTCGCACCAGATTTTTTCTTAAGTGTTCCCTATTATTTGTATTTATTGAGATAAAGCTCCATTTTATTTTGGTATCAGGTATTATTCCAAATAAAAATAAATAATATCTCCCCATCATAATTTGAGGGCTTACATTTTAAAATGTGTATAACCCGTATAAAGAAATAAAAAAATCCATTTCTTCTAATTATTAAATAAATAAATACATACCAAAAATTGTGCTATTTCATAGAGAAATAAATTTTCTACAAAATAAAAAAAAGAATCAATTGAAATTGGTTTAGAACTAGCAGAGATATCCAGCACTTTGAAATCAGAAGTGGTGATCAGTGATGGTACTAAGTAAGTTCCTGATTCATACAAATGAGCTGGTAGTGTGTCAAATTTTTATTTATAAAATCATTTTCAACAATAAACAATCCTAACCTAAAATTTATAATCCCCAAAATTTGAAATTTCAATTAATTTTGAATAATAATAAAAAAAAATATCCTTCCATATGCAGCTTTCTCTATAACTTTTGGGTTGATCTTTAGAGGCCATTCCATATTGGCCATTGGTCAAATTGTGGCCGATTAAAATATCTTAAACATCCATAAGTCGGTTATATTTCGAAATAGGAAGAAAATGTGTTAATGAATCCTAGAACTGAGAATTTTAAAATAAAATGTATCTATTGTACTTACCAGTTACTATGATAAGAATATTTTAATTTTGGTTATTCTCATCGGATTGGTGATGAAGTTTCTTATAAAACAAAGAAATAGTTTTAATAACTGTAAAAAATTGGACATTTTGTCATGATTCATGAATTGAGATGTTGATTTTCCAAAGATACTTGAGGGCATTCTCTACAACATTGCTATTTGACATGTACATTCATACTTTCTTATTGTTTAATTTTATTGAAATCTACCATCTGATTTCATATTAAGAACACTCAGTTCCTTTAAAAACAAGATTCAGAAATGCAATTACTGTTAAATATCGATTGTATATGTAAAGATAGTTGTGGCACTGAACTTCCACCTAGGTGTACAGTAGCCCAACAACAAGCAGTCCAGTTGGTAGCGTCCCCTGCGCCATGTTGTTTGTATATATAGCAGTAATAAACAAGTTGTCTAGTACAAGGTTCTTTTATTCCACTGCCTAATACTCTATAACTTTAATAGGTTATGGGCCCAGAGTATTTTTGTGCAGAGCATAGTATTTGTGTATAGTGTCAACGCGTAGTCGCGAAGTGATATTATTTTTATTAGTGAATTTTGTTTACCGGTACTATGGCGTCAGTTACTACTTCAGGAGTTCCAGTACTCGTCGGAACAAGTTTTAACAGCTGGTTTTTCAGAATGTCATCTATTTTGGAAAGAGAGCAGGTAAAAGATGTGTTGGAAGCAGACCCTCCTACCTCTAGCGCTGAGAAAAGGGAATATCTTATTAAGACTCAAAGGCAAAGTCCATCATTATCCAAGGCATTTCAGATAAACATCTGGAAATAATCATGGATTGCCAAACTTCCAAGGAAATGATAAATGCTTTAAAGAAGGTTTTTGTCAGATCTACCTCTTTTTCTAAATTGACTTGGTACAGAAAGTTGATGGGCCTGAAATATTCTCTTCAAGGAAATATGGAAGAACATTTTTTGGCATTTGATACCATTATCCGAAACCTTCAAGAACAAGGCACAGTTCTAGGAGAGTCAGACAAGGTATGTCACCTTTTGATGTCTTTACCAGATGAATTCAACACAGTTGTGACAGCTCTAGAAACTAATTTAGAAGTCCAAATGGATTTTGTGCGAGCCAGACTTCTAGATACAGATACCAAGTTAAAGTCAAAGTCATCAGCTTGTGCATCATCATCAGAAGTATCATTTAAAGCACAGAGGGGTTGTTTTATATGTGGGGATAAAAGACATTTCAAGGCACAATGTCCCAAAAATAAGCAGAACCGTGGAAGTAAATCTTTTAATAGAAGCTTTCGTGGAAAAAGAAGAGGAACAATCCAGGGAAATACGGCAGATGTAGAAGAAGAAGTTGTAATGGTGGCCCTAAATTGTGGTAATATTAAACTATCATCTAACAATGTGTTTTTAGTCGATTCAGGTGCGAGTAACCATCTTTTTAAAGCAGAATTGGAACCCCTTTTGTCAAATGTTTCGAATCTTGATCATGATGTTGCCATACATATAGCTAATAGTGATAAGATGTTTACTAGAAAAGAAGGTACCCTAAGAGTAACCTCTCAAGGTAGGATTGTAAACATTAAAGGTTTGATAGTTCCAGGATTAAAACATAATTTATTATCAGTGAGTGCAGTTACCTCAAAAGGCTTAAAAGTGATTACAGATTCTAAGTAGATGAAAATCTGTGGAAGAAATTTTAAGCTGAGTTGTCCACGAGTGAATGGATTGTACATATTTACTTTTGATGATCCCAGTGATAATCAAGTCAAGTGCAACATTACAAGTGCTACGGATGGAGATTTATGGCATAAACGTCTAGGACATTTGAATCGGCATGGACTCAAAAGTTTAGGATTACCCTATAGTGACAAGAAGTGTTCGGCATGCATTGAAGGTAAGGCTACTAGACAGCCCTTTTCAAATAATAGGAAACGCACATCAAAGGTGGGTGAATTAATTCACTCTGATATATGTGGTCCTTTCAATCCTGAATCAGTTGAAGGCCATAGGTATATGCAGGTGATTTTGGATGACTTCACTCATTTTGTGCATGTGAAACTTCTCCATATGAAGAGCGAAGCTGAAACAAACCTGATGGATTATATAGCGGAACTAGAAAGGCAGCAGGGTGTCCCGGTGAAGAGGCTACGTTTAGATAATGGAGGAGAATCTACGTCTAAATTTTTTCAAAAATATTGTTCAGATAAAGGTATAAAATTAGAATATTCTTTGCCATATAGCCCTCAAATGAACGGAAAGAGTGAAAGAATGAATAGGACACTATTAGATATGATGCGTACTAAGGTATCAGATTCCGGCATCCCCAAGTTCTTGTGGGGGGAAGCAGCTCGATGTTGTGCGTATGAACTGAATAGGTCACCTACTTCAGCCTTAAATAAAGGTGAAACTCCCTCATTAATATGGAATGGCAGAAATGATCTGTCTAAACTTCGTATATTTGGTTGCCGAGCATGGCCTACCATTCTTCCTAAAGGTTCCAAATTGGATCCCAGAAGCAAGGAGGGGGTGATGGTTGGTTATTGTGGTGGTGGGTATAGGATTTGGTTGCCAGATGAGCAGAAAGTTATTAGATCTAGAGATGTGATATTCGAGGAGAGCCAAATGCCCTATAAAGAAGTTAAAAATGTACCTATTGTCTATCATAATAGTGGTGGAAGCTATGAAGAGGGAAGGAAAAATGGTGAAGAGAATAACACTAATATTTCAGAGCAGCCAGAAGATACTTCTAGACCTCAGAATGATTGTAATCCAGAGCAGTCAGAAAACCCTTCAAGACTTCAGAATGAAGAATCCAATCCAGAGCATTCAGAAGAAACTTCTAGACCTCAGAGAAACCGGTCAAAACCTCATTTCCTAAATGATTATGAGTTATATAATGCATACTGTATGGTAAGCCGATCAGATGGAGTTCCATCATCTTATGAGGATGCTAATAAAAAGGAGGAATGGCAGGAAGCCATTATTAAAGAACTAAAAGCTCATGAGAAGATGAACACTTGGTCTGAAGAGGAAGCACCGAATGGAAGTGTCCCAATCACAACTAAATGGGTTTTCACAGTGAAGGAAGATGGAATCAAAAAGGCCAGATTGGTAGCAAGAGGGTTTGAAGAACAAACTCAAGGTGATTGTGTATTCAATTACTCACCAGTTTGCCGAATGGATACTGTAAGAACTCTCTTGTCATTTGCATGCCAAAACGATTGGAGTATTAGACAAGTTGATGTGCCAACAGCCTTTCTCAATGGCTCACTAGACTATGTGTTTATAAAACCACCTAAAGGTGTAAGTTGTTCTACAAAAACTCTGAGACTAAATAGGCCACTTTATGGACTTAAGAAAGCACCGAAGTATTGGAATGAAAGATTTAATTCTTTTATGTTAAAATTGGGATTTAAAAGATCCCAATATGATTTATGCCTTTACTACAAGAGTAGGGTGTTCTTTGTTCTTTTTGTGGATGATGGCCTAATTACAGGGGATGAAAAGGCTATTGAAGAATTAGTGAACAATTTAAAAGGAGAGTTCAGCATTAAAGAAATGAAGGCTTCTCAATTTTTAGGGATGAAAATTGAAAGGCAAGAAAAGAAAATAACGGTTACACAAACCCGCTTTATTGATAAACTCCTTGAAGATTATAATATGGTAGAGTGCAGGAAGGTATCAACCCCCATGGAGGTTGGATTTAAACTTAACGCTGACAGTCCACCTTTAGATGAAAATATACCATACAGGAGCTTGGTATGTGGACTTATGTATCTGAGCACAACAACTCGCCCGGATTTATCATTCCCAATTAGCTATTTATCTAGATGTTTAGATAAAGCTACTCAGCAGTCTTGGAAAGCTGCGAAACGAATACTCAGATATCTCAAAGAAACTCGAGATATGGGTCTTACTTTCAAACCAAGTGACAACCTAGGACTTATTGGTTATTCAGATGCTGACTGGGCAGGTGACATAGAAACACGAAAGAGTGTAAGTGGCTTTGCAGCATTCTGCGGAAGCAATCCTATAGCTTGGTATTCAAGAAAGCAAGCATGTGTGGCTCTGTCAACGATGGAAGCGGAGTACATTGCAGCAGGAATGGCATCACAGGAAATTGTGAGTTTAAGTGGTATAATTAGTGAGTTCAGTGGTGAAACATTAAGTGGAAAACTGTTGGTGGATAACACTAGTGCTATAGCTTTTATAAAGAATTGTGAAAACTCTAAACGAGCAAAACACATTGATATAAAATTCCATTTTGTTAAAGATCTTATTTCCAAAGAAATAATATCTGTGGAACACATCAATTCTGACCGCAATGTGGCAGATTTGTTCACAAAACCACTTGCCTTTGATAAGTTTCAAATGTTTCGGAAGGCTTTAATTAATTAATATATTAATGTCATGTATATATATTGTGCTAAAATTGTTGTACAGAATTTTGTAATAGTATAATATTTTACTTGCTTTGTTGTATAGAATTTTTTAATAGAATAATATTTTTACTTGTTTTGTGGTGTAGAATTATGTAGTAGAATAATATTTTTACTTGTTTTGTATGTGAGATACAATTGAATATTTACTTGTGTATGTATATATTTGAAAACATTCAATTGAGGGGGTGTGTTAAATATCGATTGTATATGTAAAGATAGTTGTGGCACTGAACTTCCACCTAGGTGTACAGTAGCCCAACAACAAGCAGTCCAGTTGGTAGCGTCCCCTGCGCCATGTTGTTTGTATATATAGCAGTAATAAACAAGCTGTCTAGTACAAGGTTCTTTTATTCCACTGCCTAATACTCTATAACTTTAATAATTACTTCCAAAAGGTAGTAATTACACACTCAATTTCGGTATATTTAATTTCCTTCACTATAAATTTTCTTCTATAGTTATTGACCTTTACAACTGTATCATTAAATACATCAAGTAAATTTGATGAGAGTATTAAACAATGACATGGTACACTTGTAGAGAAACTACCCCCATTGGAAGCACTCAAAAAATATTCTAAACAAAGTCTCAGGGCCATCTTTTCAGATGCCTTGGAGGATAATCAGGAATGGAAGAGGATGATAAAATAGAAACTAGTGATATAGAGTGAGAAAGGAGTTCTTTATGAAAGAAATGGTACCTGGTTTGGACCTAATGAGCATGTATGGAACATTAAGTTCATTATGGATGTGTTTAATTGTGACCAAGTAAGGAGCATTGAGGATTTTAGATTGTAAGGATTGGGGATACAAGAGGAATTTGATTTAGTTCTGTTAGTCCAGGTTGGCCTTAGGATGATAATTATAGACTTATTAATTATTAAGTCTATAATTACATTGTTTGTTATCTTGTTTCACATTTTTTAATGTGTATTTCTCTCTAATGTCCGGACGCCCAACCATCTTCCTCATCTAATTTCTCAACAGTCAACTAAACTACATAATTAAAAAAAATTCTAGGGGCATCTGCTGAGTATGGACTAGGCTGTTATGCTAGCCACTACACCACAGGTCACCCTCATTGCTCAGTTTAAAAAAAATAAAAATGTAGATACCAGTTCACCAAAGCTGAACCTAGGACCAGGTGAGAAACAGATGCCCTCTATCCACTGGACCATTATCCTCCTCATAAACCACAGCCTGACAGAATATTCCAATAAATAAAATAGTGTTTAGTAACATTGTTACGGGCTTAAGCAAGTTTAACATAACTCTGAATTTTAGATATGTTTAACTTTCTTTTTTTTTAATATACATATGAAAGGGTGTTATTTCCTTTAACAATGAATCTTTAGGTAAAGTGTACTGTACAGAAATTTTACATTTTGATGGCCTGATTTATCTATATTGATATTAAGAGAGTATTATATAAAATTCATAACGTATCTGAAAGCTGTATTATTCTTGTAACAGTAATTTAAAAAAAAGTTTTGTCAAAATTCAGCTTAATATATTCTTTGTAACTATAATCCTAGACCCGAAACATTTTTTATCTGATTTAAGTTGTAGTTAGCAAAGATAAATAAATATACTTCTAACCTAAATATAATAAGAAGAAACTAGATTACCTACCTTCCTACTTGCATTTATCATAATTAAATATATCTCTCCAGTTTCATGTCTGCAGCTATATTTATCGATATATTTTAAAAGAACAGCTACTTAAATTTCACAATTAATTATATAGTTATTAAAATTATTGATTAAAAGAAAATTTGATTAACTAGTTAGCCACGGTTAAGAAATATGATTTATTTTCATTCATTCTACTTGAGGAAGCTCCATTTTATTTCTTCATGTATAAAAAAGCATCCATCCACTTACATAATATTCTTTTCAAAATTTAATTACATCTTATAGACGTTTTGGGGTTTTGTCCCCATTTTCAAGACTGTCATGCTTCTTTCTATTCATTTATAATTTTTATTTTAATAGCTTGCTGCTACTTGTCCATTAATGCAGTAAGCCAATAGACATCTGATGGACATGTAGTTAGCTATGAAATTATTATTATGATTATTTGGAACAGTGGCACATTCATGGAGATGGAGGGAGAAAGAGGGAAATTTTCCTTCACTTAATGGACTATAAGAGTAATATGATAGATAATGGCTTATTAAAAAGTATTTTATACCTGTATTTGGTATTAATTCAAGTGGGTTTCTATAATATAATTAAAGTTTAAAACCTAAAAAAACAAAAGTTTTACCTAAAAGACAAAACTTTTCCCACCCCCGTTCCAGAAATCAACCACTGATTTAAAATGAAGTTAATTAAAAAGTAGTAATAAAAACAATAGAAGAATGGTACATAAAACTCTGGTTTATTATTAAATATAACATGTACTTACAAATAAATCAAAAACATGTTAACAAAGATAGTAGGCATTTAAATAAAAAAATAGTTTCTCCCTTCTGTGAGGCTAGGAAAAAAAAATTATTGACAAAAAGCAGTTTTGTTTATTTTTCTTACAATACACTTATAAAGTTGGAGTCTGAGTACTTAGGTAGAACTCTTAATTTAATGCTAAAGCAAGTATCTGCTTAGAAAAGTTTTGTTTACAAATCTATTTTAACAGCTTAAATACTACAGTCTATCAAAGTATGAAGATTGATTAATAGGTATTGAGAATACTTGGTGTTTATAGTATATAATTAATTATTATACCAAACAATTAAGCTGTAAAAATTAAATTATAAATTATTTACTATCTTAGCAGATAATTATTTGTAGGACATTTCAACTGTATAATAATATTAAGCACCAATTATCATCAATGTTTATATGATTATAAGTTTTAAATATCAATACATAATATATCATCCTCTTATTTTACAGAGAGGTAATGTTGAGTAATTGATGGAATACAAATTGACTGTTGCTTATGCGTAAAAGTATTAACGAATTCATATTGAAAGAATTTTCTTATGTACAAAAAAAAAAGTTTACTAGTGGTAGCAAATAATCTTTAACTTGTAATTACCTATTAATAAAAGTGTTTACTATTTATATTATAATAATTTAAAATGTCTATTTTATTAAGGAAGAGGTTTTTTGAATTTGATGAATCTTTTTTTCTTTTTGCTGTAAACCTAATCTTATTGAGAAAATCCCTTCAGTCATTTATTAAAGATATTACAAAGTGACCATAATAATCTAATTGTAAATAATTAAATAAATCATATCTATTTAGCCAATTTGAAAAGCCATCCTTTTATACACTACCTTGATCTAATTACTCTAACATTCAATCTTGCATGTGTGATCTTTTTATTTGTAATTTCATTGTAACCAATAAACCAAGTGTTAGTATGCTCATGAGGTCTTCAGTAGCCTCATTATGGTTTTCACATATTAAGTGGCCCCATCATACTGACATAGTACTAAATACAAAATTCAATTTGGTATATCTTCAACACTTGTTAAGTGCTATGCAAAGTATACATATATGAAGGTATGCTATGTTTAATCATTTCTATTTTAAAAATAAAATTTTATTATAAAATTATAACTGCTAATAGAACTGAATCTACAAAAAATCAGAAAATAGTTTAAAAAAATTATGTTTGCATCAATATAGTATTCTATAAGTCTGTTTGATGGTGCAAACATTGTAATTGAGCTAAGCTTAATGTATAATTAAAATAAAATATCTAGATAAAAAAAATTCTGAAGAAAGTGACACGAAACAATAGTGGTTTAAATTTTCAAATGAAGTCGCACTTAAGTAAGCAAATGGCTGCATTTGCTCACTACTAAATACACTCTGTTTTTTTAAAATGTTTTAATCATCTGGCAGCTAAATTTGTATTTCAGTACCAATGTTTAATTTTTTTACCAGAGTCAGCGCTTAGAGCGAACTTAAATATGAATATATTTTTTTACCCTATGAAAAAAGTTGTTTTGTATATCGAAGCGATTTAAAAATATTAACTTTTTACATTATTAATCTACAATTTGGGCAATATGGATTTTTAGGGTAGATTATTTAGTTACATAAATCTAGACGGATACTGAATGCCTTCGAGACCGTTTGATATTTTAAGAGAATGACTCTTCGGTAGCTATTCAAGTAACAATGTGATTTATCTAAATAAATATTTCTTTGGCTAGTACCAAAATATCAATTGCAGAACCTATTGAGCATTTCTGAAGGCTAATATTAGTTTGGGGATCAGCCATCTTTTCCAATCATTTATTGAATAAAAAAATACTTATTACTGAATTAATATAAAATAAGGAGAGTTAGCAGAAAAAAAAAAAAAAAAAAATATGTCCAATTATAATTGAAGTATTTACAAGTTAAAAAAAAAATTGATTTACTAAAACAAAAGTCTTTTCATTAATCATTTATAAACTCAATGATAAAATAGATCCGATTAGGTTTGTTTCTTTTAGGATGATTTTGAATTTCCTGTTGTTATTTTTATTGCAATGACTGAACCCCATAACAATGCAGTAAAACTAATTGTTTTACATTCTTAAATATGATGTTTTTAAAAACATCTTTTCAATTTTGCTAAAATATCATTCTTCGTCAAAGGTCCCTTACTAGTGCTATATGTATCATATTACAACTTTTCTATCTTACATTGAAACTTCTTGAAATGTTCGCTGAAATCACATTTCTCTTAGATCACATAGTTGGACAATAAATGCTTTCTTTTGTTGCTACATCAGAGATTTTATTTACATTAGTTTCTCTTTAATAAAAAATATATAACTTTTTTTTTTTTGTTTAACTTAAAAAATATGAAACCATCTCTACAAAATTAAATATAAAATAAATAAACATAGTATCTAACAATGATAGTATTTCTATAAATTTCAATTCAACATATTTAAACTTTTTTTTTTTTTTAATGTAATCTTTAATAGTCAATAAAAACATACGCTCCACTTTTACATATAATAATACAATAATAAAGTGATTATACAAAAAATATGTTAAAAAAATTAAAGCTAATACACATTAATGAAAATATCACTTATTTATTTAAAATAAGCGATCAGATCCACATTTGGGCCTTCAGGTTGAAGCTTTATTTGTCTGGAAAAAATAAAATGAATTATAAGTTTTAAAAAACTAGATAAAAAATAATTTAATTAATTATTATAACAAAATAGAATTAATTCAGACATTGTATGAAGTAAACAATGTTTGAACCATTATGAAATCAGTTTATAATCAAATTTTAAGAATTATAATGATATTGTAACGTGAAAACTGACCTTATATTGTTTGTTTCCTAGCATTCAAATGAATTATGTGCTGTATGTAATAATTGGTAATTCATAATTATTGAGTATAAAACAACTGGTGAATAACAAATCTACAATAATAACTTAACCTTGTAATAAAATATAAGTTTTATTTGAAATAAATTTTTATTAATTACCTGCTTTATTCTTTTGTTTCTGTTTTGATGATGATGGCTCATTTCTCTCTCTTTCAGGACTATCCTTACTTTCTGACTTACCTAAACATTTTAATAAAAAATAATATAATAAAGTCAAGTTTAAAAAATATGAATAAATTCATTTTTTAAAAAATGTGGATTTAAAATAGTAGGCACTACATATACTTAATCTCTACTGGTACCAATAATTTACAATAATTATTGTACAATTTACAATAATATTGTTAGAATGGTTGACTGTGTGTAGATATAGGGGAGAAGCTGATTCGGGGTGCGGTCATTAAAACACTTAATTAAGTAGAAACTTAATTTATTTGTGCCAATGTTTTGGCCTGAATCTTCATGGCAATTGAAGGCCTGGAATTTAGGCCAAAACGTTGCCCCAAATAAATTAATAAGTTTCTTCTTCATTATGTATTTTGATAAATGCACTCTGAATTAACTTCTCCCTAATAATAATTATCATGTATTAGGGAGGAGGAAAATTAACCCTGGCTTTGGAATATTTTCATATGAATCCTAAGACTTAGACCTCTGTATGCTAAAGGGTTTACTGATCACTCCATGATATATGGCACATAGAACAATCTTCATAGCCCAGTACAATGAGGATATTTGTGGGAATTAATTCGGACAAAGATGGAAATCGTTTTAATATCTCTTAATGGTCCTAAATAAAAGTAATCTGAGTTTGCACCATCGCAGGTGGTGAGCTCAACCGAAAAAATTCGAATTGTTCGCACTTTTTTCGATTATTTACCTATAATTCGTAAACGGTCCTTCCTACAGATAACATCTTTCTTTTCAAAATAAAAGAACGTTAAATTTCCTTTCTAAAAAAGATCTTAGTTATAAAATTTTGTTCAGTAATGTATGTGTCTATTTGTAATCTACTGCTTTGTAAAAGCCAGAAAGAAGTTTTCAGACACAGACGGATTGTTAAAGTACAGAAGGTAAAGAAAAAAATGTATAAAAAAAAGTACATTGGTAACTTTTTTTCATTCAAAGCAACATAACTCCTAAATGGTTGGTCTTAAAGACAAGTTTCATATAATAAACATTATCATATAGTTCATAACTCTCACCATTGGATTATAACTCGTTTCGAACCAAGACAATCTTCCAAGAAATTGGTTCTTCAAGCAGAAGATGAAATTGCGGTCCAAGAGTTCGTTGACAGCCATCCGAAAGAGTAATTATTTATTTTCGTTTCTGTCATAAAGAGTTTCGGAAATAGTGGTATTTCAAATAAAGTGTACGAGATACAGGGTAGGCCACTAACAATTCAAATATATTTCTATGACAGACTCAGATTTTTAGTATTTAGGGTCCCTGTCATTGAAATGATCGGACGAAGGGTCTGCGAAAAAGTTTTGTTGGAAACCACTTTTGTAACACATTTTAGTATGTGAGATACTATTTTACATTCATCGCAAACCCAACTAATTATGAAAGATCAGGAACTGAAATCCTCTAATGAGAAAAGTGGATATTAAACTACTCATAAACAGTGTATAGATATAGCTTCAGTTTTCTACCATTAATATGCTGATAACTTAGATGTGTGTATCGGACGTTTTAAGCAAGGGATTAAGTTGTTTCCTTAGGGAACTTTGTTTCAGGTCGTTAACTCCCAACACTTTTCTAAAAACTTGCTACATAAATCAAAACCTCCATGAGTGCCGGAATTAGGAGAGAACGTTTTAGGTCGACGATCTTAAATCCCCAAATTATAAAAAAGATTTATAGTCTAAGTTTGTTGCGAAACTACATTAATTCGCTGGATGAGCAGATATCGGCTGGACTGATAGAGAATGGACTAGGACCATCTAGAATTTAATTAACTTTTCGGTTGAGTGGTTCTTCTATGAAACCAGAAAAAAATGTGAAAAACCCATCTGGTTTATTATAAAATAAAAACAAAAATGGCAACTGTTAGTCTACTTTATGGCCGCCGAACACGTACGACACAATTTTGAAGGAAAAGCCTCCGGAATTTCCTTAGGGATTTCCTTCAACAAACCTTTCCTCAAACACGGAAAGATTTCGTTCAAATAAGTCATATCGAAAAAGGGATTGAGGATCTATTTTAGGTCAACACTCTATTTCGGCGTTTCTTGCCGTTTCGCAATTGTTACATCAATTTATGATAAACATTTAAAGGGGCCATTGATTGCATAGATGTAGTAACATCAACGTTGTGGAGTAAAGATCCTCAATTGTGATTTGGAAAATTAAGTTCTCTGATTATATTTTATTCGCTTCAACCCACATAAATGAATAAAAATAATTGATATTTTACTGTAATAATGAACTTGACAGTTAAATTTACAGGCTTAGAGTAAATTATATTTAGCCGCAGTCCTCGAGCAAATTTCCTGAATGGCAGCAAATTTCACCTACTAACCAGGAATAGGCCCAGACGGAATGCTTTGACGCTTTCCAAGAACTGCTTTGATCTGTTGGAACTCCAGGAAAGGCAAATTATCAAGCCTACTTGGTCCAATTTCCTGCCCTAATTGCTCAAAGGCGGCCATAGGTTGTCCTGTCTAGGCTTAGGTTCAATGTACCCCCAAAATGGCATGAAACGCTTGTCGATTGAGCCCAAACTTAATAGCTTTCGTGTCTCAGGCGTACCTGAAGATCTGAAACGTAAAGCAACACATAAATGGAAATATAAGAAAAACTGCTGCATTTTTTTATTCAGCGACTACATGGACCAGGCCGACAAACGAAGTCCGAAATAATTATTTAGTCTGTCATTTCAGCCCAAAATGACCCTGGTGTCGGAAGACCCTTCCTTAATAAAGAGCGTATCCAAAAACTGGAGAAGTTAACTTGAGGCCTGAGCGTGATCTCGGTCTTTCATCCAATTCTCGGACTGCCGTTGGCCTAGAAACTGTACGAATATTTATTGTTTGCTTGTTTATTCATTTAACACTTTCACGCCGGGGCGAATATCTACGTTTTTCCCTATGGAGGACTGTCTTAGCTGCAACGCTTCGTGGGAAGGGGCGACACTGTTGCAAGTTCCAATGTGTTTAATGCGATATCACAACAATTCGGAACTTCCAACGCACTAAATGCGAGATTGTAACAGTTTTGACATGGTGTTTTCTTCAGCGCAAATTTCTTGCATCAAGTGTAAAGGTACGTAAAATGACAAAATTTAAGAAAATTCTTAAATAAGAGTTATAAGAGTCCTTTGTGGGGGGATGTTAAAGGTTATAAACTATAAAATAAACCCTTATGCTTATTAATTTCTGCAACATATAATGTTCAGAAATAATAAAATAAATTTATTTTTTAACGACTTATTTTCTAATAACAAGTGACTCACTTGTGATGCACGTCGCCCCACAAGTGGGTCACCCTGCCACACGAAATAGTCAAATGTGACCCACCAGTGGCGTAAACGTTATGCTAATGTGGATAATCGGACGATGCTACAGTGGTAGTCCTAAATTTTGCTTAAGCAGGTTTAATTAGGAGAGGCATCTTTAAGGAGTACCTGCATAGTACAGGCTCGGGACCACTATTTTTTGTTCCCGTCGAAGGACGGTATAAACAAGGAATTTTTTCTCTTTTAAAAAATCCTTAAAAATCATCCAAAAAACTTAGCACTATTAACATGCTTAAAATTGTAAGTTTAATTTAATTAGAAGGAAAACATATGCACAAGACCTTTGTGGTGACATTTTAATGCGGAATAGTTTCTCTTATCTACTTGCGACATAAAATTGGTAAAGAATATATTCCTACAGATGCTTCTTAATAGTTTGGACATAGATTTACTGATGGATTCGTTAACGCTCAGCGTTGCACATGTGTGTTTAAAATTTTCATTTATAAAGAATATTCACTTGTAAATAAAATTGAAAACATATAAATCCGAATTGAAAAAAAAAAAACCTGTACCTCTACAGCCATAAAGGGTCTTGAAATCAGTACATATAGAAATTGGTACTGTTTCTAGGTCAACGGCCGTGCAATGAGGTGGTTAGGCCTTTATCACGCTTAGTCACCGGGTTTTCCCCCAATTTGGGTACCCAGGAGGATCTCCATACCCTTGGGTGGCCGTAAGGAGTACAATGTGGTATAAAATGGTATAGGCAAAGAAATTATATGTTTATAATTATACACAAAGGTTTATTGTTATAAATAACTATATAAGGATAAAACAGTTTACATAACTATATACAGGCGCTTGACTAACATGAAAACCAATAAATTAATCAAAGGAAAATAGCCTTTCACCACTGCTAATTTCGAAATTCAATATCTTTGCAATTTCTTAACCGATTTAGATGATTCTTTTGGTTTATTATTAATTGCTTAACAACTAGCTGAGATATAGCGTTTTGAATCTAGCAGTAGTGATCTGATATTATCCTTTGAATTATTGCTTTCCATTAATTGCCTATCGACAGCTATATAAACAGTTACACCCCAATATTGTTATTTGGAAATAATAAACCACTGTGTAATAATTTGGAGCGGTTTTTTGTTTATCGTGGTTTGCTAATTCTAAAACTCTATACACATTTTTTTCTTTATTTTCAAAAATAACTAAGTTATTATATAGGTAATTTTTGTTTCTTCTATTTAATAATTAATCGCGGTGTGATAATTTCAAATCATTATAGCATTTTTTCTATATCTTCAATAATAAATAAGTTACAAGCGCATATATAGTAAAGATTCCAATTTAGTTCATTGCGGTGTCCTGGTCCTAAAACTCATTTTTTTTCTCGAATTATTCCAGATATTCGTATCTTGAAACGTATGATCTCAGATTTTGAGAGGGGAAGAGGTTATTTTATTTTGTTTTGTTTTGGTCGATTACGATGGTTCATTATTAAAAATAATATTAATTATTATTTTATTACATTATTAAAATAAACAAAAATGAATAACAATAAAATTGTTGTCAAGGGAGAGCTTCAGTCTAGTAAGGGTTTTTATTTTTTTAAATTCATTTATTGAAATTTACAACTGTATGTTCATACATCAAGTAAATATGCTACAATGATAATACACATGAAAAAAAAAAAAACATGAAGAGAAACTGCCCATTGGCAGCACTCTAGTAGTGAATCTACACAAGAAGGTCTCGAGGACATCTTATTTTCAGACGCCTCGGCGGATTGTCAGGAATTGAAGAGGAAGCAAGGATTGAAACTAGTGGATTAGAGTGGGAGTGGAGTTTTTCATGGAAGGAGTGATATCTGGTACAGGCCAAATCAGCAACATAAGGAACATTAAGGTCTTTGTGGATGATTTTATTGGTGACAAAGTAAGGAGCTTTAAGGATTTTGCGAAGGATTTTGGATTGTAGGGTTGGATACGGGAAGAGTTTGATGGTTTAGTAGAGCCCCAAAGCTCAACTCCGTAAGTCCAGATAGACCTTATGGTTGTCATGTAAATTAGTCTTTTGTAGTAAAGAGAAAGGTTAGAGCGTCTGTCAAGTAAATGTTGAAGTAACCGAAATTGGCGAGCAGTTTCTTGTCTTTTCAGTCTTGTATGCGGATTCCATGTAAGACGTTTGTCAAGCAGGAGGCCTAAATAACGGATCTGTTCAACAAGGACAAGCGGAATATCATTAAGGACACTGTAGGGCAGGATGTCATAGGTTTACGACGAAGGGTAAAGGTAATCTGGTGGGATTTATTGGAGTTGATTTTAATTCTCCAATTCTGACACCATACCTCAAGGTCTCTGATGTGGGATTGGAGGTTTTTAGAGGATAGGCAATACTAGGATCGTTATTAACTGATAGCACGCAAGTGTCATCGGCATAGGTAGAAAGGAATGTGTTAGGATGGGTTGGGATATCAGCTGTATAGAGAATGGGTCCTAGGATACTGAGTAGGGGTTTAAGTTGCCGAACATGGTGACAGAATTTTTAAATTGATTGTTACTTAAGTTAAAATGGTGGATCTTTCAGTTTTGATTATGATAAATTTTAAAAGAAACACCAACAGTTAAAATATAACAGTTAATGGAAGCAACTGAATAGTATTTCATAAAGTGTATTGTTTCAAGGAAGGCTTCGCCGCCCACGGGTCTGCAGAGCGTGGGAGCTCGATCCATCAAAGTAACCGCTCCTACTTCTTAATCTATCCTTTAACTAACCGCTTTTATATGTATAATTGACCGGTTATATAATTATAATTGTTTAAATAACTACTTTTATGTGGAGTTTGAACCCTTCAATCATTGCTAGGCCTGTATTTCAGTATTATTAGAATTTTATGTTTTCTTTCCTTAGCTTAATTTATTTCCGTAACCAATGTTCGATATATATTAAACGTGGAATGAAGAATGCTAAAATGGCCATGTTTTCCCGACTGTTCATAAAATATTGATAATTATCGAAAGATTAATACTATTCAGATTTAGCTTCACTAACATTTTTTTAATAGATTAAAAAAAAAATTAATTTATTCACGCTTTATCAGAGTACTGATCATTATGTCTTGCGTTTATATATGGTGAATGTGGCAATATGGAGTTTATGTACAAATGTAATGCTAATGTTGACCGCCATGATTATTAGGGAATAATGCCACGACAGTTGCTAAATCCTATACAGAGACTGCAAAATGATATGTGGTGATATTTTAATGCGAAATTGTGTGGTTTCTCTCATATTTTTTCTACACACTGAAAAAAAAACACATTGTGCATAAGAAAATTAGAAAAATATAAATTAAATTCGGAATAAAAATTGAACGTTTGTTTATTCATTTTACAATAGATAGATAGATAGGTAAACGTGTTTTATTAATAAATTTTACATGATTCTTTACAATGGCTAGAGAACACAAAATACTGGTTGGTAAGTTGGTTTATATATATATATATATATATATATATATATATATATATATTTTATTAAAAAACTTACAATCAACAAAAAAAAAAAAGAAAATAACAATTATACACAATTGTCAACAGATAGTAGAATAATCTACATGTTTCCCATCTAGAATTAACAAAATATAAATATAACTTAGCTGTAACAACTTATTTTATGTTTATTTATTTATTTTAATTTAATTCCTTTATTAAAAAATCTCTTTAGTTTATAGCACATTTTATAAATCTGTGTAATGAGTTCCAATTATTTCAATTTAATATTTCTATTATTTTGTTTTCGGTTAAAACACTCTCTTCAAAATACTTTTTCCTAAAGTTATTAAATGCCAAATACTTACTTAAAAAATGAGTTATATTTTCATCATTAAAAATTGAGCATGTGTAAAATATTTCCCTCATCTATGGTTTACAATTTAAGTATATCATTTCAGCTCTTTTTTTAAAATCCATTCTTATTAAACCTAAGGACCGAGGTCGGATTGTAACAACTATCGTGGGATCTCTCTTCTCCCAGTATGCTATAAAATATTCTCGTCAATTTTAACTAGTCGAATCACGGAATACGCTGAGGAAATTATCGGAGATTACCAATGTGGTTTTAGGCGGAATCGCTCGACTATTGACCAAATATTTTCCTTACGTCAAATATTAGAGAAAAAATTGGAATACAACGGTGTAGTATATCGATTTTAAAAAGGCTTATGATTCAATAGACCGTCAAAAGCTATATAACATCATGATTGAACAGGGAATACCTAGAAAGTTAGTAAACCTAGTTTCACCTGTGTTATTTAATATAGCTTTAGAATATGTCATAGAAAAGGTGATGTGTACCGAGAAAGGCTTAAATATGGGTGACAAGATTCCAGTTTTGGGATATGCCGATGATCTGGTACTGCTAGGTGAAGACACGGAAACCATACAACTAAATACAAGTGTGTTAATAAAAACCGGTAAAGAAATAGGACTCGAATTAAATGCCGATAAGACGAAATATATGATTAGTAGCAGAAACGGTGGCGATTTTGGTGATATTGATGTATCAGGGCATACTTTTGAACACGTAGAGAAATTCAAGTATTTAGGTTCAATTATAACTAGAAAAAATGAAATCCAGGAAGAAATAAAGTCCCGGTTAAAGGTGGGTAATGCATGTTATTATTCAGTTGCTAAGTTACTTAGTTCGCGGCTTCTATCTAAAAACTTAAAGATTAGAATTTATAAAACTATTATTCTTCCAACGGTTCTTTCCGGATGTGAAACGTGGCTGCTTACTTTGAAGGATGAACAACGGCTTAAGGTCTTCGAAAATAAGGTATTGCGTAAAATATTTGGTCCGAAGAGAGATGAGGCCACTGGGGAGTTTGGAAGGTTGCACAACGCGGAATTGCGGAACTTGTATCCTGTGAATATAATTGAGCTGATTGCATCGCGGAGACTCAAATGGGCGAGTAAAGTTGTTGGGCTCGATGACGAGCGGATTCCGAGAAAGTTGGTATTTGCTGATCCGACTGGTAGGCGTCCGAAAGGTAGGCCGAGGCGTAGATGGGAGGATTGCGTTAAGTCCGATCTCGGGAGCTTGGGATTGATTGGTGAAGATTGGACGAGTATGTGTAGGCAGAATTTGGTGGTATCGGCATCGAACCTTCGGGTTCGCTAAGCCTATTATTATTATTATTATTAAACCTATATTGTTTTTATCGTTTATGTAGTCTACACTATAGTCTAGCTTCTTATAGATTAGATGATGTTCGGCACCCATAACAGAGATTATTAGTTCGTTTTTAAAATTTTCCTTGGCTACAGCTATTAAATTAAACATTTGACTCTTCACTTGCCACTGATACGAACTCCCTATCGATTGAACAGTCTAAATCTTCCGCTAGTTTTACCCACTCCTTTGGCCAACTACAATTTTTGTTTTTCATGCCTTCAAGAGCTATAATATAAAGAGGTAAGCGTACATTACTATAGTTTAAATTTTTTATAATATAATTTAAATGTAAACTTCTTGTACTAAAACACAACAGATTCCTGCACGTTTTCCGGTAGAACATGTAGTTAGCTGTGTTTTTTGGTAGGTTTATTCATTTAACGACACTTTATGCTATTGTGGCTAGTCCGGCGATGCTACAGTAGGTATCCTGAATTTTGCCTGTCCAGGTTCAATTAGGATAGGGATATTCAACGAATATGTGACATTCCGCAGGCTCGGAACCTCCACTTTACGTCCCCTCTGACAGTGTGACTAAGGGTTTTTGACTCCATTTAAAAAATTCTAGGTCCATCTGTCGCACCTTTTTTTTATTTCCGAACCTGCGACCTTGGCCATAGATGTTATTCTTTGCAGCATAGGTGACCCCAAATCGAACATTAATCTTGTAGGTTTGTCGTAAGCTCAAATTGAGACGTTGGTTTCCAAAAGGTATTAAAGGACAATTTTTACGTAATTGATATTTTTATATATTTATATTCTCCTCATTTAGTTTTATCTAAATCTTAAATTTGGTTGTATCTTATGAACATTCATGTCCTTTAATAACGCGATTTAGAAATGCTATTAATTTAAAAAAATACTAATTACACATTTAGTTTCATTCCAAATCATACCAGAACGTTTCATTTCATAACTTTAATATGGCTTTATTAATATAGTAAAGAAATAATTCTATATTTTAATGCGAAAAGTATCAAATTAAATGGTTTAATAATATAATAACGAAAGATTTTGGTGCTTCCTGAAAATTTCCCAGAATGGATATAGTACCTTTTGGAAATCAACGTCTCAATTGTTCAACTAATACAGTAGATAGAGAGACCGTAAACGAATCAAATGAACAACAAACATTTTAGAAAAAGAATTGTTGATAGTAATATACAACCATATTATACAGTGACAATAAGTAAATACGCAGAGTGAAGAAAAGACGTGAAAGTGTCTTATATACCCAGAGGCAGATCTTCACTAACTATTGAACAAAAATCTTAATATTGTCAAGATTGTTTTACGAACCATTTTGGTATTGTTATCTTCCATTTTTGATTATTTCGCTGATGTATGTATACTTTTTTTACTTTCATTTAGTTATGTATGAAATAATACAGTAAGGGAAAGTATTGCGATCCTAAAAAATTTCGAATTTGAATTTTCAATGGAAATACACGTTTTAGGGTCCCCTGAATCCAAATGACCAAGTCCCGCATAAAGGTCTGTGTGTGTGTTTGTATTGTTTTAAGATGAAAGCAGCTTTTTCATCAAAATCAGCTAACCAGGAGAGCCACTTTACATCCTACATTTTGCACCTTTTTGCTATTTTCTCAAAAAATGGCTGTAACGATTTTTATCAAACTCGCTATATCGGTGTAAAATTTAATGAGATTTAATATCTTGTAGGTTTCTGATTGAAGTAATCTGACAGGGCTTTAATGCTGATATTTTAAATTGTCTTCCTCTAAAGTACCTTTAACTTTGTAGATTCTTTAAAAATGACCATATTATCTTGTTATCGTTGATAAAAAACAGGTAAATGTATAAGTTGAAGAAATTCGATATCCAACTAAAGGAGACAACTGAAAACATATTTTTTAAATGCATTTTTTGTTTTGGACTCATAACAGTAATATATACCGTATATTATATACGGTATTTAATATAAAGTTTTAGAAAAAATACTATCTTGTACACAAACTTGTAAAAGTTAAAGAAGAGTGATACAAAGCCGATAAAACTGGTTGTTTTAAATAATAATATAATAGATTTGTTAATAAAACACATGTTTCTATAGAAATTCAATTTAATTAATTCTGTATTAGTTTCTCTAATTTTCATGGCTAATGAGTATATTATTAATAGGAAGATGGCTTCTGCTTCTATCGAAGATGGCAGCCATCGGAAGAGTGGGTCAGTTATTTGAGATCTGTTCACTTCCGCAGGCGGCCTAATTAATTTTTAATTTTCCCAAGCGGAAATACAAAGCTTTTAGAGGGCCCAGCTAGAGATGTTTACCTCCGGGAGGTGGACGACCCCGGGGTAGGAAGTGGCCCTCTTTGCCAACTGTCTTCCGCCACTGCTTCCTGGATCGCTAATGAATCTTCCTCACCCATTTTAATGTCTCAGTAAAATAAAAATATGTATTATTTTTAACTTTAATAATACAGTTTATGGTTCATTATTTTCAATAATGTACCTTTCTAATTGATCAAAAAAAAAAAAAAAAAAAAAATTAGCCCCCTCCTCCTCAAAATTAGAGAGCTTGCGTTTCAAAATACGTAGAACTCGAATAACGAATAAAAATCCGCTTGTCTTCCGTCCGCGGCATTTCTCCGAAACTACTGGACCAATTTTTTTATATTCGGCACAAAAATACTTGCAACGATGATCCCTATCACCTAGACGTTGTTATCAGCTGGTTAGTTTTGAAATGGCGGCCGTTTTAAAAGTGATTTAATTCAATAACTCAGTTATTTTTGAAGATAGAGAAAACAATTATTACTGTTTTTTAACAAAAAAAAAAAAAAAAGAAAAAATAGTAAAATATTTTTTTTTTGAAATTTTACGTATAAATACGCCCATAACTCATTTATTTATTTTTTTGAAATGAGGTTAGAAAAAAAACCTTGAAATTTTGCCTATATATACGCGTGTAACTTCATTATTTTCGAAAATAAAGAAAAAATGTTAAACAAAAACAAAAAAAAAACACGAATAAGTTATTTTAAAAAAAGAAAAGAAAAAAAAATTGAAATTTTACCCATAATTACGCCCATAACTTAGTTATTTTTGAAGATAGAGAAAAATATGCAGAAAGTTTTAGATTGAATAAAGCGAGATAAACAGAAAAAGAAAAAAAAGTTGATCTATGTATTCAAGTCACAAATTATAATTGATGTAATTCCACCAAAATTCGGCTTTATTAAAGATAGAGAACAATCCAAAAGATTGTTATTTGGAAATAATAAACCATGTGTAATAATTTGCACCTTTATATGGAATATATACATAGTAAGGGAAAGTATAGCGATCGTGAATATTTTCGAATTCCAGTTCTCTTCAAAATACACAATTCAAGGTCTGCTAAGTCCAAAAGATCAAGTCCCGCAAAAATGAGTGTGTGTGTGTCCGTGTGTGTGGTAAGTCTAGTACGAAAACGAAAAGTCGTTCGAAACTGAAATTTTATAATTGATTAATGCCCGCGAAGCTATTGTCATTGTCGCGTGGAATATCTATACAATGATATAACCACTCCTAATTTTTTAAATGAGTTAAATTTTATATTTTAACTCTATAAACGAGAATTTTTTTTTAGCATTTGTGTTGTAAATATGGCCGCCAGCACACTCTACTTTGAGAAGGTCTGGCAAATGTTAAACCTGTGTGTAATTCTTAAAATCGCCGAGAAGGTTAGTGTAAGCTTTTCTTCTTGTGTTTATCCTTTTTTTTGTCTACTATTTTCATTTCGTTTACTCCTTTTGTTTCAATCAGAATAAGGTAAACAAAGAATGTTGAAGGCATTGAGAAAATGATGGACATGAAACTGACTTAAAATCTTCTTTTATCCACTATTGAATTCACCTTCTTTACTTTCTGAATCTTCACGCATTGTTCTGACAAAGCTTGGATGCTGATATTTAAAATTGTCTTCCTCTAAAGTACCTTTAACTTTGTAGATACTTTATAAAATACCGTATCATTTTGTAATCATTGATAAAAAACAGATAAATATACAAGTTAAATGAATTTTATAACCAACTAAAGAAGAAAGAAGAAAAAATGTTTTTTTAATGCAATTTTTTGTTTTTGAACATAAGAAATATATTATATTATATATAAAGTTGTAAAATGTAATTGAAAGTGATGAAAAGCGGTTAAAACTAACTGATTGTTGTATATAACAATGTTATATTATTTAATCTAAAACAAGTGTTTTAAACGAAACTAAATATATTTCGTTAAACCTTTTTGATCTCTATTTAATTGTTCTTAAATTGATTTTAATAACCGAGGCAAGTGAAAGTCGTGTGGTGCCCGCAGAGTTTTGTTTATACAGTTGTTAATTTCAATAAATAAATACTTTTTTTAAAAAAGAGAGCAGTGATAGATGTATGTAATATATCGTCAAATAAATGCTCTCACTCAATCCCCCAAAAAACTTTATTGGTATCAGAAATGGTTAAAATTGTCAACTCATGTACCTTAACTAACTATACTTCTGCAAGACCAAACTGTCCTGGGCTATCTGTACTACTATGCTTTTGGTCGACTGCTTTTTTAGGGAAGCGGTAGCTCCAAAAACTGCATACTTACAATATTTATCTACTGTAATATCTGAAACCATTGGATTGCTTTACAAGTGTCGTTTTTACCAATCTCACTTATATTATGAGGTGGCATCGAAGGGAAGATTAAGTAACAAAGAGTTTTTAATTGAAGCTATAAATATTAATCATAGTGGATATAATTAGTTGACCTTGAGAATTGCTAAAAGGACTTTTTCCATAATATTTGAGGGCGGGGGATACATGCTGAGATAAAAGCCCCCCACATCACGAGACTTGAACTTGTGATTATTTTGTTCCAAGTTTTTGGTTCTCTGTTGCTAGGCAACGCGTGTTGAAAGCAATGCGCGCTAACCTACACAGCCAAGCCGCCTCCAATTTTAAATAGCTTTCAATACAAATAGCTTGCAAGTATATTCCATCTCCCCTTAGTGTTCTCAATATATAACATTACATTTGCTCTAACTTTGCTTAAGTGGTGTCCTGTTGTGGTATATGTACAGTTCTAAGAGTGCTGAATTTAGCTGAATCGATAAGAATAGTTTATTTATCTATCAAAAAGCTAAATATTTTAGAAATATTACCTAAAATAAAAACGTCGTAAAAGGTTATTGAGAGTGATAAAAAAACGCAAACCAGTTACTATATTAGTTAATAGATAATTTATATATGCCCTAGGCCACTTGAATTTCTCCTGTTAATATTCTTTCGATAACCTCTTTGCAATTAATTAAAAATTCGAGGATGTCGGAGGCAGGTGCAATTTATTTTCTGGGCCTGACATCCGGCCGTGCCATGGAATGATCCATTAATAAATACAGACCGGGAGTTGGATGGGGTGAATTCCCTCTCAATTCGTTTTGATGCCCCGTACCTTTATAGCGAACACATCATCATTTCCTACTCTTTCAAATAAAGTGAGGTGGTGCTGAGTTTTCACATTTATGAAGTATATAGTTTGGGAAGGTATGGTGGAAAATTAAACCGATATTTCAACGGAAATATATTTTTTCAATGTCCTCTTCAAGGCACAGTGGTTCCGCACGCACTTCTTAGGAACAGAACTCCATCCTGTTCGTTTTTTTAATGGTGTATCAGCCATTTTAAAGTAATTTTGTCTGTAAGCTAATTTCCTTTGCCGGTATGATAAAAAATCAGTTCATTTTATGTCATTAAATCATAAGTTTTGTCATTAATTTCATAAAATAAATTTCAGTAATTAATTATTTTTATATACATCTCTATATATCTATATTTTTATTCGTTTATTATCGTTACTAGACAGGTTTAAGAAAAGTTTGGGTTTTATATCACGACTTTTGATCATTTATGAATATTTGATAATCTCATAAACGTTGTAATTTATTCAAATATTAAAATAAGTTATCCTAGCACATAAGTTTTGAAATTTTGCTTTAAAAACAAAACTAAAGTTTAATGTATTTAACTTATCTCATAACAATTAATAACTAAGGGTATTTATGTTTTATATATATATATATATATATATATATATATATATATATATATATATAAAAACTATACATCTATATTTTATTTATATAAAATATAGATAGATATATAGAAGAATAATCAGGTAAAGATTTTTTTTTGCCCTAAAATTATTGACACTTATATTATAAATTATATGACACTTACAAACTTATATATTTTATTTTATAATTTTTTAGGAAAATTACTTAATATTCCACACTTAGAAATGCACTCCTTAACTTCCTTTTATTACACATTTATTTTTATTTACACATTTTTCTTCACAATTTATTACATAGTTTTTCTACGTTTCGGGTTTCTTTCCCTATTATAAAAACTTTTTTAAAAACACTTTATAACACACGCTTTATATAAATACTCTATATAAATAAAATATAGATGTATAGTTTTATATTTATATGATTATTATAGTTTTATAGTTATAGTTATAGTTTTATATTTTATAAATTATGAAGGAAGTTAAGGAGTGCATTTTCGAGTGTGTTATATATTTTAATGGCATAAAGATGTGCTAGTCAATTGCTAATCATACCATTGAAAGTATTCATAGAAGCATTCATGAAAGAATTTACGAGTATACCATTCAAAGAAGCAGCAATATAAATAGTTATACCCTAATATAGTAATTTGGAGATAATAAACCATTGTATAATAATTTGCAGCGTTTTTTTTTTTTAGCCGTTCAATTTATCTCAAGGTATAAATAAGTTAAGCGAAAGATATAATTAATTATACGCCGTATTTCCATAGCTACTGATGACTCAATGCTGACGCTCTCTTGAACCTCTCTCGCGACAATTAATCGTAAATTAAGCGAGAAAACGGGCGGAGCCGAAAATAGCAACGATTTAACGAAGCCCTGACCTTCACTGACAAATAACAAGATGAGAAGCAGGCTTGATTTGCATAATTGAAAAATCCCCTAACAAAAGGGCAATTGGAAGCCAGGGAGAGGCTGATATTGCCTCAACCTGAAGTAAACAGCTTTCATGAAAACAACACCGCTTTGAGACCGCATCCAACTACCTTCTCGGTCGCTTTATATATCCCGATACAAACAACAAAACAAGCGTTTCCACTTAAAGGATTCCTTCTTAATTAGAAATAAACACACTTTTTGATTAAAATCAAAATTAAAAAAAAAGTGGCAATATCCTTTACACGCAATGAAGCATATAATTTCTATGATGATGTGAGAATAGTTGACTGTGTGTAGATGTTGAGGAGAAGTTAATTCGGGGTGCGGTCGTCATATCACTTATGTAGAAACTTAATTTATTTTAGGCCATCTTTGCGGCATTTATCTTATAACAAAAGATAACAACCCGTTGTAAAAAATAAAGAAAATAAAAAATATTTTAGACACCATACAGAGAAATCATTTATTTACTGAATAATGGGAGAGAAAATTACAAAGATGAGAACTAAAAGGAATTATACTAACAATTAGAAACAAAATATAATAGTATTTATAATAATTAACTATTATTATTATAATTAGAAATAAAAGAGCAGGTAGGGGTGAACAAAAAATAAATAAATAAAAATAGATAAAATAAAGAAATAAAGAAAACCTCATCCATAAAGACCTTAATGTTCGATACGTTCCTGATTTGGTCCGAATCAGGTACCACTCCTTTCATTACAAACTACATTCCCACTCTGACACACTAGTTTAAATCCTTACTTCCTCTTCCATTTCTGATTATCCTCCGATGTTCTTAAAAAGAAAATGTTCTCGAGAGTTTCTGGTTTAGATACCTACTGAAGTGCTGCCGATAGGTAGTTTCTCTACATATATTTTTTCTCAAAGCTGATTTACTTGTTGTATTATCCAATAGGTTGTAAACATCAATGAATAATAATAAAAAATAAAGATGAAAAGTACAATTTAATGTTGGAATATTGAAATTCAACCTCAAATTTGAATGTTTTTTTCTTTAACGCTTATCTTTCTTGTTGATTAATAGAAGTTATTACTGCCAAAATCGTTTATTCGATTCTTCATATTATATCGGAAATGATGCAAGTAAAAATCCAAGATTTCGATATTGAAGAGTTACGTGTACTCTTCAATCGATTCATTTTTATGCATAAAAAAAGGTATAAAATTAGTTAACCGTTGAGATATAAAGGAAGCAATTAGTCCGAGTGGCGATCAGTAACAGAAACAATCAAGTAGTTTTAACATTTCGACCCCAATGTGTAGGGCGAATCGTAGGCGGTAGCAACAGATTTCACAACGGCAAAAGCAACAGATTGTTGCTAATTTCCGCCTACATTTCGTCCTGATGATACCAATGGGGGTCGAAACATTAGCGGACAATAAATAGCTAAAACTAATTAATTGTTTTGTTTCTTTACTGACCGTCACCCGTTAAAATAAATGTATAAAAACTGTTTTTAGAACTTTATTTGTTTCCGTTAACTATACACTTTATTAGCTAAAATATGGTTTTATTAAATTTGAAATAATGTTGGATATTACAACACCTTTGTTCTTAACTTTTCTTTCTAAGAATGAAAGCAGGACTTTGAAAAAGGCAAATAGTTTTTATATTTACAAAAATAAACGTATTTATTTTTATTTTTCATAAGTTTTTTTTTAAAATGTGACTAAGTTCAAACAAGTATGTATATTTCAACTCTATGATTGTATAACATTTCAAAACGAAAAAGTTACTGTGACTTTGTAGAAAGTTTTATAACTCAACAACTAAGGAAGATGGTTGCAGGGGCCAACGCCCGCCCACAGACCCGCAATGCAAATCAACAATAGGGTTTGCCTATACACAGCGCCGTGAATTCTGAGTAGGGTTCTGGCTTCCTACAGGACTCAGGAGGACTTGAATATATCCCTGAGTTTTATTATACGCTAGCGTAATATTGACTTTATTATAGTCTATTCATAATACATTTGGACTTACTTCGAGGTTGGTGAGCTAGTTTCTTCGGTCGCTCTGGGTGTTCGTGGGTGCAGCATCTGTCATGGTCATGGAGAGCCAATGTAGGGAAAACAGCTGAAACAACAAAAATGTTTTTTAACTTTTATTTTATTAATTTGTCTTTGGGTCTAATAATCGAAGAAAACAAAAATCAGATATTAAATAGTTGACACCCTGATTGTTATGAAGGATGGGATGTTTCGGGCCGCAATCAAAATGGTTATAAAATCAGTGAAAAAATATTTATTGTGCAACTAACGTTTCGATCTACATTTCGGATCTTCATCAGAGCTTACATGCTGAAGTTAAGTAGGAACAGAAGTCAGTTGTGGGTCGAAACGTTGGTTAATTTTCTTCGTGTATTTTTCATATCCTCTTTGAATGTGGGATGTTACGTAAAATCAGTAAAATTTCAAAGAATATTCGAATGGGGAATCCTTACAAAATCATAAAAAGTAAGAATCAAACAATGTAAAAACTGCTTAATTTACAGTAGAAATAATAATTTAAGTATGTTATAAATACTGATCATTCTCAACAGATGAATTTCGTAGATGATATCAATGATGATGACGTGATATCAAAACACAGAAAAAACGTTTAAAAAAAACCCAACAATTACAAAAAACTGAAAATATAAAGACAAATTGTTTATAAAAATATGAAGTAGACATATTAAATGTTTTATTACTATATTAATTTAAAAATTGAAAACTGTAAAAATTTTGTAATTAAATAAAAGTAAAAAAAACAATTAAGTGAAAGATGATATTTCAAGTATTTTAAAACCCACCATTTTAAACAACTATCAATTATTGTTATTTTTTTATAATGTTGTTATAATTTTATTAAGAGAATGGAATCTTGTAAATTCTTGATGGGGAATATCATATGGAATCATTTAATTCATTTCAAGCCAGCGAGCCACCATTTTAATCTTTAAGGAAGGCGAATGAGCCCTCTTTTTCGTTCCCACCCACGCTTTCATCCCACACGTCTTGAAGCAGGTCAATACTACTAGCTATTTCCGGCTGCAATCAAAAATGAATCAAGGAAAAATCATTCGACGCAACGCTATTGATTATATTTATTTGAGCTTTATGTAGGCGTATTCCTGATTATTTTAGCATAGTATAATTTTCATTTTCTCTGTATATGATCATTGCATTACTTCTACAAGTTTGATAAAAGAAAACAACAACACAAATACATTCGTAAAAAGGTATTGGAATTTGTCGAGGATGCTTTGTTATTATTTTTATTATGAACTAGCTGACCTGACAGACGATGTCCTGTCTTAACTATAACTTGGCGAAATCGGTCAAGCCATCAAAAAAGACGTGTGATGCGATGGCCAAGGAAAAAGGCGATTCATTTTTATATGTGTAGATAGAGAGATTATTATTGCCTTAGAGTATTAAAAAAAAAAACAAAAAAAAACTTATCTACCAAAGTGTTTTTCTCTTTTTTTCGTTCATAAGACCCTTCTCCTGACTTATATAAACATAACAAAAATAAATTAGAGAAATTGGTTAAGCCGATCACGCGTGATGCGATCAAGAGAAAAGGCGACTCATTTATATATATATTTATAAGTATTAATATAAACTAAAAATCAATAACGAATTAATTTTCTTTTTTTTTTTAAACATTTATTGATGTTTACAATTGTATTAAGAAATATCTCTATTAAATCTTATGGTATTGACAAGAAATACATGTAGAGGCACTACCCACTGGCAGTACTCTAATAAGAATTCTAAATCAGGTCCCGCGGCCATCTCCTTTTCAGACGTCTCGGATGATTATAAGACATTAAACAGAAAACAAGAATAGAAAATAGTGGGTTATGGAGAGAATGAAGTTCATGAAAGCAATGGTATCTGGTTCGGGCCGAGTCAGCAATATATGGAACATTAAGGTCATCATGGATGAGTTTATTCGTGACAAAGTGGGAGCGTTAAGGATATTGGATTGTAAGGATTAGAATGGATTGTTATATATAATTAGAATTTACATTTGTTGTAAAATTATAAATACATATTGATTTCGTTGATTTGTATACCATATCAGAGGCTATTATTTATTTGGAATCATTTTAATACAATTTGAGTAAGAACTCATATATTCGTGGTTATAAATCGTGAAAAACTGGATAACTCGAGTTATATCAAAAATGAGTTAACTCTATGCATCGCTCCCTCAGACCGTCTCCCATGTAATGTTAAATTGGTGGAAGAAATTTCAGGTGGAAAGAAAGATGTCTGTTAATAACTGTTATACAGTTAAGTTAAGCCTTACACAGTTAAGTTTGGGCCACTCATCCATAGAGACCTGAATATCCCACTTGCAGAAATTGCCCAAAAAAGATACTTCTCCTTTCATTCCAAATTACCCACCCATACAAACCAGCTTGTCCGTATCCTCTCATCGGCATCTATTCCCGATAATCCTCCGAGGCGTCTGAAAAGACGGTGGCCTCGAGACCTGCTTACCAAATAAACTCTGAAGTGCTAACACTGGGTAGATTCTTCTTAAGACCTTTCCAAGCCAATGTTCTGTAAATAGCTCATTTACTTGTTGTACTGTGCACAGTTATAAATATCAATAAAAGAATTAAAAAAAAAGAAAAAGTTTGGGCCTTTTGTTTGAAGGTTTGAGCGTTTGTCCAATAAGTGTTGAAATAGTCGAAAACGCAGGCAGTATCTTGTGTTTACAGTTTTGTATAAGGATTCTAAGTGAGACGTTTGTCAAGGTGGAATCTTAGGTATCGAATCTGTTCGACAGGGACTAGCTGAGTGTCATTAAAGGATACTTTAGAGCAGGAAGTCATTGGTTTACGACGAAAGGTAAAGGTTATTTAGTGGGATTTGTTGGAATTTATTTATATCGTCCAATTCAGACACCATACTTCAAGGTCTCGGATGTGGGATTGAACTGTGGGGGAGGAAATAATTGGATCATTATGAACTGATAGCACACTAGTATCAATAGCATAATAGGCTGAAAGGGAAATGGATTGGGATCTCAGCTGTATAGACTGTGTAAGGAATGGGTCCATAAAAATAATTAATTTAATTAGAAATTTCTTCAAAGTATAAAGAAATTATAAGAATAAATTAAAAGAAGTATCTTAAAAATCAACTAAAAAATGTTGACCAAGGAATATTATTGTTGACGTGTCCAGGCCTCCCCAACCAGCAACCTCTAGAAGTTTCTGTCCTGTGCTGCAGCCATCCAGTTGTGGACTCCTAAACTCCACGCACCCCCAGCCACACAGTCAGTCCATCGAAGGCGGGGGCGGCCAACTCTCCTCCGGCCATGGACTATCTCTGTCAACAATCTTTTAGGAGTTTCATGTTCCTCCTTCCTGGCCACATGTCCAGCCCATCTTAGGCGATGTTGCTTGATTACGCTAACAACGTCAGACTCTCTAAAGAGGTTGTAAACCTCCCTAATTCCTCTATTTTTTCCTTCTCCTCCATTCTCCACCAACGAACACCGGTCCAAAAATCTTTCTGAGTTTCTTTCGCTCTAATGTGAGCTACCTCTGATATATCTCCTTGGCCATGGTCCATGTCTCCGCTCCATAAGTAAGGACTGGGCGAATCAATGTTTTGTACTGAGCGACTTTTGTTTTCCTGGTCAGTGATCTGCTTGACAGATGCTGCCTCAATCCAAAGCAACATCTGTTTGAGGCCAACATCCTTCTATTGATCTCAGTTTCGATGGCATTGTCGCATATGACTTGTAAGCCAAGGTATGTAAATACAGAGATCCATTCGAAGAGACAATTTATAGGAATATTATATGAAAATGAATAAATTCCCGACTAAGTAGATATAAAATTCATTTATAGAGTAAATATTAAGTTTCACGGTATTAATTTCTAATAGGTACCCAATTGAAGAATTTTTTATCGAGAATAACTGAAAAGTTAGATAGGTATTAGTGGACTTGCGACGTCACTGGCGAGGCTTGAATGGGCTCCATAAAAATTGGAAATACCAATGGGATTTTAAATATTCCAATATCAAGTTTGCTGAAAAGAAGTCAATAAAGCTTTCATATTCATTCAGTGAACAGCCTCTTCTTATTAAAATTTATAGATTCCTTTTCCAATTATGTTTAAAATTCTTTGGAGCTTACGTTCTTCATGCACCATATTCATCTGAAGTAATAATATATGATGTAATTATTTTGTAATATTTTTTCGAAGAATCGTCATAGGAATGTAAAATTGAATATTTATAGAAAGAGGTTATTTAGTAGTATGAAAGTTTTATTAAGGAATATTAAAAAAAAGATCAGCTGGAAATTAGTAATTTAAAAAAGGATGAAACATTATTGCGACTTAAAGAAGAAAGAAAAAAAAATAATGCAGCGGTAAATGAAATCTAATGGCCTAAAACGAATCGAAATAGACTTTAATGGGATTAATTAATAATTAGCTAAATCGGTCAAGCCGTTTACGCGTGATGCGATCACCAAGATATATATATATATATATATATAAGAGAGAGAGTATTATTAACTTAGAATATTAAAAAAATAAAAAAAACGTTTCCACCAAGGTAACTTTTCTCTTTTTTTCTTTCATAAGATCCTTCCTCTGCCTGTTAAAAAGACAAATAAAAAATAATTAGCGAAATCGGCCAAGTCTTTCACGCGTTATGCGATCGCCGAGGGCGATGGCGATTCATATAAATATATATTGTATATACATATATAAATAGAGAGAGAGAGATTACAATTATCTTAGAATATGAAAAAAAAAAACCTATCTACCAAAGTAGCTTTTCTCTTTTTTTCTTTCACAAGAATCTTCTCCTGAATGTTATAAGCCGTTTACGCGTGATGCGATTGCCAAGGGAAAAGGCGATTCATTTCATATATACATATATACACCAAAGATATTGCGTTGATGATGAAATTGAATTCTTTGCCTTAAATAATATTAAGAATTTATTAATATTTAGAAGTACATTGATTGACTAAGAACTGACATGACACAGGGACAATATATAACAAGGGTGATTTATATCGCAGGGGGAGTAGGGCCAAGACAGCTCATGTAAGTCGGTTGTTATCAAGTTCCTCAAAGTGCGGCACCTCTGACCTAGATCTTCTAATTGCGTCCGTCACTCTTCGTCTTGTCCTCCTTTTATTATGTCTGTCCTAATTTTATATCATAGTTTAATTTATAAGTATAGTTTAATATCATAAGTATATCACAAAAAAATTTAAAAGCTATGATACTGCTTAAACTAATATCACTGACAATGAGTTACGCGTGAGTCAGGAAAAGCAAACGGAGGCAATGGATTTTAAGAATATAACTAAGACAAGGAGACGTTACGGCCATTATGATATTCAATATAACTCAGGACAAGGTTATGAGGAGTGTAGAGGCAGGTGGAAGATCCACGATTATGAATAAATCATTGCAAACAATGTCATTTACGTATAATGAAGTAATATAATAAATAATTAGTTGGTTCCTAAATCTTCCAAATACAGTTTATTAAACATAAGTTTCAAAACGAGTCAACGTTTCGGGGGCCTTTCCCATCATCAGGACTCACTAAAATAAATTAACATATTATATTTTTTATTTTTTCTATTTGATTTTCAAAAACCTACAATTTTGGAAAAAGAAAAACATGTTGAGGCAGTCACTTCGGTCTACGTTGCTAAAAGAAGAATCTTACATTTTACGTTGGGATTTACCCATTTTGGGACCAATTGAAAATTCAAATCGAATGTGTTAGTATTCAGGTAATAAATATTTAACACTTTATTAATGTTTATTATTTTTCACACGACTATTTGAAATAAATTTTAATTTATGTTGAGGGACGCTGATATTTCTCGGGTTTGGCTTTCCCGTTCATATATGGGGGAAGAAGGCTTGGTTTGGGATTCCCAAGAGAGATTGTAAATATTTTACATAGGTAGGGGTGTGTTTAAGATTAAAACTTTTATTTATTTAATTTATATATTCTGTCATTTGTTTTTCTTTTGTTTGTCAAACAGGATTTAATTATTGTATATAAATAATTTTGTCCAACTAAATTGTAAAAGCATATATTATATTGGGTAATAATAATTTATTCTATACTATTCGTTGGAATAATACAGAAGCTATATATAATGGCAGATGTTTTTTATATTCTACGAATCATATTGTCTGTTCATACCTAAATAATCTGATTTCTTAAGGCTTTTACGATTAGTGTAATGCCGCTATTATCAGAAGCCGATAAAATACGCTATTCGTTACTAAATATGACCGTTACTATCTATCTTGATGGAACTTGATATTTGCTTTATAGAAGGGATTGATATTTTGGGCAAGTTGATCGACCTCCGTCCACTATTACAGAGCAGCAACACGTGGGCTGTCCCGATCTGGCTGCTTTTGATTGATCGCTCACCTTAATATATCAACAGGGCTTTCGCTAACACGATGGCGAAGGATCAGGACGACATTCAGGACTTTAAGGGATATCCAGCTGGTTAGTTTTGGAGAAACGATTACCCTGAGGGGTAAATTTGAAGAATATTTATTTTGGATATGTTTCTTTGAAAGTACGGTTTTTATACATATTTCTCTCCTTCATTATAGGCAGGTAAAAGAAAACGAAATAAAGAATAAATATCCAACGCCTTCAGAAAATCTATTGTTTATTTGTTTATTTATTTATTTTACGTCACTTTATGCTACTGTGGCTAATCGGACGATGCTACAGTGGGAGTTCTAAATTTTGCTTATTATCAGACATCGCACAGGCTCGGGACTACCTTATAACGTCCCCTCCGAAGGACGGTCCCATTAAAAAATTCTAGGACCACCTGCAGATTTGAACCCGTGACTTTTGGCATAGGACGCTGTTATACTACTAGCTACGCAGCTACAATTGATCTCTCTGAAATTCTATACTGAAGAGTTTTAATAGTACAATTTTAATTTAATGATTGAATTTTAATTAGGAGAAAATAAAATTGTAAATAATAAAATCATATTTTTAAGACCCATTAAGGATGTTAAGCGCATGGTAAGGCTATACATTTTCTTGGCCAACGGCCAAAGGATTCCTAGAGTAAGGAAAGTTCATCACGTTTTGAAAAGGGCTTTCAAATCTATTTTAGTCATCAGATCTTGAGGCCATGATTTTTTTCAGTTTAGAGCTGTATTTTAAAGTCAAAATAAAAATCTTGTTTTTGTCCCATTTTGAAAACAAATATTCTTTAAACGATATATCACATTCGTTAATTGGTTAAGTACTTGCGCTGAAAAAGGGATGCTACAAACAGAAATAACATATATGATTTTAAATATAATAATTATTAATGTTTATTATATATGTATTTATTTGAGTGAATATATCTGTTTTTAGGTTCATTTTAAATTTTAAAAAAATGATCTATATTCTTCACTTAACAATCCTTTTATTTTTTTTTTTCTCTCCAATGTTTCAGCAATTTGCCATTTTCAAGGATCCTACTAACATCATTTAAAATTAAAATATAATCAACATTTAGCTTTCACACTGTTATAAAATATTTTACATACTTTTAATCTGTCCTGTGCATATATATATATATATATATATGTATTATATTGTCACATTATAAAAATACTTTAGGCTGAAACTAGCCTTGTTAGTTTGTTATTATCTACTGGATTAATCTATCATGTATCCTTTCAATTTTGACAACATTTGATCATAAAACCATTATTTTTCTTATCTTTACTTAGATTGTAATAATTTCAAAAAATGTATCAAATGACAATTAAATAAATATTATTATATACATTGTTTCATTATTTTCATGTCCTCCTCCTCTTATTAATTAATTGCACCATTGATAGTAATTATGAAATCACACAATACTGTGACATGATCAGTATAATGCATGTTTTTAATTTCTTTTTAACATTTTTAGGAAAATATTTGAAAATTATGCAAAGGATTCTCATTGATTATTACCTATCAAGGACATTATGAGGCCAAGTGGCTATTATAAAGCGGACAGGAGAGGGGAGGGGATTGGTAATCAACGGAGCGAGATGATTGGCTATTGGAAGAAGGGGGCGGGGCCGTTCACCCCAATGAGGGAACCTCACCGGTCACCAAGGAAACTCTTGCCGGAATGCTTAACGGTCATTGGCCATTCCCTCTTCTCATAGTATTTATAGGTTTCCGCCGCGGAATTGAAATTTATTCCTCCTATTTTGGGAGTTTTGTTCTAAAAAAAACTCTAATTTGCATAACTTCTTTAATTGCCAGAATAACTAATGCAATGCTGTAAGTAAATGATTGCAATTTTATTTAATAATACAAGGTATGTTTTGTGCATATCCGTGTATTAAATAGTAATTCTGAAAAAAGGCGACTGATCGAAGAAATATAAACTATGTAATCTTTGGTGACGGTTTTGAGAAATGTAATGCAACACAGGAATACACAAAAATTACCGATATTATTGGGTTGTGTCACATGAAATGTCCATTTTCAAGGTAAAGGATTTTTATTAAAAATACGATATGAAAACAAGATAATTTTATTCGAAGTATTCACCTTCTTTTTCTACACATTTTTCCCAACGTGACACCAACTTTAGCTTTGAAGTGAAACAAAATCTGAAAACGCACTTTTCACTTGATCATCATTTTCAAAAAGTTTTCCTTTGACGAAGTTGTCTAAATCCCTGAACAAGTGGTAATCTGTTGGAGACAAGTCGGGAAAATATGGTGGGTGATCAATTTGTGCACGGTATATTTTGAAACATGGGGTCTTGCTGCCGCTCAGTGAGATCATGAGGTACCCATCGAGTATCGAGCTTTTTTACTTTCCCAATACACTTTAAATGTCTGGAAACGGTAGATGCGCTTGCATTTAGTTGTGCTGAGAGTCCTTTAACTGTTTGGTAGGGGTTTCCTACTGTATGTTTGAGGACATTGTTGTCTATTACGGACGGAGGTCTTCCTCGGTGCAAGTTTTCCAAGTCGGTATACCAGCTGAAAACTTAGCAAATCAACGGCGAATGGTCCGTTAATTAACACTCCCTTCCCCAAACTCCTTGCAAATATTTCTAGCGGTCTCAGCTGCTAAATGGCCGAGTTTAAACTCGTACAAAAATATTACTCCAAAATCGCGTGTTTCCATGTTCATATTTGGAGGTATACTAAAAAGTGTGTAATTGATTGGGAAGCTAATGTTTATAATACAAAGGTAGAGGATTAGTAACTGTTTACTTTAAATATGTAAACATTCGGAAGAAAACAACAGAGACCTGCAAAATCCTTTATGTATTTCATAAACTATAAAAACGGACATTTCATGTGAAACAACGCAATAGTTATGACTTGATAGCTTTATTAAGATAGGTAAATAAAATAAACTCCGTTCGATTATAACCTGTGAAGGGTTGAGGACATGGCAAGGATCCTTACTGTTTCTAGGCCTGCATCCGTGCAAGATGGTGATCTGGCCGAAATGTACATATACATCAATGTGGGAAACTCAAAAAAATCTAGAAAATAATAGTTAGAATATAAATGGAATGTCTAAAAACAAAGCATAAATTCTCACAATTAAACAATGGAAGCTAATTTCTCGATATTCCATCAATTCAGGCAATTATATATAGATACAAGCTTCCATTTCGCAAGTTATAATATAGTTTATGTTACAAATATCGTTATTCCCAATAAAACTACGGCATCAGTCACTGCAGAATGTTTTAAATCAGACGTATCAAGCAAATATACCCCGTTTCATTCACACATTCATACACTTAACCACTCAAATCGTTTATTAACTGCCTTCCTGCCTGTTACCAGGCCAATCGCAAACAAGACTTAGTAGTAATTTAAATTTCTTTATGTAAAAAAAAACAAATTGCCAATTATTTATTCTTCCTCTCTTACAAATGTTTTCCATGAGCCCATAGAGAATCCTATTCCAATGCTTTCTTTTACAATTTTGAGTGCTTCCTAAGAATTTTAGCGCAGTTATTGAGTGAAAATTTTATCTACAAGAGTTGGATTGTAAGTTAAATCTATAAATTGTTTTATAAACAGGTCATTGACCGAGTCTGGCACCCAGGACTGCTTTACAAACTCCGTAAGTTCCTCCCTCCTATATACTACTTCATTATCCAGCCCTACCTCCCTGAAAGATTCTTCAAAATAAATTACAATAGATTCTATTCACCCCTTTTTCCAGAATTGGAGAATTAAAATAAATTCAGTCAAATGCCACCAAATAACCTTTACCCTCCGTCGTAAACCGATCACATTCTGTATGTATCCTTTAATAATATTCCACTTGTCGAGCAAATCCGCTATCGAGGTCTCCTGCTCGACAAACGTCTCACATTGAATCCGCACACTAGACTGAAACGACAAGAAACTGCTCGCCACGTTCGATTACTTCAACACTTACTTGACAAACGCTCTAACCTTCCACTTAACTAAAAAAGACTCCTCTACATGACTATGATTAGGCCTATATCGACTTACGGAGTTGAGCTTTGGGGCTCTACTGAACCCTCGAATCCTTCCCTGATCCAATCCTTACAATCCTAAATCCTTCGTAAAATCCTCAACACTCCTTACTTTGTCACAAATGAACTCATCCATAAAGACCTGAATGTTCCATTTGTTGCTGATCTAGCCCGAATCAGATATCACTTGTTACATAAAAAACTCCTCTTCAACTCTAATCCACTAGTTTCAAGCCTTGCTTCCTCTTCCATTCCAGACAATCCTCTGAAGCGTCTGAAAAGAAGATGGTCTCGAAACCTTCTGGTTTAGAAACTTTACAGGGGTGCTACCATCGGGTAGTTCTTCTTCAAGTCTGTTTCATGCCATTTTTCTTTTGTCATGTTTACTTATTTTATTATGAAGTACAGTTGTAAATTTCAATAAATGATGTCAAAAATAACTTGATATTCATCTGAAAGATTGTATAAAAAGGAACATTCAATAAATAACTAATTGATGAAGCAAAACATAAAAAAATATATTGGTCACAACTTGAGAAAAAATTGTAAGAAGAAAATGAAAAAAAAACCTTTAGTAAAAGATGTTTTTTTCTAGACACTTTAGCAAACACCAAATAAAATTTTTCTTACAAACCGACTCTTAATCTTAATGAAGCGACTATAAATAAAACTCTTGAAGTGATTAAGTCAGTGCTTGAGGAAAAAATTAGGCCACTGTTGGAAAACTTTTCAAGAAGAGATAATTTGTAGAGGACGTAACTCCTTGGAGAAAAAAAATGAATTGAGTTTCCATGAAGAAGTGACCCAGTTAGCTCATGATTTAAGACGCCACCCCACCCCCATCCACCTCCAATTAGGCTTTTTAGGCATCCTAAATTGCTAGAAGATTTCGGCGTGTCAGTAGCAACGCTCTCAAAACCAAACATCTTACTTTAATGTGTCAGTTAGGTTAGGCTGGAATTAAGTACAGGTGACTTTAATAATTAGCATCCTGAATAAGAATACTTTATATACGCCTTTGTATTTTGATGTTGATATTGTATATGTTATATTATTTTATGTTATAATATGCACCTATCCCTAGTATGATGAGAACCGCTAATGAGTTGCCTAATAGCATTAATATCTTGTGCAACAGTACTCATGTGTTCAAAACCAAATGTCAAAAGCTTTCGCTCAAATATTCTAGCCACATCTGATTTGAACTAGTCTATTTTAATTTATTTTGTTGTAATATACTTGTTTGTTGTTACTAATTTGTTGTATTATATCATTTTGTACATAAGACGATTAGTTTGTTGTTTTTATAACCTAATTTTTATGTAACATAATCAAACTTTGATTATGAATATTATATTCGGTTATTGCTTAAGTTTCATTGTTTATCATTTTTTTTTAATTCTATGAATGATTACCCTAATAGTTATGTTTCTTATTAATGTTTACCCTAATAGTTATGTTTGTAATTAATGTTTACCCTAATAGTTTTCTTTGTTATAAATGTTTACCCTAATAGTTATCTTTGTTATTAATTTTTACCCTAATAGTTATCTTTGTTATTAATGTTTACCCTAATAGTTATCTTTGTTATTAATGTTTACCCTAATAATTATCTTTGTTATTAATGTTTACCCTAATAGTTTGTTTATACCCTAATACTTAGTTATTAATGTTTACCCTAATAGTTTGTTTATACCCTAATACTTTGTTATTAATGTTTACCCTAATAGTTTGTTTATACCCTAATACTTTGTTATTAATGTTTACCCTAATAGTTATCTTTGTTATTAATGTTTACCCTAATAGTTTGTTTATACCCTAATACTTTGTTGTTAATGTTTACCCTAATAGTTTGTTTATACCCTAATACTTTGTTATTAATGTTTACCCTAATAGTTATCTTTGTTATTAATGTTTACCCTAATAGTTATCTTTGTTATTAATGTTTACCCTAATAATTATCTTTGTTATAATGTTTACTCTAATAGTGTGTTTATACCCTAATACTTTGTTATTAATGTTTACCCTAATAGTTTGTTTATACCCTAATACTTTGTTATTAATGTTTACCCTAATAGTTATCTTTGTTATTAATGTTTACCCTAATAGTTTGTTTGTACCCAAATACTTTGTTATTAATGTTTACCCTAATAGTTATCTTTGTTATTAATGTTTACCCTAATAGTTTGTTTATACCCTAATACTTTGTTATTAATGTTTACCCTAATAGTTATCTTTTTTATTAATGTTTAATGTTAAAGGAAACAACATAGTAACATAAAAACATATGTTTGTACTTTTTCCCTTTATTCGATTATAAAATTCGTTCAACTTGTATATTCACCGCTGATTATCATTGATAACAGGCTCAAATAGTAAATTTTTACGAATCTACAAAATAAATACAAAACTAGCTAGCAAATTTATAATGTAATATAAAGTATATATCAGTAAGTATTAATCATATTAAGGGCAAAACCTTACTTAGGATGTAACCAAGCTTCAGACCATGTGAAGTCCACCCATCCGATTACTTCAAAAGGTCATAATGAATGTTTCCTAGAAGTCGTGGCAGTCGAGTGTGTTAAGGCGTTTTCTTAACAACCTCCGAGGTAAAGCGCTGGTTTAATCCGACGAAGAATGCATTTTTACCTTCCCACTCAGGTTTGAACGCGAAAATAACCAGTAGGTCGTACAAGGTTCTTTGTTTGGAAAAGGGAACAGGGGTTAAGAGGGTTTAAAATATTTGATAGGGTCAAATTTATTACCGTAAAAAAATTGGAACCGGTCAAATATTTTTGTTTTTGTCTACTTATTTATATGATAGGCTTAATGAACTAAGGAGATAATAAAAACTAACCTTTCTTAGTTCTTGGTTAGTACTTTGAAGTACTGCCAGAATGAAATATTTTTAAAGTTATGTCGAATTTCAATCATTTTGCAATCAGAAAAAATTAACATTGTGAGAATATATGAAGTAGAAAAATTTTCACGGAAAACAGCGGTGACGCAAATTAACATTGATCATGGTTTTGAAAAGTAATATTATTATTTTATGTGAGAACCTAAACTTCTACATTTTTCCACTGATTTTTATGTGATTTTCATATTTTAAGGACTGTTTTAATTCGATTTTTTTTTTCTTTTAAGTTAAAGTCGCCAATCTCGTTGAAAGGATTCTTAGCAATTGACATTTATTGTAACCAGGATACGGTTCAAAATGGAAGAGAACCACCATTTTTGACTCGATTCTCCTTTTAAAAGGATACGAATCGAAATAAATCACTGGTAACTAGGATTTTCGCACTAAAAAGAAAACTTTTTAATATAGAAACTCTCTTCCCGATGCAAGAAGCGGTCCGAAATAACGTAAGTCTAACTGTTTATATTAGGGTGGGTGAGGTTGGTTACGCCCGAAAAGGACTAATTTACTATTTGAAAGGATATGCCCGATTTTCATATTTTAAGGACTGTTTTAATTTGTCATTTTTATTTTTTTTGTCAGTTATTTTTTTTTGTTATTTTTAACTAAGCATGTAATATATACATATGTATTCTTTTTTATTGTTTCTTATAATTTTCAGATGGAAGCGCTTCCGCTACTTGACTTCAACTGCCTACACGCATGAGAATACTTTCTGTAGTTGAAATGTAAAATAAAAAGTAAATGAAAGTTGTTGCATGTGTCAATTTACAAGACCATAAATAAATGTTATAAATGTTTAACACACATGTAAAAAAAAAGACAATTATTTCTTTCGGGTTTGTTCGGGGAACATGGATTACAAGAAATCTATTTTTCAAGAACACGCGACTACATTTCAGTTATACTTAAATTAAAATCTATTTCCACCGATGTAACTCATTCTACGGCGGGGCAGGAATCCCTTTGCAAGAGTGCTGGCTATATAAATTAGACTAGAGCAATTTGTCGCCGACCGTACCCCACTGGACAGCTGCCATTCAGAACACTGAGTTACACTCCTCGCTGTAAATCTGTCGGGGCCGAGTGGGAATAGACGCGGACACCTCACGTGGGCAACTGAGCTCTGGGGCGGTCCATCGTAACTCAGGCCGCGACGGCTTCCTCTACGCTCGGGAATGTTGTCGACTACTGTTCAGGAATAGTCTGGGAATTCCGATGTCTTGCAGAAATAAATTTTATTATTCAGATGAAAGTTTATGTCTGCGTAACTAACCATGCACTGTTCCGTCAGTAAAATAGGATTTAAGATAATAATGGATTTATGATAGTGAAATAAAAAAAAAATCTGGTGCTCGCAATATACGGCTTTTATTGATCTTCTTGGTTAAAAACAATTTAAGGATTTTTTAATAGGGTTAGAGATGAAATATATTGCTAAGTGTAAGTAAAAACTCTGCAAATTACTACACAACGGTTTATTATTTCTAAATAACTATATTAAGGTATAACTGTTTATATAGCTGCTAATATTTTCGATTTTTCTCTATTTACAATTACATCTATTATAGTTTGTGTCTTAAATATATAGATAAACTTTTTTTCCCCGTTACATCGTTCTTTTCTGAATCTAAAACTCTATACATATGTTTCTCTATCTTAAAAAATAACGATGATAATAATAATAATAATAATAAATAAAAAGTCATGGGCGTATTTGTGAGTAAAATTTCAAATTTTTACTTTTCTTTTAAATTATTTTTTTGCGGTTTTTCGTTTAAAAAAACACTAGTAATTTTTTCTCTCCGAAAATAACTTATTTATTAAATTAAATCACTTTTAAGCGGCCGCCATTTTTAAATTAACTAGCTGATATCAACGTCTAGGTGTTAGGATCATCGTTGCATGGCCTGGTATTTTTGTGGCGAATTAAAAATAAAAATTGTTCAGTAGTTTCGGAGAAATTCCGCGGACAGCGGACAAATAGATTTTTTTTTTAATTGTTTTTTTTTGTTATACGTATCTGAAAACGTAAGCCCTCAAATTTTGAAAATAATATATCTCAGGTTAAATAATTAATTAAATTTATTTACAATAGAAACCTGTGTTTTATTAAATAATCTATTATATTATTATCCGCAACAATCAGGTAATTTTATCGGTTTTTCATATCTCTCCATTAACTTTTACAACTTTCACGATAAGTATAAGATATATATATTAATATTTAGCTTTTCAACAATATATTATACGTCTATATTACTGCCATTTCATGAAAAAACAAAGTTTTTGCACTTTTTTTCCAATTGTTAATTATTAAATTTCTGCTAAATAACCATTTCAATAAACTCTCTGAGTATCATAATTAATTTTGTTTATCCCATTTCCAAGGGATAATCTACCTTGTACACCAGAGAGAAAAATGCTTAATTACATCTTATTCTGCTCAAGTCAGTTGGTTGTTTTATATTACGCAATACTACACTAGTTGATTGTAAGTAGAATATGAGGATATATAATAAATAGAATAGCTATTGTCTTAACAGCAGGCACGGCAGGAAGCTACAACAAGCTCTGGTGGAAGGGGAAGCAGAATTACTAACTAAGGGAATGTCCATCAATGGCTCCAACAGCAAAATCCTAGTTCCCTCACGGAATGAGGAAGAAAATGCTGCAATGGGGAGATCCTAGAAGTGGGGAATGGATTCAACTAACTGGGAACCATTATAAATATCTCTGGCAGAATTCACCAAGAAATAGGAAAAAGAGTCAATAAAGCGGACCAGGTGTACTACCAGATCGACAATAGTAAAATAGAACACCGTGAAGTATGTTGCACGACAAGCATATCAGCCGAAGTATTGCTACAGAGATGAAATTCTTACGCAGCGCGAAAGACAAGGCGATGCTGGGTCCGAAACAATAGAATCAGAGAGCAACTAGAGGTACCACCATTGAAGACAATCATGGAAAACAGACAATTAAAATGGTTCGGACATGTTTGCCGAATGGATGAAGTAAGGGAACCCAGAAGGACACTTGAAGCCAGACCTACAGGTAGAAGTCCACGTGGCCGACCGAGAATTTCCTATCAGGAACATATCCAGAGGATTGAGGGTAACAGAGGCAAGGCCTTTTGCAAAAATGAAACGACTGAGCACAGCCTGGGATCACTGACAGCGCTGGATCGAGGCCCCTTTACGCCAATAATGGCTCCAAGGGGAAGAGAAAGAAGAAAAATAGGAGATATAATATGGTTGGGGGTGCAATCATTGTAACACTTCAAATACGTAAACTTAATTTATTGTGCAACCGTTTCGTCCCAATTTTATGTCATCTTTAGAGCATAATAAATTAAATAAGGTTACTTAATTGAAGTACTTCAATTAAAGCACCCTAAAGACTTCTCTTTATATTTTATCTATAGATAACTAAACTTACATCATTATGAATAAACATACACAGAGCCAACTAGATAACAACTAATAACCTCATCACTTTAGTACTTATACATTGCTTTAAAACCAGGTTATTATCCTGTCTTTTTTATAGCCCTGAAGATGACAAAATATTTAGGCCGAAACTTTGGCACAATAAATTAAGGTACCTGATTGAAGTGTTGCTATGACCGCACCCCCAACCAACTTCTTATATCCTATCCAAAGTTAACTATTCTTCCATCATTATATTTCGATGATTCAACTATCCAATTTTTATTGTTTTTGAGAACGGACTCTGTATTTTTTAATCTGTAACAAAAAAACTTAAATGGCATGAATTCCTAATGAAAGAGCAGACCGCTTAACCGGGTCAAGCTATTTCTCATAGCCGGCGAGTAGCTAAAAATAAAGAGTATATATTAGGTTAATTGGAGATTATTTTGAGTCATAGCCTACTCAGAAGACCGACATTATTTCTCCTTGTTTATATTGAACGACTCGCAGTAGAACGAAATGGTAAAAACATTTTTAAATTTATCTAAGATCTTTAAAATGTATTAAAAGAAATCGGTATAAGTGTTTACTAACTGCATCTGTTTTCAGGGCTGAAGAAAGAAGTCAATATTTTGAAATAGTATTTAAAAGAATATATTTTCAAAAGGAATCGTTAGTATTTTTTAAATATTTATTTCAAAGAACTATTAAAAAACAAAAAAAAAACGGAAATGAAGAAATGACAAAAAAAAACAAAAAAAGTCATTTAAAGAACAGCCTTAAAACAGTAAATTGGATGTGTTTTGGGAATAATATTTAATTCTGAAACAATCAATTAAAAATATATTGAACTGATTATTAGAAATTAATAATCTATTAAGACTCGAATTCTACTTGCAGCATATAATATTCAAATATGTCATATAATATGCCATACAAACTATTAATATATTTTCGGCACTACAGTCCTGCTAGAGCCTGTACAACTCTTCTCCGTTCTCTCCTACCTAGGACAAGCATACGCCATCTTCTAATGTCCACCTTCTTTAGGACGCCCTTAACTTCGTCCTGCAACCTAAAAAGTGGTCTCCTTCTACCATCAAGTTGGTTCTCGAGATTAGATTCCATGGTCATATATGCTACATGCCCCAGCCATCGGATCTGGTTTCTTCTCGCAATGAAGACCAGATCCGGTTAACCATTCGGATTCTCCACTAGCCATCTTTGGAAAAAAAATCCGCGAAGAACTCTTCTTTCTAATACTAGTAGTTTAAGCTCCGAAGTCTTAGAAATAATTCAGGTTTATGATCTACCACTGGCCCCACAACTCTTTCGTACAGCATGGTCCTCATTCTGTGAGACAGTGCTCTAAATCCAGTGATTTAAAATCCTGCGTATTGCAAAGCAGCATTTATTCTCAGCGGTCACCCTTGCCTTTAGTTTATCCTCCATTTCATTATTATAGTTGGGAAGCGGCGTGGTCTAGTTGATAGAGCACTAGTCTACTGTTCCTCGGGTCCTGCTGTCGAATACCGGCTGTGGCAGAATATTTTGTAATCAGTCGGGGAGCGACCCTAGGGTATGGAGACCCTTCTGGAGCATACCCAGCCTCTAAAAAGTGGGTACCCAATAAAATTGGGGAAAACCTGGCGGCTGAGCGTGATCAAGGCCTAATCACCTCATTGCACTCCCGTTGGTCTAGAAACAGTACGAATCTCTATATGTACTGAGCCCAAGACCCTTCATGGGTAGTAGTGGGACAGTTTTTTTTTCTCATTATTTGCAGTCGCTACTGCCTCCAAAATATTTAATGCTTATCCACTGTTTTCAAGTTGTTTGTTTCCTTTGACATACTTATCAGCTACACCCATTTTCCGTGAAATGAACATGCAACAGTTTACATAAGACAGTTCTTGTGCTCATTGACTTGTAGCTTTACTTTTTTTGCTGATATTTCAACTTTTTTTATGCATATTAATTTTTAGCTTAAGATAAATCACAATTTAGCAAAATATCCAAGACGAAAGTAGTCCAAGCGATTTAGCAGGGCTGATTTCGAGCAGATGGGGTTTGGTGTTTTTGAAAAACATATGCATTTGCATACGAACCCGGTTGTTCCTTTGATGTTGCATGCACTTTAAGGATATCCTGGATTCTGTCCATCGCGTGTCGGACCCGATTGGGAACGATAGCTCACCGCCACATTAATCTTTCCTAAGCAGCTATCTAACTAATTCCTTGTTATCGACTTGATAAAGTCTGGCGACCCACTTCGATGGGCGCTTTAGATATTGAAGTAAAGTCTCTAATCATTCATGGTTAAGTCCCGGAATCGACTTCCAGACTTGTTGGGGTGAGTGCTATAAACCACTAATGCTTATAGAACATTTTTGAATTCAGTTTGTTTTTATTGTATGCTTCATTTGAGAATTCTTTCTGGATATGAATTAATGTTCGTTCACTGAAAGAAAAAAAACAAAAAAAAAAACGTGCAAGCAAAACAACTCTCATTTATCTTCCTTTTTGGAATGTTATTTTAGTTTCACTTACCTATGTATGAAATAAGGAAAAGTATTGCGATCGGGAAGATTTTACCGGAAATACACATTTTAATGTGATTTTGTGTATGTGGTAAGGAATTAATTTAAAAAAAAAATGAAAAGGAATTAAATAGTAGAATAAAATTGGAGATTAATAATTATACTTCACCAATGTTTTATTTTATTATAATGTACTACGTTTCGTCTATAATGCCATCTTCTGAGGCAAGAACAATTTTTATCTGTAAGTACAAATATGATTTCCTTAATAATAATCAATTTCAGAAAATAAAACATTAAAATTACATAACAACTACAATTTGTTTAATTATAAAAAATAAATTTATGAAATATAATTATGTATTAACAATCTATAAAAATATTAACATTAAATTCTTTAAAATCAAATTAAACATGAAATAAAAAAGAATAAATAAAACAATCCAGTTCAAACACAAAAAACAATAATTGGGACAATTTAATGTAATATGCTCATCAATGTCAAATGCCCATTAAAAATAATAAAAATTTATTTTATAAAAATAACATTACCAATCCGATTTTAAAATATGAGAATTACCTTAAGGTGAGTGAGTACTTACACCCAGAAGCCTCATGTCTGAATTGATTTTACTAAATGGTTAAGGGACGGTGATACAATTAAAATTAAGAATCACATACTAAATTTTGATGTTCGTATTATTTATTGACAAAATATAATTTGTCACATTCAAAAGTTATACTTTGGTTGATTATTATTAAGGAAATTATATTTTTACTTACAGGTAAAAATTGTTATTGCACCAGAAGATGAAATTATAGCCGAGACGTAGTGCATAAAATAAAATAAATCAGTGTCTCCAATTTTATTGAAAAAATAATCCAGTCTCCAATTTTATATTAAACTTTGACCTTCACCTTACATAATCTACACCTCATTTAAATTGTAGTTTTAATCGAGAAAAAAAAAATGGTGCTCGCAACACACGACTTTCACTAACCTCAGCTGTTAAAGAGATAAAAAATTATTTGTTAAAGAACTAATTACTTTGAGTTTTAATAGAAACATGTGTATTGTTAAATAATGCCATCGATTAGTAGGTTATATTTCTAATGCTTTAGAGTCTAAAAAATATTGCCCATGTATTTTTCTCGATATTGGTCAAGCATTCGATAAGGTGTGGCATGAAGGATTGCTTTCCAAGCTCAAAATTTTGCTTTCTCCGACTTATTACTTAATATTACTCTCTTACTGGACAGACCGACACTTTATTGTAAAAGTAGGAGACGAATTTTCTGGAATAAAACGGGTTCAAGCAGGAGTCCCACAAGGCAGTGTACTGGGACCGTTACTATTTAATATCTACACGGCAGACTTACCAGAGTACTATCATACCTTACTAGCCACTTTTGCAGACGATACAGCTCTTTTGACATTCAAAACCCAGTTCTGGCATCTTTCACGTTCCAAAGCCACATTGATGACTTATCCAGTTGGGCTAATAGGTGGAAAGTGAAAATGAATCAATCAAAGAGTCTATTTATCGTTTTCACGCTCAATCATGGGGACTGTCCTGCAGTCTATTTCGAGGATAAACCCATTTCAACATCAGAAGGAGTACGATATTTGGGGTTGTACTTAGACAAAAGACTGGACATGGAGGACCCACATTAGACTTAAAAGACAATAGCTGAACATACGATTTGGACTACCATCCCGTCTGCTTGACAAACGATCAAAATTATCCGTGAACACCAAAAGTACTATTTACAAAGTACTGATCAAACCATTATGGACATATGGGATAGAAATAAAATAAAACCCTAGTTAAGTTCGCATATTTATAATAACTGCCCTTTGACAAGAATTACTTAAGATCCTAGTCAACTGTTGATAGCGATCTCCGACTATTGGTTCGTCCCCGGAGTAGAGACCCGATATGACAGAGACTGTTCTTATTAAGGGCTACTAGCCTTTATAGGGCAGCCGGATAAATAGCACTTGCCCGACCCTATAAATTCAAACAGGCCCTTTAAAACTGGGTCGGGAGGATTCGAGGGGAGAATGTGGGTCGCATTTTGTAAAACTGTTACCGAATTAATGTCATAGACTGGTAGTTATGGTCGTACTGAGGTCATTATCGTACCAGAGATCTTTTATCAGGAATTTTTTATAGTCATGAGATAGCTAGGATGTCTCAAATCACCCTTTCTAAAATTTCTTTTTCTAAAAGAAAATAAACCTTCTATTGTTATTGAGAATAGAATTTTCTATCAGTCGCAATTTCAATATATACGAGGATATTCTCTTAATATTGAACATACCATTATGTTGGGTTGATGCGAAATTAATGCAGATTTTTAATATTCATTGAAAATACACAAATCACCACTTTGACCAATTATAAGTATACTGCATCGACGATTACCAAGTATATCAACAAGCTTTTGTATAAAATTCCACGTTGCAAAGAAGTACTGTCGTGGTAATAGAAATTGCATCACTCAAGTTAAGTTAACAGAAAAAAGAAATTCTCTATAAAAGCGAGTATTGAGTTTTAAACAAGCAAAAACAATATAATCGAATCATGAAAGAAAACAATATTAGGGTGAATTATCGTATAAACAAAAAAAATTACAAACATTCTTTAAAAAAAAATGTATATTAACCAAAATATTGTCCTAAAATAAATGCAAATTATTAAGGAAATTGTACAAGTTAAAAAAACAAATGAAATGTAACATATGAAAGAAGAAAAAAATATAGAATTGTAATCACAAAGGAAAATAAGAAATTAAAGTCCGTTTGATGTTAAAACATTAATAAAAAATCAAAATTACATAAGAAGTAAAATAATAAGAGGGTGTAATGCCCATTTTGTTTATTAAAAAAAAAATAATAATAAAATAAACGACAACAATCAATGCACTTATGCAACATTCAACGATCCTTCTGATCCCAGCAGTAAAAAAAAAAAAAAATCTGGATCTTAAATGCAATGAGCTCGTAAACAGATTTTTCAATTTCATCTTGGTTTTGAAAATTGTTCTCCCTGAAAAATTTGCCTAGGTGTCTGAAAAAGTGGAAGTCTGTAGGAGAGGTGAGGTGGATAAGGTGGTTATTGGAGAACTTCCAAATGGTGCGTATCATTGGTTGCGCAACATGTGGTCTGCCATTATCATGGAGAAGCATGAGCCTAACCTTTTCAACTTGGTCTACTTGTTCAACTTACCAATTGCCTTCAAACGGGGGTTGGTTCACGCCGAGTTCGAACACCAATTCTCGGGTAGTTTTGTTCTCATCATCTTCCACTAATGATCCAAGTTGGTCGTTGTGAACTGCAGAATGGCGGAAATGACCTTCCTTATCTTATAAGTCGAAATCTCCACTTCGAAACTTCTGGAACCAAAGCTGCACCGTTCATTTGTTAATAGTCTCCTCACCCTACACTTCATTAATATTAAGGGCATTTCGCGCAACCCTTAATTTCTAAAAAAATTCATTTTTCGAAAATGGCAGTTAGACATTTTAAATTTAAAACCTTTAAACATCCTGAAAAAAAAAATTACGTATTAAATCCATGGTGAAAGAAAGAGATGAGATAAGATTTATTATGGTATATAAGAGATAGCTGTTAGGATTTTTTACTAGCTTTTATTGATAGGAAAAGCAAAAAAAATAAATAAAAATCTGGTGAAGAATGAAGAAGAGAAATTGACGTCTTGATTAAATAATTGAGCAGGAAAGGTTTTACATCTCTTCAAATCATGAATACAGCAATGATCCTACCATAATTCTTGTATTTATATTAAACTTCCATTCTCGAATAAACAGTTTCTATATAAACACTGCAGTACATAAATATATGAACATAGCCCTCGAAATCCCACGAGGATCGTGATGTTTTTCATGATATCAAATAAATACACCGAGCATTATAAATTCCACTGGCTAAAGCTTCGAGGAAAGTATATATAGGTGCTAGGCTGCTGACGCTAAACGGCCATAATCCGGGGATCATGTCGGATTTGTCACTGTCCTTGAACCCGGGTGGAGTGCGTCGATGGCAAGAAGGGGAAGTCCACCAAAGATTATTAGGAGTCCTTCAAGATTTTTAGTTTGGAATTCAAGATTCACCGTAATGTTATGTTATGTCACTGGTTTTCAAATTCTAATAATTAAGTTGAATAAGTGTTCTCATAATATTAGTAATTAATGGAAAATCTCTAACTATTAATCTTCTATATATATAATAATCTCGTGTCACAATGTTTGTCCGCGATAAACTCTGAAATTTCTGAACCGATTTGATTAAACTTCGTAAGTATCTGTTATTTGGTCCAACTTAAAAGATAGGAAAGTTTTTATTACTATTCTAAATGGTTAAAAATATATTTTTCTAAAAACTAAAACAAAATTCATCCACAATTGAGTTATGATGACATACAACGATGCTATTGAATAATTTGGATGTGGCTATCGGTACTAGTATGTAATTGTTACATTGAGTAAAAAAAATTTATTTATCATAAACAGAGTAGCTCATTGCTATTTACCTGTATTTCTTTTGTATAACCTCATTGAACATAGTCACTACCAACATCTTTTGTAATTTGTAGAAATTTTAATTTAAATTGTTTTATTTACTGAATTGAATTCGCCAAACCGCAAACAAAGATAATGAAGTGTAGTTTTTGTTATATTTTTTCAATGTGTCTCGATAATAGAAACAAGATATTTATAGTTTATTAGATTAATTATAGTAATAGGATAAGTTGTTTTAAAATCACTTTCCTCATCAACCATAATTCTTACTTTCGTCTAATAATTTGCCATTTTATTCTGTTAAATATACAATAGCAATCAAGTAGAAGTAGGCACACCCAAAATTACTGAATATATTTTAGCTGTAACGTAATCGTGGTATATAGTCACGTTTGCAACATTAATTAGATTTATATACATACATTGATCCAACGAGTGGGAATATTTTCACTTGGAAACAACTGATAAATTTAATTGTTAAAAATATAATACTTATATTTCTTGAAAATGTATACGTCTTATAATAATGGAGTAGTTGAACGTTTTGACTATATGGTAAAGAAGTTGGTTGAGGGCGCAGCCACCAAGAAAACACACCAGTGAGAAAAAACTAAAGTAAGTGCGTTTTATCTTTGTTACCACCTTTCCAAACACTGCTCCATCGTATGCGTTTTATAGTTACTACTCATAAACGCATTGATACAAATTTAAATTCAGACAAAATAAGATATTCGCGAACAAAGCCGCGGGTTACAGCTAGTTCTAGTATAGATTTGTGTAGTGTGTTACTGTTTCTTTATAAAACATTGTGTTATATTTTGTAATATTATTTAAGTATTGTATTGTTTCTTTCTGTGTACTATGTTACTGTTTGTTATTGCACTTTTATTGAATTGCTGCAGGTGAACTCCTTTCCCACACTCGGACTCGCTCGCCTTAGTGGGATAGTGACTTATACTTGCACTGTAAAATGTCTGTATTTTGATTTAAATAAAGAAGTTTTTAAAAAATCCACAACGCAGTCTTTCATTCAAATTACAGAATGAATCCAAAAGACGTCACGGAATGTACTATTCAAATGGATTCGAGCATTCCAAGAAGAGGATAAACCTTTATAGATTAATAAATGTCGAATAAAGGTGAAGTTAGTGGATTGTTCTTTATTCACTGACGGATAAGCTTTAATAAAGTTTTACAAGGACTGAACAGGACAGTGAACTTACCTTACAATTTCTACAGGTAGGTTTAATTAATTCTTGTTATTATTATTATTATTAAATATTTACAGGAAATAGGAAGACATCTATGCTCACCATTACACTACACACATTTACACATTTGCCCCAGTGCAAAAGGAGGAATTATTAACAAGTTTCATGTATGTACATTAATTATTTTGAAAGTTTTATTAAAAAAAATCTGGTGCGGGCAACACACGACTTAATTTATATAGAAACGACAATTTAATTTATATATAAACATGTGTTTTATTAAAAAATATATTATATTATTATCTAAAATAATCAGTTAGTTTTATCTTCATTTTATCACTCTCTATCTACTTTTAAAAGCTTGTGTATGAGATGATATGTTTTCTAAAATCTTTAGCTTTCCAACGGTATATCATACATGTATATTACTTCTCTTATGTTCAAAAACAAAAAAATGCATTAAAAAAAATATTTTTTTCATTTTTCTCCTTTAGTTAGGTATCGAATTTCCTCAATTCATATATTTATCTGTTTTTCATCAGTGGTAACAAGATAATGTAGTTATTTTTATAGAATAAACAAAATTAAAGGTACTTTAGAGGAAGAAAATATAGGCATTTAAGCCCAGTCAGACCATGTTAATCCAAATGAAACCTAAATGATTACTAAAGATATTAAAGCCCATTTAATTTTACATCGATATAGCGAGTTTAATCAAAATCGTCGGTACCGTTTTCGAGAAAATCTAAAAAAGGTGCAAAATCTATGGTATAAAAGTGGCTCTTCTGGTCAGCTCATTCTTATGAAAAAGGTTTTGTAACATCTCGGGGGTATAGTTGTCTTAAATATGAAATTTCAGTTTCATAGGACTTACCGTTTCCGCCTGGGAGTTAGCACACACACAAAGACCTTTTTGCGGGACTTGGTTATTTGGACTCAGGGAACTCTAAAATGTGTATTTCCGTTGAAAAATGGAATTCGAAAATGTTCACGATCGCAATACTTTCCCTTACTATATATAGTAAGTGAAAGTAATAAATGGAGTATGAGAGCAAACAAAACAAACGGGAACCAGGTTTCATTAGAACTTCCTTCACCAGAAGCGTGGTTAATATTCCTCGCTGCCTAGTCACCAGATTGACCGTGTTGGTATAAAGAATAATTGTTCGGAAATCCAGTGTTTCCCTGGGTACGATTCAAACTCTACCAAAGTCTATATGCCAACCTGAGAAAAAACAAACAGACAGCAAATGGAGGATTAAAAAGTGTTTATTAAAGATGGTAAATATTTTGATAGGAATCTACAGACAACGCTTTAGTCCTCTATGAAGATTGATATAAGAAAATCAGGCATTTTTGTGTTACAACCGAATGTTTTATGAAGATACTAACGATGAAAAACAATGGCATCGAAATTACAAGTCTGTTCAGCAGAAGGATTACGGGACTAACTCGGTTCACCCAAAATCACCTAGCTAACACGGAAAATTTTTGATTTGAAGAAACTTTGTGTCAATGCAGAACGAAAGTACACTGATATTAAGTGCAAATATGAACGTCTACCAACCTTGAACGGTGGGGATTATAATTTATTGCTCATTATTGTTATATATATCATCGTCATCAGTGGCTCAGCAACCTATCAATGAGTCAAGGCCTCCTTCCGAAGTCTTCTCCATCTCTCCCTGTCCTGGAGAGCCGCAGTCCAATTCCTTACTCCAAGAAGAACTATGTAATTGCTCGAGACTACGTCTCTCCACCGCAGTTTGGGTCTTCCAACACCTCTTGGCCTTTAGACTTGATCAGGCTTCAGTCTGATGGTTACTCTCTGTTCTAATATTGTGGCGATGGGCCCAGCCCATCTAAGCCTCCCGATGAGGACAACTCTCATAATGTCCGGCTGTGCATATAGCGTGTAGAGCTCTAGGTTGTCTCTATGTCTCCAGTCCTCACTTACCTTCAATGGACCGTAGATTCACCGCAGAATTAAAAAAAAAAAGTATATATTGTTATGTATTGAGGATGCTGAGGGCTCTAAATTCATTATTTAATTATTAATATATTAATCAAGTACATATTAATAAGTCTTTGTCGGCACAGTACAAAGGGCGTTCACCTGCACCCCCTTGGATTCTCCGAGAGGCCCCTCGCCATACATCAGGGAAACTTCCTAGACCTCCAGCGGCAGCCGACAAGAGTATTAGGCCTGGCCAAGAGATAGGCATACTTATGATAAAAGCTGGACCGCCAACCGGGGCGCTTCCCATATCAGCCCCGCCCGAGGTGACGAGGATGAGAAAGAAGATTCGAAGGAGTCAGTCAAGTTCCATCCAAGAGGAGAGAAGAATCAGAGATCGAGGAGAACTCCGTCGGGGGTCAAAGCTGAGAGCAGCGGAGGTCTGATGGCCTAGAAGGGACGTCTGAGACTGATTTCACCTTCGCCAGCCGACTGAGTGTTTTAAAGGTATTTCTTTGTTTTTAATATTGTATGGCAAGGTTAACTTTAATATCCCTCAGTATTCTCAGGCATTGTATAAATATATTGTATATGTGTAAGTTGATTTTTAGTTATAATGTCATTTATTGACACCTGTTTTAATTTAATATTCCCTTGTATGTCACCTATTGTGATTGGTAAACACGATACCTTTAGAAAAGAAATCCAATGGTTTCAATAATATTAGTCTATGCATACATTAAATATATCAATTGATCTAGTTTTTAAAGGTACCGCTGCCTTGAAAAAGCAGCCGGTCAAAAATATAGCAATATATATACACACAATATGGTGTAACTTTGAATAGGATTTAGTTTGGTCTACATCTTTGTTAATACGTTTGCCATGGTAAAGAGACGAGAGGGATCGCATTACGAGAGATAAAGGCTGACAATATTTTGACACTCCCTCCCTCGACTGCTCCCTCTCTCACGCCCACTACCTCCATGATATCCATTAGGGAGGAGGTATATTTAGACGGCCTGCTATAGTTGACATCTTTAATGGGCTCCCATCGATCTGTCCTTCAGTCAGGTCCAGAATCCAGGTACACATCACAGCTAAAACCAGATTAGGAATCCGTTTTATGTGATTAACAATTGTGGTGCAATTGCACCTTTTCGGATTTTCTAAATCAGTAAATTGAGAGAATGAATTGAGTCACATTTCTTCAATATGGATTTTAAACAAATAGTAACTTTATATTATATAAGAAAGTATTACTAACAGTTAAAAATGCAAAATTGCATACATTACAACGGAAGTATGTTTAAATCCATTATAGTCTCCTGAAATTTTAATTTAATTAAATTTCTTCAACATTAATTCTATTCCTTTATCCGCTAGTTTAACCAAGATTAAATTGGAACTGCATTAATTTTAAATATAAGAAACTCTTATAGCAATCATATTGTATACGCCATATTAGTTCGTGTACAGCAAATCGATAAAGATTGATCCAAACGAAATTTTTTTATAGTTTTTACAAACATTTTTTTTTTCAACCCTTGCCTTATTGCACATCAAAACGAATCTTTATTAAAATACTAGCTGAGGCTTAGCACGTAATTATTTAATTTTTTCCATTTTTTGCTGCGAATTAAGAAAGTTGTTTATAATAACTGTTTTAGTTGAGGTTATACAATATAAATATACCTCAGATAACAGAGAGTTAAACTTTTAACTATGTCTATGTATGATAAATTATTTTTGATTGTTAGATATTAATTTTATTCAGTTTAATCTACAATAACATGCCAGTAGCCATACCCGACATTAAACGTTTTCTACCGACGTTTTTAAAAATATTTTTATCTATATTTCTTGGCGGCTTTTAATAGTAATTACAATATTTTTTTTACTAAAATGCGTTGTAAGCGAATTATTGTGAAAAAGTACGTTTTCTTGTATGTTTTGTTTTTGTTTTTGTATGTTCAATGGATACAACATACACCACGTTAAGCTATAATGCTATCTCTACTAGCCTATTGAGCTATCAGGATTCAAATACATATACCTAAAATTGATCGATAAACGTTTAGTTCGAAAACGACTTTAAACATTTGTGGCTGTGGTTCTAAGTAAAGATGCCTGGATGTAGAAGGTAAAATGGTCGAGTTGGCAGAAGTCCCATGACAGTAATGGGATGCCTGACCTCTTAACGTTATGTATGGTTTGTGACTTCGCACGAGGTGAACAGTCTCAAGGTTCCAAATGTCATACTTGGATATTCCAATGTAGAAAAGGTTTAGAAAAAAAATCTAACATTTCCTACTTTCTTGATACCTCTTAAGATTTTCAAATTGTTTGTTTCCTGCTCTAAAAATAATCCTGCACCTTTGATTACTAGCCTCAGGAATCATAAATGTGATAAAACACGAAACTATTGAATTGGCACTTTGATAAACACATTAAAACCATTTTTTTTTGTTGTTTAATATATTTAGTAATTAAAATTAATATTTATGATTCCACTAGAAGCATGAACAGCTAGAAGTATTTATTGAAACACTTCTACAGCACAGCAGTAAGAACAGCGATACTGTATGGTATAGAAACAGTCAGCCTTCCAAGTGTGGAGAAAGACCTGAAGATTGAGAGGAAAATTATGAAGACGATTCAAGGACCCAGACTAACACAAGTTTCCGCCCGGGAGTTACCACACACACACACACACAGACCTTTTTGCGGGACTTGTTTATTTGGACTCAGGGGACCCTAAAACAGGTATTTCCGTTGAAAACTGGAATTCGAAAATTTTCACGATCGCAATACTTCCCCTTACTATTTATAGTAAGTGAAAGTAACAAATAAAAGAGGAGCTGTATAGGATAAAAATCAAGGATAAGGACTGCTTGGATAAAGAGCTTTTCGGAAAAAATTAAAAGAATTTAGGTTTCTAACAGGAAGGAAGGACTCTATACTGGAATGAGGCTCTAAGAACCGACTACAATCGGCGAACATGATACTCAGTGAATTATTTCAATAAAAACTTCAGATTCTTGTAAATATTTTTAATCAATTATATTTTATTCATTTCGATCTATTACGTGTTGCCACTTTTCAGGTATTTGTTTTTAAATTTGGTCATTATCAAGGACCACCCGAGCGCTTAGCGTCTTCCAAGTCAAAATTTCCAGTTCTGAACCGAAGAAACCACTTACGGACGGAGCTTTCTCTTAAAGCATTTTCGCCATATACACCGCAAGTTTTATTAAACATCTGAGTAGCGGGTTTTCCTTTTCGGAAAAGAAAAAAAAAATCAATAAATGACGAAAATGATTTTTTATTTTTAGCAAGCAAAATGCCATTTTAAGATAAGGAATTTCAGTTGAAACTGTCGCATAAAATATCCTTAGCTGATCCTTTTTTTGAATATCTTAACATTATTGACCAAGCACATATATTATAAAGACAGGCAGGATTAATACCAGGATACCAGAAACAGGAAAAAAACCTGACGGCTGAGCGTGATCTCGACCTAATCACATACTTGGATAGTTGTTGGCCTAGAAACTGTACGAATCTTCCTATGTACTGAAGTTAGGACACTTCATAGATTGTAAAGGGGAGGTTTTTTTGTTTGTATATATACGAAGAAATCCATAAGCATCGATTCCTAGAATAACACGTAAAGATGTTGGGATATGAGTTTCCTGTAATATAAACCCGATAAGCGAGCTTGAAAGGAAATCCTAGACGCTTGAGGGGAAGCAAACGCTATGAAATACAATAGCCAAGGATTGAATCGGGGCAGGAATGTGGGTCAGGACCCTGAAAAGCGATTAAAGGGGTCAGAGATGATGGGGGATAAAGGGGCGGTGTGTTCTCGGATTAGCCCTATCTCAGGGTGGCGATTTATTATTGGGTAATAGCTTGGGGAGGTTGTCTCGTGTCGGGTGAGGTTTCCTATAGTATCTGTCTTCGAGTTAGGAGTCGTCAACATTATATGGGGCTGATCAGAAAATAATAAAGGATTACAAGTTAAAAAAAACTGGCGCGCGCAACACAGGAATTTTACTTACCTCAAAATCAATATTAGAATTTTTAAATACATTTAGAGATAAAAATAAATTGTTAAGGAAATAATTAAATTATATTCCAATAGAAACATGTGTTTTATTAAATAATCAATTATATAATTATCCAGTTTGTTTTATCTTCTATAGATCATTCTCCGTTAACTATTACAAATTTGTGCTCAAGATAATAGTTTTTCTAAAATCTTGAGCTTTTCAAAGGTATATGATACATCTATATTACTGTATTAATATTAAAAAAAGAGAAAAATCGCATAAAAAATAGTTTTGCTTTTGTCTTCTTTAGTTAGTTATCAAATTCGTACAATTTGTATATTTAACTGTTTTTTAGTAATGTTGGTAATTGTATGAAATATACAAAATGAAAGGTACTTTAGAAGAAGAAAGTATCGGCATTTAAGCGCTGTAAGATTATTTCAATCAGAATGAAACCTTTATAATGTTTTTTTTTTTTTTTTTTTTTTTTACATAAATATCAATCTTTATTTATATAGCATACATCTGCACAGTTTTCAAAAAAATTGATTGGAAATCCATTACAATGCGCTACTTATTTGCTAAAATTTATTTTTTACATCAATTGAATACATAATGTTAAAGCCCATTAAATTCTACATCAATATAGCGAGTTTAATCAAAATCGTTAGGGCCGTTTTTAAGAAATCCGTAGAAGGTGCAAAATGCATGGTTTGAAGTCAGCCGATAATCTAGAAAACGTTGCTGTAACATCTTGGATGTTAAGTTTTCTTAAATATGAAATTTTAGTTTCGTACGACTCTTCTTGCTTACCACAGACACATACACAAAGACCTTTTTTCAAGACTTGGTTATTTGGATCCCTCTGAGTCCTTGTATTTCCGTTGAAAATTGGAATTCAAAATTTTTCACGATCACAATACTTTCCCTTACGATATATTTCATATATAGGTAATTAAAAGTTAAAAAAGGTAATAACATTGAGTTCCGAAAGAAACATGTGCTTCATTTAATATTCGCTCAGATGGCAAAATGGTTTAAGTCACTTAGTCAAGAAATGGAACGTTCTGGAGAGTCATTCGATTATATTTGGAAGGTTGCAAAATGTCATTAGTTACTCTCTTTCAGTTTATACGTGAACGATTCTACCTTGTATAATATATAAGAACCACCTTCTGAACATAAACAAATGATAGTCCAGAATGTGAAAAATACACATTTCAATACAAAGTGACTAATACAATTTGGCCATCTGAGCACAAAATTAATGGAATACATGTTTCTATCGTAACTCAATGTTATTACCTCTTATATCTTCCTTTATTTGAATGTTCTTAAATATATTTCAACAGCGTAGGTAAGTCTAATTTTGTGTATTTTTTTTTAAATCACCTTCTTAACATAAACGAATGATACCTCCTGAAAAAAACCACAATTCTATAAAATGTGGTTCATACCATTTTGTCATCTGAGCACAGAAATAATCAATTATATCATTATTTGTAACAATCAGTTTACTCTCTCAAAACTTTCAAAACTTGGTGTATAAAATAATATTTGTTTCTAAAATATTTAGCATTCCGACCGTATATAGTGTGCCTATGTCATTACATACGGTATGATTTTTATTTTTGTTCTTTTATAGATTTTATCGACGAAATCAAAGGTAGAGGATGAAAATAAAAAATTTAATTTAAGACCAGTCTATTTCAATCAGTATAAAACTTATATGACATTAAATCTTCGAAAAATATAGCTTGATGAAACGTTAAATTTTATACGAGAAAATCGGAAAAGTGCAAAATGAACGGAATAAAGTGGCTCTTCTGGTTAACCGATTTCGTTGAAAAGGTAACATCTCAGACATTTACGTTCCTGAAATATGAAATTTCAGTTTTATACAACTTATTGTCATCGAGCTAAAGAAACATACACACACAGACCATTTAGTGCGACTTGGTTTTTTGGACTTAGAACAAAAACTATATATTTCATATATTAAATTTTTTTTTTTTTTTAAATATACTTTTATTGAAATTTACAACTGTACAAAAAATACATCTAGTAAATATGCTGAAATGTTATAACACATCAAATAAACATGAAGAGAAACTGCCCATTGGCAGCACTCTTTGGTAGTGAGTCTAAACAAGAGGTCTCGAGGCCATCTTCTTTTCAGACGCCTCGGAGGATTATCAGGAATGGAAGAGGAAGCAAGGATTGAAAGTAATGGACTAGAGTGGGAGTAGAGTTTTTCATGGAAGGTGTGATACCTGGTACCGGCCAAGTCAGCAACAAGTGGAACATTAAGATCATTGTGGATGATTTTATTCGTGACAAAGTAAGGAGCATTAAGGATTTTGCGAAGGATTTTGGATTGTAAGGATTGAAGACGGGAAGAGTTTGATGGTTTAGTAGAGCCCCAAAGCTCAACTCCATAGGTCCAGATAGGCTTTATGATGGTCATGTAAATGAGTCTTTTGTAGTTAAGTGAAAAGTTAGAGCGTCTGTCTAGTAAGTGTTGGAGTTGCCGAAATCGTCGTGCAGTTTCTTGTCTCTTCAGTCTTGTATACGGATTCCATGTAAGTCGTTTGTCAAGCAGGAGTCCTAAATATCGGATCTGTTCAACCGGGACAAGCGGAATATCATTAAAGGATGCTGTAGGGCAGGATGTCATAGGTTTTCGACGAAGGGTAAAGGTAATTTGTTGGGATTTATTAGAATTGATTTTAATTCTCCAATTCTGACACCATACCTCAAGCTCTATGACGTGGGATTGGAGAGTTTGAGAGGCATATATTAAATATATTTTATATATTGGTAGGTGAAAAGAAAATATAATAAGTTATGTCAGATAAGCCATATTTTGTTTACGATATGAGAAATAAAGCTCATGTTGATATTTCTTTCTTTTAGGGTAGTTGTTTAGTCATTTCTCTTTCGATTGTATGACAATCATGACTCAGGGGTACTCCGTACCTCCACTTTGTTTCTTTCTTTTATAGACGGTATATACATACCAGTATTTTGTGTTATGTAAGCAGAAAATTGAATAAGGCATTAAACGTTTTTCTCTCAAAGTCTTGGTGAATATAATTTAGCGTTATGAAGTTCTTATATAACATCAATTTTAATTTACGTATGGCTTCAGTTGAGGTAGCGTTCAACTTCAAAGATTCTAAATGAATTCCATTAACGACTTTAGACTGTTTCATTAATAATTCGTTGTTTTATTATTGATTCTAAGTCTTTAAATTTTAACATGATAATTTATTCGTCATCAATTTTGATTATTATGCCTTAAAAGCTATAATAAAATAATGTTTAGTTTTAATCACAGTTGTCCAATACCCTTAACTTGTTGTACAATAGTTTGCAATAATATTCCTATGATATACCACACAAATCCTCCAAGACGTACCATTGAAAATTTATATAATTCCCCAATTTCCAATATCCCAAACATTCAACTTTCTACAGAACTAGAAAATATGAGGGCTCCATCAGGGCCCGGTCCAATGTTTTCTGGAATACTCTCCCATCAAACATCAATCATGCTTCTTTCCAATCATAATTCAAACAACTCCTCTGTCAACATATTCTTGCTTCCCGAACAGATGTTAACTAAATTGAGTATGCCAATTAAACTAAGGTAAAAAATGTCAATACTTAACAATTGCCATAGAGTTGATTTTTATTTTATAGTTTTTTTTTTTTTGTTTATTCTTCTTTTGATCATTTAAACATAATTTTGTATGAATATATATATTAAAAAATGCTTTATCCGTGTAGAGTTCAACCTGCCTAACTATAAAAAACTCGATATAATCCTATGCATGTGAATAATTAACATTTACCCTCAAAATATAAACAAAAATATCCACAATGTATGAAAACTTAAAACTCCCCTCAATTCAAGATCTAGTTTTATCACAAACTGAGACATATTTCAGAAAAACTACATGGCCTCTGAACCAACCAATTACAATAAATGCTCTCATTATTTAGGTAAAAAGTCTGGTGCGCGAAACACACGACTTTCACTTACCTCCGTTGTTGAAATAAATTCATGAATTTTTAAATACATTCATAGATACAAATAAATTGTTAAAGAATTAATTATTTCTAATTTCAATAGAAACAAATAATTTATTAAATCTTCTTCCAGTGGAAGCCCTGGGCCACGCGGTGTAAACTTCTGCGAGTTTACACTCACGTTTCACGATGCAATTTTTAGTGCAGGGTCATCACTCACTACGACTAATTTTGTGAGTGGCCACCATTTGGCTGACGGGTCTCACATACCCGGTTATGAGTGAGTCCTCATTTTTTTACATCCTTATAAAAGCCTCGCCGGGACTGGGATTCGAACTCAGAACCTGTACCATGAAACTAGCGCGCTAGCCACTCAGCCACGGGCTCCCCTAATTTATTAAATAATCTATTATATTTTCATCTACAACAGTCAGTCAGTTTTATCGGCTTTTCATCACTCTCCGTAACCTTTAAAATTCCGTTTATTAGATAATATTTTTTTCTAAAATCTTTAGAATCTTAAAGCTTTCCAGCGGTATATTATAATTAGCTCGATATTACTATTCCTGTGTTCAAAAACCCAAAAATTGCATAAAAAAATATGTTTGCCCTTTTCTCCTGAACTTGCATATTTACCCGTTATTTATCAATAAGATGATGTTCCAAAATTTTTTTTTTATTCACAAAATTAAAGGTACTTTGGAGGAAGAAATATCGACATTTAAGCCCTGTCATACTATTTCACTCAGAATGAAAACTACATAATATTAAAGCCCATCAAATTTTACATCGATATATAGCGTTTAAACAAAATCGTTAGAGCCGTTTTTGAGAAAATAGTAAAAAGGTGCAAAATGCATGGTATAAAGTAGATCTTCTGGTCAGCCGATTTTGATGAAAAAGATTCTGTAACATCTCGGACGTATAGTGCTTAAATATGAAATTTTAGTTTCCTAGGACTTATCGTTTTCACCCGGGAGTTACCACACACACACACAGTCCTTTTTTCGGGACTTGGTTATTTGGACTCAGGGGATCCTAAAACGTGCATTTCCGTTGAAAACTGGTATTCGAAATTTTTCATGATCGCAATACTTTTCCTTACTATATATTTCATATATAGGTAAGTGAAAGTAAAAGACAAAACATTGTTATGTTAATAATATGTATATTGAGTAAATTTTTTTTCCTAAATTTTCTCAACTGTTATTAGGAAATTCAATATATTATATAGTATCATCATCACTACATTCAACTCCATGTTCAATTAGTGTTTGGAACGAAAATCCTAAATTATTAATTTTAAGGTTAACCGAAATCATTTAAAAAATAAGTAACCGATGATTCTAAATTGTAAATATTTAGATACAACTTTTCTTTTGTTTATAAAATGATAATTATTAATGTTTTTTAATGTTCTTGGGCCAGTTATAATTTTTCTTTTTCTTCTGAGCCTTGTCCCAGATTCTTTTTGTTTCGATTCAACTATAATTATTTTATTTTATTTAATCTCCTCATACCAAAAAACAAGACCGTTCGAAAATAATCTTATACTGTATTCAGTCTTTTATTAAATCTTATTTAGTCTTTTTTTTTTGGTAATTATTCCAAAGTGTCACTTTTCTTATCAATGGCCATGTTTATGGTTATTGAGAGTGCTAAACTTGAACTTAGGTGCCTTCCACCCGACTTTTGGCGCTAAATTCTCTAGCCCTCACGTCTTTAGAAATATAGGTTTATCCGATATAATATATTTATCCGAGGTGTCTTCCACCCGACTTTCGGCGGCAAAAATTCAAATTCAAAATACTTATTACAACCCCGTTCTTCCAATTTTATTGAATTTAATAATACGTGTTTTAATAATGGTTATAATAAATTATTAATTATTCATAGGTGAAATAATCAGGGGTCAGTCGTTTTCTAAATATTTCAATTTTAAGGGGTGGAAAGTCGGGTGGAAGACACCTCGGATACATATCCTAACCTATATTTCTAAAGACATGAGGGCTAGAGAATTTAGCGCCAAAAGTCGGGTGGAAGGCACCTAAGTTCAAGATTAGCACTCTGGATAGCCATAAACATGGCCACTGATAAGAAAAGTGACACTTTGGAATAATTACCTTCTTTTTTTTTATCATTTTATCTTACATAGTGTAATATATTATTTAATTTTCCAGAGCAGTTCCAGGGAAGACAATATCGATTTAACTTTGTAAGAGTGGCTGATTGCTGTTGGCTGGCTGCCACTGGAGGTTAGAACCGATGGCAACTCATTTATCTCCAGGTCCTCCTTGGAAGTATTACCAGCTCCCTCAAGTGCCTGCTCTCACTGGCTCGGATGTCGATCAAGGAGGGTGAAAAACAGAACCCTGACAGCGCTTCATTGTGTCAGTATTGTGGTTCCCAAATAGTCCTCAATAAGATGTACAAGGGGTCCAAGAGATATCATTTTAAAATTATTTTAACGAAGGATAGCCTTGACTTGTAACATCAATCACTCACGCATTGCACAGACACATTAAGTCGTAGAGGGAAACTTAATAAAATAATATATAGTAGTAATAATAAATAAATAATTATTATTGTATTTATAATTATACAATGTTTCCCGGATTGTAGCCATTTCTCAGGGCCTTGTTCTAGCAAAGAGTAACTCTGGATTACCTTAAATATTTAAAACGTAGTTACTACATGTTGAGAAAGCTAAGGCGATAGTAATAGGTTCCAAGCCACTCCTTAAAACCCTTTCCTTAATCCCAACACTGTTTTTAAATAATCGATCTATAAAGTTCCACCAAACTCTCAAAAACCTTGGATTAACCCTCGATAAATCTCTTTCCTGAAAAAAAACATGTTTTCGAAATTTCTCGATGGAGAATTTCCATCTTAAAACTCCTAAATTACCACCGTTACCTTCTTCCATTTGAAACCCGTAGGCTCTTGGTTTGTTCACTAATATTCCTCGACTTTGACTACTGCTGTGCGGTGTATGGGGGTGTCTCTGGGGATCTTGAAGCAAAACTAAAACGATTAATTAACTGCTTGATACGTTTCATCTTTGGGGTATCCAGAGACACCTCTGTAACCCATTCTACGAGGAGTTAAAGTGGATTTACCCTTCCCACCGTTTTAAGTTCTCCGATCTCAACGCCCATCTTACATCACTGATATATTTTCATTCATATCCTCCGTCCACTCCCGCAACACTCGTTCGCGGCCTTCAGACCTGTATATAACGCCCCATCGAACCACAGCTTTCGACAGATCTTTCCTTATCCGATCCTTGTCCGTATGGAATTGTATTCCTTCCTATATTCCTCATTCCAATACTCTTCCGACCTTCAAATCCCGTTCGTTCAAACACTTCCTGTCGATCCAATTTTCGAATGACCCACACTGATTTACTAATTTCAATAAAAATGGAGCAGAGAAAAACGATTATTTATTTTATTTTATTTTGTGAAATTACTTATGGTATTTAAAGATTTATGAATTTTATGTCACACTTTTTCATAAGCATTATAAATTTATTTTGCACTGTATATATAAAAATATCTTTATTTTTTTCTAATTTGTTTTCTGAATTATTATATGAAGCTACCTATTCATTTATAACTATTATTCATTTTCTTTATTCCTGTTGTTTTTTGTTTGTGTTTTTACTCTAAGATAATGAAGTTCTAATTTAATTTTTCAGTAATATTATTCAGAAGGTACTTGTCCAAGAATAAATAAAGAATTTATTATTATTATTAAATCGTTAATTATTTTAATAAAAAAGGTTACTCCAAGTCGGATGCGTCATAAAATTTAGATGATTCGTATTAGGTGCAAAATCTATTTTCGGAAATACTCAGTAATTTTTTATTTCTAATTGAAACCAATTTACATGATTATTTTTGTATTGAAATCAATCGGGCTGTAAGAAGCACTTTTTTCCTGGTGATTTCAATAAAAACTTTAGATTCTTGTAACTATTTTTAATCAATTATATATGACCCTCATTGATCTTTTACATATTGCCATTTTTAGGTAATTTTCCGTGAAAAATTCCGTCCTCCCAAAGCGCTTTGCGTCTTTTAAGTCAAAATTTCCGGTTCTGAACCGAGAACCACTTACGGACGGTGCTTTCCCTTAAGGAATAATCGCTGCAAATTTTGTTAACCGTATGTGCAGCAAATTATTATTATTATTATTTTTTTTTATAATAAAAAAATCATTAAATGACAAAAATGAATTTTTTTCTCTTCCATTATTAGCAAGCAATGTACCATTTAATGATATCACGCTTGAATATAATATTCTCATATGGAGGAATCATAATAATAATCATAGCTAAAGATTTTAGACAAAATGTTATCGTATACACAAAGTTGTAAAAGGCAATGCAGAATGATGAAGAAGGGGTAGAACTAAGTAATTGTTGTTAATAATTGTATAATGGATTATTTAATTGTGATTAACACATGTTTCTATCGAAACTCAATGAAATTCTTTGAAAATTTCTCATCTCCAAGTTTATTACAAAGAAGGAAGAATTGATTTAAACTAAGGAGGTAAGTGAATGTCGTTTGTTGCGGGCACCACATTTTCTTTGCATTATGAAATTCCGTAAAAGTTAATTAATTTTTCCTCCGACTTATGTATTTATGTAAATTAAGCGCCTAATAAAAAGAGGTAAAAAAATCTTATATTAATTAGCTTAAATTATTTAATTTTAGAAACGTTTTCGTACAGGCTGCGAACCCTCTACAAAAAAAATTCACAAATGTTATTCCTTGTTATTTTATCTATATGAAGATACAATATTATGATCGAGCACAACGTCAGGAAAAGGAACTCCAAACGAAGAGAAAACAAACTTGGTTTTCATTTCAAAAATAAATTTATTTATTCAGAGTTCTGCGTTTTAACAAACCGCAGTTTTATACAGCGTGTTTATAAATCCAGTACGAAAATAGGAATCGATTTTCTAAATTTATCATATAACCTTGAAATTTCCTGGTACGGAAAATAATGGCGCAATATTCTGTGTAAAATATTTTCCCTTTTAATATTGTCCAGCATCCAAGTTGAACTTCCTCCTGACGCGGGTGCTATATTTGTCGTATTCAAATCGAATCTTGAAGGATTCTCTTATTAGACCTTGTTACGCAACTCATTGTTCATCACTTCCTTTTTTTTTTTTTTTGTTCTTCAAGAATTCTGAAAGAAATATAATTAGAAAATGAGAGAGGGGTAGGAGATAAGAGTTGGAGATATCAATCCCTTCCCAATTGGAAACTGAGTAGATCTGATGTTCTCGCTGCCTTCATGATCATGAAATGATGCGATAAATGTAAAAATCCTATGAATAAAATTGGAGGCTGATTTCTACTTCACCACTCATTTTTCATGAAATTATATAAGTAACTATGTTAAAATGTAAATATATATATATATATATATATATATATATATATATATATATATATATATATAGACAAAAAAAAAACTAATGTCATCTACAAAATAAAGTGTTCGGATTGCAATAGAATGGACAATAAAACCTTAATTTACATTGGACAAACTAAACAAAATTTAAATAACAGAATCACTCAACATATTAGTCATTGCAATGCCACCATCAAAAAATATAACAATGCCACAGGCTTATCAACTCACAGCACAGAATCTAAGCACCAATTCGACTTCAACAACCCGGAAATTTTGGCAATAGAAAATATTAGTAAAAAAGGAGAATATTAGAGGCCATCACGAAAAACATTAAGCAAGTATGTAATTTTCAACAGGATACTCAAAAATTATGTAATGCATACTCCAATATCATCCACAAACTAAATATATAATAATAGGATGTTTATAAATGATACCTTTCATTTATCATGTTGGTAAGCAGGTGTTTTTTTAAAATTTAATTTAATTTTTATATTTATTAAATGATTAGCCATTTTTTATTGTAACACCCTTCTCCTCCCTCCTTCATGGACATCTGATACAGACATGAGGCTTTGGCTTGAAAGCATCTGCTCACTACTAGGTAATGGTGCATTTTTAAAATTAATCAGTTATTGTTTTCATAATTATTAATTAAATATTAATCATTTAATTATATTTGTGCAATGATGAGTCTGGTACATGGACTGATTATGTTTCTATATAGTTTGTATAGTGGAATGATTTTCATTGTTCATGTTTTGTCATGTTTAGTTATAATTAAAAAAAAAAGTTTAATTGTTTTGATAGAATTTCAAGAATTTTAACGTTAATCTCATAGATTATTAATGATTTTAACTGTATGTATAGGCATGTATATATTTTATTTGTTTTATTTATTTTTTTAACATACATTTTAACATAGTTATATAATTTCATGACAAATTGTAAGATGATTATTTGTGAATTTGACAATATTTTGTACTTTTAGATCAAATTAGTTCCATTGCATCTGAAGATGGCATTGTAGCCGAAACGTAGTGCAATTATTTTCAATAAAAGAGTGGTGTAGTAGAAATCAGCCTCCAATTTTATTCATAGAAATTGACCTTCACCTAAAAGAATCTACACCTTATATAAAAATCCTACACATATTCATCCACTCAATATCATTGAATCAATATAGGAATCTTTATAAATTATTTTTTTGTCAATTTTTATATTACTTTAACTTACCTATATAAGAAATATATAGTAAGAAAAAGTATTTATATATATATTATTATTTACTATATATATTATTTATATATATAGTAAAAAAAGAAATTAAATGTTCCATTGATAGATAAAGCTTATTCACGTGAAAAAAAGTCCAGTTGCGTATTGTAGAAAATCTCCGCAGGGCGGCTTGGACGAAGTTCTCAGGTATGTTGAATGACCGCAGGGCGGCTTTTCCAAGTTCCAAGGGGAACGATGGGAAAAAAAACTTCGTTTGCAAACGTACTAAGTATGAGAGCAGACTCGGGTCTAAAGCTCATCTACCCTTTAGACCCTAGCTAAAGACCCCCCTGTCACTAGGCGGTAATAAAAACAATTGAAGTACGATCGTATTCTTTTTCTTTCTCTTCTATTCAAAACTTTTAATTATATTTAAAATAACTATTTTTTAAACAGATAAAAAAATAAAGATTAACACAAAATGATGTATTGATAAATATTGTAAAAATTATACAGTTTTCTTCTTTTTTTTCATGAAACAGTCATGAAACCTCATCAGGCCATAACATATGGCGTGAACAACTATAATTAATTAACTGAGAGGGGTATTGTGATTAGCATCAACACTTCGAGCATCTACACTTATAGGTTTATTTTTCAGCAAATAATCATCAGACTGTTTAAATAGCCGTTAAAATTTAAATAGTTACCTAAACTAGTAAATTTTAATTTTTTGTTCTACGTCTAGCATTGATAATAAAGTTTAATATATATATATACTTTTATTTTATAAACGTTCTATTATGAGTACAACTATATTCGAATAACTATCTAACAGTTTAGCTTGGACTGATAAGCATAAATCATACATAAGCACAATCAAGTGGGGCCTACATTGATATACGTGTATTTATCGAGAAATCTCTTTACACGAGACTCAACAAAGAAACATTTGAGGAGGAAAAGCTAGAGGCCATCAGTGATGAGTAGGCTCTTATACTTAAAGACTTCTTTCGCTCTAGAAAACATAAGCGAAATAGCCAAGATAACTTGCTAAGCGGTGTTCATTGTAAACGCTGAAGTGACACTCTGTGATTAAACAAATCTAAAATTAGCTTCTCTTTCATTGAAAAGGTGAATGAGAGAATAAGTGTCAATGAATTCCACTCACTAGCACTTTGGGTTCAATGGAAGGACAGCTATTGCAAAATCAATCTAAATTGAGAGGGAAACAGGGAGGGAGGGAGGGAGGGGGATAGAAGAGGTATAATGAAATAACTTTTGCAATGACCTCCTCCCCCTTTCTCACCTGTCACCTTCCGAGAAGTTGGGGAGGGAGGAGGGAGGGGAGAGGGGACAGAGAGTGCCCTTTTAATAATTCAGCTTCCTAAGGGAGGAGGGAGGGTTAGGGAGAGGTGAGCAGAGGCGATGCCATCAAACTTCAACACCCTGACGGCTCTCGGGGTAAGGATCATGAAATTGTTATGAGTGAACGGGAAAATTGGGATCTACCAAAATTATTTATGTATAAAAAACACAACAACAGCTTATAATGAAATAACTTCATAACTTAATATGTTAATATAATAAAATTATAAAGCATTTGTTATGAGATGGCTGCGCACTTAGACCTCTAAGAAAGCAGTATTTGAATGAATGAATGAAAATAATATTTATTCCGGGACATTTTGTTCCCTAAGAATAAAGAAAAATGAACTGAAAAGGTCCAGTTTGTCTGGCATCATTAAGATATATAATTACATTTTATGTTCGTGTAAATAATTCGACATCCAAGGATCCTGCCTTTCGCCAACTTTATTTAATGTATATATATCCGATTTTCCAAGCCACCCGCACGTAATAAGATCTCTTTACACTGATGATACAGCCCTATATACATCATCATATCGCATCGATACCATAGTTAACAGGCTACAGCTAAACTTAAAAAAAATCAATAAATATTGCAATATGTGGAAATTAAAAATAAATGCAAACATGTCAGAAGCTATAATCTTTACTAAGCGCAGACCGAACATAAACCATCACCTTTTATTAAACTAGGTCCACATTAACTGGTCTAAATCAGTTAAATACTTAGGCATAACATTAGACAAATCGTTAACTTATACCGAACATATAAATAGAAAATCCGAAAAAAACAAAAAAATGTATTTATAAAATGTTCCCATATTTTAATAAAAAATCCAGTTTAAGCACTCAGAACAAACTACTACTATATAAAACAGTCATACGTGCCCAGATCTGTTATGCATCGCCCGTCTGGAACTCGACTTGCAATACCAATTATAAAAAAATAGAAACAATACAAAATACATGTATGCGAATCATCAACAACTACCCGCGATATACTAAAATTTCAAAAATGCTCTTTGAACTAAATCTTCCAACATTAAAACAGTATATCTACACAGTAACCAAAAACTATTTTGATAAAACCACAGCTTCTGAAAACCCATTAAAACTAGAAATTGGTAATTACAACAAAACATAACTAAAGCGCTATACGCACAAAAGAACCAAACATGTACTTTTAAATTAATATTGTAATTTATATTGTGTAGGTTTTTTTTTTTTTTTTTTTTTATATTACTTTTCCTACTGTCTTAAACAAAATATTGTATAATCATTAGTAAATTCAAAGGATGATTGAAACTCTGTTATCATGAAAAAAGGTCCACTGAAATCATGAAACCAAACATGTTTGTATTGAGTGTACATTGTAAATATTATGTAAATAAGTAAAGTTTCTTCTTCTTATATAACTATGAAATATAAAACTATGAAATATATGATAAAATAAAAATAAGTAAAAGCAATAATCTAATTCATAAGCTATAATTCAAACTTCTGTTGAAAATATATCTGTGGCGGTCGTGAAAAACAAGATAACTCAAGTTATATCAAAAATAAGTTAACTCACGTATTGCTCCCTCAGAACGTCTCCAGGTCGTGTTAGATTGGTTAAAGAAATTTCTTGGTGGAAAAAATTTCAGGTGGAAAGAAAGTTGTATGCTCATATATGTTAATTACTCTATTTTGGGTATTACGTAAAACTTTAAGTCACTCTCCTGTAAAATGAAAGATTTTGACTTAACCACTCTCGGCCTTGCTTCGCACGGGTGCTATTTATATGCGGTGTCACTTATGTTTAAACAACTTCAGTTTCACCAATTAAAAGTTTATTACTTTGGGATTATGAGTTCATCATAACGAAAAAAAAATATTATATGTATTATATAACGTATATTAATTCTCATATTTAATCATGGGCTGAAATTAGAAACATAAATTGGTCAAAAAAATCAAAAATTGGTTTAGTTCATTTGTTTGTTATTTTTAATGGTTCCTATTTTATTCGAATTATTACAATTTTAAATTTTATAAGAACTTTTTCTAATTACCATTTAATGTATTAAAGTTAATTAAGTTTCCAAGTGAGTGGCATTTAGTTGACAGTAAAACTATTATTTTTGGGAATGATTTTTTTTTTTTTTTTTTTATTGAGGTATATTACACTTTGTTACAATATGAACAATAATAATATTGATATGAGACCACATTCATACTATATATACAGAAAATGATAATAATAGTCAAATTACATAAAATAGAAAATGAATAAATTCATATATATACAATAAAATAATAATAAATAAAAAACAAAACAGTAACCTATAATTGAGATAAATAAAAAGTTGGCAAATAAATAAACATCATACAAACTATCATAACTATATACAATATATAAAACTGTCAAAGGGACCCCAGCACGCGCTTTTCTCTCCACTTGTGGAGAAAAAAGCGGAATCCAAGAGATCACAGCGCCTCTAATTCAGCAGCGTCACTGGTCTGAGCCAGTGGAGGCCGAGTTAGGGCTCAGTGGGAATGATCTAAAAGTAGAAATAATCATTAACAGTAATAGTTCATAACAACTTTTCCTTTATTTTAGCAACTTACGTATAATTTGGTATATAATATTTTTTTGTAAAATCTTGACTACTGTATGAAGTATATAAACTGCACGATCACCATGAATCACCATATCCTTCCTAATCCACAACATCAGAAATAAAACTTTTGCATAAGTTTATGCGCTTATAACATCTTTCTATTAAATTTCCCGACTTATTTTATTGCATATAAACTTTTCTAAAACATTGTGCTTTCCAACGGTTTATTATACGTCTATGTTGCTACTTTGTAGGAATTTTGTTTTTTTGTCTTGGTCACAGAAAATTTATTTTTAGCCTTTAAAAAAAAGCTAAATTGCAATGGATTTCACTCTTATAAACCTTCACAAGACAATGCCCTAAATGATGGTTAAAGCGTATCAAAAACCGTCCAGTGGCTTAGAAGGAGTTAGAGGACATCAAAATCCCGATATCATTTTATATATATATATATATATATATATATATATATATATATATATAGAGAGAGAGAGAGAGAGAGAGAGAGAGAGAGAGAGAGAGACAGAGAGAGAGATAATGTTAAGATATTTAAAATAAAATAAAAAATGAGGATATCTGATGTATAAAAACAAAAATATGACAGCAGGTTAAGATTGTGATGACCTTTTGAAGCTGGGTGAGCACAATTTCAAGCCAGATGAGTTCATTTCCTAAGTCTACACTCTTGGTTCAAGTGCCTACGTCAGTCATTTTATAATCTGCCTCAGGAACTTCGTCACTTTTTTAGGCTATTAATACCCTCAATCAGTATTAATTATTAAACGGAGGTCATCTTCATCATGTAGCATTTAAATTAAAACAATAAAATAGTATTTTTTTTTACAAAAAAAACAATTTTTCAGTTTAAAGTATATTTAGAGGAGAAGTTAGTTGAGGGTGCAGTCAAATTAACTCACAATTAAGTAGAAACTTAATAAAATAGTGCAAAGGTTTCGGCCTATATTTTAGGCCTTCTTCAGGACGATTGTAGGAGTGAGAATCCAACAATTATATTATCATATGAAATATTATTATTATGAACAAAGTATATTTGCTTAGATATGAAACTGTATTAAAGAATACATCTAGTAAATGTAGGACACAATTAAACTAAGTCATGAAACACACTAAACACCCAATGACAGCTCTCTAATAATGCAAAACCAGAAGGCCCGAGGCAATTTTCTTTTTATACGCATCGGAGGATTATCAGGGATTGCAGAATAAGCAATAATTGAAACTAGTGGTTTAGAGTGCGTTTGGAGCTTTTCATGAAAGGAATTACACCATTTAAATAAAATCAGGTACATATAGAACATTAAGGTCATTCTGGGTGAGTTTGTTCGCGGCAAGTAAGGAGCATTGGGGATTTTACGAAGGATTATGGGTTGTAAGAATTGAAAACTTGGAGAATTTGATGGTTTAGTAGAGCCTAAAATTTCTACTTCCTAAGTCTATATTGGTCTGGTAATGGTCATATAGATGAGTCTTTCGTGAATTGTGGTTTGTCCAAGTTTGAAGTAGTCGACGTCCGGCAGTTTCTTGTCGTTTCTGTCTTGTATGAGGATTCCAAGTAAGATGTAGTCCTAGATTTCGGATCTGTTTAACAGAGACAAGCGGAGTGTAATGGAATGATACTGTAGCTCAGGAATTCATTACGACGAACGTTCAAGGTTTTCTGATGGGGATTTTATTGGAATTAAAGTGCATTCTTAAATATTATATTTCCCAACTTTATGGGTTTTCAAATTATTAGCGAATGAGTTAATCCCACAAGTATCTACGCCTCTGGTATTAAAATTAATATTAAAGTATTAAAGTAATAAGAAATATAGTAAATCAAAATAATAGGAGACCGTGGTGGCCTACCTTTTTCATAGGTTCGAATCCTGGCAGGGCGAATTTAAATCAATTTTCTTTGCGGTTTCACGAGAAGGAACTTAATCTGACCACTGTGAGATATGTTGGTCAAACTAGGATAAACCGACGTGATCGCCATTATTCGAATAGCAACGGCTGTTACACACCGACAAAAATGAATAACATGACGGTCTATTTGTCCTATGAATAAATGAAAAATCGTATCGGTTGTAAAATGGAAATTGTTATTTGACATAGTTAAACTTAACGTGAACTGTACTGATAAGCATCTTATAATTTCGTTTAAACAGGAATTCAAGTCTCGTTTACGATCGCGTGCTAAACACTTGTATTTCTATCTCCTCATAGAATGGAATAAGGAATAGCATGCAATGTTAATCCAGCCATCAACCTCTTTAAATTCCTGTTGATTTCAATTAAAGTAATCTTAGGATTTACATCCACTTTTACCATATTGTACCACTTATATACCAAATTTTCATAACTATAATTACTGTTTGCTTTTTACTATTATTTACAATTTCAAAACAAACGCTCAAAACTTTCTCTTAACTACAAAAAGCCCACCTACATGGGCGATACTCTACTAAACCATCGTATTCTTCTCGTATCCAATCCTTACTATCTAAAATCTTTCGTAAATTTCTCAACACCACTTACTTTTTCATGAATAAACTGATCCCTAATGATCTTTATGTTCCACATGTTACTGATTTGGGCCGAACCACGTACTATACCTTTCCGGAGAAATTCCATTCCCACAAGTTTTGACGTTTTTTTACCTTCAATTTCTGATAATCCTCCGAGGAGTCTAAAAAGAAAGTGGTAACAAGACCTACTGATGTAGAACTTGCTGGAAAGGCTGCCAATAGGCAATTCCTCTATCCTGCCAAACATTATCCATCAATAACACTCCCTATTGAGCTGTTCCGATATCAAAGACTCTATCTTGACAAACTTTGGCATCCTCACACAAGATTCAAACGAGCGATGTTTTAGACTACTTCAAAACATGCTAGACAAACGCTTAAACCTTTCACTTAAAGTAGAAAAACCTCATCTACATCCTATCATGAGGCCGATATGGACTTGAGGAGGAGAAATTTGGTCCTTCTGGTGTTCTAAGCATAGTTTTCTGTGAGCTGCCATTGGGTAGTTTATTTGTACCATGACTTAGTTTAATTTTGTCCAGCATTTTCTAGATGTTTTCCTTGGATGAGGAATATGGTTGAGGGTGCGGTCATAAAACAAAATTCACACTACTGAGCAATACTAATTTTTATTGATTGTATTATCTTATTTTTATTTATTATATTCTCATAGTCGGAAGTGGTTGGTATTTGCCAAGGTCATGTTCCATGACGAATCCAAATTTAATATTTTTGGGCTAGATGGAAGCTGATGAGTATGAAATTTCTATAATTCCTTTATTTGCATTTATTCAAATATATTTGGGTGTATGGAAACTAGTATGAGTCACTGTATATCAAGCGATTGTTCTCTATTGTAATGTATTGAGGATACTGAGGGGAGTTAGGATTGTATAATTATGGTATTAATTAAATAAATATTGATTAACCTTTGTCGGCAAAACATCAAAAGGTGTTTACCTAGCCCCCTTGGATTCTCTAATAGGCCCCCCGGTTTCCCCATGGGTCTGGGATACCAGAGACCCCTGGTAGTTTCCTACAGTGGCAGCCTACAAGAATATTAAGGGTGGTCAAAAGATAAAAATAAGATCACAAGGGCTGTACCGCCAACCGGGGTACTTCCCATGTCAGCCCACCCGAGGTAACGACGATGGGAGAGAAGATTCGTAGGGCAGTCTTATTCGAACCAGGAGTTAGTCAAGTTTTATCCTCAAGAGGTGTGAGTCGGGTTCCACCTACAAGAAGAGGAGGTGGCCGTCGGGGCTCTGAGAGCAGCTGGAGGATGATGCCGAGAAAGGGGACATAAGACTGATTTCACCTTCGCCAGCCGGTTAAGTGTTTCAAAGGTATATCGTAATTTGTAATATTGTATGGCAAAGGTAGTAGAGAAAATGTCCCTCAGTATTCTCAATCAGAGTATTAGGCAATGTGTTAATATAAAGATATGTGTAAATTAATAATTATAGTAATGTATTAATTGAATCTTGTTTACTTTAATCTTACCCTGCATGCCACCTTTTGGATTGGTAAACACGATACCTTTGGAAAGGACATCCAACGGTATGATTAAATATAGTTTATATATTGACTAAATATAGTAAGTAAGCTAGTTTTTGAAGCTACCGCTGCCTTAGAAAAGCAGTCGGTCAAAAACATAGCACTATATACTCATAATTATTGAATACATTACAATAAAAAAGTTTTTTGGTAGTTTATAATTTTACCTCTGATAAAGGCCTAACATTTAGAGCGAAATTTAATCCAAAATATAACAAGTTCACTTACTAAGGTATGATTTACACGATGACCGCTATCTCCATTATCTTTTCCAATAGGCTGGTTTTATAGACTTATGACATAATGTCGGTACTGCTGTGTCACCACTAAGGCTAACAAAGAACATGCAACCGTGACATCAACAACTTGAGATTCGAAACTATTCGTGAGGAAGTGATTCAGCCTCTGGGAAGTTTGTTGGCGGAGATCCACAAGGCCCTAGGGTCCCGACAATAATCTCTGACCTTTCCAATATTGAGATGATTTACGATCGAGTGGAGGCAACGATATCGTTCAGGATCTTTAACTCAACCGAGGCAAACATTGGTAATTTATGTCTCCTAATATTTTTAAACAGCTCTCAATAAAACGGCGAAAATAGCATGGAGTTAAAAAGAAAAAGACGAGTAAGCAAACAACTGAGACATGTTTAAACGGTTGTCTTTTTAATGTATGGCTCTCAAAACTCTACGAATATTTTTGTTGACATTAATATATCTTAAACGTTAACGGACGACGGGTTTTTCCATAACAATAACTGTCGTTTACCAGCCATTCAGAGTATTTTCGTCCTACAGGAATTTCCAAATGGATTAGAAACCTTGAAATTCGTTTATAAAACAGGAATCCGTAGTGATACTTTCAGTATTTTTTTACAACATTGCTTTTTTTTTTTTTTTTTTTTTTTATACATTTCATGTGTTGAATTATGTATATAAATAAATATATATATATAATATTTATATATATATATATAAAATTTGAAAACTACCACTATAAACCAGGAAGGGTAAACTAATGGCTGGTTTCTTGACAACCGATTGCCATGTATTATAACCAGACCAGCATGTTCACTTATTGTTTGCATGAATACAGTAGCTTGTTTATTTCACTCTATGCTACTCTAGCTAATCTAACGATCCTACAGTGACAGTCCTAATTTTTTTTCTGTTCTGGTTAATGATAGGTATCTCTATCGAGTATTTGACATCTTAGAGGTTCGAGACCACCATTTTAAGTCCCCTCCGAAGGACAGCATAACTAAGGAATTTTTAATCTCTTTAAATGATCCTAGGGCCATCTGCCGGGTTGGGTTCCGTTACCTTGGGCATATAATGCTGCTATGCTAGCCACAACACCACAGATTACCCCCTATTTATAATATAAATTGAATGGAGGCATTAGATGGTTTAGCATAGCAATAAAGCTCAATTCCATATGTTCAAATAGATGTTATAATAGTGACGTAAATGAGGTTTTTGTAACATTCTGGAAGTTTTAAACGTTTATGAAGTAAGTGTTACAGTAATCTGTATCTACGTGCAGTTTTTTGCGTTTCAGTCTTGTCTTGAGGCTTCCATGTAAGGTGCTTGTCAAGATGGAGTCCTAGGTATGAGACATGGGAGAGTGGGATGTTACGAAAGAATACTGCGGGACAAAAGGTCATCTGTTTGTGACGAAGGGTATAGCTGATTTGATGGGATTTGTTATGCTGTTATACTAAATTATGTCACAGATAACCCCTAAATTGTGTGGGTTGCAGCAGTTGGGTTATTATGGATTTATAAGTCACGCGTGTCATCTGCGAAAGTAGTGAGGAAATTTTATATATATATTTTTTTTAAATTGAAATTGTTTCAAACAAAGACACTGAATGAAAATTATTTTAAATTTTTCAAAGAGGCCATTATTGGACTGTGAAATTTGTCCTTAGGAATCAGGAAGGAAGGGATTGGCTCTATCGGATGGAAGGGCTCGATGCCAACAGTCTCAGCCCTCCCTAATATCATTCCACGAGGGAAATACAACGGAGGAGTTCATTTCAAGTAGAATTTTCCTAGATATTTTTCATACGTTATAAATTAGAACCATATTAATGTCTTTGAAAATATCTGAATCAAACCAATATTTGTAAAAATTCATTTACATTTGATATTTGATTCGAAAGCGAAGCTGGAAGAAAAAGTATAATTGGAAGCCTCTTATATTTTTTATTTATATTTATTTTATTTTAAATGTTTTATATTGCTTTATTATTTTTATTAATGAACCTTGGTTATCAGCCGAAAAAAATTGAAATCTTATCAGCCAGAAAAAACGCGATAATTAATTTGCAATAGTTTATTATTTCCAAATAACAATATTAGGGTATAACTGTTTATAAAACTGTAGACAGGCAATTAAGTAATATGAAAAGCAATAAATAATTCAAAGGAAAATGGTATATTACCACTGCTAATTTCAAACAAAACATACATAAAATTTAATTTTTATCTTTTATATATCATCTCTACTAGTTCTGAACCAATATCAATGATTTTTATTATTTTGTAGAAAATTTAATTCTATATGAAATAGCACTAAGAGCAAAATAAATTGTTGGTATTTATTTATTTATTAGGAGAAACTCTATTCTAAAATTCTATACACATTTTTCTCTATCTTCAAAAATTACTGAGTTATGGGCTTATTTATGGATAGAATTTCAATTTTTTTCTTTTCTTTTTTTCTCTTTATTATAATTATTCGCGGTTTATCGGTTAAATATATTAATGAAAATAATCGAAAATAACGTAGTTACAAGCTTATATATTAGCGAGATTTCAATTTTTTTCTTTTTTTCTTTTCTTTGTGCTTATCACGCTCTACTGATTCTAAAACTCTATACATAATTTTTTCTAACGTCAAAAATAGTTGAGTTATGAGCGCATTTATAAGTAACATTTAAATTTTTTTCTTTTCTTTTTTCTCTTTTATATAATTATTCGCGTTTTTTTGGTTAATAAACACTCATACATTTTTTTCTAACTTCAAAAATAACTGAGTTATTGAATTAATCACTTTAATTCGGCAGCTATTTTAAAACTAACCAGCTGATATCAACGTCTAGGTGTTAGGATCATCCTTGCATTCCCTAGTATTTTTGTTGCGATTACTAAACATTGAATTGGTTAAGGAAGGTTTTGATAGTTTTAAATAGTTTTGAAAGTAGTGCTGGTGATTGGCTGTTTTCCTTTGATTTATTTATCGCTTTTCATATTAGTTAATTGCCTGTAAACACTTATAAACTGTTATACCCTAATATTGTTATTTGTATTGTTAATATAGTTATTATAGGTCATTGTGTAATAATTTACTGCAGTTTTTTTTTACTTACCTTCCTACAGGGAAGATATTGTGAGTCGTATCTTTACTGATCCAAATTACTACTATAATTGAATTATATTAATCGATATATAAATTAAATTAATCAATATATATATATATATACATATATACAAATCAGACCTGTATATAACGTATCCTGTATCTTTCCTTATCCGATCCTCGTCCTTATGGTAATCTATTCCTTCTTATACTCTTTCGATCCCGTTTGTTCAAAATCTTCATGTCTATCCAATTTTCAAATGAGCCCAAGTGATTTGCTAATTTTAATAAAAATCAATAAATAGAGCTGAGAGAAACGATTATTTATTATATTTTATTTTGCATTGTATTTAAATATTTATGTATTTTATTTCACACATTTTCATAATGATTATAAATTTATTTTGCACTGTATATATGAACATATTTTATTTTATTCATGTATAGTTTGTTTTTATAAATTATTATAAGAAGCTACCTACTAATTTATAACTATTATTTACTATCTTTTATTTGTGTTTTTACTCTTAGACACTAAAGTTCTTATTTAATTTTTCTGTAATATTATTCTTAAGGAACTTGTCCCAGGATAAATAAAGAGTTTATTACTATTACATATACAGCATACAAACTTATTTCGAATAGTAATTCATGTTAGTAACAACAAATATCGATCTACTCGATAAATCACCGCTGAAAGCGTCATTTTCCTCCTACGCTCTTCCCGAACCTCTGAACTGGCCCATTATTCAGTTCTGTAATAGATGAGCAACTCAATATCAAATCTTGGGAGGGCTAGAAAATAGACTTGTTTCCAAACTAGATTTCCAAGTAAGTTGTAGAAGTCTACTGTTTCACATTGCATCGTAATTAATTTGCTGATTCGAATTTTTATCTGAATTAATTGGAACACATGCTTGTTCTAGAATAGAATTCTGGTATTTAGAAGTTATAGCAAGATAATTTTTATTTTTTTTTCTTTAAATTTTGTCTACCCTTGAAATGAGGTACAATAAAAAAAAAATCGGTTGGATAGTTATAAATCCATGATTTACTATATAAGAAAACTTAAATTCCTAATTTAATTTTACCTCGAGGAGGTGCTAAACGTTCATGTTGTTATCATGACATTAAAAATCTGACAATATATTTTTTAAAGAGGTTTTTATTGATAATGGGAACAATGAAATAAGTTATGAAGATTCAATATAAATATTTTGTTGGAGTTCTTGAAAAAGAAAAAAACGAAATTTATATTTTTGGATTTCATCACTACTTAAATTTAGTTTTCTATATTACTACCCTTCTTTTTAGAAATAAGTGTTGAGCATGGAAAAATATTTCTATTTTATGGAAATGATTTATATTTATACATTTTTCCTAATTATAATATTGCTAGTAATAGCATTTATAATAACATTTCTTGGATATCGTAAGAGGAAGAAAATTGAACATTTGACATTGAATCATTGCCCGACTGTTTCAATTCGGATAAAATACATTTATCATTTTATAACCGATTGGTTAATTTGTGGTGAAAAAGATGCTTAACATCTGCGGCATATAACTGTCTTAAATGTCAAATTTCAGTTTTGAACGACTTTTGGTTTTCAAGCTCAATACTATTTGAACAAGAGGGACCTTAAATTTTAGAGCTAAAAAGTGTATTTTCGTTTAAAAATAGGAATCAATACACGATCGCACTTTCCCAATAGAATTATGCTTGTATAAGCTTCCTACTGTTCTTAGGTTTCAGTCAATAAACAAACAATTTTATTTATGCAACGTTTCGAGAAATTATTGTTCTCATAATCATGCAATTTTAGATAAAATAGTGTCTTACATAGATATAGAAACAAGTGGAGAAAATATGATACATTTAGAATTGGTTTGCTACATTAACATTAACCATGAAACATAAGCAAAAGTCTTGATAATAGGAGCAAGGTCCTGAAACATAGACATTTTTTTAAACGTATATATTAAAGAACGGTGTAAATTATTACACAATGGTTAGTATTTCCAAATAACTATATAAGGGTATAACAGTTTATATAGCTGTTTTCATGCGATTAAATAGTATGAAAAGCAACAAATTAATCACAGTATAATAGCCTATCCACTCTGCTAATTTCAAAACGCAATACCTTTGCTATTTTTTGACCGATTATTAAATTTTACAACGGTATATAACATGAAGACAACCAGTAAAAGTTCTGAATTATAATAAAGGGCGTGGAAACTTTTTTTTATCTTATGAATTCTACCTGCGGACAGAAGGTTTTTTTTTATTCGTAATTTGGGACATATGTATCAAGTGTAATTCCTCTAATTTGTAAGGAGGATTTTTTTTTTTTTTTTTTTTTTTTCTTGTCGATTACAAAAGTTCATTTTTTTGTATATTTACTGAATTTAAAAACTTTGTAGAAATTGAACTCGCCTTTATAGACATAATATAAATACATGATCATGTAAATGTGAGTATATAATAAACAGTGGCTTGATATAGATGTAGAGGAACTATAAAAAAATTATAAAAATTTTATAAATATAGGAAGTATAACATTTTAAGCAAATGATATAAATTTTTGAAATTGAATTAACAAACTAGGACATAATTAATTGTAAAATAATTGATTGTTACACACCCAGTACGGCGCTCCTTTGACAGTCTAGAGAAGTTAAGCAATTGTAGATTTTTCTGATTAAATATAAAAGTGTTGAGCAATCTTACACAATATGAAGCAAGAGCCCGAGAAGCAAACATAACTTTTTTATACTTGTCGATTTGTTTTTTTTTTATAGAGCATTAAGGATGTTAGAAGGGAGATGCTTTGAGCTTTATGGGACTGTAAAATTCTTAATGCTTACTCTGTTCTCTCGCTAATATTACTGCGTTTTACTGCGGGTTTTTCGTTCTTTATGTTTGTATAATTTATACACCTTTTAAATGCTGTCTTGACTATTTATTTTATTTCTATACACATATCAGATCGGAAGTCTGGAGAATAGCAATAAACGTTTCTTATTAAAGATAAGTAGAATCTTAAACATGTTTACAAATTGAAAGAAGTGTGAAATTTATAAAAGAAAAAAATATTCGGAGATGAGGTCATTGAAACACTTTAAAGCCCAATTTCAGGTCATTTTCAGGACTATAAAAAACACTTTTATTAAAGTTCAGAAAGTGATAAGTATATGGAGAAATGTGTACTGTCTTAAAAATCTTAATAACAATATAAAGATAAGATAAGCCTTTATTTACACATGTTTACAATTTATATAAACTTTATAAACATTTTTTTTAAACACTTTTAATAATTGATATAAATAAAAAGAAACAATGTTTTAAAAATATTATATACAACTTTTAAATAAATTAATATATTTTTAATTTTAACCTAATAAATTTAACTTACTTAGAACTTTTTTAATAAAATTGCAAAAAAAAAAATTGTTTAACTAAAAAAAATTTATGTTTGAATAAATAAAAATAATATGATTTTTTACTGATGTGTAGGCCTCCCCTGAAGGAGGAATAGTCTTGATCGGTGACCGTACCTTTTGGGGTATAAGTTCGCTCCTTGTTTTTCAAATATTGTTTAGAACCTTTTCTAATTTAATCCATCTTTCTTCTCCTAATAAAGTTCTTGTATTAAATGTACATATCTTGCTGATATTTTTAGTTGTCCGATAATTGATATTTTCTTGATTTGAAATTTCCTCTGTCTGTTGATTATGTCTTCCTTGGGCAATTTCGGTTTTTTGTCAGTCCTCAGTTTCACTTGCGCTATCCTGTATCTTTTTTGTTTATGATTTTGAACTTTGTATTGAATTTTGTAGATTTGAAAAAAAATTAACCATATTATGTTGTTAGCGTTGATAAAAAACGGATAAATATACAAATTCAACGAATTTGATAACCAACTAAAGGAGAAAAAGCAAACATATTTTTTAAATGCTTTATGTTTATTATTTTTTAACGTAATAATAGTAATATAAAGATGTAGAATAGACCGTTAGAAAGTAAAATATTTCAGAAAATATATTATATTTTAAACAAACTATAAGGTAATGGAGAGGAATGAAAAGCCGATAAAACTATGCATGAAATTTACATACATAGTTATATACATGTTTCTATAGAAACCCAATGTAATCCATTAACCTTTTTTTCAACTTGAACTTTACTTAAAAGTTCTTCAACTGATTTTAACAAAGGAGATAATTGAACTTTTTTTTTTTTAGGTTCCTTTTAAATAAAACAAGTGATCCATATTTTTCACTCAACAATATTTTTATTTCTTTTTTCATTCCAACGTTTCAGCATTTTGCCATTTTCAATTATTTTATAGTCTGTCCTGTATATATAAAAAGTCCTGCGCCTGACTTGTTAACCACTGTATCACAAATGTTTTGACTTCGTTATCGTCTTGAAGACGCCGACCGCCCAGGTGTTTCTTCAAGTGCAGGAACAAATGGTAGCATTGATTGTCTCATTACGCGGCAGAAACTCCACTAGCAATACTCCTTTTCTGTCCCAAAAAACTGTGCACATGATTTTCCGGGCAGAAATTGTTTTGTTAAAATAAAAAAGAAATTTTTTTTGGTCTAAGAAATACCCGCTAAAGGCTTTTTTTTTTCTTTATCTCTATCTCGCTCTTCAATGCTGCACAGGGGTTTCTCGGGCCAGGCGATGAGGGCGGGATATAAATGCCTAGATAAAAGCACCCTAGAACCGAGATGCGAACTCGTAATTATTTGGTCTCAAGTTTTGGTCATCCTTAATTAGACTAAAACAATGTTCTTTAATGATGATTTGTACACTCCCAAGGCTATGCAAAAATAAATCATAAACAATGAGACTTAACATCAATTGTCTAAAAACTTACAACAGTAAAAGACTGATCCTCCACTCCAAACCCTTCAAGACCCTGAGGAATGTTTAATAAGGAAAGAAGGATAAAAACCCACGATGTAATATGAGACAAAGGTACAAGTAGCAGTCAAAATATTAGATTCTCTTCTGGAAAGACCCAGGGAATGTGTAGGCAGTACTGTTTTCAATCACCTAAATGTGTATTCTGACTACTGAATTCATTTTAGAAGTGTGTGGGCCCAAGAAGCGTCCCTCAAGCCAATTACCCGGACGAAGCCTACCGAATTTCATTCTCTAGAACGTGTTGATTTTGTAGAATTATACAGGGTACGCCTGCGTAAGAAGTTTACTTATACCCTCTACAGTACCACTCTCTTTAATTGTATATATATGTATGTGTATATTGTATATTATGTATATATATATATATATATATATATATATATATATATATATATATATATATATATAAAAAATATAATATCGCTATTCTTGGTTTCCGCGAACGCCTTTAAAACCAATAGTTGGATTTTACTATAATTTAGAAGATTCTTCCCTGAAGGATTAAAACCTAAATACTTTGCTATTAAGCTTTTCTTTAAATGGGTAAAATAAATTTTCAGTAACCAAGACATCAAAAAATTATTTCTGAAATATAAGTAATAATATAGAGATATGATATACCGTTGGAAAGCGCAAACAATTTAAAATAGTTAATATGCAATAAACTAATTCCTACAAGTTAATATAAAGTATTTGTAAGTCCATAAACTTATAAACATGTGTTATTGGTAATGAGTCATAAATATATGTTATGGCAGTTAAAGGTTGCCACCGTCGTACAGTAACATACAAGTTATATTCTTTCATTCAGAACGCAAAAGTTTAAAAAAATATTACGAGGCAATAAATGGAAATTTGTTATAAATCTATAAAATAACATTGTTCTTAAATATTTCAACTTTAAAATTAATTCATGAAAATAGATCTTTCACTGTAAAATAATGGGATCCCATGATAAGTAATTTAATTTAATCTTTAAAATTTATTTTATACAGTTTATCAAAAAATGTATTTATATATGTATATATATAGGATAGTAACCTTTGTTATTTTGATAGCTTTAGAAATTGCAATCAAATTTTCTTTAAACGGTAAAATTAAATTTTCTGTTATATATATACTTTACTTTTATATAAAAAATAAATAAACGGGACCAATTTTGATTTATGATTTTCATTTCTGCCGATGATTAAATATAGTAATGAATAGACGTAATAAAATAAACATATTACCTTCCTAATTGCACTTTTCGTTACGAGGAAATGAAACTCCCATTTTAGGAGTTTTCAACACCATTTTAGGTCCCATCCGAAGAACAGAGTAACCAAGGACTTTTTTTACTCCATTTAAAACGTCCTAGGCCCACCTGCAGGGTTTGAACCTACAACCTTGACCATAGAAGTCTGTTACGCCAGCCACTACAGCAGAGGTTACTCCCTAAGTGTTAATGGGATGTACTGCGTAATTTTTTTTTTTTAATTTATAAACAGTCTTTTAATGTAATAAAAATGTAGGACGATACATTCCATTAATATTAAATTGTATAATATATATGAAATATCAGATAGTGATTACAATTAGTATTAAGCAGTCTATTAAATCTTATCGTTGACATAAGGAGAATCAGTTATGCCAACACATATTCGTTTATATTAACCTTAATTAAATAATATATTAAACAGTCATAACTATACGTTCTATTTGTCATACTAGTTCTTGTTGTATAAAAATGTCATCTTAAATGTTACTATGGAGTAATGTGGTGCCTGGACACTGTAAGCTTTCATATAAACTGCAGCCTGGTATTCCAAAGATATCATAAATTAAATTTAACAACAGTATAAATATTAATTTGGAGTATAATATTGTATTATAGGGAATAATATTATCTTATATTTTAAAATTATACTAATTTTATATGTAGCTGTGAAATGTTGTATGTAGTACAATACATAAAAATTTGTGTATATACTAATTAATATATGAGACGATATATTGTAATTGAAAGTAAAGAAAATTATTCAGGAAACGCAAAAATTTCTCATATATTTATTGCATAACCAATTTTCTAGATTAATTATGTATTAATGCCTAAAATTATTTTTACTGTATAATTAATTTACTTGTTACTGCAGAAGGATTTTTTTAAAGTATACTTTGGAATGAAATGAAAACAACTGAAGTATTGGGTTGTAAAATAAGTTTTTTAGCGTTTTTCAATATTTTAATTTAATCCTTTCTGTGTTTATAGAATCATGTATACTTGTTCAAAAATGTTTATGTATTCTAAAAAAAGGATTAGTTAAGGTGCTTTTGCATCAGTTTTAACTGAGATTCCTTATCTTCGAATGGCATTTTGCTTGCTCTAATGGAAGAGGTAAAAAATTCGTTTTTTTCATTTAATGATTTTTTTCATTTTCGAAAAGGAAAATCCGCTGAAAAGGTTAGCAAAATATGCAGTGTATATGGCGATGATGCCTTAAGAGGAAAGCACTTAAACACAAAACGCTCGGGTCGTCCTTCTACTGTTGATGATGACCAAATTTAAAAAAAAAAAATTGCCTAAAAGATGGCAACACGTAATAGATCAAAATGGTTCATACATAATTGATTATAAATATTATCAAGAATCTGAAGTATTTTTTTATTGATATCGCCAGTAAAAAACGCCATGAAATTATTTTACGACCAAGATCTACAACGAGATGATCTCAATTGCCTGTCACTGATTTAGAGAACATTTATTTAGGTAAAACTAGATATTAAACAATTAGACTCTGCAAAATATTAGGGGCCAACGCTCTCCAAGAATTGTGTAAAAAAATGTCGTAAAGTTAGTGCTCGAAAAATAAATTTTATTTAATATCTCTGATTCAAATGAAGTTAGTCAAAATGTTAAGGCAATCATTCAAAATGTTTATAATTTAGTTATTTAAATTCAAAGCTTGGTAATACCCCTAAATATATAAATAATCTTGTCAAAACAGTACTTTTAATAAGGTTTCTAAAAAACTGTGTTCCGTATTTCTGAAAAGGAATCTTAATCTAGTTAAGAAGTATTCTTATAAATAAATAAATAGACCAGACAGTTCTTAAGAAACCCGACAGGGAAGCGTTGGCACCTAATATCTTGCAGAGTCTAATGGTTTAATGTGTAGCTTTACCTTAAAAAATGCTCATCAAAATAGGTGAGATACATTTGGGATCCTCGTCTTGTTAGTACCTCTTGGAAATACATACACTTTATTCAATATTAAAAGGACTTAATTGTTTTTTAGATGAAATAGAAACATGTCCAGCAGTATCTCTTGGAAATCAACGTATCAGTGATAGGACACACAATGGACTATCTTATTCTTCTTGTCTGTTAACAAGGAACTTTAATGTAGGTATGATTATGGAAAATTATAATAATGACGTTAATTTCCTGAGCCAATGATACAAGGATTCCTGATACCTGTGGCGGGAGAGAGGAGGCTGTGCCCAGCCAAAACCTCCCCCTGTATACAAATAAAAGTTGCCATTTTACAGGTAGATTTACCTTTTTTACCGCCTCCTGGCATGACGTATGAAGGCCTCGCCGTGTTGGCGGACGAGCTAAGCCAGCAGTAAATGGTGACGGTTGGGATGGACTCTTGCGAGGAGAAGACTGCGACAGTAGAACTGCGACAGTGACAGTGGAACCTTCGAGCTCTGAGCCTAGAGGCAGACTGGTCGATAGCGCTCTGGCTCCGGGGTCCTGCGGAGTTCGGACATCTTCGTTCATCTTCGTTCGCGGGTCGGCTAACTGGGTCGTAGTCTTTGTTTCTTTTCGGTCATTACACTTAGGGTTATAATAGATTAATTGTGTCCTGACAGGTCTGTCGGCATTGCATCACCTAATTGGGTCCAGTCTTGTAATCAAAAAAAGGGAATACCTGTACATATACAACCCATGAAGGTTCTTGTTTTCACAAGTTTTTTATTGGTGAATTCAATAAGAACTTCAAATTCTTGTAAATATTTATTATCAATTATGTATGGAGACCATATATAATTGATTAAGGACCCATTTTGTTCTATAACATGTTGCCATCTTTCAGGTATTTTTTTGAACTTGGTCTTCATCAACAGTTGGAGGACCACCTGAGCCTTAAGTCAAAATTTCCGCTTTTGAACAGAGCGAACAACTTTCTTCTAAAGCATCTTCGCCATACACACTTCAAATTTTCTTAATCGTCTTTGCAGGGGATTTTCTTTTTTGCAAATAAAAAATCATTAAATGATAAAAATGAAATTTTCTCTCTTCCATTTTGAGAAAGCCAAATACCACTTAAAGATAAGGATTTCCGGTTAAAACTGCTGCATAAAAGCACATTAACTAATCCTTGTTTAGAATATGAAAACATTATTGACCATGTAAAGATGTTTTTATAAACACGAGGAGAATTAAATTGAACTATTGAAAAACTCTACGAACGTATCTTACACCCTAATACTTGAAATCTCCATACAATACTGAAACGACAAGAAACTACCCGGTGTTTTGAACTTCTTCAGTTACAGTATTTGTTAATTGTACAGTGTCACAAGTTTTTCCATGTAGCGATAAACGCTAACATTATACCTTATTTTTAACGTTAGTTCGATTTCTTCTATTCGTCCAGTCTTAGCGGGTGTACCCCAAGGGTCAATCTTTCGCCTTGGCATACCTGTCCATAGTGACACATTAACTGCTACTTACGCAGACGATATCACGATTCTCACAAAACACCATGATCCAACATAGATCTCCCTAATCTTACACCACATAACATTTATTCTATGAAGACATACCTACTCTCCGGTCTTCATCGAGATCAACCCTATTCTTGAGACGGACACGGTACTTTATCTCGGACTCAACTTCGGCAGAAGAATGGCAGGGGCCCGCATATAAAAATGAAAAGAATGACGCTCGAAAAACGCCTTCAACTACTTAACTCACTTTCTTCGAAATCTTCCAAATTAAAAAAGAAACTAAATATATACACTTACATATTCAAACCAATCTAGACTTACCCTTCCCAAATATACGGAACAGCACAAAAGACTCATTTAAAAAAAGCTTAAAATTTTTCAATAAAAATGTTACGACTCATAAATAATGCACCTTAGTACGTTACTAACAAAACTTTAGATTCTGACATACACTCACCAATAGTGGACGAACACATAAGGACTCTTCAACTACGATTCCATCATAAAACACGAACATAGCAATACAATTATCAGAGATGAATGAAAAATAATTTTTATTCTGGGACATTTCGTCCCCTAAGAATAATATACAGTGAACAGAAAAAGTCCAATTTGTCTGGCTTCATTCGATATATACTTATTTAGCCAAGTAAGTTATACTAGCTGTTGCTCGCGACTTCGGCTGCGTCAATTTCCGTTATTATGATCGCTCGTCCGGAAAGTTGGAAGAGATATTTGGGCAAAATTAAAATTGATGAACAGCTTAAAATTTATTCATTTAATCTACAAAATAGTTATCACCGTTAGCGATTGCCCTTTTCCAATTGCTTGCAAGATCCATTATCCCTTTTTTTCTAACTATCACTGTCCTTACTCCTGAAGAACTATAAAAAGACCGTTTTGACGTCATCTTCTAAAGTTTAGGATTTCCCTAGTAGAAAATTTTCGAGGGAACGAAAAATATAAAAATCCGAAGGAGCAATGTCAGGAGAGTACGGCGGGTGAGGTAATGACAACCCAATATTTTAAAGTACTTCTGCGTAAATGATATTTTTGGTTTTATTTTCTTGTGGCAGAATATGTAAATGATTTTCTCCGCAACCCGATCTTGAGATAACTTAACGGAAAATTGAATTATTTTAAAATTAAAAGGTAAATCATTTGGAATCATTGGGATGCGAGGTTAATTTCTCTCGTTTTTTCCTAGATATTCAACTGATTCTTCGCTCCTATTGGTTGCAGCGTGATGTTATATAGCCTATAACCTTCCTCGATAAATGGACTATCCAACACAAAAAGAATTTTTCAATTTGAACCAGTTGTTTCTGAGATTAGCGCGTTCAAACAAACAAACAAACAAACTCTCCAGCTTTATAATATTAGTATAGATAAGGTTAATAAGAAGAAAAGATACAAAAACATAAACAGATAACATCAAATGAGTTTAGTTAGGTATTATCTAAGTCTAGATTTATCACATATATGAGAAAGATTGGTTTTTGAGGAGGTGTTTAAACAATTTGTGTTTGAATGTGATAAGGGAAGACACTTTTCGGAGGGAGATGGGTAAAGAGTTCCTAAGTATAGTAGCTCGGATGATAAAGGACTTTTCATTGGATGCTGCTCTATGAGAGGAAAGATATAAATCGATGGGTTGGGATCTTGTATTTAGGGTGTATAAGAAACAGCGCGGAGTAAGGAAGTCAAAGATATAGGAAGATGGCAAGTAGGTATTTTCTTCGGATTCGGGATGAAGCTACCTTTGACCCAGAATACCAGTGAGGGACAAGTAACTGTCTAGAGAGGCCATACATTAAAATAAGGCTAGAACCTACATTCCCATGAGACCGAGGAGGAGATTAAAAAGGTGTTGGATGCGAGATCTACTGGATTATTTAATTGGTCAAGAAACGCGTGCTGCTGGGCACTAATCCTTCCTCATACCTCACATATCATCATTTCCCAATGCTTCTTCACATTTGCTCTTTGCCCTTGTCGTATGGGATGGTGCAAATAAATAGTTTAAGAGAGAATAAAAAAAACGAAACAATAGTTGAATTAAACATCTAAAATGTTTGATAAATTTTACAATAATATTTCATTTTTATAAAATATATTGTTACTCAAAACTTAAAGGTTAGAATTTATAAAACTATTATTCTTCCAACGGTTCTTTACGGATGCGAAACGTGGCCGCTTACTTTGAAGGATGAACAACGGCTTAAGGTTTTCGAGAATAAGGTATAAAAATATTTGGTCCGAAGAGAGATGAGGCCACTGGGGAGTTTAGAAGGTTGCACAACGCGGAATTGCGGAGTTTGTACCAAGTGAATATAATTGAGTTGATAGCATCGAAGAGACTCAAATGGGCGTGTAAAGTTGTTGGGCTTAGTGAGGAACGGATTCCGAGAAAGTTGGTATTCGCTGAATCGACTGGTAGGCGTTTAAAAGGTAGGCCGAAGCGTCGATGGTAGGATTGCATTAAGGCTGATCTCGGGGGCTTGGGCTTGGGCTTGACCGGTGAACATTGGACGAGTCTGTGCAGGCGAAGTTTGGTGGTATCGGCATCGAACCTTCGGGTTCGGTAAGCCTATTATTATTATTATTATATTGTTACTCATGGAGAATAAGCACTTTTATAATGCCTGCCATTACAGCGGAACTTGCTCTATTTTACTATCTATTTTTAAACTTGTGGAATTAGTTGTTGCTAGAACTTTGAAAAGGAATGAAAATTCTCTCTTTAAAAACTAGGTCTGTTTCATTTCAATTTGTTTTAAAAGTAGGTTAATCGGAAATGGAAGCCTTTCTTCATTTGTTTATAAAATTCAATTCCATGCCTACATTTTCCCATTAGGTATATTAACTTTTATTCAGGGCAAGAGCTCTGTGTCAGGGTAATGGGGCTAACTTATCAAAATGACCCAGTTCGGAACGCTCCTGGCAAAGGAAGACTAAAATTTCTGAATTATTCCGTCCAATTTGATAAAACGGCATCCTGGAAAAACGAAAAAAAAAAATAAAGATAATAATTAATTTATTACCATTTACATACAACACCCATTAAATATATATTTTAACTACACTTTTAATTAAGTAAGCCAAGCAATTGAATCTATTTAGTTTACATGAAAAATTCTTTAAAAAAAAAAATTATAAAATACAACAAAAACTGAGTTATTATCCTTTAGTTTCTGAAGTGAATTCATACATTACATAATATTAGTCTCTCAACTTAAATTTTCCAACAGTATATTATAGATATTACTTTACGAAAAATGAGTTTTTATCTGAGATTAACTTTCAGTTTCAGAGTTTTTGTCATAAATTTCTTCTACAGAGTAAATATCTAGGGCGGGCACAAGCGACATTCACTTACCTCCGTTATTAAAATTAATTTAGAAATTTTCAAATACAGTTAGAAATGAAAATAAGTGCAACTAATACAGAATTAATTAAACTGAATTTCTATAGAAACATGTGTTTTTAAACAAACAAACAAAAATATTCACCCAAGTAACGATTATCTTTTCTTCTTTCATAAGATGCTTCTCCTGACTGATATAAACATAACAAAAAAAGAATTAGAGAAATCGTTCAAGCCGTTCACGCGTGATGCGATGTCCAAGGGAAAAGGCGCTTCATTTAAATATATATATATATATATATATATATATATATATATATATATATATATATATGTAGATGTATAATATTATTATGTGAAACAATCAGTTAGTTTTATCGGCTATTCACCACTCTTCATTAACTTTTACAAGCTAGTGCCTAAGATATTATTTTTTCAAAATTTTTAAGCGTTTCAGCGGTATATCATAACGGTGTATTGATCTTATGTTCAAAAACAAAACAATTGCACAATTTTTTTTTTCTTGCAGTTTTCTCATTAAGTAGGATTTCGAGTTCGTTTAACTTATATATTTACCTGTTTTTTTATGAAATTTTAGTTTTATACGACATTTAGATTTCGCGCTGAACTTAGCAAACACACACAGACCTTCTTGTGGGACTTGGTCATTTGGCCTCAGGGGACTCTAAACCATATATTTCCGTTGACAACTCAATTTAAATTTTTTTACTTTCACTTACCTATATATGGAATATATAGTAAGGGAAAGTATTGCGATCGTGAAAATTTTCGAATTCCAGTTTTGACGGAAATACACGTTTTAGGATCCAGAAGAGCCACTTTATACCATGCATTTTGCACATTTTTATCCTCATAAACAGCTTCAACGATTTTGATTAAACTCGCTATATCGATGTAAAATTTAATGGGCTTTAATATCATGTAAGTTCCATACTGATTGAAATAGCCTGACAGGGCTTAAATACTGTTATTTTAAATACCTTCCTCAAAAGTAACTTTAATTTTGTTGATTCTGTAAATATAACTATATCATCTATTTTGTACTGATTAAAAACGGATACATATATAATTTGAACCAATACGATATCTAACTAAATCTAACAAAAATAATTTGTTTACGCAATATTTGTGTTTTTGAACAGTAATATAGACGTATAATATACCGTTGGAAAGCTAAAGAATTTAGAACAATATTATCTAATACACGGAATTTTAAAAGTTAATGGAGAGTAGTGAAAAGCCGATAAAATTATCTGATTGTCATGGATAACAATATAATTGGTTATTTAATTAAACACATTCAATTTAAATAAATTGTTTAATAGTTTGACTCATTTTTATTTCTAACTTTATATGCAAATTCTCTAATTGATTTTAAAAACGGAGGTAAGTGAAAGTCGTGTGATGCCCACACCAGATTTTTATCAATGCTAACTTCTCGGATATGAAATTTTAGTTTCATACGACTTTTCGAACTTACCAAAAACACACAGATCTTCTTGCGGGACTTGGTTATTTGGCCTCAGGGGACTCTAAAACATATATTTCCGTTGAAAACTCAATTAAAATTTTTTTTTACGATCGCAATACTTTCTCTTAGTATATATTTCAAATATAGGTAATCGAAAGTAAAAAATTCTATTTTTTAGAATTAAAATAACTGAATAGACTTGAAATGATACCTTCCTACCTTGACATGCCACCCCATGGTTGAGAAAATCCAACTAGAAGGAAATTAAGGCCTGAGTGATTGGTGAAATTGAACTGACTGACTCCTCGCTGAGGTGCCGCTCACAATTCCCTACATACATATTATACATTAAGCTCACGAAATTACATTCTCTCACATCGCGGGTAAAATGGAGACGCTCTTAGAATTCCCATCAATAACCGCTATTAAATACCTCGCTTATTTACTCATTCCTAGAATCCACATTAAGATAACAATTAAGGACGAAGCTGGTAATTACTCTGTTCCATATCTCTCTCTAGGGTGAGCATTATATAGAGTCTTAGCTAATTAGTCTAGTGTTCTTCAAAGTTATCGAAAATGAAACAATTAATTTTGAATAGCGAGCGTCACTTGTGGTGTAGTGGCTAGCATGACAGCCTTCTATGCCAAGGTCGCAGGTTCAAACCCGGCAGGTAACTCTAGGATTGTATTAAAGGGAGTAAAAAATCCTTAGCTATATCCTCCTTGGAAATGGACGTGATATGGTGGTCCCAATCCTGTTCTATGTCAGATACTCGTTTATGATCCATATTATAATTAAACTTCTTATAGCCACCTCTCTTTCTTCCTTCAAACATTAATACTTCCGCTACCTACTCGCATCTCAATCTTCCGTTCCAATGTAGAATATAGGTATATATAGTATAAATTTGCAATGATTTGTAGATATAATGGATATTTGATCTTTTTTCTTTTAATATATATATATATATTATATATATATATATATATTTTTTTTTTTTTTTTGTAAATATTTTCTTTACGTAACCAGACCATAAGGATTTATTGTTGTTCGTTATTCTAAGGGGACTTGATCCCAGAAAAAATTGCATTGCATTTCAATTCATTTTCATTTCTTCTTCCGTGTCTCGAAACCGACTCTCCTCTTCATGTGGATAGAACATGACTGACCTCTTCTCGTGGAAGAAACATGACTGTGCTCTTCTGCTCCTAGATTCTCACCCTCGTTACCTCTATCCCCTCTTCTTTTCAAAAATACTATATTTTGGAAAATCCCGATCTCCTATCGGTGGTCATGAAAAAGGAAGGCGGGGCTTATATGGGAATTTCCCAAAGTCGGCGGTTCAGCCTTTGTCCACACTAATTTTAAGAATTATTTCAAAATCCTAAAGTCTTTTATGATAGTATGTCTATCTCTAAACCAGCCGTAATAGTCTTTTCGGCTGCCGCCGCACAGTGAACAATGTAACCGTTTAGGTGGCCAAAAGTCAGAAACTTGTCTTTATTTAAGCGCACAGTGGTCAAACATTAAGTCTATTTGCTAAAATCTAAAACTTCCCTATATTTTATGTTTGAAGTCCAAGAATCCTGGAAAAATAATACAAAAAATCTAATTATGACCCGGGGTTGCTAAAACCTGCTAATATTGTAGATGTATTTTACATCATTTAGGAAATCCTTGAAATTATAGATTGTAAAACTTTTGATTTGGAGTGATGTGTCTGAAAAATATTATGTATCACCCAAAACGCAAAAAATCGCAAAAATTCTTTGTAAAATTTTAAGACTAGAAGGTTTGATAAAACAAATACTACAAACAAATCCTTGGGGTAACTTAGGGGTTATATAGTTTTTCGTTATTGAATAGGGGCATACATTTACACATTGCTAAATTAACTCTACAGGTAGATTGCAATGTATATTCAATAACGAGTTCGGAAATATAATGTCTTACCTGTCTCAGCAATGTCCATTGTTAAATAAAAGCAAAAAGACTTTGCTCTAAATACACATAGAACACAATAAATGACCATCGAATAAAGATAATCCCACTGTCGGCTATTAGGCACTTGTGTGAACAGGAATGATTCATTTATTTGTAAACACGGTATGGCGGGAAATATTAGTATTAACGGTCTTACCAACTAATAATAAAAAGATGAAGCAGTGGAAAATTCCAAACTTTTGACTTGACTTTTGTCCACCTAGGTTGGAAATTTTGCCCACTGTGCGGCGGGTTGTATCGGGGAGAGCCCATGAGGAACCCAAAAGGGTATAGGTAAACGCCTTTTGAAGTTTTGTCAAGAAAGCTTATTAATATTTATTTAATTTAATTAATATCCAATAACCAATTTACACCCCTCTGTATTCTTAATATATACTCAATAGGCGAACTTAAAAAAAAAAAAAAAAAACCAGAGGCGTCTTACTTGTTATTATTACTAATGGTCCAGTGTCTTATCTGGTAACCTGGAGTGAATTCAAGCTCCATGTCTAATTCCTAGTCCAACTAACTTCATCAGATCTTGACTTTCTGAAAGACGTTTTCCAAAAGATGATGTTTTATTTTCTTTATTTGCTGTGATGTGTGCTTGGTCCCAAAATTTTGTGCCATTGCCTAAATTATTGAATTTACATAAATTATTGATTATTGGTATATTGAATAATTATAGTGCCTAGCATTATACACATCATTTATTTGGACTGAAACAGATCTTTCAATGATCTATTACTACCATTACTACTATCACCAACTTTAACCCAAACTAAAGGTTAAGGCTACGATAGCTCCTATTTATAATATAAGAGATCAGCACAGGAGTGAATCAAATGCCCAGCGATCCAAACCGGTGAGCCGACGCTTCAGCGAACACCGTTCGGGTCTTCGAAACTGCGTCATACCCTTCATGTTCTCTCATTATTTATATCAAAGGAAACAGTAATAGTTAAAAGTGTGGCGTCAGGGCATTCAACATAAAAACGTAGTAAGACCCTCAACAGGCAATACAAGACGAGTCTAATTCTCTTCGGTCAATATTATGCTAAAATATGTGAAGATGCATTATGCACATTTTCGTTTATTTTCACATTCAACCTTTGTAATCGACCAAAAAAAAAAAAAATACCCTCCCTCAAAATTTGAGACCTTACGTTTCAAAATGCGTAGAACCCGATTAACGAATAAAAAAAATCCGTTTGTCCGCCGTCCGCGGCATTCCTTCAAAACCACGGGACCAATTTTTTTTATATTCGCTACAAAAATACTAGTCCATGCAACGATGAACCTAACACCTATACATTGATATCAGCTGGATATCTTTTTAATATGGAGGTTGATTAAAAGTGATTTAATTCAATAACTCGGTCATTGTTGAAGATTGAGAAAAAATTTATCAGTGTTTTTTAACAAAAAAAAAAAAAAGGGAATAATTAATCAAAAAAAAGAAAAGAAAAAAATTGAAATTTCACCCATTAATACGCCCATAACCCCAGTTATTTTTTAAAGATGGAGAAAAATATGTATGGAGTTTTAGAATCAGTAAAGCCCCTTGAAAAAAAGAAAATTAAAAAAAATCCATATGTAGACCATATATTATAGACGTGGTTCCACCTAATATAGATTTTTGTTGAAGATAGAGAAAAGTCGATAGAGAAAAGATTTTCGAGATCGCAAACGCGATGAACAAAGCAAATAATTTTGAAAATACTGGACTAATTTTTTTGAACTTTACCACAAAAATACTAGTCCATGCAACGATGATCCTAACACCTAGACGTTTGCTCTTATTATTAAAAAAAACAAATACCAAAAAAAGTATTAAATTTAAGACAATTTTTTTCCAAAAAATGAAAAAAGAATCATTGAAATTGGTTAACAATTAACTGAGATAAAGTGTTTTGTAATAGTGATTGCATTAATGATATGATATTATCCCTTGAATTATTGCTTTTCATATTACTTAATTGCCTATCAACAGCTATATAAACAGTTATACCCTAATATTGTTATTTGGAAATAATAAACCATTGTGTAATAATTTGCAGCGTTTTTTTTTATTTATTATTTTGTATACTCAGGTAATGATTTTGAAACCACTATCCCCGACCCGACAATAATTGTCTTCAGAATATTACGAATAAATGTAACTGAATATCACATAATTTAGAAAACCACAAACTGAAAGGAGTAAAAAATAAATTAATAAATAAAAAATGAAATGGCAAAAGAACTGAAATTAACGATGACCGCCGAACAGTGGAAACAAATCATAATTTAGTTGCCAAAATTCTATAACTCTTGATCTAATGTTTATAAACAGAAATAATAAGATACCTATATTTTATTTAGGTATTCATAGAGGTTATCCATAATTTATTGATGTAAGTCAAAGATGGTCTAAAACTTTTGAACAGCAGTGTCATCAAAAAAAGGTTAATAAATAAAAGGTTCCAGATATGACTCCTTCTATAAGGTGACAATACGTCCCTATTTTTCACAATTTGTCCTGCGTCCCGCGACGTTTTTCAAAAGTCCCGGCTTTTAGAATTAATTTAAATTTGTTTTATATATTGTATTTGTCTCTCAGATGATACACTCACTTCGTGTTCGTACTGCGTACTGCCAAGCTAATTAAACAAATAAATATTATTTATCTTTTGTATATTATATATTTATTTGTTAAATTAGCTTGCTATCACGCAGTACGAACCCGAAGTGTATCATCTGAGAGACAAATACAATGTAACTGGGTAGCCCATAGGATTCTTAAAACGCAAAACAAATTGAATAATTCTTAGAACGCAAAACAATGATTTTCATAAATATAAAATTAATAATGATAATTTTAATTAATATAAAATTTAACTTAATTCTAAAAGTCGGGACTTTTGAAAAACGTCGCGGGACGCAGGAAAAATCGGGACTGTGCCGCCAAAAGCGGGACTTCTGGTGACCTTATCCTTTCATGACAAACTCCACTCCCACCCTAACCAACTAGTTTCAATCCTTGCTTCCTCTTCGAATCCTGATAATCCTTTGAGGCGTTACATCTGACCTTCTGGTTTAGAATAGTTGATGGAGAGCTACCAATGTCTACAATCTGTTCATGTCATTTTTCTAAAATCATATTTACTCGTTGTATTATGCAATACAGTCGACAATTTTATTAAATAATAAATGAAAAAAACTTTATTTAAAAGTTATAAAATTGATTTAATTCTTTAATTACCTTCTTTAAGGTAAGTGAATTTCGTGTAGTGGGTAGATGATTTTTTTTTTTAATTTACTCTTAGTGATAAACTTAGGAGAGTAGCCTGGAATGGCACATTGAATATTCTAAAAGCAGAAGGACTTTCCAAGTAGCTCAAAGGAACGATTGGCAGGTGACCATCGCTTCGGAAGAGGGAGCCACGAAGGAGGGAGAGTATGTGGTCAGTTGGGTAAACAGCTGATCCAGGAAGTGCTGAAATAGTCCATTGGCAAATAGAGACCCTAAGCCAAGTCGGAACACAAACCAGGTTCTCGCTCAATTTACCTTCTACCGCCTTTAAAAATACAAACAGCTATATCCAAGGCGGTGTCTTCTTCCAGCTAAATGTTTAAAACAGGAGCAAACTTGTCTTTACATTTCCCCTTAGCTCGCTGTTTCAATTAAAGTAAAATTGATTTGCCTGGAGATTGTTTAAAATACAGCCAGAAGCGAGCCTCGTCTCATATATTTTATCAGTTCAGAAATAATTTTAAAAACTTTAAATACTTCACAATTTCTTAAAATTTATAGATGTTCCAGAAAAAGGAATGTCAGAAATAAAAATATTAAAAAAATCAATAATTACACATATAGAGGTACAAAACAAAAAAAACAACAAGAAATCTATAAAATGTTAGACTATGGTGTAGATTACATAAATTATGAAAACAACATATAGTTATTAAGAATAATTTTTAAAACAAGAGCTGAAATGATATCCTTAAATTGTAAACCATGGATGAGGGAAATATTTTAACATGTTCAATTTGTAACAGTAAGGAGGATGAAAATATAACTCATCTATAGATAAGCATACGGCATTTAATTATTACAGGAAAAAGTATTTTGGGGAGAGTATTTTAACCGAAAACAAAATAATAGAAGTAAGTAGATTATACCACTATCTTTTGACAATAATGTAGTGTATATATAATATTGATTTATTTTTTTGTTTTATTGATTGTAAGGATTCTTTAAATAATATATAAAAGTAAACCAACTTCCTGGCATAAGAAATATCCATACCAGTATTCTGCGTTCTCTAGGTATTGTAAAGAAACATGTAAAATATATGAATAAAACACGTTTATCTATCTATCTACTTCCTTTTTATTCAGGTTAGTGATTTTTCCGCCCTAGTAATGTGTCTCTCCTCCCATTTTTTTCATAGTTCTCGGGTGCGAAATAAGACTTAAGACCCGACACTAATCCCTTAAGTCCTTACGAGGCTGATGTAGCAACAGTACACCCCCAGTCCTCGGACCAAGTTGGAATACTTTACAGCCCACGTGGCTTTACAACCTCTAATTGCTTACAATATTTATAACTGGCACAGTTTCCTACTTACTTAATACCCTTATTCCTATTCATAGCGAGTCCTACTTTTCTTTTCCTGCTTCTCCGAGGAAAAAATGTAACGAACTCCTATCATAAGTATAACATAATTTTTCTTACATTACTGATCATTCACAACAATTACACTACACCTCAATTTCAGTCCTCAAAAAGAAAAGTGGTATTTCTGAGATTGGTTCATTTTAAAAAATTTCCTAAATGTAATAAAATACTATTATATCTTCAGACACAGTTGGTCATCTAAACTACCTGCTACACCCAACTAGTAGTCCGCGAGATGTCATTAGGAAATCATTTTAATTAAAAATATTTGGCTAAGCCTTAGTTTGTAACAAGTATCGCTCACGCAGTGTATACCCACTAAATTGCGTGTGGTAACTGATAGTAAATAGCTATCTATATTTTATTTTATTTTTATTTTTAAACTTCTTTATTTAAATCAAAATACAGACATTTTACAGTGCAAGTAAAAGTCACTATCCCACTAAGGCGAGCGAGCTCGTGTGTGGGAAAGGAGTTCGCCTGCGGCAATTCAATAAAAGTACAATATCAAATAGTAACACTACACAGTATGATACAATACAATACTCAAATAATACAATTTTGATAAAACAGTAACACACTACACAGCAAAAAAACAACATAATACTTAACGAATATAATAATACAATTATAAAGAAACAGTAACACAGCACACAGTATGCAGCAGTAATTGACTAAGCTAAAAAGCTATAAGGAATACAAATACATATATACAAGATATAAAATTAAGGCATGCAAATATAAAATTGAATTATATAATACCTAATTAATACAAACAAAACAATTATAAGAAAAAGTAAGACTTTTTTAGGCTCATCCCGTCTAAAATACAGTTTCTTCATAACTGAGACCATGTATAATTATTTTGCAGACATCACATTAAGGTCCGAGAATATATTAATTGATGGGGGTCCTTTATTGAGACCTAAAATTACCTTAATATTCTTTCTCTGCACAATCATATTGCATTAATACATTTTATTAATTCGCTTAGAACAATGTTTTTTTGACTATATATATATTGAATTATATAATACCTAATTAATACAAACAAAACAATTATAAGAAAAAGTAAGACAGTACACAGAATAAGCAGTAATTGACTAAACCAAAAGCAATAAAGGATAAAAATTCATATATACAAAATATAAATTTAAGGCAATTAAATACAAGATTGAATTACACAATAAGCAATTAAAAAGAAACATAACATAGTACACAATAAGAAACAGTAATGAAACCAAAAGGCAACAAAGAATACATATACTTGTATACAGGATAAAAATCAGAATGAGAGAGGCAGGCTGGCATTGAGAACATGTCTATAGCGAGCGATAAGTCATTTGGATTCAATAATTCAACAATTTTTTCTTCACTGGGGATTTCGTCCATATTTTAACATTGTAGTAATAATTTGAATACTTTGGAGGATTTGTGTGAGAATATTGAAAATATGGAGGAATATTGTTGTAAACAGCAGCAATGGGGTAACAAGTCTGGTAAGTCGTCCATGCATGTTTTGGTCTTTGCACAACTAAGCTATAGTAATTTTTCAGTCTTGTAGAAAAACGGTGGTCAATCTTCCCGACTAGCTCATCCCGTCTAAAATACAGTTTCTTCATAACTGAGACCATGTATAATTATTTTGCAGACATCACATTAAGGTCCGAGAATATATTAATTGATGGGGGTCCTTTATTGAGACCTAAAATTACCTTAATATTCTTTCTCTGCACAATCATATTGCATTAATACATTTTATTAATTCGCTTAGAACAATGTTTTTTTGACTACAGTCGATTCTTAGAGCTTGGTTCAAATACCATTATTAAATTATAAAATGATTAAAACCATATTATTTATTTCAATTGTGATCGCTTAATCGTTCGTTCATTATTTCAACAAGTAAATGTTATTGTAAGTCAGATACTTCTTATAATTAAGACACTGATTTGCAATAGTTACTATATACATTTTAGAAATGTTCAATAATAATATTCTTTTATCGTACAAATTCATTTCATTATTTTTCAACATTTTCTTTCCTACTTTATGGAAGGAGATGTTTTAGTATGCTTTGGGATGTAATTAAACCTGAAATTAGTTCCATTTAGAGCGAATTGATACATTATTATCGATTGAAGGGGTCCGCAAAATATTTTGTTGGGAGCTACTGTGATAGGCAAAACATTTATTAACATTAAACCCACATACTTGACATGAGATAAGACAATATCTTAACTGACGATATGGCCCGTTGTATAGACTACTGAATAGAACATCACATCAATCAATGAAGGAACAAAATGTTAATATACAATAACAGTATTAACCTATGCACGGTCTTGGAGGAAGACAAACCTTCATATATAAAAAGAACCGATCTAACTGTCCGAAATCCTCCAAACAACAGTCTATATTCCATATTATGTTTAAGCTACACGATCTCAACATTTCTTCTTTTATTTTTTCAATCCTTAATGGATTAATAGCAGAGTTGAATCCCCCTTCCCCGATACCAAGAAACGGATTCGTAATTATTTTAACTTCTTCAAACTTCGGTTTATCAGGCTACCGGGCAACGCTTCGTTTGACCTTATCCCATAAAAATTCTCAAACATTCCCATCATCCTCATCTTTTATCACAATCTCCAACAACTATCCCCTATTATATAACAAAGAGGTTGTACAATAATATGAGGTCTCCTTGAGATATTTTGCCATTGGAGTTATAACTATGGTCAGCTTATCACGCCCAAGACTTATTGCTAAGACGGAATTGTCTCAACTCCCTCGGCTTTCGAATCAAACTTATGGCATTTTTTTTCCTTCGTGTTCTGGAACTTGCGCCACATATCGATCCTTAGTATTCCTAAACCCGATTGTTCCCAATCCGTGCAGACCTCCCTCAGATCCTCTACCCACATTTTGCGGGGTTTTCCTCGTCTTCGCCTCTTCTCCGGGCAGTAATTCTGCACGCATGTGGCCACCGCGTTTCATCCATCCTAATAATATGGCCGTACCATACGAGTCGTTTGTTTGATAGTTCATTTAGTTTAGCTCAGCTCCTAATTTTTTCCTTATTTCCACATTTCGGATTGTTTGTAGCCTAGATATGCCAAAGATTCTTCTCCAGAAGTCCATTTCCAGAGGCAATAATTTATTTTTAATCTATTTTAGCACTGGCCATGTTTCTGCCCCAAGTAAGAGTTTATATTCGTGGTTCTAAGAGGAAGGAGTGGTCAAAATTTGATGTAGCATTGATATCGCGTTTGACAAATTGTCATTTGAGTGTCGTCATTTTTTCCTAATTCTACATATATAACATTATATTTTGTATTACAAAATTATATGTATTTATGTAAGAAGAGAAGAAGAAGATAGACTAATTAAAAAAAAAAAATTCTTACTTCTCGATTTACTTCCTTACTATCAGAATTTTAAAAAAACTTGAAATCTAAATATCTGAAATGGGATTAAATAATAGAGTTAATAATAGGGAAAAAAATCTGGTTGGGTTACTTACTCCAGATCTGCTTTCTCCTATAGAATAGTGTTCACAAGTGAATTTAGTTATTATTATTATTTTTTTGTTGATATTTTTTAAGATATATTACAATTTGTTTCAAAATGAACAATGTAATAGTGATATGAGAACTCATTCATACAGTATTTACAACAAACAATGATAAAGTCGAATTACATAAAAATAAAATAAAATTCATATATATATATATATATATATATATAAGAACTATTCAAATTATTTCAATCAGGATGAAACCTACATCATATTAAAGCCCATTAAATTTTACATCCATATAAAATCTTTAGAGCCGTTTCTGAGAAAATTGTAAAAAAGTGCTAAATGAATGGTATAAAGTTGCTCTTCTGGGTAGCTGATTTTGATGGAAAAAGTTGCTGTAACGTATCGGGCGTATAGTTGTCTTAAATATGAAATTTTAGTTTAATATCACTTTCGTTTTCGCCCGAGAATCACCACACACACAGGCCTTTTTACGGGACTTGGTTATTTGAACCCAGAGGACCCTAAAACGTGTATTTCCGTTGAAAACTGAAATTTATAAATTTTCACGATCGCAATACTTTCTCTTACTGTATATTTCATATATCGTATAGGTAAGAGATAGTAAAAATACTAGGATCATACACGCAATAATAGCTATATACAATATTTACAACCTGCTAGAGAGTCCCCGGACTAGACCTTCCCCTCTATAAGTGAAGAGAAAAGCAGAATTCAAGGGATCCCTCTCTCTCCAGTGTGAGCCAGTACAGGCTGAGTTAGGGTGCAATAGCCTCAAACATACAGTACATGAGAGGAGATTCTGACCGGTGTACGAATTCCAAAATAAATGTTTACAAAACGTCTCGTGGCCACTGCCGTTTCAATCTTGATGGGTTGAGGTAGGTGGAGCTGGATAGCGATTGTGGTAGAGAGTTAGGTATAAGGTTCTGATGCAATTTCGAAAATTTGGATGTTATCAGGCCTAGAATAAATGGAATATTAAGGTAGCTATTAATTAATTTGATTAAAACACACCAATAACTTTCGCAGTGTAAATATATTTTTTCTTACTTTGTTAAATAGATAGATTTAAGAATAATTTTATCAATAAAAGACACAGACTCCACGGACGGTCAATAGTCCATTTGTAAAATGTTTGTGTTCTGTTATTTTGGAAAATAAAAAGACATTTCTATCTATCCTTCTTTACATGTTCTTGACCGTTCTAAACTATACACAGACATGGTCAGATTTATTGTTTTCTACAACCACTAAATGCTTCTGATGATTAAGATCAGAGATTTTTAGAAATGGTTGGCTGGGAATATTGAACGTTTTGTGAATTGGTTACGAATACATTTGGATTCGGAGAAACGAATACATTTGGATTCAGAGAAACGAATACGAATACACTTGATTTGAGGAAACAGTTACGACTACAGTGAATACAGTTCTATTCTTGAACCCTCAGCGGCACTGCCAATGTCCTCAGCTCTGATATTGTTGGGAGCCAGCCAACTGGGCGCTCTGTCTGCGACCAAATGATTCGGCCTTTGAGTCCTAACCGACCGATGAATGGACTGGTTTAGTTAATGAAAAATAAACACTCGTCATTTCAACACGATTCTATTTCTATAGCTCTCTTAACCGTTTACTATGTCCGCTGAGTTATAGAAATTTCTTGAGAAGCTGTAGGTATTATAATATTTTTTCAACGTTTTTTTATCTCAATGAGTTACGATGGAATGAAATGAAATGAAAAGAAAAAAAAAAATATTCTGGGATCAAGTCCCCTTAGAATAACGAACAATGAACAGAAAGAAATCCTTATGGTCTGATAACTTAAAGAATATACAGGATCAAATGTTCATTATATCTGTAAATCTTTGCAAATTTATACTATATATACCTATGTTTTACATTGGAACGGAAGATTGAAATACGAGTAGGTCATGGAAGAGTTGATGTTTGAAGGTTGCTTTACGAATAGAGATGGGCAGCGAATTCCAGAAGGATGAGAAACGATTTGTGAAAGGATGCAATTTTATGTAATGGTGTATAAAAATTGATGGATTGGGTTTTAGTATTTAACGAATGAATATCAGAGCGGAGGGTGAGGAGCTCTATTATGTAGGAAGGCTTTCTATTTTTTAGAGTTTGGAATAAGTAGGAACCAAGAAAATATTGTCGTCAAACAGAAGGATAGAGCCATTTTAAGATAGTATAATAACCAGAAATATGATAACGTCTACGGGCTCCGAAAATAAATCTATTAAAACAATTAATAAGTCGTTTTAATTTTATTTCTAGTTCATCAGTTAGACCCCCGTACACCAGGCAGCCGTAGTCCGTAGAAATGGGACGTAAATGGAGGTACTGTAGCTACAGCTCCTACAACATGATCGTACCATTAAATTAAGACATGATTCAGCAAAATTACTCACTGAACACACAGACTTTTTTGCAGGACTTGGTTATTTGGACTCAGAGGACTCTAAAACGTGTATTTCCGTTTAAAACTGGAATTCGAAAATTTTCAAGATCGCAATACCTTGCCTTACAATATATTTCATATATAGGTAAGTAAAAGACCCATTTCTATTCTCATCATTTAGTTCTATCTAAATCTTCTATTGGATTTTTTCTTATGAACACTTAAGTTCTTTGAAAAACACGATTTAGAAATGCAGTTATTTTCTAAATGTACTAATAACGGATTTAGTTTCATTCCAAAACATACTAAAACATCTAATTCCATAACTCTAATAGAGTAAATAAAATTCAAGATTTTAGTGCAAAATGAATAAAAAAACAATAGATATTTGCGCTTCCTGTAAAATTTCCTAGAATGGACATAGTACCTTTTGGAACTCAACATCTCAATTATAGAAGACACTAAGGAAGTCGCGTGTAAGAGATAGTACTTATTAAGGTCACTGGAAGTGTGTAACTTTCCAGTCTTGAAAAAGTAAGAGTAGCGGATCCATGTAACGCTACAACTCCCGAAAAAGTTTAGGATAGAATAAAGTCAACCTGTAGAGAAACTTGAGCAGCTAGTCGGATTAGAAAGTATCTGTCGAGACAAATGAACAAAGTTTCTGGGACCGCGATTGCCTTACTCTGTATCGCACACCCTCCCTCGCATATCTCGCAAGATATTTACAATGTCTAGTCCAAGATTCATTCCTCTGAATTACCTCACAATAATAATCTTAAATGAAAGTTCTCATTTTTCTATGAGTTAACTGTTTTTTTGTTTTTTTTACGTCACTTCATGCTATCGGACGTTACTACAGTGAGAGTCCTAAATTTTGTCAATCCAGATTTAATTAGTATAGAGATTTTTAACGAACACCTGACATCGCACAGGCTCTGGTCCTCCTTTTAATGCCCCCTCCAAAGGATGGCATAACTAAGGATTTTGTACACTCATTAAAAAAACCTAGGACCACCATACTTCTCCATGCAGACCAATAGGTGGTTGAATGTTTTAAGTAGTTTCGTATTTTTAATTTTTTCCGAACATAAGAATAGTAATATAGATGTATTATATACCGTTGGAAAGCTAAATATTTGAGAAAATATATTATATTCAAAGTTGTGGGAGATTATGCAAAGGGACGAATAAGACATAAACTTATTATTTTAAGAAGAAAATTTAGAAAGAAATTTAGAAATTTTATATTGTTATATTATTTAAACTGGGAGCGCCTTGGTCTAGTGGATAAAGCACTAGTCTACTATTCTCCGGGTCCTGGTTTCAAATCCCGACTGCGGCAGAATATTATTTATTCTGTTATTTCAGCCGGAGGGTGACCCGAGGGCATGAAGATCCTTCTGGGGCAGACCCAGCCTCTAGAAAGTGGGTAACCGAATTAATGGGGAAAAACCTGTGGCTGAGTGTGACCTCGGCCTAATCACCTCATTGCATGGCCGTTGGCTTAGAAACAGTACGAATCTCTGTATGTACTGAGCCCAAGACCCTTCATGAGTTTAAGAGGTGCAGGATTTTTTTATATTATTATTATTTAATCTGAAAAATGGTTTTAAACTGGAAGGAATTAGTCCGGGTGGCGGTCCTTAAATGAAACAACTAAATAGCTTCAACTAGAATCAGGGCGCATGGTGGTAGAATGGAAACTAGAAAAAAAAATAAAATAGAAACTAGCTAGTTTCCATTCTACCACCATGCGCCCTGATGATGACCCATAAAGGGGGTCGAAACGTTGGCAAACAATAAATAGTTGAAGCTATTTAGTTGTTTCATTGAATGACCGCCACCCGGACTAATTTCTTCCAGTAATTCTCAACGGTCAACTAATTACATCCACAATAATTCTTTAAACTTTTATCAACTTTATTTTTATGTAACAGTTCTTAAACCTAGATTTTTTTTCCTGGTTCTAAAAATGGCCATTTCATGTGTTACAACCCAATAGAAGGAAATAACTATATCCAGGACTAAAAAATCACATTGAATTATTAATTTTAACATGCACTATGTTGAATGTTTAATTGACGTCATAGACCATTGCGGTATTTAGATACAAACACTTGAAATAGGATTCTGATTAATAAATAGCCCCTGTATTGTTAGGAACTAGCAATTACAGGTGGGACATAGAGAGATGGGACTAACAGTGAGGATTACAAAGGGACCGCAGTGTAGGCGGTGAGGTGACGGCACTCTTGACCTTATCTCTACCATCATAACCGCATAGCGTTCGAGTATTTTATGAGTTGGTCCGACGGCCGAGGACGCTATAGCCATAAGTCTATATTATGTCTTATCCGGGCAAGGGCGAAGGTCAGATTTTGGGTGAGGGAGGATAAAAATGTTTAGGGAGGAGAGCCATGTGGGTTGGGAAAAAAAAAATTCTCTCTCACTGGTAAAAACAATAGATCCATCGTGTCAATCTATAATCTACTGCTTTTCCCTAGTAGGAAGAAGATATTTGAAAGCCAGATGCCAAACAAAATAATGAAATAGACAATTAAAATTATAGTAAACTAAAAAAATAGTAAATAAAATAAAAAGTATTAATGATAGTATATAAATCATTTTTGGTTTAAATCATTTCCTTCTGATAAGACTCAAACTGTCACCATTCCTAATCATCCGCTATCTTTCCTCGCCCTTTCGACAGGTGTGGCCCAGGGCTCAAGCATATCCTCTAATTCCTATATCAATGACCTTTCCGTTTTAACGCTATTATATGAGTGTATAAGTTTTTTTATATCATTAAGTAAAAAACTTATACACTCATATAAGAACGTTAAAACGACCATTACTTCCCATACGATTCAAGCCCAAAATTCACCTACAGTATTTCTATATAGATCCCTACCTCATATTCCTTCCACACCTGTCTGACAATATAAAAAAATTCCTTTAAATCTTCCTTCCCTCCTTAAAGCTAGGATTAAAGACCCAGAACAAGCTGTCCTTTTCACCAATTCTAAAGATCTGATAAATCCTTAATACAATATTTTTTACAAAATACCATGTTTAGTTTAGGTTAAACCAAAAACTACTTAAAACCTTCCAACATAAATCCTCCGTATCTTCTCGAAACCTTCTAGCCTCTAAACTCTCCGAACACTCAATCAATTTTAATCATTCATTTAACTTATTTCAATAACTTTAAAGACTGTTCCATTTTAGATTCTGTTCCTAACCATAAAAAAAGACTCATCGCTGAATTCGTTGACATCCAACTCCAATCTAATCCTGTCAATCACAAAACCGATAAACAATGTACCTCTTCCACCTATAGCCATATATGAAACTCTATTAAGTAACACAGCTTGACGTATCCATCCCACTGTGTACATTTTTGTTTATTTATTGATTTGTTTTTTATCTATGTTATGTATACATTTATTTTTATATATTTATTTATTTTAATTGTTTATGTATTTAAAAATTATTAATGTTTTTACAATTCAATTTATCCCTACATGTATTTATTTTATTCTTTTTATCAACTTGTATGATCTGTCAATGATTGTAATTTACAAAAAAAAAAAAAAAATTTCATAATATTGTCAGCTTGTTATGTTTACTGTTTAAATATATTTATCAGTATTAGGAAAAAGTTGGTTAGAAAATAGTCTGTTTTACTCTATATACTTAATCCATTATTGTTCTTACTATTATATAGGTTTTTCACTTTAAGAATTTGTTCAAACATTTTCTAGTACCATTATGACATTATTACTATTATATGTTTAATCTGATTACTTCTTTTTTTGTTAGTATTACAATTTTACTCATTGTTCTCAGTTATCGTCCAAAATGCGGTACGTATTTTCCATTTTACCCACCTTTCGTACGTACTTTCCTATCTACCTACCTACATTCCATTCTACCAAATTGTTCCTAGTTTCCATTCGCCTACAATACGGTACGTATCTCCACTGTACTCCATATCTTAATGTTTCTTATTTCATGTAATTTTTTATATCTTTGTATATTATCTTTCGCCATTATCTGCTCTGTATAGCCCTCTCATTATAACAATTTAGTCATTATAATTTAATTAATCGATTTCTTTACACATCTAGTTCCTTTTATGTTTTAATATTGACATTCTCTAGCTTTTTTTTTTTTTTTTTTTTTTTTTTTTTTTTTTTTTTTTTTTTTTTTTTTTTAAATAGTATATTTAATCTTATTGTAAATGTATCGCTTTTGTATCTTTTTAGCACTTATGATGTCCCACAATGGGGTCAAAACGTTGCCAGAAAATAAATGGTTGAAACTATTTAGTTGTTTCATTAACTGACCGCCACCCGGACTAATTCCTTCTAGTAATTCTCAACGGTCAACAAATTATATCCACTAAAATAATTTTTATTTAAATATTCACTACATAGTCTACGTTAAATTTTTCTACAATATATAATAGACACAGATTTTTATTTATACGCAGATCTGTTTACGTACCGGATGCGCAACCTCTGTCCATGCCCCCCTTATGTTAATTTTCAGGAAAGATACTTATTCTAAACCTATAAGCTAGAAAAATAATTTCATCCTTTAGATGATTATCAAAGATACAATATGCACTGATTTCTAGTCTCTTCGTTTCTGATCTCTTGTTATACGTAGTATAATCATTAATAATTGTGAAATAATATACAAAGTGATTTGAAAAGAGCCGAAAAAAAAAAAGAAAAAAAAAATATATATATATATTGGGTGCGTCTTTCTAGAAAATTTGAATTTTCGGTCCATCTTCTTTTTTTGTGTCCATATATATGAAATCTGATCTGATGTAGCACTCAGCAGAGCTTGATTCGGTGTAATTACAAAATAATTAATTCCAATAATAATTAATTAAAATAATAATTATTATTTATAAATAATAAATCAGAAAGTGAGCTAATGACGATCTAGTGGTGAGCCAATGATTTTTGGAATGATCTCCCGAAGGTTTTTGAACGTCTAAAATTAACCCTTTTACAGTCCTCTTTCATCTATTAAATATTTTAAAAAATTCGCTTCTATATACGATCAGCACCCGATTAAGTACGAGAGAGTGTGAACCAGAATATTTCTTCATACCAGAGCAGTAGTAGGTTCAAAGGAAAAACAAAACACAACCGTTTTATCATCGGCGCACCTTCTGTGGGGTGCGCTAATGACGGGTGCGTCAATGACGAATCGAAGGTTTTTCAAAAAGTTTTCTCTCCAAAACAAAGTATCAAAATAAATAAGTAAATCAATCTACTCAGTAAGCTGAACCCTATCACGGAATAATAGGAAATTAATCAATTAAAAATAACTAGCAGAGGTAGAGTGGGTGCGACAATGACGGCCAATAAAAATACTCTCACTCACTAGCGTACGTCTTCACTCCCTGCCACTGTGAAAGATGCAGAAGGCGGTTATAAACCTCTTGGTCGGCCTACCGAAGGTATAACGGCTTTTGCGAGCCTTTTCCCGCCTTCTTATGGCTTAAAGGGAGATCACGCTCCAAAAACCGTTAGGGGTGCACCAATGACGCAAAATCCCTTGGAAATTTCAGTTTTATTATTTGAAACGGATATAACCGTTGTCTAAACCTACAATTCTGTATTCTGAAACTATAGAGTGTATGTATGAACGCAATGGATCAAACCAGTAAAATGTTTCCAGCACCTTGACTGGGTACCACGTTGAAGTTGGCAAAGTCTGATTTAGACAGGGTAATTTTAGATTTAAAAAACTAGAAAGTTTTATTTGAGTATTTTTGATTTTAGGAATAATAAGACAAATTGCCTAAAATATAGCATATTTTATAACAAGCAGACGTTTTATTTTATTAGATAACAAGATAAAGGTACAAGTGGCTGGGAAAAATAAAAGTTGCTAATATAAAGTAAAAATATTGATTAGAAAAGAATGAATTACAAGAAATTTTCTTGACAAGTCATCCCAAAAAATGAATTTTTCTACAATATATCTTTATGTAAGTATCTTTCTAACCAAATATGTATATTTCACATTATATATATATATATATATATATATATATATATATATATATATATATATATATATAAATATATATATATATATAAAAGCTCTTGATTAAGAGGAAATTCTAGATGAGTAATCAAGCGATTTTAAGAAAAATCCGAATTAATGGGACAATTTTTATAAAATCCTGTTACACCTCCGCCATAGAGCTTCAATGAACGCTGGCTCTTCAGTAATCGCATCTCAGGAGGCAAGTCTATGCTTGATAAACTTTGGCTAACGAACTATAAACGATAATTTTATAAAAAATTTAAACAAAATTAGCAAATTTTAATTCGATTTGGTGAAAAAATTAATAAAATTTTCTAATTATAAGAGCAACGGAGTGACTTCTGTTGAGGTAGAGTTTGAAAAAAATCTGGTGCGGGCAACACACGACTTTCACTTACCTCGATTATTAAAATCAATGAAAGAATTTTCAAATACAGTTAGAGATAAAAATACGTGAAACTATTAAGGAATTAATCAAATTGAATTTATATATAGACATGTGTTTTATTAAAAAATCTATTATATTATTATCTAAAATAATCAGTTAGTTTTATCTTCTTCTCATCACTCTCTATTAACTTCTAAAAGCTTGTGTATGAGATGATATTTTTTCTAAAATCTTTAGCTTTCCAACGGTATATCATACATGTATATTACTGCTCTTATGTTCAAAAACGAAAAATTTCATTAAAAATATATTTTTTCTGTTTTCTCCTTTAGTTGGGTATCGAATTTATTCAATTTATATATTTACCTGTTTTTCATCAGCGCTAACAAGATAATCTAGTTATTATTATTGAATCTAAAAAATTAAAGGTACTTTAGAGGAAGAAAATTTAAAATATCGGCATTTAAGCCCTGTCAGACCATTTTTATCCAAATAAAACCTACATGATATTAAAGCCCATTTAATTTTACATCGATATAGCGAGTTTAATCAAAATCGTCGGAACCGTTTTTGAGAAAATCGAAAAAAGGTGCAAAATGCATGGTATAAAGTGCCTCTTCTGGTAAGCTCATATTGATGAAAAAAGTTTTGTCACGTCTCGGGCGTATAGTTGTCTTAAATATGAAATTTCAGTTTCATAGGACTTACCGTTTCCGCCCGGGAGTTACCACACACACACACACAGACACACACACACACAGACACACACACACACACACACACAGACCTTTTTGCGGGACTTGGTTATTTGGACTCAGGGGACCCTAAAACGTGTATTTCCGTTGAAAACTGGAATTCGAAAATTTTCACGATCGCAATACTTTCCTTACTATATATAGTAAGTGAAAGTAAAAAAAAAAAAAAAGGTGGCAAACCTAAGCACTTGGAAAATTTACAGGATACGACAGCGCTTAAGTAAATATGTATTATATAAATATTTATTTACTTGTGATGGTTAGTGGCTAGTATTAGATGATTATGAAATTATTTCGATTTCATAGAATATTTCAAAGATTACATAAACATGTATGTATATAGGTGTATGTGTGAGTTATGATATTAGTCAAGGGCTTACGCAGGGTTTTCGTTATGCGTAGAAATAACTAGGTATGCATGGAAAATCATATGTTAAAGTAGTCCATATAATCTTACCTTTTTTACTTTCACTTACCTATATATGAAATATATATTAAGGGAAAGTATTGTGAACATTTTTTAATTCAAGTTTTCACCGAAAATACACGTATTAGGGTTCCCTGAATCCAAATGACCAAATTCCGAAAAAATGTGTGTTTGTATGTTAAGTTTAGCTCAAAAACGAAAAGTCTTATGAAACTGGAATTTCATATTTAGGACTACTTTATGCCATACATTCTGGTTCTTTTTACTTTTTCTCAAAAACAGATCTAATGATGTTGATTAAACTCGCTATATCGATGTGAAATTTAATGGAATTTAACATCATGTAGATTTCGTTGTGATTGAAATAATCTGACATGGATTAAATGCCGAAATTTTCAATTTTCTTCCCCTAAAGTATCTTTAATTTTGTTGATTTCATAAAACTAACCACATAATCAACTAGGAGTCTGTGGCTGAGTGGCTAGCGCGCTAGTCTCTCATGTCAATGGTTTTGAATCCGAATCCCAGTGAGTTTGAATTCCGGCAGGGCTCTTATAAGGATTTACTCATAAATGGGGATTCACTCACAGCCTCTCCCCCCGGTATATGAGACCCGTCAGCCAAATGGCGGCCACTAGTGATGGGCAAATACTCAAAAAATTTGAGTACTGATTACTGTAATCAAATGATGCTCGCTGCTGATTACAAAATGTACTCAGCTTTCCTCCTGATTACTTTCTATTTTCCTCTGTAATCAAAATTTTCGTACTTTTGAGTACTTGATTACTTGAGTACTTGATTACTTTTTTATATGAGGTGGCCAGAATAGAGTATATTACATACATCTATTAAGTTAATTTATATTAATAATTTCTTTAAGTCATATTTTTTTTCATATTGACGATTATTTTAAACTTTTCGTTAAAAAATTGATAAGGGTAATTTATTATTATTAAGATGGTGGGTTTATAGATTATTCTAAACTCTTCAGATAAAATCGATATCGGGGCCTATTATTATGTTTTTTTACACTTGGAATTTCATTTTAACTTTTTCTTATTTACTGGATATTAGGCTTAGTAGCTGGGTTACCAATGGTTCGTTACCGATTATGCTATTAATTTTAATCGCGCTCACTCAAATATGGGTTTATTATAACCTTTTCGTATTTATTGGATACTAGGCTCAGGAGCTGGGTTCCTAAAGGTTCGTTACCGATTATGCTATTAATTGTAATCGCGCTCGCTCAAATATGGGTTTATTATAACTTTTTCGTATTTATTGGATACAAGGCTAAGTAGCTGCGTTTCCAAAGGTTCGTTACCGATTATACCATTAATTTTAATCGCGCTCGCTCAAATATGGGTTTATTATAACTTTTTCGTATTTATTGGATACTAGGCTCAGTAACTGCGTTCCCTAAGGTTTGTTACCGATTATACTAATAATTTTAATGGCGCTCACTCAAATATGGGTTTATTATAACTTTTTCGTATTTATTGGATACTAGGCTCAGTAGCTGCGTTCCCTAAGGTTCGTTACCGATTATACTAATAATTCTAATTGCGCTAACTCATGCAGAGGTTTATTTTAACATGTTCGTATTATTTTTATACTTGAAAATATATTTACTTTTTAAAGGATTTTGTTAATGGTATTAATTATTTCAGTTGGTTGCTTTAGAGTAGATTTTGCTTGAATTTTTTTCATCAAATAAAAATAGGCGTAATTATAATTCTGTTTATCAAACTCCAAAATATTAACCAAATAGATAAATTTCTATCCTGATTAGCGGTAACCCAATAGATCAAAAGTTACAAAAAACACGAAATAAACATGCATTAGACCAACTGACTAAAAAAACATTAACACATTCACTAACTAAACCCCCCGAAACCCAATACAGAAATTAGCATAGACAAGAAACACGAAGAAGTTAAAACAAATCAATTTTTATCCGAACGCACTTAAAAACAATAAAACGTTTATCAGCCAAAACGAAAACAAAATACAGAAATTAGTACTAAAATCAATTTATTCAGGAAGGAGAAATGTTAAAATTAAGTGTGATAATTATAAGAACCGTTGGTAACGCAGCTATTTAGTCTAGTATTAGATAAATACGAAAAAGTAATAAACCCATATTGGAGCAAGCACACGAATAATTAATAGAATGGTCGGGTAAGAACCCCACATAACGCAGCAGCTGAGCCTAACAGTGAATAAATACGAAAAAGTTATAATAAACCCATATATGAGCGAGCGCGATTAAAATTAATAGTATAATCGGTAACGAACCTTAGGGAACGCAGCTACTGAGCCTAGTATCCAATAAATACGAAAAACATATAATGAACCCATATCTGAGTGAGCGCCATTAAAATTAGTGGTATAATCGGTAACGAACCTTTGGGAACGCAGATACTGAGCCTAGTATCCAATAAATACGAAATAGTTATAATAAACCCAAATTTGAGTGAGCGCCATCAAAATTGTTAGTATAATCGGTAACGAACCTTAGGGAACGCAGCTACTGAGCCTAGTATCCAATAAATACGAAAAAGTTATAATGAACCCATATCTGAGTAAGCGCCATTAAAATTAGTGGTATAATCGGTAACGAACCTTTGGGAACGCAGCTACTGAGCCTAGTATCCAATAAATACGAAAAAGTTATAATAAACCCAATTATTTGAGTGAGCGCCATTAAAATTATTAGTATAATCGGTAACGAACCTTAGGGAACGCAGTTACTGAGCCTAGTATCCAATAAATACGAAAAAGTTATAATAAACCCATATTTGAGCGAGCGCGATTAAAATTAATGGTATAATCGGTAACGAACCTTTGGAAACGCAGCTACTTAGCCTTGTATCCAATAAATACGAAAAAGTTATAATAAACCCATATTTGAGCGAGCGCGATTACAATTAATAGCATAATCGGTAACGAACCTTTGGGAACCCAGCTACTGAGCCTAGTATCCAATAAATACGAAAAGGTTATAATAAACCCATATTTGAGTGAGCGCGATTAAAATTAATAGCATAATCGGTAACGAACCATTGGTAACCCAGCTACTAAGCCTAATATCCAGTAAATAAGAAAAAGTTAAAATGAAATTCCAAGTGTAAAAAAACATAATAATAGGCCCCGATATCGATTTTATCTGAAGAGTTTAGAATAATCTATAAACCCACCATCTTAATAATAATAAATTACCCTTATCAATTTTTTAACGAAAAGTTTAAAATAATCGTCAATATGAAAAAAAATATGACTTAAAGAAATTATTAATATAAATTAACTTAATAGATGTATGTAATATACTCTATTCTGGCCACCTCATATAAAAAAGTAATCAAGTACTCAAGTAATCAAGTACTCAAAAGTACGAAAATTTTGATTACAGAGGAAAATAGAAAGTAATCAGGAGGAAAGCTGAGTACATTTTGTAATCAGCAGCGAGCATCATTTGATTACAGTAATCAGTACTCAAATTGTTTGAGTATTTGCCCATCACTAGCGGCCACTCACAAAAATAGGCGTAGGGAGTGATGACCCAACCCTATAAAATCTCATCGAAGATCGTGAGTGTATTCTTCCAAGAGGTTACACCACGCGGCAAACGGCCTACACGGCCTGTCGCGCCAGAGAAAAAAAAACAAAAACAAACGCATCATCTGATTAGCATTGCTAAATATAGAAATTGAACGAAATTTATAACCAACTTAAGGAGAAATGAACAAAAACATATTTGTATGCAATTTTTGTATTTTTGAACATAAAACCAATAATATAGATGTATAATACACCGTTGGAAAGCTAAAGATTTTTTTAAAAAGTATTATCTGTAATTTTCCAATTTTTTATTAACCACCTCCTTGAGGTAAAAAACATAGGTGTTTATTATACGTGAGGATCGCTTCGAGACATAAAATAATTGTCCTGCAGCAGACATGTTCGAACCCGTTACCCGAAGATCAATGCGACCGGTCAATCAAAACGATAATATATTTAAAACATCAAAAGGGTAAGAATACACTCAACTAATCAAGACGCTAGAAAGGAAAACATTATCGTAACGAAACTGTAATTGAGACGTTGATTTCCGAAAAGCACTGAAGGACTTTTTTTCAAAATCGATATTTTGACATATCTGTGTACTAATGGTTTAGTTTTGTCTTAATCCGTCATCAGATTTTATCATAAAAACAATAAATCCTTTAAAAACGTATTTGAAAATTGCATTTCATTACAAAAGGTACTAAATCCTCATTTTATTTCATTCCGAAAGGTACTAAAAACATTTCCTTCCAAAAGGTACTATATCCTCTGTAAACAGATATAACATTTCCTCTCATTTCCTTCCAAAAGGTACTATATTTCATATTATACAGCAGAAGCACCTAATCCCGTAATATATCAATATAAATTTATTGTTTTCTTCATTTTGTGCACTTTTATTGGTTCATTTAGCTCGTATTGAATCTCTGCTATTATTTTGACCAATAGTTTTAACCTAATAATCAGTTTTTAGGCTGTCTCAAACAACATAATTGCGTCGGTTCGGTTCTCGTATGTTCTCAATTAAATTAAGTTTTTCATAGTATTCCTTCTTGCAGCAACATAAATTTGAAATACAAATTTTCAGAATCTCACATTTTAATATAATAATGATATTTTATCCATCAAATGGTTGAAATTAGAATTTCCTGACCTTGCTAATTATGAAAAGAAAAACCGTGCATAATAGAATTGTATTTTTTGAAAAAGGTAAAAGACCAAAATAAAAGTTATTTATTTATCAGTTTTTATAGTTTATTGTTCATTTGTTTAATGTCACTTTGTGCTACTATGACTCGGACGATGCTACAGTGGGAGTCCTAAATTTTACTTATCCAGGTTTTATTTGGATAGAAATCTTTAACGAGTACTTAACATCGCACAGGCTCGGGACCACCTTTTAACGTCCCCTCCGAAGAACGGCATAACTAAGGATTTGGTTTTTATATAGTTAAATATTGTTTACGCGTAGTTAATAGTATAAATACATTTGTTAAATTCACTGAAATAATAAGTAGAAGTTCAAAAGAAATTTCTTAATTACACACTTTCTTATTATAGAACCAAAAATAAATAAAAGGTCCTTTGAATATTCTCTTTCTTTATGAAGAATAAACAGTAAAATCTTGTTAAACAACAAGCAAAGATGAGTGAGAATAGGAGAATATATAACTAAATTAATTACTAAAGTAATTAACATTATAAATACGTTAGTTATGAGTAAATGTTCTACGAGGAAGGTCACGATGACGGTTATCTCCTGTTACATTCTTCTAAAAAGTACTATATCCCTTATAGTTCTTTCCATATAGTACTATATCCACGTTTCATTCGAAAAAGTACTATATCCATATTATATTGTTAAAAATCTGGTGTGCGCAACACACGACTTTCACTTACTTCAATTGTTAAAATCAATTTAAGAATTTTATATACATTTAAAGATACAAATAAATTATTAAAGAAGTAATTATTTTAAATTTCAATAGAAACATGTGTTTTATTGAATAATCTATTATCTTTTTACCTGTAGCAGTCAGTCAGTTTTATTGGCTTTTCATCACTCTCCATTAACCTTTAAAATTCCGTGTATTAGATAATATTTTTTCTAAAATCTTTAGCTATCCAACGGTATTTTATACATCTATATGACTATTCTTGTGTTCAAAAACACAAAAATTGCTTATAAAAATATGTTTGCACTTTTCTCCTTTAGTTGTTTATCAAATTCGCCCAACTTACATATTTACCTGTTATTTATCAATGCTAATAAGATGATGTTCCAATTTTTTTTAAATCTACAAAATTAAATGTACTTTGGAGAAAGAAAATTTAAAATATCGGCATTTAAGCCCTGTCATACTATTTCAATCACAATGAAACCTACATGACATTAAAGCCCATCAAATTTTACATCAAAATAGGGAGTTAGAGCCGTTCTTGAGAAAATCGTAAAAAAATGCTAAATGCATTGTATAAAGAAGATCTTCTGGTCAGCCAATTTTGATGTAAAAGATTCTGTAACATCCCGAACGTATAGTTGTTCTAAATATGAAATTTCAGTTTCCTAGGACTTATGTTTTTTGTCTGAGAGTTACCACACACACACACACACACAGACATACACACACGCGCACAGACCTTTTTGCGGGACTTGGTTATTTAGACTCAGGGGACCCTTAAATGTGTATTTCCGTTGAAAACTAGAATTCGAAAATTTTCACGATCGCAATACTTTCCCTTACTATATATTTCATATATAAGTAAGTGAAAGTAAAAAGTCTTGGGAAAAGTGCAATAATTTGTGGTATAATACAGTAAAAAATCAACTTTAGATTTTTATAAAAAAAGGTTCAGTTAAATTGGTTCAGTAATAAATAAATGATAGATTTTCACATTTCCTGTAAAAATAGTCTAAACTGCATATAGTACCTTTTGGAACTCAACGTCTCAATTCTTAAACTTCAAATTTATTAAAACTGTCTGATTTTTTTTTTAATGCCTAATATTAGCTCAGGTTGTGTCATTTGAGCTCTTACACCTCATTACTTCAATAATATGAAAAGTATACATTACCCGCCCTATCTCAGACATTCCGAGCCAGTTGCCTTGATGATCCTGGGGGCTGATGAAGACCACTCGGAACTACGTAACCAGGGCTTTATCTCCCGCCCAGTGCTTGCATGCTCTTAGTGGCTTCTTGATGGCCTCCTTCAAGCAGCGGATGTGAGGGGTGCTTAGGTCTTTGTCGGCCCGAGTGTTACTCCAAATTGATGATTTAGATAGCAATTTACTTTCTGATATCTTTAAGAGGATATTAGGTCTTGTTTATACTGCGAGCGATCTGTTGAGAGTCTATCGGCAATCTGACAATAGCAACAGTGGTACTTGGAAATATTTTTAGAGAGGTAAAAATCTTATTTCTAGCATACGAGCATATCTTATTTTCTTTATAACAACATTCCTATTTCTTTTTGAATGAATGAAAAATAATTTTTATTGTGGGACATTCGTCCCCTAAGAATAATATACAGTGAACAAAATAAGTCCATTTAGTCTAGCTTTATTCTATATACTTGTTTAGAAAAGTAAATTACATATGGTTCATATGAATAAAAGATAAAAAAAATCAAACAAAAAAAAAACACAAAAACAAACAAACAGATAACATTATCAAATGAGTTTAGTTAGGTATTATCACATTCTAGATTTATCACATATGTGCGGAAGATTGATTTTTGAGGAGCTGGGAAATAATTGGTGTTTGAAAGTGGTTAAGGTAAGACACTTTTCGAAAGGAGATGGGTAACGAGTTCCAAAGGTATGGTAGCACGGATGATGAAGGACTTTTCGTAGGATGCTGTTCTATGAGAGGATAGGTATAGATCGATGGATTGGGATCTTGTATTTAGGGTGTGCACGGAAGAGCGCGGAGTAAGATATAGGAAAATTTTCTGGTTCGCAAGGATTGGAATAGCAAGATGCCAAGTAGCTCTTTTCTTCGGGATTCGGGAGCCACCTTTGTCCAGGATACCAGTGGAAGACGTTTCATTGTCTGGAGAGGCTGTACATCTTATTTATTTATTACAAACAAGAAATTTGACATAAAATTTAATTTGCAAACTGCAATTCCTTTGCAATAAGCAAATTTGTGGACTGCTGAAGCAGCGGCTCATCACAGCAGAGCTCGTTAAGTGATCAGCATATCTCTTGGCCACCGCCTGCGTAGTCGTCGGGGTAGGCTGTAAGGATTTGTCGGGCATTTTGATGTTTCTGTAAGAGGTTGGTGTTGTATGTTAGTCTTTGGTGGAAGTTATTGTACTGTTCTGTAGCAGTGGCTGAAATAGTCGGAATGTTTAAGTCGTTATGTGTAACGTCATTTGTAACGTAGAACGGTGCGTCCACAATTTTGCGCAGCACTTTCGACTGAAAAGACTTTGGATGCTTGATAGTTTAGCAGAGCCCCACAGTTCTATCCCGTATGTCCAGATCGGTTTGAGCAAAACTTTGTAAAGAGTTAGTTTGTTGGTTAATGATAATTTAGAACGTCTGTCTAGTAATCTAGATAAAAGACCGTATTGTCTGTTGAGTTCTTTGCGTTTTTGTCGAATGTGGGTCCTCAGGTCAGTCTTTTGTCCAAGTGAATACCTAAATATCGAATTTCGCATACATAAATCTTACAAACCTATTCAGTAATCTTTTTAGCCTCATCTCGTTTTCGCCACTGAGCCCTCCATATACTAAGCATCCATAGTCAAAGTGGGGGTGTATGAGGGAAGACACTAAGAGATGACTGGTATTTCTGGGAAAAGGGTCATGGAAACGTATAAGTGTTTGAGGATAAAGATGGATTTTTGGTAATTTGGAAAATATGGTTACTCCACGTTTTTTACTTTTCACACATCTTTAAAAATCTTGGTATTACTTTGAACCCAATTGGCTTTGAATACTGTATATTTCTTTTAAACAGCCTCCTAAGGACTCGCTACTTTATTCTCGTAAAAATGCACACATACCATTAAATCAAACATACAAATAAATAAATAACTTAAAAGTATGCATACATATGTACAATATTTATTAGCCATGTCAACCCAACAACGGAATCCGAATTATCTCAGGGCTTCACAACCGCATTACTGATGTGATATGAGGAAGAATGCAAGCTGAGTGAAGGCGCTTAACCACCAAATAATTTATAATTTACTAGCTGTAACCCGCGGCTTTGCTCGTGAATATTTTATTTTGTCTTTATTTAAATTTGCATTAATGCGTTTATGGGTAGTAACTATAAAACACATGTGATAGAGCAGTTGTTTGGGAAAGTGGTAACAAAGATAAAACGCACTTATTTTAGTTTTTTCTCACTGGTGTGTTTTCTTGGTGGCTGCACCCTCAACCAACTTCCTTACCATATAGTCACAACGGTCAAAAACTACTACATTATTATAAGACGTATACATTTTCAATAAATGTAAATGTTATATTTTTAACAATTACATTTATCAAAGTTGTTTCTAAGTGAAAATATTCCCACCCGTTGGATCAATGTATATCAATCACATTTATGTTGCAAACGTGACTATTATATACCACGATTACTTAACAACTGAAATAGATCGAGTAATTTTGGGGATGCTTACTCCTACTGGGTCGCTATTGTATATTTAACAGAATAAAATAGCAACTTATTAGACTAAAGTTGGGGATCCCGTGGCTGAGTGGCTAGCGCGCTAGTCTCTCATGCTAAAGTTGTGAGTTCGAATCCCAGTCCCGGCGGGGCTTTTATAAGGATTGTAATTAAATGGGGATTCACTTACAGGTGTATGTGAGACCCGTCAGCCAAATGGTGCCCACTCACAAAATTAGACGTAGGGAGTGATGACCCTACCCTACAAAATCCATCGAGAAACGTGAGTGTAATCTCCCAGGATTTTTAAGAATTTAACGAAAGATGTTGATAGTGGCTATGATGAATGATGTTATATAAAAGAAATGCAGGTGAGTGATGCAGATATTAATGAGCTACTCTGTTTATGATAAATAAAAGATTATTATTTCATGTCAGATATGAATTTTATTTACTCAATGTTACAATAACATACCAGTACCAAGTAGCCACATCCAAATTATTCTATAACATCGTTTTATCTTTTATACATAACGGTTGTACATCATCATTAAAACTTCGATGCATATAGATGTATTTTCTTCAGTTGTGTGTGAAGTCTTCATCCAGGAAAAGCGTGTTTTTTTAAGATCCAGTAATGAGCCCTTTTATGTTTTTTTAATCGAAAGATTGACACATTGAATTATTTTTAAAAACTAATAATAATTTAACATGTGTCTTGGCTAACCTACACGCAAAACATGGATACGATACTCAATATGCCTAAATATAAGTTTTATAAATTGGAATAGTATCTTTTATAATGAATTTAATTAAGATGATTTTGCTTACGGATGGTTAGAAATATGATTTTCATTTAAATGAGTACTTTTTTTTGTAATTTTTCTGGAAACGTGTAGTGATATGTATTTTATTATAACTGAAAACTATGGAATGAATGTATATTTTATCACATCCATCTCGCCAAATAATATGTATTTTATTATAACTGGAAACTATGAAGTAAATGTATATTTTATAAACATGAACGCATAGAAACAATCAACACACACTTATATTTGAATTTATAATCACATATGTAAATATATGGGAAGGTTACTGGGAACCAGTGTTGCCACAGTTAAACAAATTTTGTTTTAGAAAAATATATTTTTCAACCATTTAGAATAGTAATAATAATGGATAAAAACTGTATCTTATCATTTAAGTTGGACCAAATAACAGATGTTTGCAAAGTTTGGTCAAATTTGGTTCAGTAATTTCAGAGTTTATCGCGAACAAACATCGTGACACGAGATTATTATATATATTAAATTTAATAACAAGTAATATGCAAATTCCTTTCGGCATATATTGTAACTTTGATCATCTTTAGTAAACCTCCTCTTCAGGATTGTTGTGAATGCGTGGGTGTAAGAAATGAAGGCACTACTGGTGTGGAAGATCTCTGCTAAAGAAGCAGGTCTCTGTTCCAGAGGCGTTTCAGTCTCCTTAGTGGGTTTTGTGGGAGTGTGTCTGTCAGTAATGTTTGTACCAGTAGGTTTGGGTGTCCAGTAGTGTTTTTTTCAGAAAGTTCTTGTAGTGTTTTTTTAATGACGGACTGACATTTTGAATGAATTTATTAACTAGCGTGGTTAGCAGAGTAATGAGTGGATTTGTTCGTTTGTTTTGTTATTTAACGTCACTTAATGCTACTATGACGATGCTACAGTAGGAGTCCTAAATTTTGCCTACAGGCTCGGGGCCACCTTTTAACGTCCCCTCCGAAGAAAGGCATAACTAAGGATTTTTTACTCCCATTAAAAAATTCTTTCAATCATCATCCTTTCAATCATTTCAAAAATCCTCCTTGCGCGGATCTCATTACCGCGTATGGGGAGCGGCCCACGGGTGGCGGATGTGGGGATGGTCGGTGGAATTTCCTCGGAAGCTCCTCCGGCTAAGTCCAATGGACTCGCTGACCAACAATGAGAGCGGCCCCCCAGGCTTGCTGAAGGGTGTGACGTAGGTTCGAACGCCCTACTCACATATTTTAGTTCACAAAATACCACCAAAAGTCATGGATTCCTCTGAATCCCGCCCATTATCCGAAGGTAAACTAGTCCCCCGTTCGGGTCTCTGGGTGGGGACTACTTCAGGGGAATCATGGCGCAAGATGAAATTTAGAGATCTAACAATAGAGACGTGGAACGTTAGAAGTTTAAATACGACAGGTGGGTTAAAGTCGGTCGCGAATAAAGTTAAGGGGTACCATTTAGATATTGTTGTATTACAAGAGGTTTGCTGGCCAGGGGAGGGTTCGTTAACAGAAGAAAAGTATACTATTTGGTACGGGGGGAGCGTTAATTATTGTTTAGGTACCGGGTTTCTGATTAGGAATAGATTTCTTTCCGCATTACGGGACGTACAGTTCTTTAGTGAAAGAATATCGGTTGCTATATTTCAAGGGCGTTGGTTTAAAATCGCGTTTATAAACATTCATTCTCCCACCGAAGACAGTGATGATGAAGTAAAATGCGAATTTTATGATAAACTAGAGTCGGTTTACGATAAGTTACCGCGAAATTGCATTAAGATAATACTAGGCGACGCTTTGGAAGGGAAGAAGTATATCGTCCTACAATCGGTAAAGAAAGTTTGCACGAATATAGTAATGATAATGGGACCCGACTAATAAACTTTGCCATTTCGAAAAACCTAGTAATCAAAAGTACTACGTTTAAACATAAGGATATTCATAAGTATACATGGGCATCGCCGGATGGACCAACACGGAATCAAATCGATCATGTTTTAGTACAAAACAGATGGCAAAGTAGCATAATTAACGTGAGATCGTATCGTGGTGCAGAATGCGGTTCTGATCATGAATTAGTAATCGCGAAACTTCGACAAAAACTAAATACAAAAAAGAGAACACCGAACTATATTCATCCCGAGAATTTTGATTTAGTTAAATTGAACAACCCCGAAATTAGAAAACAATTCGCGATAGAAGTAAAAAATAGGTTCGAAGCTGAAATCTTCTGAAGAGGAACACGAAGATGTAAACAAATTATGGGAAGGGATCAGGAATAATATTAAAGAGGCCGGTAATTTATGTCTTGGGAAAATCGAAAGTAAAAAGAACAAACCTTGGTTCGACAGGGATTGTCAAAATATGTGCGAAAAAAGAAAAACCGCTAAACTGAATTTTTTAAATAATCCAAGCGATAATAATGTGGCTTACTTTCGGTTAGTAAAGAATGAAACTTCAAAATTCTTAAAAAATAAGAAAAGAGAGTATCTTAAAGTCAAAATAATAGAAATAGAAAAACACAGAAGGGAAAATAACGTAAGAGAGATGTACAAAGGTATAAACAAATCGCGTAAAAGATTTGAACCGCTATTGAATGCGGTTAAAGATGCAAATAACAATATAATTGCGGATCCTTCTGAGATATTAAATAAATTTAAACAACACTTTGACGGCATATTAAATACGGAAAATAATAATCAATCTCCTCTTACTGAATATCAGAGCGCTGAACCATGGATAGACGCACCGAGTAAAGAGGAAGTCGAAATGGCGATAGGAAAATTAAAACGTTATAAGTCTGCAGGAAATGATAATATGACGAGAGAATTAATCAAGGCGTGTGGAGAAGCGGGCGTTTCCAAAATACATTTTTTAGTTAAAAAGATCTGGGAAAATGAAAAAATGCCCGAAGAATGGAAAGAATCAATACTTATTCCGATTCACAAAAAAGGACCGAGGACGGATTGTAACAACTATCGTGGGATCTCTCTTCTCCCAGTATGCTATAAAATATTCTCGTCAATTCTAACTAGTCGAATCACGGAATACGCTGAGGAAATTATCGGAGATTACCAATGTGGTTTTAGGCGGAATCGCTGACTATTGACCAAATATTTTCCTTACGTCAAATATTAGAGAAAAAATTGGAATACAATGGTGTAGTCCATCAACTTTATATCGATTTTAAAAAGGCTTATGATTCAATAGACCATCAGAAGCTATATAACATCATGATTGAACAGGGAATACCTAGAAAGTTAGTAAACCTAGTAGAGATGTGTTTGTCGGAAACATTCCATAAAGTTAGAATCGGTGATAATTACTCCGAAAGATTTGAGGTGCGATCGGGTTTGTAACAGGGTGACTCCCTCTTACCTGTGTTATTTAATATAGCTTTAGAATATGTCATAGAAAAGGTGATGTGTATCGTAGTACACGATGTGCACCGAGAAAGGTTTAAATATGGGTGACAAGATTCCGGTTTTGGGGTATCCGATGATCTGGTACTGCTAGGTGAAGACACGGAAACCATACAACTAAATACAAGTGTGTTAATAAAAACCGGTAAAGAAATAGGACTCGAATAAATACCGATAAGACGAAATATATATTAGTAGCAGAAACAGTGACGATCTTGGTGATATTGATGTATCACGGAGAGAAATTCAGTGTTTAGGTTCAATGATTATTATTATTATTATTTATTTTACAGCACTTCTTATAAAGGAATATTCCTGGAGAGGGGGAGATTTACTCCAACCACTTCAGGTGCTTTTAGTCAAATGATACTATTATATGTTTATTATTATTAAAAAATCCTAGGACCACCAGCGGGTTTGAACCCGTGACCTTTGGCATAGGAGGCTGTTATGCTAGCCATCCAGCTACAAGTGATCCCAATGAGTGGATTTGTTTTTTTGTTTATTTATTTAACGTCACTTAATGCTACTATGGCTAATCGGACGATGCTACAGTGGGAGTCCTAAATTTTGCCTATCCAGGTTTTATTTGGATAGGGATCTTTAACGAGTACCTGACATCGCACAGGCTCGGGACCACCTTTCAACCTCCCCTCCGAAGGACGGCATAACTAAGGATTTTGTACTCACATTAAAAAATACTAGGACCGCCTACGGGTTTGGACCCGTAACCTTTGGCACAGGAGGCTGTTATGCTAACCATCCAGCTACAAGTGATCCCTGAATTGATTTATGGTCGATTAAATTCATTTAGGAAGGAATTGAAGTATAAAGAGAAATCATGAGTGCTAGGTTGTGAATGAGGTGATGTGTTATTAAGTCTGGACTAAGATAAAGGCATGAATTGTGGTTGTGTGTGATGAAGTGTTGAAAAGGGAGGTGACATATTCGTAGATTGAGGGGTGTGTTGGGGGGGCAGTGTATTGGAGTTCTGTATATTAGGGAGTTGTATATTGGGGTGTAGTGTGCTGAGGAGGTGACATTGACGTCTTACGAATTGAGGTGTTGTCTTTTAAAAGATTGAATATTGTGGTGATGTGTAGTTGTATGTAGGGTTATTACTTACCTGACGTTCTTCTGAGTCAAGAGGAGGGTAAGTAAGTCGGTCTCCCACCTCTAGAGGCAGAGCTTCTGTTATTTCTCGCCTCCAAGCGCCCTGATTTCCCACGTTGAATCTTCTCTGCAATTCGAGGAGTACGAAGTATCCCCTACCAAACAATTAAAAATATAAACATTCTGTAATAATGTACGGTATTTTTAGTACAATGTAATCGATGATTTTGGTTCTGTTTTTTTAAATAGTCTTTCTATTCATTACCGAAGTGGCAATTCGAAACCAATTTTATTTTTGTTTCGGAACCGTTGAAAATAAACAAATTAGTGAATTATTATTTTTTTTCTTTAGAGTGCCACTTTATTTACAATACTATTATATGTTTTAACCATTTATTTATCTTATTTACATTGTACATTTCTTGTTTCATCACACGGCACACACATCTCTATTTAACAAATCGAGATGACGAAGCAACCTAACAAATCTAGTTGGCTTACTTAACCGATATTTTTCAAAGAAATATAATTTCATTCATATTGAATAGTGTCCCAGATATATTTTTTCTTTCGAACTAAATACCATACGTATACAAAACTGAAGTTAAAAGCAAAAATAAAATTAAAAAAACCAAAACAAGTTATATACAAATAGTTGCCCCGCTAGAAATTACGCCATGTCGCAACAAACTGGTTCAGACAGCTCAGTCCCACAATCCGCAACAAGGTCGCATTCATTGTCGCTAAACGGGGTTTTCCGTCATTAGGAAAAAGAAATCACAAGTTCGTCACAGTAATAATGAGGTTCAGGTTATAAGAAAATGATTTAAAACTGAAATAGATATGAAACGATTACCAACATTGGCGCCCTATTTGAAATAAATCTTACATTTACAGTAACAAAAAAATCTGGTACGAGCAACACACGACTTTCACTTACCTCAAATGTAATATCGATTAAAGAATTTTCAGATTCAGTTAGAGATGAAAATGAGTGAAACTAATAAAGAATTATTTAAATTGAAAAATGTATTATATTATTATCTAAAACCATCAGTTAGTTATATCGACTTTTCATCACTCTTTATTAAATTTTATAAGCTTGTATATAAGATAATATTTTTTCCAAAGCCCTTATTTTCCAACGGTATATTATACATGATATTACTCTTCTTATGTTCAAAAACCATAAAATTGCATTACACTTTTTTTTCAGTTTCTCTTTTTTTTTGTTATCGAATTCATTCAGCTTATATATTTGCCAGTTTTTTATAAATGATAACAAGATGATAAGGTTATTTTTATAGAATCTACAAAATTATAGGGAGTTTAGAGGAAGACATTTTAAAATATCGACTTTTAAGCCCTGTCATACCATTTTAATCAGAATGAAACCTACACGATATTAAAGGCTATTAAATTTTATATCGATATAGCGAGTTTGATCAAAATCGTCAGAGCCGTTTTTGAGAAAATCGTAAAAAGGTGCAAAATGCATGGTATAAAGTAGCACTTCCGGTCATTCAATTTTCGTGAAAAAGTTGCTGTAACATCTCGTGCGTATAGTTGTCTTTTTTGATAATTTATTTTTACATCGACACCTGTCGCTCAGCCCGTGACAATAAGCGGATTTGATAACAATTGATATAAAGGGCATGTCAGGCATGAGGGAGGTCGATACCCATTGGCATCTACTCCTAACTTGAATTTTAAAAGAGTTTACTTAAGGAGATCTCTTAGCCAGCTTCTTTTCAGCCTTCTTTGAATATTCCCTTCCCTGGCATGTCTGTCGTGGCCATGTTTTGTATGAGTTTGTTAGTATGTCCGTGAAGTTTGTCAAAACATTTTATGTAGGAAGTCCGAATGTGATCTTGTACCATTGGTATGTGTAAGTCTGTATGTAAAGTTTTGTTACTGACATACCAGGGTGATCGATAGTTGTTTTAAATATGAAATTTCAGTTTCGCATGACTTTTCGTTTTCGCGAGACCCGGTTATTTTGACTCAGAGAACCCTAAAACATGTATTTCCGTTGAAAACTGGAATTCGAAAATTTTCACGATCGCAATACTTTCCCTTACTATATATTTCATATATAGGTAAGTAAAAGTAAAGATGATAATTTTCAATTATATATTGGGTTGTGTCACATGAAATGTCCGTTTTTATAGTTTCTGAAATACATAAAGGATTTTGCAGGTCTCTGTTGTTTTCTTCCGAATGTTTACATATTTAAAGTAAACAGTTACTAATCCTCTACCTTTGTATTATAAACATTAGCTTACCAATCAATTACACACTTTTTAGTATACCTCCAAATATGAACATGGAAGCACGCGATTTTCGAGTAATATTTTCGTACGAGTTTAAACTCGGCCATTCAGCAGCTGAGACCGCTAGAAATATTTGCAAGGCGTTTGGGGAAGGGAGTGTTTACAGACCATTCGCGGTTGGTTTGCTAAGTTTTCAGCTGGGGATACCGACTTGGAAATCTTGCCCTGAGGAAGACCTCCGTCAGTAATAGACAACGATGTCCTCAAACATACAGTAGAAGGAAACCCCTACCAAACAGTTGAAGGACTCTCTGCACAACTTAATGCAAGTGCATCTACCGTTTCCAGTCATTTACAGTGTATTGGGAAAGTAAAAAAGCTCGATACATGGTCTCACTGATCTCACTGAGCGGCATGTTTCAAAACATACATTGCAAAAATTGAAAGAACTGGGCTACGAAGTTCTTCCGCACCCACCATATTCTCCCGACTTGTCTCCAACAGATTACCACCTGTTCAGAAATTTAGACAACTTCGTCAAAGGAAAACTTTTTGAAAATGATGATCGAGTGAAAAGTGCGTTTTCAGATTTTGTTTCACTTCAAAGCTCAGAGTTTTTTAGTCCGGGAATAAAAAAGTTGGTGTCACATTGGAAAAAATGTGTAGAAAAAGAAGGTAAATACTTCGAATAAAATTATCTTGTTTTCATATCGTATTTTTAATAAAAATCCTTTACCTTGAAAACGGACATTTCATGTGACACAACCCAATAACTTCGAAATTTTGATAACATCATGAGTTCAAGTCCATTGGTCTGTCGTTCTCCATTCACCTCTAAGAATCCTAAATCCCTAACCTTAGGATTTATTTTATCCTTAATAAAATTGAACCTTGAGCAATAACCAATTAACCAGTGGTTGCCAACTCGTGGTCCGATACGATGTCCTAGGTGTCTGCGAGTAGTCAATAGAAAATTACTTTTGTGAAAAATATATAACAAGATACATTCCGCATTGCACAGAAGTAAGTGATAGTACATATAATGATAATACATATAATAATCTGTACATATAATGTATTTCTAAATTTTAGTATTTCATTAAGAGCAATGATTCTCGGGTTGTAATCACTTGATAGATCCTGGGCCTGGCATATTATTATATGCCAAGAATTTTCTTTGATTACTTTTAGCAATTTATTTCATTCGCTTTTTTTTTTTTTCTTATCCTCCGACTTTATTTTAAATAAATACATAAATATTCTTAACCTATGTATATAAAGTAATAACTGATATTCCACGGCTTAGGCCTCTTATTGCCCAAAGGCATTCTAAGGTTTCTTTCACACTATGCGCGGTATGCGCTTGAGGAGAGAGGTGGCTTTGTGCTTTTGTTCAAGTAAAATGGGGAGGGAACAATTTTATATATACCAATATTTGAGACCTTATGATGCCTTGAATTATTTCAATCGCGGTCATTAAACCGTTAGTCCATTATTTCAATGACAAAAGTTTAGTCGGGTGCCTGAAAATTAAAATAACATTATTTTTTACCTAATGCAAGGGGATGTTTTATTTTTTAAACTAATAGAATAAAAGAAAATATGAATTTACAATCAGTACCTTAACATAGGAAAAACTAAATCGTAAACGCGTTTTTCAAGGACTTGTGAATTCTTTGGAGGAAATTGGATTATGGGTTTTGATAATATATGGTCTCCTATTTCTTACAATGGAGACGTTGATTTCCAAAAGGTACTAAAGGACATTTTTTTCGATACTGATATTTTGTTGGTGATAAACTACAATAGGAAGGTGAATCAGTTACTTTTGAACGTGAACGAAAATCAAAACACCTCAACTGTAGGAAGCTTTTAAAATGATGACCTTAGCTCGGAGGGAAGAGAAATAATTATAAATATAAATATTTTCTTAATAAAACGACGACTTGGAATGCTAACACCTCAATGTGATTCATCAGCTGATCCGCCGCTTCCATGACTCACTGGGATTCCGAAAGATAAAGAAAAGGACAATAGCGAGTCAGTCTGAAGATAATACCACTATCTTAGAACAATTATTCTTGATATATCGACATAGGTATACATTCTATTAATTTGCTGAATCATTCATGAACGCTTAAAAGCTAACAAAATTATAATTATTTACAAAAAAACTTAATATAAATATATATATATATATATATATTATATATTATATATATATATATATATATATATATATTATATATATAAATGAATCGACTATTTCCTTGGTGATCGCATCACGCGTGAACGGCTTGGGCGATTATGCTAATTCTGTTTTTGCTGTGTTTGAAACAGTTAGGAGCAAGATCTTATGAAAGAGAAAAGTCACTTTGGTAGTTAGTTTTTTTGTTTTTTTTAATTTTCTAAGATAATAATCATCTTTTTTACTACATATATAAAAACGCTGCAAATTATTACAAAATGGTTTATTATTTCCAAATAAAAATATTAGGGTATAACTGTTAATATGGCTGTCGATAGGCAATTAAGTAATATGAAAAGCACCAATTCAAAGCATCATATCACAACACTACCACTGATTTCAAAACGCAATAGCTATTAGTTTAGTAGTTTTATTAGGATAGGGATCTTTAACGAGTACCTGACATCGCACAGGCTCGGGACCACCTTTTAGCGTCCCCTCCGAAGGACGGTATAACTAAGGATTTTTTACTCCCATTAAAAAATCCTAGGGCTACCTACGGGTTTGAACCCGGGACCTTTGGCACAGGAGGCTGCTATGCTAACCATCCTGTTACAGGTAACCCCGTATTCGTTATTCGGATTCTACGCATCTTGAAACAGCTCTCAAATTTTGAGCAGGGGTAATTTTTTTTTTGGTCGATTAAAAAGGTTGATTATTGAAAATAATAAACGAAAATGAATCCCCTTTTCTCTTGGTCATCGCATCAAGCGTGAACGACTTGACTATTTTCGCTTAGATCTAGTTAAGACAGGACATAGTCTGTCGGATCAGCTAGTATCTAATAATTAATTTTTTTTAAATATATATTATTCGTTCAGCATGTCAGTAATTTTACATTATTTCTCTCTCAGTGTATCTGTCTTAAATTATTATATTTGGTAACATATACTCCTATTATAATATGTGTAAACTTTTTTAATTTTTTTTTATGAGACACCTTTATTTAATCAGAAAAGGACTATGATATGTATAATTAGTTTAAAGCAGTGGATCTATATCGATGAAATGTTCGAAGATGTAAATAATGAATAAGATGATAATTATTACAATTGTACATCTTATTGGTGAATTTTTTAAAACATTTAATCTTTAGGTTTCTAAATCACTTCATTTTAAACTCTCTCTTTACCCTTAAAGTCATATAAACTGGGCATAAAAAGGAAAATAAATTGGGTACTAACCAAATGTATTAGAATATTTTATTCATGTAAAGGTTATTATAATATTAAAAGTTTTTTTTTTTTTAATTTTTTAAAACTTTCCATATACTACAAAAAAATAATTTATATAACCATTATTAGGCCTATTTGGACATATGGGATTGAGTTATGGGGATCCACCAAACCATCCAATTCTTCCCGCATTCAATCCTTGCAATCCAAAATCCTCCGAAAGATCCTAAACGCCCCTTACTTTGTCACCAATAAAATAATTCATAAAGACCTAAATATCCCATTAGTCGCAGATCTAGCCCGAACTAGATATTCCCCCTTTTATTCCAAATTACCCGTTCACTCCAACCCACTCGTCCGCAAACTCTCATTTCCTATTCCTCATCATCTTCTTAGGCGGCTGAAAAGACGATGGCCTCGAGACCTCCTCAGCTGAATAAACTTTGAAGTGCTACCACTGGGTATTTTCTTCACATGCCTGTATCACGCTCACTTGATCTATTAGCACAGTATTATATTATTGTAATACAGTTGTAAATTTCTTTTAAATAAAAAAAAATAAAAAATAATTTCTTTTGCCTCTACCCCAGAAGGTCATTGACATGTTTTGAAAATTAAACTCTGTTGTAATAGTTCGTTTCTTTAAGGTATATAATCAATTTCACTGCTGATTTTTCCTTATCTTCTAAAATTTTCGCAATAGTTTCCGGTAAATTTAATTTTCGTCGACTTGGTTCAAACAGGGGACACTCCAGCAAGACATGTTTAACTGATTGTACCGTGTTGTTACAATGCTCAAATGTTGGAGCCTCTAAATCTCTGAGGAGATAGCCATGTGTGAACTGACACTGTCTAGTTCGAAGTCGGCATAATATAGTTGCTTCCCTCCTATTAAAAGTTAAATTGTGTATATACAACATTTTATCTATATTCAAAAATAACTGAGTTATTGAATTCAAACATTTTTAATCGGTAGCCATTTTAAAACTAATCAGCTGATATCAACGTCGAGCTGTTAGGATCACCGTCGGGTGCTCTGATATCTTTGTGCTGAATTTCCAAATATGTCTATCCGGCAGACGGCGATAGACGGACTTTGATATTCGTTGTTTGGGTTCTACCTACCTTGAAACCTAATATCTCAAATTTTGAAGAGGAGTGGGAGGTACCTTTTTTTTTTTTCTTGGTACATTACAAAGATTAATTATTGAGAATAACAAATCAAAATAGAAGCAGTAGTAAGCGCAACGGCTGCCACCTGTTGGATACTATTGTACTACAGCTGTTTAATAAAACTATCTAATCACCACCGTTTCGACCTACGTTGCGGGTCTTCATCAGGGCTAAAAAAAAAAAACAAGACATTATAGGTGTTCGATAATAACACAGGAAATTAAAAAAAAGTTAAGTAAAATTTTAGCATTAAAAGTTGAGTAAAATTGATAACATAAGAACAGAAAAGAAAGTAATGAAGACTAATAAAGAAATATTATCAACATAAGTAAATAGACGTGGTCACCTGTATCATAGTGGCTAGCATAAAAGCTTTCTATTCCCAAGGTCACGGGTGCAAACCAGCAGGTTGCTGTAGGATTTTTCAATGGAAATAAAAATCCTTAGTTATGCCGTTCTTGGGTGAAGACGTAAAAAAGGTGTTTCGAGCCTGTGCGATGTCAGGTACTCGTTAAAGATCCCTACTATAATTAAACCTGTATAGACAAAATTTATGACTCCCAGTGAAGCATCGTTCGATTAGACAGAGTAGCACAAAGTGACCTTAAAATAAATAAAAATAAGTAAATAGAGAAATGAAAAATAAATATAGTTAACAAAAGTATGTAACTTATTAAGGAGTGAATTCTAAAAAACATATAAGAAAATAGTGAAAACTAATTAATATCCAAAGTTTTGACCAGGGTTGCGGGTCTTCATCAGGACTAAAAAACAAGATATTCTGTAGGTGTTTGATAATAGCAAAAAGGACATAAAAAAAAATAAAAGTTGAGTAAAATAGATAAAATAAAAAGAAATACTAAAAAAACATAAGCAAATAAAACTATGAAAGATAAATATGGTTAAGCAATATGTAAGGTAATATGGAGGGAATACTTTTGTTGACTATTTATCTTTCATCTCTCTGTTTACTTCGGTTACTATTTTTTTTTAAACTATCTTTTTCTGTTCCAATGTTATCACTTTTACTCAACTTTTAATTTTTTATGATCTTTTCTGTTATTACCAAACACCTACACTGTATCTTATTTTTTTAACCTAGACGAAGACCCGCAACGTAGGTCAAAAGACTGACTATATATTAAATAGTTTTCACTATTTTCTTATATTTTTTTTACCGCAACCCGAATCATGTCTACCTTCATATCTAGTTATGAAATAAGTACCAAATATATCTAGTACTATTAAGAGCACGCTTTTGGATAAAAAAATTATTGTCACAATTGTCAAAAACTATCTCTTTCTCTCACTCTCTAAAAACTCTCGATCTATAAGTGAAAGTTTTGTAATGTTTTTTACTGAATTATTTTGTTTTAATGTATTCGACACTGTTTATCGTTTAATTGGGAGATATAAATCATAAATTCCTGAATTAATTCATACAAGAGGTAATTAGCGGTAAAGATGAAGAGAATGGGAGGAGGTAATTGTCAAAGTGCCCCCACTTCGAGAAGGCTCGGCAATGTTCGTGAAGGGCAGCTACGAGGACAGGTTGAGTTGTGGGGTGAGGCCTCAAAGATGGCGAATGTTACGTTCTCATGTCCCTGTTGTTTACGGTTTAGATATACCCCTGAGGAGATTGAACAGAGGACCCACAGCCAAGAGATCGATAAGACAATAGAGAAGGAAAAGCACTCCTTCAGGCGGCAAGTCAAGCTCCTCCTCTTAGGAGCTGGTGAAAGTGGCAAGTCGACTTTTCTCAAACAAATGAGGATTATTCATGGTGTCAAATTGAACCCGAGCTTATCAAGGAATATCAACAATGTATATATCAGAACATAGTGAAGGGTATGAAGGTGCTTGTGGATGCTAGGAACAAACTCGGTATACCATGGGAGCACCCGGCGAACAGCGAGAATGGCAGTTACATTCTCAGGTACGAAAACACTATGCCATTGGATACCAGGCTTTTCGTACACTATGCACCTACACTCTTCAATTTGTGGAAGGATTCAGGGATCAGGAGGGCTTTCGAGAGGAGGAGGGAATTCCAGCTCAGTGATTCTGTTTCGTATTTTCTCAACAATCTCGAAAGGATATCCAGAGTGGTGAGTACTCAATACAGGTTATCACCCTTTTCACAATGTCAGGTTTCTCTCTTCTTCCTCTTCTGTTAAATTAACTTCATAATTGTGAATTTGAAAACATCCCTCTGTAGAAGGTTATAAAAGTTTAGTTCTGGCTCCATCTTTCAAGTAAATATCATATCACCTTTCTATTATACTTATCACCAATTCTACCAAAACATTCAATAGTGTTTTGTTTAGCTTCTGATTCTGATTCCAAATATTCTTGTTACCTTGCTGAAATATCTCATTGGAATGCATTAATTACATATGGGTGTGTCTTACATAAATGACTGAACTATATGAAAGCTTAGTCATTATTATTCATTTGCATGTTTTTAATAACATTTTGGAGATGATGTCATTTGATTATTACATTATGCCATGTTTTTATTTTACCTTAATTGAATCATATTTCAACTAGTGTTTTTTAATGTTTTAGGATTACATTCCTACAAATAGAGATATACTCCATGCCAGAAAGGCCACAAAAGGTATCTCAGAATTCACCATTCCCATTAATAACATACCTTTCCGATTTGTTGATGTTGGTGGTCAGCGATCACAGAGGCAAAAATGGTTTCAATGTTTTGAGTCAGTAACATCCATCCTTTTTCTCGTCTCTTCCTCAGAATTTGACCAAGTACTAGTGGAAGACAGGTAAATTAAAGCATGTTTTATTCTTATATACACATAATGCAATGGTTTTAGTTAAAAGCACATTATGATGAGGTAGCAATCATATTGTCATTTCTGTGGTGTTTCAGTGATTTCTCTTCTCAGACCAAAAGTTGAGAAGATAAATAAATAAATGTAACGAAAAAGTTAATTTAGTTTCGCTTAACATTTTGGTTATTATTTTATCACTATAAAGGCTTTTAAAGATGTTTTAATTGAATCATGTTGTTATTTTACCCAATTTACTAGTGCTATCTCTGTGTTACTTTTATAGATTAGGAAATCAAATATTGTTTCGAATACAATTTAATATATTTACATAATTATAGTGTTGTAATTAGTGCTGTAGATGTCTTATTTGTGATAGTAACGTATGATTCATCTAAGAATAAAATCTTGGAAATATATTGCCATTTGTATGTATTAGTTATTTTGATTAAATAGTAAATGAAAAAGGAGGGAAAATTTCCAAATCAAAATAACACCACCAAAAAAAAATTTAGGTTCCAATTCAAATGATATCACTCTTTTTTTTGTTTTTTTTAGAAAAGAAAGAATGTAGAGTTGTTGATTATTGCTCAAAACATTTTCCTGTAATGTGAAGGTCTGATTTTTAAGCAGATCTGAACATTTAAACTTGTTCAAGTGATAAAATAGCTGAATAATCTCATTTAGTACTGCCAATTTTCCTGGATTTGTAGGTTCTTAGATTGTTTCTTTTTTCTTTAAACATAATGTAATATTTTGAAACTAAAGTTATTAAATTATTTTGTTTAGAATGTTTTGGGATTTATAACATATTCTGAACTCCACTGTTGCAGTTATATTTTATGAAAAATGTATTATCAATTTAGGTTATTGCGTATTTCTGAGTTGTTTTAAAATGATTATCTGTCCAACTGGTGATCAGTGTGAAGTTAGTTATTTTGATGTTGAAGTTGTTAATCCTTATTGGTTATAACGTCTTATTGTTATATAATTTTCCAATATTTATAATAGTGTAAAGTGTATCTGTTGTAGTTATCTTATTTCTTTCCTTCTATGATCAGTCGTAATGTATAAATAATTACGCCGTCGAAAATGTCTGTTAAGGTTGTTTAATCGTTATGAACGTGTCATAGACTCTTTGAAATAATTGTTAAATATTCTAAAGATTTGTGGAGAACCTTGCTATCAATCAGATTATGAATTAAAAGATATGTGTTGTGTGTTACAATAGAACGCTTGTTCTGTGCCTCCCCGATCTTATGCCTTATCAGTTAGACCTTATGCCCCTTGGGCTTACATCATAAATTCAAAAAAAGAAACTGCAATTGGTTTTCTTTAGTTTTCATACTTTTTGTATTAATATTAAATGGCCCTAATCCTTTTTTGGGTTTGATCCATTGCTTATTTAATAATGGCTTGCTATCTCATAAATTAAATTAAAAATATAACATTCTCTATTTAATATGAAAATAAATTATTTATATATAATGTTGTAGGTAAATTTATATACATACACACACATATTGTCTACGATATAATATTTAATTTATTTTTTCAATTTTTTTAGGAGGACAAATAGATTAGAAGAATCCAAAAATATATTTGACACTATAGTAAATAATCAATTCTTCAAAGAATCCTCTATAATTTTATTCCTTAACAAAACTGACCTGTTAGCCGAGAAATTGAAATCCGGTGAAACGAGCATCAGGTGGTACTTTCCAGAATTTACAGGAGATGAAAAGAAGTTACAGGATGTCCAAAATTTCCTTCTTGAATTTTTCAGGTAAGTTTTAGTTTCAAGTTTTAATTAGGAACTTAAATTTGTTATTATAAATCAATCAATTGAGATAAAGAAACCTTGTTGACGCATGACTTTCACTTACCTCCATCATTAAATCAATTTAAGAATTTGAAATATTGTAAAAATTAAAGAATTTCATAGTTATAACATTAATTGCAATTTTTGAGCTACTTTGGGGAAAATTGTAAAGAGGTGCATAGTGTATGGCTTTTGGTCAATCAATTTTAGGCATAAAGTTGCTGTGACATTCCATACTTATAGCTGTCTTAAATGTGTAATTTCAGGTCCATAGGACTTTTTGTTTTTGAGGTAGGCTTACCACTACAGACACAGACCTTTTTACAGAGGACTCTAAAATGTGTATTTCCATTGAAAACATAAATAAAAAAATTGTCACGAGCTCAATACTTTCCCTTACTATGTATTCCATACATATTTAGTTTAGTGAAACTAAAAATTATAAATAATGGTTAGGTTTGAAAACTACAAAATTAGTTACCTTGTTCTTAATATTAATTCATATATTTCCTTTACTCTTGAGTAATCTTGAATTATCTACAGTATTATGATTTTCACACACACAAAAAAAATAGTATTTATTATCTATAGTATTTTAGTATTAGGTTATAGTTACAATAGTTTGTTCTACCTGCTGGTATTATTGATGACCGGTTGCCCACATGTCAGGTCACATTGCAGGAGCTGGGCTGGGCAATGGAGCGGGACAGAAGGCTGGCATCAAGACCACTCATGTCTCATTTTATAGATTTTCTGTCATGTCTTCAAATTAATTTAAACAGCTATTTTATTTAATTAGAAACCAAAGAGAATTAATTCATTACAATAGGGATTGCAAAAATTGTCTTTTCAAAAATTGGTTGGTTCACGTTGGTTGAGTTAAAAGCCACGGCTCTCCTAGAACTCTCAGAAATAATTTCAAACTCTTTATGCCTGCCACTGTTGATTTTGGAATCAGTCCATTTGTTGAAATAATTGGTGTCACCAATCTGTTATAGTTTCTCACCAATGTAGCTTGAGAGGGCCTTTCTGTAGTAACTTTGTTTGAGTTTATTTATTATATGTCATATTTTCATCCAAAAAGTTACATCTCCTGGATTCAAGTTTCATTGAACATAGTCGATATTATCTGAGATCTTTTGTCAAATCTTTACGTACAATAATAGTTTGTTCTTAAGCTCAATATCATCATGACGTATCATATGGCATTGATGTTTTGTTGTAATATGTTACATTACCTGTCTGTTATTTAATATTATTGTTTTTAAAAGAAAATATGTGATTATTACTACTTGTAAAAGATATTCCTGATAAAAAAAAAGTGCCATGGAATTTTTGCAGAAGAAGGGTACTTTACATGAAGTTCATTTGTGCTATAACAATGAAAAATTATGAGAGGATGAAGGTGTGGCAAGAAGGAGTGCCGTTTGAAAGTTTAAGAAGTAATACTAGGTTTCAGGCCAGTAATATTAAAATAGAAGTAGTGATATACAGTTGGGATAAGGCATACAAAACTTTCAAGTTTTGTAACGAAGAATTCGGATTCAATTCACATATTACAACCGTTTGGAAAACATGTTAAGGGTAGTGTACCCTGCTTCTTGGTTGAAAAATATCATTTCCTTTGATGTCAATGTGTAATGGGATCCAAACTGTTGCTATTTTTTTATTTTGATTATTAATCATTGTTGAATAGGCTTAGCATTTTTTTAATAGATATCACTTAATGCCATTATGGGGAAAAGAGAATCTGTGAAAATTAGGAAACTTTTGTCACATCACACTGCATGATTAGGTAAAAAGCTGCACTTATAGCATAGCTTTCCGCAGTGAATTTACTTGCTGTTTTAGGTATTAGGTTAATTTATACTTGGTGGTTATAGAATCTGTAACAATAGAACATCCTACTGTACTGTTTAATTTGGAGTCATCGGTGTAAATACAGATACTGTTGGTATATTTGTCTATAATTTTTTGGAATTCAGTCAAGTATTGGAATGCTGAAGTGTTGTGTTTTTGTATTTCCTCAGATTTAGGTCTAATGTTGGTGATTTTAAGGTCCACAGTGGATAGTTAAATTCAGAAGTCGAAAGTTGGAAGTTTTTTATTTCTTTTATGTACCGTCTCGCTCTTATCCCAAGTGAGGCTGGCAATCCTCGATAATAAATGTGTGGTTTTTATTTTACAAAATAATTGAAACGTCATTGATTTAGATAAGTCAGTAAACTTTGTAGTTGTAGTTTGTGAAATGTAATTTCATGAAAATGAAATAATACCTTTTTAAGGTCAAAAGGCATTACTCTCTTAAATTAAAATTCTTTATTTATATTTTCTAGGTCGGTTAAGAGGGAACCAAAGAAGCCATTGTTCTACCACTTCACAACAGCCGTAGACACAGAAAACATTAAGGTTGTATTCAATGCTGTCAAAGATACAATTCTTCATAGGAATCTCGAAAGTCTTATGCTCGAATGAGAAATGGCAGAAGTATTTAATAATGAAAGCAACTTATTAGCTTTAACATTAATGGAAGAAAGTGGATATCTCATTTCCTTAGTGATATTATTATTAATTAGTACATGTTATGTAATGTAACATATATGGATTCTAACTCATTGTAAATTAACTATCAGCTATGTTCTTATAAATATTTTGTTATTTTTTTATGGGTAATTTTTGTTTTACTTTTCTTTCTTTTCTTTTTTCTTTTTTTTTGTTTATATTTATTTATTTTGTGTGTATTTATATGAGCTTACATATTGAGGATGAAATCATAATTTTTGAGATCTATATATTTATATATGTAATTTTTCATTCCAAAATATTATTTAAAATATTTATGATTCATTTATGTTTAACTTAACCTTCACTTTTTGAAGTAAAAGTGCATTTATAGATACTAAAAATATTTTATCAAATTAAAAGAGTTACATAAATTATAACAGAATAAAATAATCATAATGCTCACTGTGAGTTGTTAGAGAAATGGAACCTTAAAATTTATTTTAAATGATTTCTTAAAGTTTCGTTGTAATGCTTAAATTGGACGTAATCATGATAAATAGAACAAATTAAATTTGTCTCAGGTTTAACATACTTTCATACTATGGAATCTCCATTTCCAAACCTTAATAGATCTGAAACAATGTTTTTAATTATTGAAAATCAGTTTGACTAAAACATCCTTACTTCTTATGACTCAGTGATTTTTTGTCAATTACAGAATCTTAACTCGCTTCCATATTGCAAGTTTGCGATCTGATTAAACTGTGATCATTTGTGATTTATTTTCATTTACATTTTTAAAAAACAAGAAAAAACTTACTAGGTTATATCAAAATTTTATTAAATAAGCTATCCGACATCACATAAAACTTAAATCAGAGTCTTCCTGAATTCTTATTCATTAAAATAATTATACCTGTCAATGAATTGACAATAAAAATAATGTCTGATAGAGTTGTAATTGTTATTTTTGTATCCATATTTCTGTGTACATATGTATATGCGTACATTTATCTACTGCCTGACATTTTCTATTATATTTTTATGTACATAAAAACAAGCTAATGTAAATGGACTCATTGTATATATTAAGAGTACTAAGCTGATTGAATTGTATATGTAGAAGTATATTGTACAAAAATGAACATATACAATTATATATTTTTCTCTATATTTTGTATATCAATGAATGTTTGTAAATTTATTATTTTTGCATTGAATTTTGTATATAAAAGAGGTACTAATATAATATTTTTAATATGTATTCTTTTTTTTACTGACTGGTTTATTGAAAAAAGGAAAATATTTATATCGATACCATTTGAACATTGGGACCAATAATGTATTATTAAGTAAGAATCATAAGAGATACTGTTAATTTGTTTTGTAATTTAGTTCTTGTTCTATCGTCTTGTGATAAAATGTCTGTAAATTCCATTTCAATTACAATATAATTGACCAATCAAATCGGTGCATTTATATTATTACTTTAGTGTTCATAAATGAAGTTGATACTATGAATATAATGTTTTTCTAAATTTTTAAGTGCCTTTAAACTTACATTCGGCCAACGACAAAAATGACAGTAGGAATATTGTAAGCCGTGGCCCTCCAAGGGATGTAGGCAGAACGTTACTATTCAAAATCATCTCAAATATTTTAGAACTAACCTGAACTTGAAGTGATCATCTATGTATATTTTTGTTATATTTTCTTAGTAAATGACATCACAGATAGTTCTTTGCATGCCTTAGAAATGTAATATGTTATATTGTATCTTTTTTGACCATTGCTCATTTATGATATAAAGTCAGCCATATTTTAATTTTTGTCGAATTTAATGTTTAGTTTTGCACAATTAACACGTGCCAATAATTTATTATTTATTGTAAAGCATAATCATTTTATAATAATTAAGTATATAGATATTTCATTTCTGTATAAAATAATAATTATAATACTTATTTAGTTAAGATTTTTGTCTTGTTTATATAATCAGATATTTTATTTTATAGAAAAATATATGTATATTGATTTGTATTCTTGTTGATCCAACTATATGTCTAGTCATTGGATTTTTAAAAAAGAATTTCTTTATAAAGGTTGTTTTAAGTTATGATATTTTCACATATATTAGTGGTATAAGTGCTCTCTAAAGATTAATTTTCTACTATGTTAATTTAATTTTCCAATAAAATAAAAGGTACATGTTCTCACAATATACACAAATTGTTAATTATTAAGATCTTTAAATTGTTTGACTTTTTTTTTTTTTTTTAATGACAATTCTTAATTTTATAAAAATAAAACAGTACAAGATAATATATGAGGTTTATACATGGCATTTAATTTCTTCTACTCTAATCTCCTTATCTCATATAACAAAAGGCATTAAAACTCTTGTTTTCTCTGATTATTCATATTCTTATATTATTTATGGTCAGATGAGAATGGAATCGAGATCCTTATGTGTGCTCGGCCAGTTTAGCATTAAATAATGACAAGTAATTTGAAAACAATTGGTGCACCCAACATGACTTTCACTTAACTTTTTTTTTGTCCATTGGCGCGACAGGATGTGTCTACCTCATGGTGTAATCTGGGAGATTACACTCATGTTTCTTGATGCTTTTTGTAGTGTAGTCAGTCCCTACGCCTGATTTTGTGAGTGGCCACCATTTGGCTGATGGGTCTCACATACCCGGGGATAGGTTGTGAGTGAATCCCCATTTAATTACATCCTTAAAAAAGTTCTGCCGGGACTGGAATTCAAACTCACAACCCTTAGCATGAGAGACTAGGGCCCTAACCACTCAGCCACGGGCTTCCCCATTCAATTACCTAAGTTGTTAAACTCAATTAAAAAGTCAAGGATAAAATTAGAGTTAAACACGTTCATGTCAGTGCGTACCTCTGGTGCCCCACACTAGTATATCTTATCAGACAGCATGTACCACAGGTATATCCATATCCATGTTATCTATTATTTATAAGGATGCAAATTCTTCCCTTCTTATTTCCTTATTATTCAGTCCTATCTCTCTGACAGAGCTTTCAAAATAAATCACAATAGTTTCTATTCATCTCATATAAGGCTGGTATAGAGTTAATAGTAGATCAGGCTCAACTAAACCATAAATTTTTTCTTGTATCCAATACTTCGTAAAAGCCTCAACACTCCTTACTTTGTCATGAATAAACTTATACATCAAGACTGATAATGCTTCATGTGTTGCTGACTTGGCCCGAACCAGGTACGATTCTAATCTTGAAAAACTGCTTTTCGACTCTAACCCATTAGTTCCAATCCTTGCTTTCTCATCGATCCCTGATAATCCTCTGAGATGTCTGAAAAGGAGAAGACCTTAGGACCTTCTGATTTAGAATTTCTATTGGAATATTGCCAATGGGTAGTATCTCTACATGTGTTTCATGTCATTGTATTATATTTCGATCACATTTACTTGATGTATTTCTTAATTCCAATTAGTTTGTAAAAAAAAAAAAAAAAAAAAAGATTTATTCTCATTTCGAGATAAGTTAATTTTCAAAATTAAGAATTTTTTATGAATAATTTGACACTAATTTAACTTTTTTTTTTTAGCATTTAAAATTTCATGAATTAGTCAAATTTTGGAATTGATGATTTGAGTTGTCTAGGCTATGAGATCTGTTTCATTAACTCTTGGTATAATCGGTTTTACTAGTTAATAAAATAAAAATGATTGATTGATGAACCCTTTCTATTTTTTGGATAGTGTTTTTTTGTCTGTCGATTTGACTCAAAACTACCTGTTTTTTAATTATGGAGTTTTTGTTGACCATTGAGAAATTAGATGAGGAAAATGGTTGGGGGTGTGCTCATAAAATAGAAACACACATTTAAAATAGCACTTGTTTTAAATGTGTGTTTCTATTTTATGACCGCCCCCCAACCATCTTCCTCACCTGTTTTTTAAGTTCATTGACAAAAACATTTAATAACAAATAAAATTGCTAACTTCGCATAGGTTTGGATTTTATTTATTTTGGTTTAATTGATCTGATTTAGACTCTCATGTAATTAAGGACATATTTAACCAAATCATTAATTACTTTTTAAGATTTGTCTTCAGTCCCTCTTGACAAATTCTTGTCTCCCAACTCTGTAATGTGTAATAAGTTAAAGGGGTTATCCCCTGCATTGAAAAGCAATTTTTTCTTAGATTTGTCCTCTCAAATTGGTTCCCTCAATCCTTTTTGCGCCTACAGTCCCCTACAATACAAATAAACTATCCATTTCCAGGAAAAAAGATTCTGTCTCTCTAACCTCTTACCTCTTTCTATAGAATAGAACCTGGATAGAATCTGTGCCTCGGCAACCTCGAATAAACTAAGGCTTAATGCTGAGAAAACGCAGGCCATTGTTATAGGTTCCAATTCCCTCCTCAGATCCAATACTTCCTTTCCGAGCCTAATCCTAAATGGTCACATAATCCTAAATGTACCTTTAGCTCCTCTGTCAAAAACCTTAGTATCACCATTGATCAAACCCTTTCTTGGAAACCCCATATTGCCCATATTTCCTGACAAACGATAAGCACTCGTTAAGTTTTTTCATCGCTCCTGGCATCTTCTCCCTCTTCCCACCTGTAAGCTTCTCATCTCCTCATTAATATTCCCCCACTTCGATTATTGGTATAGTGGTATATGGTGGCCTCCCGAAGGTGCTCGAAGACAGACTCAAGCGTATCATGAACATGTTTATAAGATTTATCTTCGGCACCTCGATTTACCTTCAGTGACCCACTTATACAGTGAGTTGAAGTGGCTCCTACCTGCTACACGGAGGAAATATTTTCTCGGATCATACCTTTACCAAATCTTAAACTCCCAGCACCCTCCATACATTCACAGCATCCTTAAATTTAAATCCTCAGTCCACTCTCTCGAAACTAGATCCCGCCATTCCGACCTTTACATTCCCACCCATAGAACTAAATCTTTTGATCACTCCTTTTATATCCATTCTGCAACCCTCTGGAATTCCCTACCTACTCATATTCGCCATGCTTCTTGCTTTCTCTCATTCAAATCTCACCTTTTCCAACATCTTTTGGCATCCCAAATAGATGCACAACAAATGTAAATCTGCAACTGACTTATGTTTATTTTAATACAAGTTATAATTATATATTTCACCCTAACCCTAGCAGTGTGGAATAATTAGTTTTTTTTTGTTTTGTTTTTTTATAATTCCCTCAACCCTATCAGTAGCCTTTAGGAGATTTCTCTTCTTTCTTTCCTTTTTTTTAATCTTGTGTGTTTATTATCCATACTTTTTGTATATGGATGTATATAAGTCTACATAGTATTTAATTTTTCATTTTTGCACATTTGTAAACAAAAATTAATTTTATTGTTTTCTTGACCAGACATATATATGAATATCTACTGTTCATTTCTGTTATTCTTAAGGGACATAGTCCCAGAATAAAGTTTTATTATTATTATCATCATTCAAATCCCTCCTCTTTCAATATCTTTTCGATTACCAATCAGATGTCAGCTAATATTTAAATAATAAATATTCCAATTCAATTGAGGCAAAAATTATTAGTATCTATCCCACAAGGATTGGTAGAGGCTATAAGATCAACAAACCAGGACAATAAGGCAATAGTTAAAATAAATGGTGAAGAGCCAGACCTGAGCAAAGGTGTAAAGCAAGATCTGAGTCTGAGCCCCTTACTGCTCATTCATATTTTATATATATATATATATATAATATATATAGAATAAACTATTATAGGGAAGTGAAATATGAGAACAATTTTGACTCAAGTGATGGTCTTTGCAGATGACATAGTTCTCATATCAGACTCTAAAGAAAGTCTGCTACAAGGCAGTGATCAAATGGGAGGCTGAGCTAAAGAGGAAGGATACTTAACATAGCAAAAATACCTTTTAAAACTAGGAAAAATATCCCTCTGTATTTACATGTTTGAGTGGAGTCACTTTCCTCTGTCCACTCTATCAACACAAGATCTTAACCCTTGAACCTACTCATTTCCTCTCATAGAACTACTTCCTTTAAGAGATCTTTTGTCATTTGTGTATCTGTATTCTAGAATTCCTAACCAAAGTCCATTTGTACTTCTCAATCCTTAACTGGCTTTAAACTTCAACTATTCCATCATCTCTTAGAATATCAATCTACTGTGCCTTTATTAAGTTGAAGTATTAAGCCTCTTTATTCTTTATTTAATTTTTATTTTACTTCTCAATGTTCTATTGTAGTATGCTTTAATTTTAATTTTTTTTTTTTTTTTCTTTTTTTGTTTGAAGTAGCAACATCATATATGTGTGTGTGTAGGTGTATATATAGAAGTTATTTCATTGTAGGCATTACTCCCAAATCGTGAACATAGTACTAAAATAATTTTATAGCCAGAATTAAAATTATAAATGTACATTCATATTATTCTCGGGGGAGTAACTGCCCCGGAATAAAAATTTGTTTTCATTTCATTTCAGAAAGGTAAGTGATGTATATCAGAAATAATCAAGATGAAGTTGAGATCCTATATAAAGGAGAGATTCTGGAAATGGTAGAAAATAACACTTTTCTTGGAACAGAAATGGTAGGGTTGATAAGTAATAGAATTAAAAAGATCTATAACATATATTACAATCTTTGTGATACGGGTCATTGATAAAAATGAGGTAGAGGAAAATGTAAAAAATATATATATATATATAATATATATATATATATAATATATATATATATATATAATATATTCAAAGTTAGTTATCTACCTACGCTAGTGTATGAAGCTTTAGGCAAGCACCTTAACAGTGTTACTGTTTGTGAAAAGATGTACATTCGAAGAGTGGTTGGCACAACTAGGAGGCCCAGGATCGAGAATGAAAAGATTAGAAAGGACCAAGGAGCTGTCTCACTGAAGGATTCTAAATAGAAGATACAATTGAGATGGTTTGGACATCTATATAGGATGGAAACTGTGACCCCAAAGGAAAGCATCTGAGAGGATAACCAACAAAAACATGGATAGACTACATCTTCAAGTTATTTTATGTTGTTTATTTTTAATGTCACTTTATGCTACTGTGATTAATCGGGCGATGCTACAGTGAGAGTCCTAAATTTTGCCAATTCAGGTTTAATTAGGATAGGGACCCTAAAAATGAGTACCTGACATCGCACAGGAATGGGACTACCTTTTTACGAACGGCATAACTAAGGACTTTGAACTATCTTAAAAAATCCTAGTGCCACCTCCAGGTTTTAACCTATTACCTTGGGCATAGAAGGCTGTTATGGTAGCCACTATGCTACAGGTGACCCTAAACCAAAAGCAACCAAGTTATGGCAGTAAAGAGGTATGCACCCGAGGGACATGAGGGCCCTAACAAGGGATTGCACAGCCTGGGATGCATGGATTGAGGCTCAAAGGAGGAAGAGGATCAAGAAGAAAAAGGTTTTTTGTTTTTATAATATGTATGGTTGAAAGAAATTTTTAAAAATATTTCTAGATGTATGTTCGATGAGGTAGTCAACCATGCATCTGACTCCTGGATTATAATATTTTGCAGAGTCTAATGGTTTAATATCTAGTCTTACTTTAAAAAAAAAAAATCATTAAAATAGGTGAGACACATTTGGAATTCTCTCATTGTTAGTATCAAATAAGGTACAAGATTTCTTTTTTATGGTAGGGTCATCAATCTCTACCCCTATTTTTGTGAGTTGCCACCAGTTGGCTGACTAGTCTCACTCACATACCTGGGGAAGAGGCTGTGAGTGAATCCCCCATTTAATTATATGCTTATAAAAGTCTCATTGGGACCGGGATTGGAACTTACAACTATGGCATGGGAAACGAGCACACTAGCCACTTAGCCACCGGCTTCCCAGTTAATTTAGTTACCATTATTTATTTTTTAATGTATACCATATCTCTCCCTAATCTATTCAATGCATGTAAAGTTATAGGCATTGATGATATCAGAGTTTTGCGCCTTTAATCAACAATAAATGTTTTTAATTTTTTACTATTTGAGTTCAAAATAGCAGTAAATCCATTTTTATAAAAACTCAGCAAATAACAAATCGACCAGCAGAATGGATTTTGTCAATGGTGAAATTTATCAACTATACAAATATTAGAGATATGTATGCTTAAAAGTATTTTATTTTATTTTTAAAAATTCTGAAATTTAAAAAACAGGTTAAAAATAGAAGTTTTGAAATTGATATGATCACAAGAACAATGTCAGTAATCAGCCTTTGTTGATATTGCTTGTCTCTAAAAACTTTGTGTGTTTATTGTCCTTAACTTTTTTAATATTCTATTTTTTATTTTATCTACTCTCCATATATTTATTTAAGCTCACATTCTTTTTGTTTAAAGATGTTGATTACATACTTACAATTAGTGCTTATACTATTTTTTATTTAATTTTATCATATCCAAAAGATTAATTTTGATTTCATAGTTAGCTGTATTGTTCTACAAGCTGCAGCCCACAGCTTTGTGTTTATTCATTATGTTTATGGTAATACATGACTGCAATGCATAAAACGTCTCTATCTGTCATTCAGTTACTCTTTTTACCATTTTTATATCTAATGGGGAGCGGCGTAGTCTAGTGGGCAGAGCGCTAGTCTACTGTGCTCTGGGTTCTAGGTTTGAATCCCGGCTGTGGCGGAATATTATTTACTCTGTTATTTCAGCCGGGGAACGACCCGGGGTATGGAGAACCTCCTGGGGCACACCCAGCCTCAATCAAGTGGATACTCAAAAATGGGGAAAAACCTGGCGGCTGAGCGTGATCTCGGCCGAATCACCTCATTTCACAACCATTGGCCTAGAAACAGTAAGAATCTCTACATGTACTGGACCCAAAACTCTTCACTGGTAGTAGTGGTACAGGTTTTTTTTTTTTTTATTATGCAATGAATAATGTTATTATTTAGTACTAGATCCTAATTTAATTCTATCAAATTTACTAATGGAGTAGAAGTAGGCATACTTACTAACATAATTACTTGATACATTTTAACTTTTAAAAGTAATTGTTACTATTATTTTGCAAGGTAAATGTGAATTAATCCTATTCGTAAATGAAGCTTCTCTCCTAAACAAATATTTTTTTTTTTCATAAATAAGTTCTATTTTCTAATTTTGAAATTTTTTTTTAGTAATTTAAAATCATTTTAAAAATACAATAAGAATTGAGCTTGTTTCTATACAGAAAACATGGAATGCAGTCCAATATGCTTAAATATATTTTTTTTAAAATTTAATATTTCTGTTCTTCGCCAGCTTATTGAGAAGTCCCAAGAAAGAAAGCAGCAACTCCATATGGCGTTTATCGACCTGGAACAGGCATATGATAATGTATCCAGGGAGAGACTGTGGTTGGCACTTGGGGAGGCTGGTATAAGTGGGTCATTGATAAAGGCTGTGAGGCACTTGTACAGCAATGATGTATATCAGATAAGATGTAGGAACCATCTCTCTAACCCTTTTCATGGTACCAAGGGATTAAAGCAGGGGTGTAGTATGTCACCTACTCTTTTTAAGATATACCTGCATGAATCGGTGAAGCCATGGTACGAGCAATGTGGGGATGTTGGACCGTTCATTGACGACGAGCAGCTGATATCTTTGTTTTTTGCAGATGACCAGGTCGTTTTTGCGAGGCGGAAAGTCTATCTCGAAATGATGATACTCTCACTGAAGTCCTGCTATGAAGCGGCGGGCTTAAAAATTAACTTCGAGAAGACCGAGTACATGGCCATTGGCGATAATGACACTGGTGCGCTTCGGGTAGACAGCGAAACTTGTAAAAAGGTGGACATTTTCAAATATCTTGGATCTTATTTGGATGCTGCCGGGTCGTCTGAGCATGACGTGAGAAAGAAGGTGGAACAGGCCCGTAAGGCTACCCGAATGTTACATCCAGTCCTTTGGAATACGGAGATATCTTCCGAGAACAAACGCCGAATTTTCTCAGCCATAGTTGAGTCTATCCTGACATACGCTTCAGAAACATAGACAATGAACTCCCGTTTGTATTCGAGGGTGCAAGCGGTGGAGATGGATTTCTGGAGAAGGTGTATACGGGTCACCAGGCTGGACAAGGTTAGAAATGAAGTTGTTCGCCAGAGGATGGAGGTGGGTACATCGGTGAATGAAAGAATCGGGGCACGCCGCCTAAGATGGTATGGACATGTTAAAAGAATGAATGAGGAATGTTGGCCCACTAGAATCCTGGATTGGGTTCCACCAGGAAGGAGAGGGCGTCGACGACCCAGAAGCAGGTGGATTGAAGGAGTCCAAGAAGAAATGGCTGGCCGAGGCCTGCAAGAAGATGATTGGTTGGACCGAAGCGCTTGGAACTCTGCACTGACTGGTGGAGGCAACCCTTGATGGAACGCCAATAAAGTAAAAAAGTAAAAAAAAAATATTTCTGTTAATACTGGTTAGATTATGATTATTTTGCTTTCACGTGCTTGGAAATTTGATTATCGTTCAAATGAGTTCTAGTAACTTCAGGCGTATAGTTTTTGAGGTATCTGAAAAAAATTTATTAATGGCTTTAGATTTTTTTTTTTAACTCTTAGAGGACAAATTTTCCCAAACACAGCCTTATTGCACATCTTGATATTAAATGGAAACTCCAATAAAACTTTCAGTTTCAAAGGAATTCTAATTTTTGAGACACTGCAATAAACACATAAATGTGCGAATGGTAACTTCATTTTATAAACATAGATTTTTGCATGTAATTATTTTAATTTCATCATATCCAATAGATTGATTTTAATTTCATTGTTAGTTTTATTGTTCTATTGTCATACCATATTAATATTTGTACTCTTCAATTCTTTTCACACCATGGTGTAGATGGACACCACACCATTAAGCATTTAGAAAAGCTCAGATAAAATGTTTGGTCAGAAACATTTACCTTCTCAATAAAGATCTATCCAATGTAGACTTAAATTGCTTGGTGGTATAAATGCAAATGTATTCAAAATCAAACTTGGGTATTATCACTACTGACTAAAATAAGTGTTGCATTTATTTCTTTATAATTTTCTTTATACTACAGTTTTCTAGATAAATCCTCATATTTCCTATCACAATCCATAAATATGTAATTTAAAAATATATAATTTACTGTTGAGTCACATTTTTTTTCTGTTTTCTGTGAAATGGTTTAGAGATGTTTCACTTTGTTACTCCTATATTTAAACAACAAACAATTTGTAATAAATACAGGTTTTTGTTTATAATCTGTCTGTCTCTAAAAAATGCAAAATGCACAATCAGTTTTGTTTAAATATACTTTTGATATTGTGCATTATGCATTATAATAAAATAAAACGGTGAGAAGAGAGAAAATACTTTATTTATAAATGAGTGCTGCCCAACTATATTTGGTTGCTTGCAACACAGCATACTACAATTTCAGTAGAAATAGTTGTTTAAATAATTATAATAATTAGTATAACAGTAATATCTAATATATAAAATTCTCGTGTAACAATGTTAGTTACCATACTCCTTTAAAACGGCTTGACCTATTTTTATGAAATATTACATGCATATTCAATAGGTCTGAGAATCGGCTACTATCTATTTTTCATACCCCTAAGTGATAAGGGTTGTCCATCCATAACATTATTTTTTAAATTAAAAAAAAAAATTTTTTTTGTTTATTATGTGGCACTAAAGAATACATACAACCCTAAATTTCCCTCTTCTACCACCAACCCCTATTTTTTAGAAATCATTTTTGTAATTTTATAATTTTTCATCCTGCTCGGTTAATTATCACTTGGTAAGAGGTCTACCGGTGTAACATCTCAGCCAGCAAGCAGCACGGAGTAGGGATGGGATCGAAGCCGGACTCTTCTTTCTCTCTGACAATAAGCCTTCTCTCACTCTCTCCACAGTTTTCGGCCATTATTATTGTTTATGCAGCAAGCGTAATAGCAATGTTTATAGTTATAATTTTACCATCTCAGTGTGACTCATGTTTTTCACAGGAACAATTATGTGTGGCATGCTCTCGAGTGTATAAACAATCCAGTTTGTTTGTGTCAGCTAAAGATGGGCTAACAAAAAATATTGTTCAGGTTATACCATTAAGAGATTGATATTGTTTGTAAGTGTTTTTGTCATGATAAATTAATGACATATATAATTTTAAGAAATAAATTTAAAAAATTAATGTTTGGTCTTTTGTTATTTTTATATTCCCTCATCGTTCACAGCACTCTATGCCTCTTTCACTCATATACCACATCCTTACACACTTACAATAAGTTAGTTATTTTTTTCTACACTAGAAATTTCCTAGAAATAATTTATATGGTAAAATGTTTGCTGGGTCAGCTAGTAATATAATTACTTTTTTTTTTCTATTAAATTAATTATATTTTTCTTCCTAATTTAGTTTTATAATTTTTTTCCTTATGCAAAAAAAAAAAAAAAAAAAAACTCATAAAATGAACAAAAAAAAAACATTGCACATTAATCTTAACTTGTTGAAAAGATATACATGTACACATGCCTTTTATAGGACACCGTGCACACAGTGGTGGATGATACCCAGAGGGTACAATATTATATTTTCTGCCATCCTAGCTACATCCCCAATATCCACCCCGAGATTCTCCAAAAAACTCCTCATAGAGTTCAGCACAGTTCCGCCAGCTCCGAACCAAAGGCCCTTCACGTAGAAGTCTATCTCACCGAAGCCCTCATGGAACTTCTCAGGAAAGGGATACACTTGTCATAAATTTCCTTCTTTTCCCCTTTCTACCTTATCTGCCTAATCAAGGTCATTACTCTCGTATCTTACAATAGGATCCAAAATGATTGCTGACTTTTCGGTCTTATGAAACAACAAAATGTCAGCATATCGCATGAATCCGAATCTAAGCAATAGACCTCATCAAAGCACGTGTCCTGGAGTTTCTTTTTCTTTGATGCATTTGTGACAGAGGGACCCAACATCTCTACCATGTCCGTTGACGCCTGGTACTCCAAGCAGGGGTGCATAATTAATGTTAAGCTTTAGTGCATTTGTTTTATTATTTAAATTCTCTTTCTGACATTCCCTTCTTAAATATTTCCCCACAAGGTATGCCAAATGTTTTTTTAATGGGGAGAAGGAATAATTAAATAATTGAAATAGAAAGAAACACAAATTGATAATTTAAAAAACAAAAAATAACTTATTTATTCACAACAATTCAATCAATAACACATGTTAATTTATTCACAATATAATTTAAATTTAATCATTCAGACCCAAAGTTATGCTTTTTTAATAAATTTATTGATCTCGGGATCTCTTTAAAGTGCTGAAACACCAATTCTCTGCCACCTACAGTTGCCGACCTTCAACAAGTTTTCTTGCACCCATGACTTTAAATGACTCAACCCCCAATATCTGCCATTTAGCACACCTCGGCTGAATATTTTAAATTGACTGAACAGTAATCAGGTACATTTGACATCCTGAATGACTTCACCTTAAATAATCTACACTTAAATAAATAAATAAAAAATATATAATTCTCTTTAAACGATTTATTAGCTAAAAATAAATACAAATTTACACATATTTTGACACATTCTTAGTAAAGTTAAAAAATATATTTATAAAGTATACAACATTGATACAGATTTAAATTAATACTTTCAAATTAACAAATGACATTCAAAGACAAACTTCTCAGCCCATTATAACAAATAGGGCATTTAAATTTTCTTTGATTATCTGGGCTTTTCCTAATGGAACAATAAAAAAAAAATCACAATTTATCTCATGAATATTATAGGTATATAAAAAAAAATAAAATAAACACACACTCAAAATATATATATAATATATATATAATATATATATATATATATATATATATATATATTGTTTGATCAGTTCTCGACTGTTGATAATTTAAGTTTGTGTTGCTCTTAGGTTTCAGTCAATATTCATTGACTGAAACCTAAATAAAATTGTTTATTCATTGACTGAAACCTAAGAACAACACAAACTTTTATATATATATATATATATATATATATATATATATATATATATATATATATATATATATATATATGTTGTGTGTGTGTATATAAATTTATATATGTATTTTATTTATTTATATATACAGTTGTTAGTTAGTTAATTATAGTTGATAATTTAAGTTTTTAAAGGGTCTTAAGATTCAAGCAATAAATAAATTTGAGAATTTATTATACTTGTTATATCAATAGTGAAAAAAAAAAAAAAAAAATTAAAATTGACATACAATAGTTAGTAGATGGCATTACTGTGACAGAAAAAATAAAGATTTTTTGTATTAACTTAAGAATCAAGAGCAATGGTTTCCAAAAAAGTTTTTATGTGGAAGTATACATGCAATTTGTACAGTGGCAAGGACGGCCTCAATTAAAAACATCGTAGATATATGTAAATAATTAAGCAGCACTCTAGAGAGAGTACAACCATTAAATGGATAAGATTCTAAGAAATAAGATAAGATTATCCAAGTGCAAACTATTGAAAAATGTCTATAAAAACAAATTAACATCATATATAGCTCTAGATATCTGGAATAAAAAAATCGATAGCAACAGTAATAACTTCCAATGGATATCAAGTCATGTAGGATTGTCAGGAAATGAAGCAGCAGATAGGACTGCTGAAAAAAAACTAACCACCTCTCCAAGACCTTTTAAAATGTCAACAGAAAGACCAAAAAAAAAATGTCCAGGAATGGCAAGAGAAATATGACTAGGAGTCACAATTTAAAGGAAAAGATTATTATCAAACCCAGCCAACCGTGAGCCTGATACCATGGTTCTCCAAGAACCATCAACTTGATTTCGCAAAGAAATCGTACAATTAGTAAGGCTATAGACTAACCATGGCTGCACAAAAAAATATCTCAATTTAATGAAAATAGAAAATGATGGCAATTGTGTAACATGCGAAGTCCCTGAAGACCCGTGCCACATTCTATTCCAATGCAGAAAATATGGGAAGCAAAGAGAAATGGTGGTTCCTTCAGAAACAGAAGCCATGTTTTTTACAAAAGTTTATAATGATCAAACAATTCTTCATTAACACTCAGTGTGAAATCTATTAAAAAAATACTTCACAGAATTTATTTTAATTTTAATATTATTATTATTTTTTTTATTTTTCTATCTCTTTTGAGTCTCCTTCCTCTCTCATTTACATTATTCTCTATTTACTTAATTTATTGATTTTTTATTATTTTTCGTTCTGTAACCTAAGTTTTTATTAAATTATGGCAAACATGTATTGAACATATAAGATTTAGTGTCAAATCTTGACAGTCACTTGTATAAAAAAAAAAAAAGATTCTACAAGTCCTAAAATATAGAATATGACGGACCCCCTTAGAACTATGAATTACTAAAATTTAAAACTCAAATATAGGTAACTCTTTACTATCATTTACCGCACACAATTTAATGTCTTTGTGCAATGTCTCAGTGATTATGTTTACAAGCCAAGACTTTGCAAATATTTTTTTCATTAAGATAATATCAAATAATTTTCCTAGGACCCTCTGGACATCATTTTCAGACCCCCAGGGGTTCCTCCCTAGACCACTTCAGACCCCCAGGGGTCTCTCCATAGACCACTTCAGACCCCGTTCCCAGACCACTTGTTAGGAGCCTCTTATGTAGATAATTCACAGTAAGTGGATGGGGAGTAGTTAGGCAGATATCATTATTTAAATTAACATTTGTTCTAATGGTATAAATATGTATAAAAAGAAAATATTACAATTTTAAGCAAGCGAGTGTCTTACATAGCTCTGTGTGAGCACTGGATATATTTTAAAAAATATACAAAAATTTAAAAATATATAAAAATTAAAAAATATATAAAAAATAAATAAAATATATATAAATTAAAAATATGTTTGTATCCGCCATGCCATTAACAAAATATCTGGTGCGGGCAAAACACGAATTTCACTTACTTCTACTGTTAAAATCAATTTAAAAACTATTAAATAAATTTCTATTTGAAAAATATTTGAAGTTGGTTTTAATAAAACGTTTATTCATTGTTGTTGGAAACATATGATTCAGATGAAATAATATAACTATATTAAATTGTGAATCAGTAAAAAGTTTATTCCCTATTCGTCACTGCATATCTAGCATCTTTTACAACTTTGTGTATCAGATAATATTTTTTCTAAACTCTTTCTCTTTCCAATGGTATTTTATATGTCCATATTACTTTTCTTATTATAAAAAAAAACAAAAATTACATTAAAAAATAGTTTTGCTCTTTTATCCTTTAGTTAATCATTAAATTTGTCAAACTTGAATATTTAGCCGTCCTTCATAATGTTATTAAGATGATATGGTTAATCTTTTATGATGTACAAAATTGAACCTAATTTAGGGAAAGAAAATTCAAATATACGCCATTTCAGTCCTGTCAGACTATTTCAATCAGAATGGAATTTATATGATTTTAAAGCCTATGAACTTTTACATTGATATAGTGAGGTTAATCAAAATTGTTTCGCCGTTTTGAGAAAATCGCAAAAAGATGCAAAATGCACGGTATAAAGTAGCACTTCCCGACATTCGACTTTAGTGAAAAAGGTGCTACACATCTGAGGCATATAGTTGTGTCAAATATGAAATTTCCCTTTTAATACAACTTTTCGTTTTTGTGCTGGACTTACCACAAACACAGAGACACTCAGACTTTTTTGCAGGACTTGGCGATTTGGACTAAAACGTGTATTTCCGTTGAAAAGTGGAATTAAAAAATTTCGCAATATTATCCCGTACTATATATTTCATATATTGTTAAGTGAAAGGAAAATATCTACTACAATCTAAATTCATGTTAATAAACTCATATTAACTATAACTATCAATAATAATAATAATAATAAAAGAACAAAACATATGTTGTTAAATTAAGCTAGTTTGATGTAATTTCTAAATGTCATATTTTCAATTATTTTATCCGTTTTTATTTGTAGGTTTTTTGTATAATTTTTCCTACAACCATACTATAATCTCAATTTAATTTTACCACATATTAGTCTTTTAGGCTAGTGGATTATAGTTACCAAATAAACAAAACATTTTGCTGATGGTAAGGATGTCTCATCCAAAATAATGTGTAAATATTTTGTCAATTTGTGAATACATTTTATTTTATTTCTTCAAAATAATAAAAATCTGGCTTATCTCTGCTATGAAAATCAATTTAAGAATTTTTAAAAACATTAAAAGAATTATTTACATAGGATTATAAAAGAAACATGTGTTTTATTAAATAATCTATTATATTTTTATGTACAACAATCAGTTTGTTTTATCGGCTTTTCATCACTCTCAATTGACCTTTAAAATTCCGTGTGTTAGATAATATTTTTCCTAAAATCTTTAGGTATCCAACGGTACATTATACATCTATGTTACTATTCTTGTGTTAAAAAAAATAAAAATTTGATTAAAAAATATTTTTAGCACTTTCCTTCTTTAGTTGTTTATTAAATTCGCTCAACTTGTATATTTACCCGTAATTTATCAATACTAATACGATGATGTTCAAAATTTTTTGAAATCTACAAAATCAAAGGTACTTTAAAGGAAGAAAATTTAAAGTATCGGTATATAGAGTTTAATCAAAATTATTAGAGCCGCTTTAGAGAAAATCGTAAAAAGGTGGAAAGTGTATGGTATATAGTAGATCTGATTTTGATAAAAATATTTCTGTAACATCTCGGGCATATAGTTGTCTTAAATATGAAATTTCAGTTTCATAGGACTGTCCATTAACGCGCGGGAGTTACCACTTACAAACACACAGACCATTTTTCGGGACTTGGTTATTTGGACTCAGGGGACCCTAAAACGTGTATTTCCATTGAAAACTGGAATTCGAAAATTTTCACGATCGCAATACTTTCCCTTACTATATATTTCATACATAGGTGAGTCATAAATAATCTACCTAACAACACGATTCTCAGGCCACAGAAATTTGGAGAATCCCTCCCTAGCTTACATCTCTGCACCATTCATAATATCTTTTATCAGTGTTCTTTTGAAGATTGTAATATGCACACAGTTCTATGTATGACACTTTCATGCTTAAAATTTGTAATATTTTCTTTTATATGTATTTACACCATTAAAAAAAATTTCAATTTCATTTAGAAATGTACTTAACTGCTCTATGTTCACTCACTGCGAGTATAATTTATTCTTAAGATTATTCATTAAATTTTTTCTTTTTCTGTACCAGTAATGTCATCTGGTAATTGTTCAATTCTAATATTCTGTTGTTGTTTTTTTCACTCTTCAAGACACTTTGAAAGCATTTATAAGTACTCAATATTTTTTTAAAATTTACAACTGTATTACATAATAATTAGAAAACCTATATTATCAACAGTCAAGACATAACAAAAATATACATAACACATAAGATTTATGAGTGAAATACATACTAAATAATATCAGCGAAAATACTTTAATGGTTTACCAAGAGAAATATAATTTGGTGATAAAATTATAAAGTTCAATCATATGGAGCTAAATACTTTATATTTTGCGTTAATTATTACTAATAAAAAAGCTTTGTATTCGATCAAGAATAATTTATATTAATCGCCCTCCAAATTTGAGTCTTAAGATAAATATAACTTTAATATCAAATAAAAAAATAAAAAATAGCTGTAATTATTTTCAGTCCTAATGGATAACCATATATCAGTTCAAGCTCCATTTTCATACAGATTTATAATTATTATGGCATTATAACAGTCATCACGATTTCATTTATTATTTGAATAAATTTCAGTTTAAAGTCATGCATGACTGTAAAATAATTACAAAGATTTTTTTTTTATGGTTCCATTTATAAATAACCTTTGCCTTGTAAGCAGTATTATGTTTAAATTATTGAATGACATGCTCTGGGTCAAAACAGTTGTGTCAGTGTGGCTCAGATAAAAAAAAATATGATATCTATATATGTAATTTGTCCCTTGGCTCTGCCATCCAGGAGCTATGATTTGCTACATTTTTTTAGTGTTGGGTCTTTGTTGACAGGCCCAGATAGCTGTTGCTGGATCAAAGAGTTGAGGGCAGTTCCCTAATCAGTAATTTATTGGAGAATATTTTTTGTTAAATAACATTTTTGTTAGGACTACTGCTTAGGAGCTATATTGGTTTAAATGAAAAAAATTCAAGTAATCTATTTTTTTTTTTTTTTTTTTTTTTTTTTTTTTTAGTGGGTAACGTTTTTTTTATCCTCAAAAATGTAACACAAATGCCACACTCCAGTTCTGTTGGTGTTTGGCTGCAGTTTCCTATTCAGAAATTTAATGGAAATAAAAATATTGTTATATACAACTTGTAGCAAGGATCTTCCGTTTAGGAGCTAAATTGGTATAAATAAAAACATCCCGTTTTGCCTACATTAACTACCAGTTAGGGCTTTTATGACACCCTCTGTGTCGAAAAAGCAGTGTTGATGTTGCTCATATAGAAAATTTAGCGACATTTCATTAAATAAAATTTGCCACTAGAGCCTACTGTTAATGAGTTACATATTGGTTTGAATCAAAAAAATTACCGATATACCAATGTACATTACAGATAGACATAACCATGATCTATTGTTTTTCCAATCAGGGAGAAATGCTTAAGCCACCTTTTTTGGAGTGGTTTGTAAAGCAGACTTTTCTTCGCGGTAATAAAAAATTCTTAAACTTCGTTAATGCACTTTATTTTCTTCCATTTTAACGGCTCAAATAACGAAGGCCTATACTGTGCTTTCTTTTCAACACACCAGTGATCTAAATGAAGCATGGTAGCAATCTATGCGGATGTCATCGGGATCTATGCATCTTGTTCCAATGCTGGCAAGACCCTCAGCCTGGCCCAACAACCCACATACAAAATCTTCAAAGACCTGAGGAAGATTGGGATCAGTGTGAACCCTGACAAGACAGATGCCATCGTACTGTCTTTTCAGAAAGGAAAGAAAAGGCTTCCGAATGACTTCACTTTGGAAAGTGTACCTGGGAATGATGCTGGACATGCTATAATATTTTCTAGCCACGTGCGGCAGAGACTTAAGCTGGCCCTTTCGAGTTTGTATCATCTCTTCCATCTGCTGACTGTAGCTCTCGCTTCGGCTGAAATCGCAGATTTACAAGGCCATCATGAGACCCACTCTTCTCTATGGTGCTCCTCTGCTACGGCACTTCTGTGAATCTATCCTCTAGAGGCTGCAGAGTTTCCAGAAAGCCATCCTTTGGAGGATAGTTGAAGGAACCCTCGAGGAACTCCAGCTACCCTCGGTGCCTGAGTTCATAGGCCGGAGGCACATCAAGCTCTTTGATGAAAAGGCATTATCCCCTTGATCGATGTGTTCGCCGAGGGAAGAGTCTGGATTCTGCAGTCTGAACCCACCCTACATCTATCATAGCCAAAAAAAAATGGTTCCTCCTTATTCATAAATAGTAACAACTAAGGAAAAATGCCCTTACGCCAATAGCAAATACATTTTGCACTTTGTATATATTACACCTTAAAATACCTTCGGTCTAAAGAAGGATTATCATTATATAGCATCTCATTAGGTATCTTGTATGTGTTTGCTTGTTAAGTAAATGGGGGATTTAGAAAACAAAAAATGTTTAATCACGTACTACACTTCTAGAAGATACGCGATCTCGACAGAAAGCAATGCAGGTAAACATTTCAATTTGTTCCTTTTCAAAGGACGTAAACATTATTGACAAAATAAATGTCGCTTTAAAAACACAAGGATTTAATTTATCATTGAAACAGGCTAGGAACTCATTTTACAGCCCGACAGAAGCATAAAAACTAAATGCTACACTAGATGAATTACCTTTGGTATGGTGCAATACTGGTGCTCCTGGACAGCCTTACATTGTTCCTTTGTACTAGTATTGGCCTGGTATTTGGAATAAGTCTGCCGGACCTCACTGCAATCTGTGGTAGTGTGACTGGGCCTCGAACTGTCAAGTGGAAAAATAATTTATTTTCATATTTCCATTGATCATTTTGTAAAAATTTTACACAAAAGTTTTTTTTTTTTAACCTGGTGCACGTCTTATATGATTTTTACTTAATCCCTTGATGAAAATAATCTTTGAACAGTTAAAGTTTAAAAAAATCTGCTGTGCGCAACACACGACATTCTCTGTAGGTTTAGGTGAGTATACCACGGCAGCATGACGTTAATTGATTCATTCAAAAGTTCAATAACCTCATGAAAGTTGTACTCATTAATACATTTTTACTTTCACTTACCCATATATGAAATATATAGTAAGGGAAAGTATTAGGATCGTGAAAATTTTCGAATTCCAGTTCGAGACCAAATCCCGCATAAAGGTGTGTGTGTGTGGTAACTCCCGCGCCGTAAACGAAAAATCCCATAAAACTGAAAATTCATATTTAAGACAACTATACGCCCGAGATGTTACACAAAAACTTTGTCATCAAAATCAGCTAACCAGAAGAGCCACTTTATACCATGCATTTTGTACCTTTTTACGATTTCCTCAAAACGGCTATAACGATTTTGATTGAACTCGCTATATCGATGTAAAATTTGATGGGCTTTAACATCATGGAGGTTTAATTCTGGTTGAAATAGTCTGACAGGGCTTAAATCCGATATTTTAAATCCTTTTTCCTCTAAAGTCCTTTAATTTAATAGATTCTATAAAAATAACCATATTATCTTGTTAGATTGATAAATAACAACTAAATATATAAGTTGAATGAACTTTATAATAAACTGAAAGAGAAAAGTGCAAAAGTATTTTTTAATGTAATTTTTTTTTTTTTTTAAATATAAGTACCGTGTTATATATGTTTAATATACCGTTGGAAAGCTAAAAACTTTAGAAAAAATATTATTTGATGCACAAAGTTGTAAAATGTAATGGATAGTGAAGAAAAGCGGATACAATTAACTGATTGTATTAGATAATAGCATAATAAATAATTTAATAAAACATATTTCTATCGAAAATCAATTTAGAAATAGAAATAGAAATAGAAAATAATCTTTATTCTGGGACATAGTCCCTTAAGAACAACAAATATGTACAATTAAAGTATACAGTGTATCTGGCCAAAAGACCAAATGATCATGATTAATTCTTATTTACAATGGTGTAAGAAGTAATAAAATTTAAAAAAAAAGAAAAAAAAAAGGAATATATCTATACAATAAAACAAAAGAGTAAAATAAATAAACTTCTTCAGATGCATACTTTTGCTGAACAAACTAAATTTAAAAAGATTAATAAATTAAATAAGGTCAGAATGGCGGGACCTTGTTTCGAGGGAGTGGATTGACGATTTAAATTGTAGAAGACTGTGGATATAAGGAGGGAGCTTGGTGTTAATGGTTTGGTAAAGGAATGATCCTAGGAAATATTGTCTACGAATTGGAGGGAGGAGCCACTTTAACTCGCTGTATAAATGGGTTACATGAGACCGCTTCGGAGTGTTGAGGACAAATCTTAAAAATATGTTCATAATTCGTTTTAGCCTGTCCTCAAGCACTTTCGGGAGGCCACCATATACTAAGCAGCAATAGTCAAAGTGGGGGAAAACAAGTGAGGAAATAAGGAGGTTACGGATGGATAGTGGAAGAAGATGACGGGAACGATGAAAGTATTTGAGGGTACTTATTGTTCTGCGTGAAATTTGGGCAATATGGGGTTTCCATGAAAGGGTTTGGTCAATGGTAATACCCAGGTTTTTGATTGAGGAGCTGTAGGTGATTGGATAATGATTTAGGGTTAGTTTCGGAAATTTATTGTTGGATCTAAGGAGGGAACTGGAACCTATAACAATGGCTTGAGTTTTCATAGCATTAACCTTAGTTTATTGAGGGTTGCCCAGGCACAGATTCTATCCAAGTCTTCCTGAATTTTGGCAAATGCTACTACTGACTCGGAAGGAGAGAAGGATAGGTAGATCTGAAAGTCATCAGCGTATAGATGGTGGGAGCAGTGATGGATGGAATTGGGAAGATCATTGATATAGATATTAAAAAGGAGAGGAGATATGCTTGAGCCCTGGGCCACACCTGCCGAAAGGGCAAGAAAGGAAGACAGGGGATTGTTAGGAATAGTGACAGCTTGAGTCCTATTTGAGAGAAATGATCGAAACCAGCGAATAGTGCTGTTGGAAAAAGATAAAGACTGTAATTTGGAAAAAAGGATAGGGTAATCAAGGGAGTCGAAGGCTTTAGAAAAGTCTAGAAGTATTAGTGCTGTCAGTTTCTTTTCGTCCATGGCGGTATGTATGTCGCTGGTGATTTTGAGGAGAGCGGATTGTGTGGAAAAGCCAGGTCGAAAACCAGATTGGAGAGGATCGAGAAGTTTGGATGTTTCGAGGAAGTTAGACAATTGGGACTGAACTATTTTTTCCAATGGTTTGGAAAGGTTAGAGAGGATGGAAATTGGGCGATAGTCTCTAGGGGTTGTGGGGTTAGGGATTTTATTGATAGGGTGGACTATTGCTTTTTTCCAATTGGTAGGAAATGTGGAATTTTGGAGTGAAAAATTATAAATAAAGAGAAGAACTGGTAGGATGTCGGGAAGGCATAATTTTAGTAATTTAACAGGTATTCCATCTATTCCTGTGGAGTTGGTATGAGATTTCATAATTGAGGAAATAAGATCGGTTGGTGAAATATCAGAAAAATAAAAATTATCGGGATTAAATGATGGAATTGAGGAAAATTCGGAAGAAGGTGGTGAAGAATTATCAGAGGAGGAAGAAGAAAAATAAGAATTTAATTCATCGGGTGAGACTTGAAAAACTGGCGAGGAAGAGGATTTGCCGAAAGACAGTTGGCGAAGGAGTGTCCATTTTGATTTGGAATCCGGTGCAGAGGAGAGGGTTGTATAAAAGTAGTTAGATTTTGCTTGTCTGATAGTTGCCTGAGTCAGATTGCGGAGTGCCCTGAACGCTTGATGGTCGTCAATATCAAATATTCAAAATATTCAAAATTTAATTAATTCTTTAAAATAATTTCATCTCTAACGGTATGTAAAAATTCTTAAATTGACTTTAACAAGTTAATCACTTCATCAAATTAAATTTTATGATATTTTAGAAACAGGAACTGAACTGACTTACGTTTTTTTTTTTCTTTTTTTTGTGAGGTTCGGTCTCCCTCCCACCCCCTAAACATAACCTTTTTCATACTTTAGAGAAAAACAATTAAAGAGGCTCCCCTCTCCTCATTATTGAGTAACTTATCATTTTTCCAGAAGAATAACCCCGTCTTTTGACCCCGCCCCGCACTAGAAGTCAAAATTTAAACCTCAAAGCGTCACAGGTCATGCGACACGGTTCTATTTTTTATGACAATATGCGAAAATTTTAAGTTTGAAACATATAGACATTATTGGTTTCAACTCTTGGTAAGGCCCAGAGCTGAAAAAAGGTTCAAGCATTTTTGAAAGTTTACCTCTTACAGGCTCAGCACTAGTGGAAAGTTAGGTAAATCGCACTGAACTTGCTAAATGTAGAAACTGCAATCTAAGAAATTATAAATGATTTATAATGAAAGTAAAAAAAAAAAAATCTGGTGCGGGCAACACACGACTTTCACTTACCTCCGTTTTTAGAATCGATAAAAGAATTTTCAAATACAGTAAGAGATAAAAATGAGTGAAACCATTAAAGAATTAGTTAAATGAAATTTCTAAAATAATCACTTAGTTTTATCGGATTTTCATCACTCTATTAACTTTTAAAAGCTTGTGTATGAGATAATACTTTTTCTAAATTCTTTAGCTTTCCAACGGTATATTATACATGTATATCACTGTTCTTAAGTTAAAAAACAAAAAATTGCATTAAAAAAATATTTTTTCAGTTTTTTTTCCTTTAGTTTGGTATCGAATTTTCATCAATGGTATCAAGATAGTTATTTTTATAGAATCGACAAAATTAAAGGTACTTTAGAAGTAGAAAATTTAAAATATCGGCATTTAAGCCCTGTCAGACCATTTTAATCAGAATGAAACCTACATGATATAATAGCCTATTAAATTTTACATCGATATAGCGATTTTAATCAAAATCGTCGGAACTGTTTTAGAGAAAATCGAAAAAAGATGCAATATGCATCGTATAAAGTGGCTCACTTGCTAGCCGATTTTGATGAAGAAGTTTTTGTAATATCTCGGGCGTATAGTTGTCTTGTTCATAGGATTTTTCGTTTCCGCCCGGGAGTTACCACACACACACACACACACACAGACGTTTTTGCGGGACTTGAATATTTGGACTCAGGAGACCCTAAAACGTGTATTTCCGTTGAAAACTGGAATCCGAAAATTTTCGCAATCGCAATACTTTCCCTTACTATACACAGTAAGTGGAAGTAATAGATAAAAAGTATGAAGTTTTATAGAAAATACTGTAATTGAATATTTATATAATACTGCCATAGAAAAAATCTTATAAAAAAAAAATTTAGAAAAAATTATTCTACGCTTTCCTTGGGGTATATTATACACCTATGTACTATTCTTACGTTCGGAAAAAGATAACTTTCCTCCCTTCCTTCCCCTTTAGTTGGTAATCAAATCAACAAGTATTTTTTTAAGGGAGATTTTATATACTACTGAAGGAATTAGTCCGGGTGGCGGTCATTAAATGAAACAACTGAATAGTTTCAACTATTTTATTGTTTGCCAACTATTTCAACTATTTTATTGTCAGTTTTACTACATATAGTTTATACATTATTATCCTTACTATTGTATTATATTGTTTTTACTTCAACAATCTTGTTAAAACATCTTCTAATACCGTTATAATGTTATTAATATTGTAGGTTTAATCTGAACACTTCCTTTTATGTTAATATTACAATTTTACTCATTGTTGTCAGATCCCGTCTAGAAATGTGGTACGTATTTTCCATTTTACCCAACCTTTTGTACGTACTTTCCTATCTACCTGCCTATATTCCTTATTACCAAATTGTACCTAGTTTCCACTCGCCTACCAGACGGTACGTATCTCCACTGTACTCCATTTTTTTAATGTTTTTTATTTCATGTAATTTTTTCTTATATATTTGTACATTATCTTTAGTCATTATCTGGTCTGTATAGCTCTCATTAGTATACCTTTATCATTGTAATTTAATTAATCTTTACACATCTAGTTCTTTTTATGTTATAATATTGACATTCTCTAGCGCAATAGTTATTTTTTTAAGAATAGCATTTTTAATCTTATTTTAAATGTATCCTTTTTGTATCTTTTTAGCCCTGATGATGACCCACAATGGGGGTCGAAACGTTGGCAAACAATAAAATAGTTGAAACTATTCAGTTGTTTCATTTAATGACCGCCACCCGGACTAATTCCTTCAGTAATTCTCAACGGTCAACTAATTATATCCACAGAGATTTTATATAGTTTCCATCGAAATATCGGGAAATAATCTAAAGACAAAATACTTTTGTTTATTTATTCATTAACGTCACTTTACGCTAATCGGGCGATGCTACAATGGGAGTCCTAAATTTCGCATATCCAAGTTTAATTTGGATAGGGATCTTTAACAAGTACCTGACATCGCATAAGCTCGAGACTACTGTTTAACGTCCCCTCTGAAGAAAGGATAACCAAGGATATTTTATTACCTTTAATAAATCCTAGGGCAATATGTCGGGTTTGAACCCAGGCTATTGATATTTTGATATATTTGGATTTTAATGGTTAATTTTTATCGAAATCCGTCATCCGTTTTCATCTAAAAAAGGGTTTTGAGAAATACAATTCATTATTTATTGGCAAAATTTGTGATTAATCAATTTATATTTATTATTTTGCATAGTAAAAACACTGTAAATTATTACACAATGGTTTATTATTTCCAAATAACAATATTAGGGTATAACTCTTTATATAACTGTTGATAGGCAATTAAGTAATATGAAAAGCAATAAATCCAAGGATAATATCATATTATTACTGCTGGTTTCAAAACATGCGGAATTTCAATTTTTATTATTATTATTTTTTTTTTAATAATTATTCGCGGTTTTTTTGTTAAAAAAACATGAATGATTTTTTTCTCTATCTTCGAAAATAATGTAGTTACAAGCGTATGTATAGGCGAGATTTCAATTGTTTTCATTTTTCTTTATTTTTTTATCTCGCTTTACTGATTCTAAAACTCTATAAATACTTTCCTCTATCACCAAAAATAACGGAGTTATGAGCGTGTTTATGTGTAAAATTTTAATTTTTTTCTTTTCTTTTTTCTCTTTCATATAATTATCGCGGTTTTTTGGTTAGAAATCACTGATAAATTTTTTCTCAATTTTCAAAAATACTGAGTTATTGAATTAAATCACTTTTAATCGGCGGCCATTTTAAAAATAATCAGCTGATATCAACGTCTAGTTGTTAGGATCATCCTTTCATGTACTAGCATTTTTGTAGCGATTTTCAAAAAACTTTGTCCAGTAGTTTCGGAGAAATGCCGCGGACGGCGAACAACCGGATTTTTTTTTTTTTTATTCGTTATTCGGATTCTACGCATCTTGAAACATAAGCCCTCAAATTTTGAAGGGGAGGGGGTTATTTTTTTTTTTTTTTGGTCGATCACAAAAGTTCATTATTGAAAATAATAAACCGACATATATATAAAAATAAGAAATTTTTAAATAAGGTAATTTACAATCAATTCGTGTCTGGTAAAGTTTTCAATGTAATAATTTGTTACTGGAGAAGTTAAGTCTTCTCCCATACACACACACAGTCACCATTCTCACTTCACAATAATTTTTTACCAATAACGTCTGCCTGAAAGTATATTTTTTTAGAATGAATTTTAATTATATTTCATAAAATATTTTGTTGCGATAGCATAGATACTCATAATTGAGACGTTGATTTCCAAGAAGTAATAAAGGACATTTTTTTAAGAAATTAATTTTTTTACATATTTGTATTTTCATAATTTAGTTTTATCTAAATTTTCTATTTAATTTCATCTGATGAATACTCAAGTCTTTTAAAAACGTGATGTAGAAATGTAATTATTTTCTAACAATACAAATTACCCATTTAGTTTTATTTCAAATCATACTAAAACATTCCATTCCATAACTTTAAAATAATGTTATTAATATAGTAAAAAAAAAAAGTGAAAATAATCAAATAAATTGATTTAATAATTTATTATTTAGAGATTTTTGCGCTTCCTGATAGAAAGGATATAGTATCTTTTGGAATTCAATGTCTCAATTACAATTTCAAAACATTGTACTGAAATTATTCTAAAAACTACCTACTTGAAAAAGTTACAGGCCTTATTTCTGGATCTCTGCGCAGAATAGATCTTCTAGCAGTATTATTTCCTTCGAAATTCATTCTGATAATAGTTAAAATATAATACATATAATAAATAATAAAGTCGGTTTTGAACCGTGAGTAGCTTCCAGCAGAATGACACCAGGCTCCATATAGTATTAGTCTCAATACTATATGGAATTATAAACACGGACTTCAAACTTATAATCAAAGCTTACTATCACTAAAGCAACATATAGTTTCAAATGTTTATTATAATTTATTTCTACCCAAATGATTAACAACTTCATAACTATAATTTATTTCTAAGCGACAAAATAACAAAAACAAACCTTGTTTAAATAATTAATCTCATAAATAATTAATTAATTGAACGATTTATCTCTCGACGGTGAACTATTAATATTCATTATAAATAATTAAACAGTCATAAGAAAAAAAAAGAATCTCTTTATAAAAAAAAAAATCTGGTGCGCGCAACACACGACTTTCACTTATCATCCTTGTTAAAAATAATTTAAGCGTTGTTAAATACCGTTAGAGACGAATATTAGTTTAAAGAATTAATTAAATTGAATTTCTATAGAAACATTTGTTTTATTAAATAATCTATTATGCTATTATCTAAAACAATCTGTTAATTTTATCCGCCTTTCATCACTCTCCAATACATTTTACAACTTTGTGCATAAAATAATATTTTTTCTAAACTTTTTAGCTTTCCAACTGTATATTATTCATATATAATATAGTACTTATCTTTAAAAAACAGACAAAAATTACATTAAAAAATACTTTTGCACTTTTCTTTTTCAGTTTATTATCAAATTCATCCAACTTATATATTTAGTTGTTATTTATCAATTCTAACAAGATAATATGGTTATTTTTATAGAATCTACTAAATTAAAGGTACTTAAGAGGAAGAGAATTTAAAATATCGGCATTTAAGCCCTGTCAGACTATTTCAATCAGAATGAAACCTGCATGATGTTAAAGCCCATCAAATTTTACATCGATATAGCGAGTTCAATCAAAATCGTTATAGCCGTTTTTGAGGAAATCGTAAAAAGGTACAAAATGCATGGTATAAAGTGGCTCTTCTGGTTAGCTGATTTTGATGACAAAGTTTTTGTGTAACATCTCGGGCGTATAGTTGTCTTAAATATGAATTTTCAGTTTTCGTTTCCGCCCAGGAGTTACCACACACAAACCTTTATGCGGGACTTGGTTATTTAGACTCAGAGGACCCTTCTTCTTTCTCTTCGACCCATTTGCCTTTCAGCGTGGGCGATCTCCCAGCCATTGGTACCAACCGTCTCTGTTCCTGGCAAGTTTTTTTCATGCCATATCGTTTCCGTTGAGACTGTCCATATCCGAGGCTGTTCACTAAATTTCTTTGAACCGGTTGTACTCCACAACGGGTGATAGGCCGAGTAGAAGAGGCCCCGGTACCTCGGGACAACTGGTTGCCAGGTATACTGGCTAGGGTCTTTCCAGGAGAGGTGTTCCTGAGGTATGTACTGTTAGTGTCCTTGATGTCAGTGTATGTCTTTAGTGTGCTGTTCTGCTGTGTGAAAATGTACTGTGTACTGATCTCAGGAGACCGGGAGATTGTTAAACCCCACTAGTAGAGCATATCTACGAGCCATGCGGCACTCAAGGGACCCTAATACTGTATTTCGGTTGAAAACTGGAATTCGAAAATTTTCACAATCGCAATACTTTCCTTTACTGTATATTTCATATATAGGTAAGTGAAAGTAAAACACACTACACACGACTTTCAATTACCTCCGTTGTCAAAATCAGTTTTAATTAACAGTTAAGAGAATTTTATAACTCCGGAACCAGCTTAGCCTCAAAGACCAAATTTATATAACTTAACATTGTGTAGATATGTAATCTGTATTAGTTTCATTATTTTTTCCTCAGTCCCTTTTGAGATATTTCAAGTAGGATTGTGACTAATGTATATATGGAAAAATAATCAAAAGTGAGTCTCTTTTCCTTCATAAACTTTTGATTCGCAAAGAGTCTAATTTTTATTCATTTTAAAGATTTTTTTCAACTATTTTCTTCACTTTCAAATTAATAAGTTTTTTTTTTTTTTCTTAATGGTAGTTTTTGTTTTGACTAAACATCTGCAGAATTACCAGAATTAGAGAGATTTTCTCAACTCATGTTTTCCCCGTGAAGCTGACTTAAAACGGCTGCAACACTAAAAGTATTGGCCAGAAAAAAAAATTATTCATGGTTTTATATTCACGAAAGGATAGAGAATAACTGGTAAAAAAATCACGAAAATCCAAAATGTTGAGAGGCAAGGTCTCGACTATTTCGAATGGGTAGACCCTTACCTATATATGAAATATATAGTAAGGGAAAGTATTGCGATCGGGAAAATTTTCGAATTCCAGTTTTCAACGGAAATAGACGTTTTAAGGTGCGCTGAGTCCAAATAACCAAGTCCCACAAAAAGGTTTGTTCCTGTGTGTTAGTGGTAAGTAGAAGAGGGCTACAGCAACTTTTTTACTAAAATCGGCTGGCCGGAAGTGGTACTTCATACCTTTCATAATGTTTGCGTTTTGCATGTTTTTTTTTTAACCAAATTTTACTGTACTATTAAGCTCGTGTGTAATTTTTCTAATACTTTACATACTTAAAATTTTTGATTTGCAATACGTAAATATTTAGTTATAATTATTTTTTAGAATTAAAAAGCAAGAGCTTAATCAAAATACAATCATTAGGTTTTACAAATATATTTATAAAGTGAGAATTCTCAGTTTTCCATTTGTAAATTTAAAAAAAAATGTTTATTTTTCCTTAATTTAATAGAGTAAATTGTTACAGCGCCGAGATGCTGAGAGTTACTGAGAGTGTGATAAGGATAATTTAAAATGGACTGTCTTTAAGTGTAAAACCTCACTTAAAATATAATTTTGCAGAGTCTACCTCTTGTACAACCACAAAATATTAAATGTTATTATTTATTTAGCATTAGCAGCACATTGTCTAATAACATCTGTGTATTTAATCAGCTGTCTTACATTAGCTCTGAGCCAAAGAGTCTTTAATAAAGATAATTTAAAGTGGACTGTCTTAAAGTGTAAAACCTTACTTAAAATATAATTTAGAAGAGAATGAAAAAATATTTAATATTATAATTTATTAAAATGGATATTAATAGTTGACTGTTGAGTGTTACAGGAAGAAATTAGTCTGGGCAGTGGCCAGTAAAAAGAAACAATGATATGGTTTTAACTTAGTTAAATTAAATAGTTTTAACTTTAAATAAATAGTTAAAACTATTGTTTATTTATTTAATAAGCATTACCATCACTTGGCATACTGACATAAGAGTAATTAATCAGCTATCTTACCTTAGCTGAGAGCAAGTCTTTTTTTTTTTTTTTTTTTGGCTTATCTTCTGGGCGGATTATATGGGTTTGTGGCAGTTGATAGGTTTTGAGTCAGCGGGTTTGAATTTAGGGTCAGTCTGTCATGAAGCTTATTGTAGCGATCAGTGGCAGTTGCAATGACGAATGGAATGTTTAGGTCAGTATGTAGTGTCTCGTTAGATACGTAAAAAGGGGCATTTATACTTTTCCTAAGTAATTTTGATTGAAATGATTGAATAATTTTGATGTTTGACTTTTTTTCTGTTCCCCATAACTCAATGCCATAAGTCCAAATGGGTTTTATTAGTACTTTATAAATAGTTAATTTGTTCGTCAATGATAATTTTGAACGTTTGTCTAGTAACCTTGAAAGAAGTCCATATCGTTGATTTAGTTCTTTTCTTTTTCGTTTGAGGTGGTATGCCCATGTTAGTCGTTTGTTAAGGTAAAGTCCTAAATAACGTACTGTGTCAGAAACTGGTATTGGAATAGTATCGTAAAAGACCTGGGGGCAGGAGTTATGTTTTAAAGAAAATAATATAATAGAAAATAATATAATATATTTTTTAATAAAACACGTTTCTATAGAAATACAATTTAATTAATTCTTTCACAATTTATTTCGTTTCTAAGTTTCTTTAAAAATTCTTAATTTGATATAAATAACGGAGGTTAGTAAAAGTCGTGTGTTGCGCGCACCAGATTATTTATTAAATAAACATTAGCAGCACTTGGCATACTGACATATGTGCATTTAAACAGCTGTCTTACCTTAGCTCTGAGGTCCAATATCTAAACTAATATTCCTACCAGTATTCCATAAGTTGGCCTATATCCAAGACAATAAGATCTTCTAGAATTTTAGCCAAGAATGAAAAATAAATGTACTGTGCATGATCTGGCAGTTTTCTAGTGGTGTCTGAAGAACTTATTATACCCAATCCACTTAGGATAAGGGTGGTGTAGTTTTGGTATTGATGTGAACTCACCAGTTATTCTTAGTTTTTTCCAGGAATATTAAAAATAATAGTCCCGTATACTTAAATATAAATTCTCATTTGATTTCATATCAGTATCCTCTATTCTCAATTTAATTTGTGACATATAGCTACATAGATAAACGTGTTTCATTATAAATTTTTCTTTACAATATTTACTGGCCAAAGAATACTCTTATAGATATACTGACAGCCAGAAAGTTGGTCTAATTTTATAGTCAATAAAAGAAAACAGTAAAAATTAACATAAGTTAGAAATAATCAGGAGACAGTTATGTGAAAAATATTTTACTAGAGAAGTAGTCCGGGTGGTGTTCAGTTGATATAACAATTAAGAGTTCCATCATCAGGGTGTATTGTAGGCGAATGGAAACTAAGTCAAATATGGAAAACTTAGTTTCCATTCGCCTACAGTTACCCCTGATGATGACCCACAATGGGGGTCGAAACGTTGGCAGAAAATAAATGGTATAAACTCCTTAATTGTTTCATTCATGACCGCAAACCGGACTAATTCCTTCTAGTAATTCTAATGGTCAACTAATTATGAAAAATATTTTAATTTTGCTAATTTAATTTGGCTTAAACTTGTGAGCCAATCATCAGGACATTGATGAGCCATGTTAAGCATAAACTCATTTATTTACTAGTTTATGCTTGATATGGCTGATAAATTCAACAGCCGACCATACATCCTCAATAAAAATGATTAAATATTTATAAAAAAGAAAAATATAATGAGCTTTGTTTCCCATATAGAATAAACAAAATATAAATATAGCTTACCTATCAAACATAACTTATTCCATCTTTATTTATTTGAAGTCCTATATAGTTAAAAAAATTTCATGAATATAAACAATGTGTTCCAACACTTTCCATTTAAAATTTCAGTTAGTTTCGTTTTCGGTCAATGAAATCTCACCAAAATATTTTTTTAATAAGCTCATAGGCATAACATTGTTCTATTAGATAAGTCATGTCTTTATCCTCTTTACTATTATAAATAATGCAGGTATAAACAATACTATGGATCCATGGTTTACAATTTAAATTTATTAGTTCACCTCTTGTCTTAAAAACTGTTCGTGTTAACTCTATATGGTTTTCACCTTTTATATAATCTACATGAAATCAGCTTTTTATAAAGTGACTGATGTTCAGTAACCATAACAGAGATAATTAATTTTTTTTTTTTTCTTTCGCAACAGCTATTAGATCATCCATCAGACTCTTCCACATCTTACAAACTTTTGGACGTAAATATTTATTAATGAATTTTTACTTACTTTTGATTAGTAAGGCAGATTTTTAATTGTTTTTCATTGTAATGTTGTTTTTTTTTGGGTACTTAATAATTTGACAATGACTAGGCAGGGCCACCTCTGGGGTAGTGGCTAGCTTAGTAGCCTTCTATGCCCAAGATCGTGGATTCAAACTTGACAGGTGGTGCTAGAATTTTTTTAAGGGAGTAAAAAATCTTTAGTTATGTCCTCTTGAAGTGGGGGCTCAACATTGTTGTTTTTTAAAGTGAAATGTCAATTATTAACTTGGTAACGGAGAAACGCCCTTTTTTAACTATGCAGCATATAATGGGAGGAAATTCTTAATCAAGTAATTTCACGGACATAATTTTATATTATTTTTTTTATGCTCAAAATAGATGAAAATACAATGAATTATATACTTTTTCATTTATTTATACATGGATGTACATATACTTGATATTGTTTATGTTTGACATATTTATAGGCCTCGCTTGGTTAATAGGTTAAATATTGAATAATGCCTAAGTATGTAATCAGGGATTAGTCAATTGAAAAATAGGCAAACATTTTAAATTAATTGTTCATAAATAAAAATCAAATAAAAAAATAAAATAAATAACTTATATCTAATTTAGATTGATTCAGTTTGCGGTGAACTATTGTATATAGCGACCTAATGTATTTAGGCAACATGATGTGAAACAAAAGTATTTTCTCTTTCACTTCCCTTCATTTTTTACTGATAATTAAAAAGAAAATATTGGAGGAATATATTGTCTTTTCAGCAGCAGATCAATTTATTAGAACTAAACCATTCTGTAGTCTACTCTTGGAGGTTCATCTTGCCTCTGATACCATGGAAAAATCAAATAAGCTAAAAAAAAAAGAAAAAAAAAAAAAAAAAAAGAGGATAGTTGATCGATAATTTGAACATAAGTATATATATATATATATATATATATATATATATATATATATATATATATAAAAAGTCTGTGTTTAAGCAGTAAAATAAATAGAGGAGGAGGGAACTCTTGGGGAAGAATAAATAAAAGATGATAATTCTTATATAATCTTTAATTTATAATGCTGGAATACACAAAACACAATGTAGCAGTATTATGTTTTCTACAATTTTGGCTTGAAAAAGCCATTCAATGGTAGTATACAACGCTATCTAACAATGAGTTACAAAACAAAAATACAGAAAAATCGAATTACATTTGGATTTGTGCTGTTGATGTGCGATTACTCAATTGTGCCAAAAGGAAGACATCATTAATAAATCAATAATTCCATACTTAATATACAGAAAAAATAAAACCTATACAGTGTTAATATCATTTACAACGATGGCAGAATCAACCCCAGAAAAATCATTTAAATCTTAATATCACTTATATTGCTTTTAAATAAAAACATCAACTGTATAATAGAGTTAAAACAAATGAGTATTTCACTTTGGACAATAAAACATAACATCTCCGACAAATTACTGATCTGCCTTCAAGAAGCAAAAAAAGAAAACAAATTCTGAGATTGAATCATTGTGCTGCCAGGTTATGTTAGCGTTTGAGCATTAAATAGGGGGCTCTTTGGTCTCTGGTGTGTCACTTAATAAATGAGATTCTAAACTTGTGAAGAATTATGTAGACAGATACGCTGTCGGATCTTATAAGCGATTCACATCAGCTAATATATGCAAACCGTTCACAACACGGATTCAAGTAAAGGTGATCAGTTACGACTAATAATATTCTTATGATAGTTCACGAGATATTGGTCAAAAAGATTTCATCAGTACAAATCTAAATAATTTAATAAATACAAACGATATAAAGAACAAGTCAAATATAAATAGAAACAAGGGATCCATATCAAATCACCTTTACTTTATAAATACTATTACAATACACAAAGTGTTATGTAGCCTTTCTTAAGACTAAACATATATGATAGATTGATTATGTATATATACATATATCGATAATTAATATGTACGTACTTGATCTTAAACTGCTAAGCTATAAACTAGATTCATGAACAACAAGCACTCATAATGGACCTCACCGCTCAAATTCAATATTATCAAATCACAAAACTCCAACGATGAGTGTCATATTATCGAAAATGCAGGAGTAATCCTTTCACACGCTTTAAACTTAGATAATTTTGTACAAATATTTATATATGTATATCTATATTTATTTTAAATACATTATGCCTATACAGAGTTGTGAATAGATGCTCAAGGAATATAACAACTAAACGGCTCCTGCATTCTCTTACAATGTCATAAAACTAAAAAAATAATAATAATAAAGATAATGCAACATAATAAACAACTGCTTATTATCTCCTAACCTAACTGCCTCTTTGAAAGAACTCAAAAGTTTTTTTTTTTTTCTAAATCCTGTCGCCTAAGTAACACTAAAGAGAGCTGAGGAGATATGTGTCACTCCCGAGGAGAGTATATAGTAATAATGCTAAGAATTAATTATCAATACAATAACTATATAATTAACTTCAGTTTCTATTAAAAAATTGTATAAAAATGTTAACAGGAATTGTAGGATAATACCAGTTATATTTTAGATACGTACAAATATTTTTAATGTCTTTTAAATAATTTGAAGTACTCAAATGAAGAGGCTTTTGTCTTTTTTGTACAAAACTAAGGGCTCTGCGTATGTACAAGACAGGCTCTAATCAATGTCATGTCGAGCTCCATTATTGTACAGGCAAGGCAGAACAAAAAGAGAACTTTTATCGTAATTCTTATCCTTCATATTTTTTTTTTTTTTTTTTTAATTTATATATTTAAGAAGAACAGGGTTCCGCAAGCTCAATTTGAGATTCTGCAGAGTATGTACTTAAAAAAATAATATATATATTTATATATTTACACACAAAAACATTCATAATTAGAAAGAAAAAAAAATCTTAATAGCCATTATAACAAATATAATTATAATTTTGTAGATGGGTATGAATAAAGTGAAGGAAAATGATTTTGGTGTTATCATTCGACCGTTGGGTCTTTTCTCTAACCTGAATTTTTACATCTATTTTATTTGAAATATCATTAGGTATAAATATATACTCGAAATATATATATATTAATGGATGAAGAAACGTTTTGGGGTTTACAGATATGAACGCCTAAATAGCTTGAAACTGAGAAAAGAAAGTGAGTAATATAGGATAATTTTTTTTTTTCAATTTTTAAACTTTTTTTTCTTTTAAACTTATTACACAATAATCATTATGTATAAACCAGCATAAGAAAAGACAAAAAAATGTGATAAAAGTTGCTAATGATGTAATACTTACATAGCTTTTGGGTTAATGTAATTAATTGTAAATTGACTTTTATATTTACAAACATTTGTAGAAACAAGTAGTAGACGGCTTGTTTTTTGCACTCAGTATGGGGTGAACCTGTTGTAACCACTTCTATATACTGCAGCCTAATAGAAAAAATAAATAAATACTAGATCCAATAAAAATGACAATATAGTAAATTTGTAAAAAAAAAAAAAAAAAATGAACTCTTCGTCGAGTTAGTATTCAATTTTAGGGAGCAGAGGAGTATAGTGGATAGAGTCTTAGTATATTGTTCTCTGTTGTCCCAGGTTTGAGCCTCGGCTATTTCTGTTATTTCAGCCGTGGAGCAATCCTGCAGCATATAGTCCCTTCTGGGGCAGACCCAGACCCTAAAAAGTAGGTACCAAAAAATTTAGGAAAAACCTGGCAGCCAAGTGTGCTTTAGGTTTAATCACCTCCTTCCACTGCCGTTGGCTGTGAAACAGTATGAATCTCTACAAGTATTGAACCCAAGACCTATTGTGGGTTGTACAATACTCAAATTTTTGTTTTATTTTGATGCAAACAGAAAATAATAAGTTGAGCATTAATTTAAAAATCTAAGGAATATCAGCGAAATATTTTAGAAATATGAGATGAACAAACTGAAAAATCTGCTTTAGAATTGTAGTCTAATATCATTAATAGACTATAAAATCTGGTAGTGGGTTATTTAATCAATACTTTCATTAGTTATAATGTATAATAATGGTAATCCAAAACTATTCGACTATTTTACACATAAAAATGTAGAATACAATTAATTTAACCCTTTGCACTTGTATGTCCCTTATAGGCGGCACACCATGCATTATCATTACAGCAGGTTGGCCAGTCTGTCATCCCCTAAGGTCATTTCTAATATTGTATACAAGTGGTAAAAGGGTTAAAAAAAAATTAGTATTGAAACAAGAAGAGAGTGTATAATAGTTAAAATATAAACCTTATTCTGTTATTGGTTGTTTATGAACAATGTGCAGATAATATGATTGAAATTTTGTTTTAAAATGAATTTAAAAAAAAAAAAAACAGATGTTTTTTTTTATTTTTTTTAAATCACAGGTATAAAAAAAACTGTATCTCTACAACCATGGGTTTAATAGATATAGATATTTACATTGTTATTAGGTCAAATGACCATGCAAGAAGGTCAACAAGATCATGCTAAGCCGCTATGTTTTTACCCTTATTTTATGGTTACCCATTTTATAGAGGCTGGGTTCAAACCAGAGATGCTCCCTATCCATTGGACCATCCTACTCAATATAATAGAATAACAATACATAAATGATGATATATAATTTCAAAATACTAACCCCATATCCTGCTACAGGTCCTATTCCGTGACCTAAATACGGGTCAGCATATTCACGGCCATAGCTGGAACATATAGATTATTTTAATTAATTTAGGAAAGGTTTTTTAAAAAGATCTTTCATAATAGTATTTATAAAATCCATTAAAATAATGAGATATTCATACTGGGTGCTTCCTGCATTATTCCTGCTGTTAATAAAAATTAATTAAAAACATATTTTATTTTATCACAATAGATAATAACATCTATGAGATATACAATAAAAGATAAGAGAATGTTGGATAGAAATAATATTAGAAAAAACAGAGATGTTTATAGTGAACAAAGCATGTCATATCTTCAGCAATTTAAAGTTTTTTGTTTTTTTAAATGTTACAAAAGTAATTTTAACAAAAAGAAAGATTTAATGTAAATTTTTTCTCATAAATACTTGCACAAATAGCAGAATATATTTTTTTAAAGAGCACATGAAGAGATGCAAGAGCGTTTTCAGACGCGAGGAAGCCGAAAGTTCTATAAGGGGGCCAAATGGCTAAAACAAAGCTTTACTCAACAGACTGAAATTTGTAAATATTAGAAATTTAGCATTAGAATATAATAGGAAATAATAATAATAATAATAATAATAATAAATATATATATATATATATATATATATATTATATATATATATATAAAATTGAAAATGTACATGCAATATGTCCATGAGGGGTTGATAAGTATGCTGTATTATTTTAGCAACCCGATGTATTTGGGCAGCATTGCCAAAAAATGAAGCATTTCTTCCTGATACAAAAGCTCATAAAGACAAGAATATTTTTTTACAAATGGAGGTTCAAGCTAAAAACTTTTAACAACTAATAATATCAAATGATGAATATTACTGCTATCCAACTTTCTCCATTCTTTCATAGGTTTTGTAAATCGCTGCGGATTAGTAAAACTGAGTTTAGTAAAAGAGATTAGTAAAATGCAATTCACAAAAACCTCATGACTAATTATTTTTTCTATATCAGTACCTCGGAAATAAAGAGTGCAATATCCATTTTTTGCAAACTTAACATAAATTTTGTTAATTAACTTATTTTTCTTAAGGCATTATTTATACTAGAAGCTATTAGCAATGACGGGAGAGAGCAGATGTCACTTAGAAGATATAGATTAGATATGGAGCTATTAGAAAGCTTTGTCACTATTTAGATTACATTGTTAACCATCATAAGTTTAACAAACATTATTATTGAATGAAAATTCATGACTTCAATTAGGTGCGAGTAGTATGCTTAATAGCGAACCTTAAGGTTTGATGTCGATACCACGAAATGTAGCTTGCACAGATTCCTTTAAGTCTAAGCCCAAGCCAACGAAATATGACTTAAAATTTTCCACTGACACCTCGCCCTACCTCTCAGACACCGACTAGTCTTTTCAGTGCATATTAACTTTTTTGTTCTTCTCTGAGCCTAAGAACTTGCATTATGCAACTTGAAGAATGTGCATTCGAGTCTCTGCGACTATACTGACAAGGAACTGATATAATAAAATTATACTACAATTGTCTCATCCCTCTTTAGAACAAATATTTTACGTATTACCTTATTCTCAAAAACCTCAAGGTATCGTTCATCCTTCAAAGTAAGCAAATACATTTCATATCCATATAGAAGAACTGTCTGAATAATAATAGTTTTGTAGATTCTAACCTTTACGTTTATTGACAGAAGCTACAAACTAACAAGGACTGGATCCCAATTGTATCTCACCGATTTTGAAGAATTTTTTTAAGGTAAAAACTAGACATTAAAGCATTAGACTGCAAAATATGACTGGCCAATGCTACCCAGGAGACGTGTAAAAAAATCAGAAAGTTTGTGCACGAAGAACACATTTTATTTAATATCTCTGTGGTTCTGGTGAAGGTAAAAACATACGTTTGGTGTCAAAATTACCCTAATTCATAGCGGAATAATTTAAAAAAGAAGCCATTAAAATATAAATAATCCTGTCAAAACAGTAGTTTTAATAATATTTCTTAAAAGCTGTATATTTCACTCCTAAAAGGAAATCGTAATCTGAGCACAGTTTTTAAGAAACCTTATTAAAACTACTGTTTTGACAAGATTATTTATATTTTTAGGGTTAATATTAAGCATAAAACTTGAATATTTTAATTGCTTATTTTTTTTAAATATTTCACTTTGAAATAGGGTCATTTTCATACCTGACTTATTTTTCTACCTTCACTAGAACCAGAGATATTAAATAAAATGTGTTTTTCGCTCAAAAACTTCTCGATTCATTTACACAACTCTTGGAGAGTGTTGGCCTAGCATATTTTGCAGGGTCTAATGGCTTAATGTCTAGTTTTAATTTTTTTAAAATGTCATTAAAATCGGTGATACATACTGTTTGTTTATTTATTTAACGTTATGCTACTGTGGCTAATCTCTGTTTCTAGTGGATGTAAAAAAATAAGTTTGGTGTCAAAATTGCCTTATTTACAAAACAAAATAATTAATAAACAAGCCATTAAGTTTTTTGCTTGGTAATAATCCTAAAAATACTATTATCTTATCAAAATAGTAATTTTAATTAGGTTTCTTAAAAACTGTGCTCAGATTAAGATTACTCATTAGGAGTGAGGAACACAGTTTTTAAGAAACCTTCTTAAAAGTATGTTTTATAGGGTTATTATCAAGCATAAAACTTGAACTTTTTTTAATGGCTTATTTTTATTACTTACTTTTAATAAGGATTCATAAAAAATTTGCACAGACTACAATTCAATTTTAGGAGTGGAATACACAGTTTTTCAGAAACCTTATTAAAACTACTGTTTTGACGAGATTATTTATATTTTTAGGGTTACTACCAGACATAATACTTAAATATTTTGATGACTTATTTTTTTAATTATTCTGCTTTGAAATAGGGTAATTTCGACACCAAACTTCACTAGAAACAGAGATAATAAATAAAATGTGTTTTTCGTTCACTAACTTTCCAATTTTTTTTTTTACGTGACTCCTAGAGTTGAACCCTAATGTTTTGCAGAGTCTACTGCTTTAATGTGTAGTTTTACCTAAAAAAATGTCATCGAAATCGGTGTGGCGTATTTGGGATCCTCTCATTATAAGTAGCTTCATAACTGAATTATAAAGCGTTTCCTGCCTTTAACTACAACTTTATCTCTTCCTGAATTAGGTTTTTCTAGTTATAATACAACCTAAGTTCTTAAATTAGGTGATAATTAAATACAAATAATTATCTATCTGTATAAATAATAGCCTACACGGCCTGCCCTGCCACCGGAGAAAGAGAGAGAATAATACCATAACCTATACCTTATGAGTGACTCCAATATCTACCCTCAGAGCTAATTACTTCTAGTATAAAAAAAGGCCTTACATATAAATAACTATGCCTGAGACTAAACAATAAGATCAATTTAATTATGGAGAAATATCTGTCCAAATTGTTTTCCTGTATATTTGGAGAAATGGATATAGTGCACTTCATCTCCAAGATGGAGAAATAGCTCAAAGACTCATCAGAAGTATACTTCAGAAAATTATTAAATGAATACGAAAATAAAAAATAGTCTACTAGGAGTTTATTATTTTAATAAACAAATTAAAAACCATGAGATTTTTGTGTAATATAAGCCGCCGCAAGCATTAGTTTAATCACTTGGCTAAACTGTAATCAATTATATATTTGATATCAAAAATAAAATAAAATAAATAAGTTAATGAAACATTTTAAACTTTAACAATGAGTTTTCTGGAAAGGTTAGTAGACGCAATTAAGCTAAAGAAAACTCAAAATTTGTACAGGAAGATCTGTGAAGCAGTAGTATACTCCAAGCTCATCACTGTTCATTTTTCTTGTAGATTTAGTCGTGAGGTTATGATGCTGAGCAAAAAGAGAAACAGGAATAGGAAAGGAAAATGGAATCGAAGGATGGATTTTTAAAACTCTTCTTGCCATTATATGGTTCTGCTAGCAGAAAGTAAAGATATGAGTAGCAGAAAGGTTCATCTGTTATAAATTTCATTCTGATTGAAATAGTCTGACAGGGACGCCGATATTTTTTCTTCCTCTAAAGTACCTTTAATTCTGTAGATTCTATGAAAATAACTATATTATCTTGTAACCATTGATAATTAATAGCAAGTTGAGCGAATTTCATAAACAACTAAAGGAGAAAACTTAAAAAATATTTTTTTAATGCAATTTTTTGTTTTTGAACATAAGGACAGTAATATAGACGTATAACCTACTGTTGGAAATCTAAAGATTTTAGAAAAAATATTATCTTATACACAAGCTTGTAAAAGTTAATAAAGAGTGATGAAAAGCCAATAAAACTAACTGAATATTTTAGATGATAATATAATTGATTTTTTAATAAAACACTTGTTTCTATAGAAATTCAATTTAATTAATTCTTTAATAGTTTTACTAATTTTTATCTCTGACCGTATTTGAAAATTCTTTAATCAATTTTTCAAACGTAGGTAAGTGAAAGTCGTGTGTTGCCCGCACCAGATTTTTTTTTTTGCCACTTGTGGTCTGTTATTAGCTACCTCAATATTACTATTTATTTATGAGACATCCTGTATAATAACTTCATTAAAGGCTTTTTTATTTTTAAAAAACAATTAAAGGCTTGTTCTCTCCTTGCTTAAAGATAAGGCAGGACATACTCAGTACCATTTTAATGTCTCAAACAAGCCCCGACCAGAAATTAATGAGTCATAAGTTTAACTTCAAGACTTTTAAAAATTAATATTATTAGCTCATATTAAGAATGATCTAAATGTTTAACTTTGGCAACTAAATGAATAAAGAGATATAATGAACATTATGTAAATAATGACCTCATTGAATAATGTTCATTAGAGACAATTTAACTAATAAGTAAATCCAACAAACATTAACGATCCAATTTTAAAAATAATATGTGCTAACCAATCTATTTAACCGTGTTCAAACCATGAAATAGCTTAACAGCTAGTAAACTAAATTTAAAAAAATGAAAATCAAGTACGCTCCTGAATAGCCTACATAAGATAGGAGCTACCAAGAGGAAGGAGGTTGGAACACAAACTCAAGATTTGCGCATGAGTAAAACAGTTTTCAAAGGTGACATTTGAACAGCATTCTTTTTTTTTTATAATACATTAAATCCCAAAAAAACATATATTAATTAAAATATTTCATAATTTTTTAAAAAAGTAATAGGTATTGTTACAAAAAGCCTTTACTAAAAATAATCACACCTTTATCTTTTCCCTGTGACTATTATAAGAGTACTATCAGAACTATCTATCATTGTGTAGCATGGTCAACATAAGCTATATCTGTTATGTAGTTGGGATGAAATACTTATGCAAATTAATTGATAAAGCAACAGAAGCGGCATTCAGTTCTATCTGTGATAAAATACACTGCCAGTCATTGGATTTTTTCTCTTTTTGTATTATGTGGGTTGCACTACGAAATTCAAAGGAAAATGCGTTATTTTCAACCAATCATTAATTGAAAAAACTAAAATTACCAGTGCAGTAAACTTTTAACAACTTTGGTAGTAACCAAGAAATCAATAAATCAAACTAAGAATAAAATTTATCTTCTTAATTCCCTTAAGAGGATTACTAGAATGTAAATAAATCTCTAGACACAAAAATCACATAGTGAACTCTTTTTTTATCCTGTTAGAAGTTTCAGTAATAATTAGATTTAATAAAATTAAATTATTTCTTGTCATTTATGATAGTCTCAAATCTTTCTTACACTTAATTAGCAAATATGTTTATAAATAGAAATAATAATAAGATAACTTTATTTTATTTAGCTACTCATAGAAGTTATTGATCTAAACCATAGGTGGTCTCAAACTTTTGACCGGCAGTGTATATTGGATGGCTTGTTAAGGATTAAGTCCATTGGCTGGGAGAGGGATGAGGGATAAAACCTTAACCAATTATAAAGTTCGCTTGCAATAAACACTTTGCTAAGACTAGATAATGTTGGAGACTGATTTTGATTAAAGCAGTTTGCTGGAGATGGTGAGACTGACCCCGCAACAGTTGCATAGCCCGCAACGGTTGTGCTGCTGCGGCCGCCGCTCCGTACGCCCTAGCCGCAACCGCTGTGTAGCTCGCTGCTGCCGCATAGCCAGCCTGCTGCGCTGCTGTCGAGAGGGCTCCCGGTGCTTTCAGCAGAGGAGAAGCTGCCGCTGCTGCTGCAACCTAATGCAAGTCAAACATGTAATTTGGCCAACAGGGTGAGAGTAATGGCGTTCAAATTGAAAACATAACTTTAAGGATAGTCATCTGTGTTGAGAGATACTATACCAAAGCTGAAATAAATAATAATAATAAAAGACTTGTAACTATTTATTTTATAACAATCTTCATAAATAATTTGATTTATAATAACTAACTACAATCAACCTACTTTGAATAGATCAAATACGTATTTTGTTATCTTCCTAATATTATTCAGGATTAACCAAATTAACCGGTTACAAGAGGATAACACATACTTGGGATTACTCTGTGGAGATCAAATACGGAATAAAGAGGGCCAGAGATGATTTTCTCAAAATGTAAAGATTATTCAAACGCCATGATCTATCCCTGCCAACTAAGATCATACTATTAAAATGCTATGTTTTTCAAGTGCTGCTCTATGGGGTCGAATCCAGGACTCTTAACTGAAGCTTCTTATTCAAAACTTAAATCGTTTGAGATGTGGTTATACTGAAATATTTTAACAATCTCACTGACCGATCATATCACCAATCGAATGGGTAAAGCAGGAAGATGCTGCTTTTAATAAAAACATGTAAGGTGGAATATTGGAGACACATAATGAGAACCAGCCAGCGGTATAACTTGTTGCTGCTGATTCTGCAGGGCAAGAGAAAGCTTGGTAGACGAAGGATATCGTGGTTGAAGAACTTGCGTACATGGTTAAACACAACAGTAGGCCTTTTTTGTGCAGCAGTTGATAAACTACACATTGCCATGATGATCGCAACCATTCATAATGGATAGGCACCACAAGAAGAAGAAAACAACATGATATCATGATTTCCAAACACTGAACGATCTTATAATTTTACTTTGTAAAGCAGTTATTTAATAAAAAACAATATTGGTTTCAGTAATCTCGCCAGGAATTTTGCTTTTTGCAAATGATTTTATTGTTAAAAATAATTAAATTAAGTGATAGTTCTCTGGCGAAAAAGACTTATTCATAAATCTTTTTATATGTTGTTGTATTAAAATAACATTCAGGGCTTCTTTTTAATTTTTTTTTTTTTTTTTCCAATTTTCCTTTTCCTGTACCTCTAGAACCAAGGCTGTGCATGGAGTTAATTAGGCTAAGATAATGTACAGTCATCAGTTTTTTTCTCCCAATAAATGGGTACCCATTTATTAGGAGCTCGGAATATCCCAGGCGTTCTCTCCAACACAAGTTTGCCCCACAGCTGAAATATCAGAATGTATCATTCTTTTGTTCGGACCCAGAGAACAGTAGTTGCTCTATCCACAAGACTTCACTGCTTCTTTTAACTTCCCTATTGGCTTAGTGGATATGATGTAAAGAAATAAATACATAAATAAAATATTAATAAATAGGTAAATCAACTTGATTACGACTGAATAATATTAAAAAGATGATAAAATAAAATTTTATTTTAATGAGACTCTATTTAAATCAATGTATTTAAAAAAATATGAATTAAGATCATCAAAGACCTTAAAAATAAAAAAAGAAAATGAGAGATGAACAAACTGTGAAAATGAAATTATAATAAGATTAAAGATGAAATATTAACTTAAGAAAAATAAAGTTCATTAAGACCAAGAACTGAAATTATAAAAAAAATATGAATAAATCATTAATTTAATTCTAAATGTAAAATGAAAGTAGAGTAGTCAAGCAAATGAAAATTTTACCAATTTTACAAGCATGCTCATGCGTACCGCCAACTAAATGTTTTGTTTTCCAATGAAATATAAATGCTGATTGCATACATATAAACCTACATTCCTCAAACTTGATTAAAATAAAAAATAGAATTTGTTTTTTGAGAATAATCACCACTTAAAAAACCTCAAAACGTCACCACAACCTTCGAAGAAATATGAAAAGTGTCACAATCACAAGACTGATATAAATGAAAAATTATTTAAGTAAGATATTTTTAAAAATTTAATGTTTTTACACAGTTCTCGATTCCATATCCCACTTAACTGAAAGAAATTTATCTAAGTTATGATAATAAGGTCGCTTTTACAACAGAAACAAAGCTAAAAGAGTTTAATAGATAATTATTACACCTGAAAATGTGCAATGTTAAAAATTTGCTGAAGTTAATAGTTAAATCGAAGGCCACACGGGATTTATATAACTTTACTTCAAGGAACCATAACATTGAATCTGAATGTTTTGTTTGTTTATTTAACGTCACTTTATGCTACTGTGGGTAATCGGAGGATGCTACCGTGGGAGTCCAAAATTTTGCCTATTCAGGTATAATTATGATAGGAATGTTTAACGAGCACCTGACATCGCACAGGCTCAGGACCACCATTTTCGTCCCCTCCAAAGAATGAGATAACTAAGGAATTTTACTCCTATTAAAAAATCCTAGGACCACCTGCGGGTTTGAACCCACGACCTTTTGACATAGAAGGCTGTTATGCTAGCCACCCTACTACAGGTTATCCCATTTAAATGTTTTTAAATCATAAATACATACAAAAATCCACTCTGAGATGTTTTAAGAAGCCAACAAAATGAATTTTGAAAAAGATTTCTAAACATTTTTTTTTTCATATGTTACTTTGTGTCTGTTAACAGATATAAGACAATCAGCAAAAGTGCAAAAGGAATAAAAACTAATAACAAATATAATTTTTAAGCTGAATAAAGCATTGATCTCAGAACACATTTGAAGCATAAAAATTCCTGCTTTAAGATTTATTATTATAATATATATTTTTTTAAAGGCTATAAAGTTAAAAAAAAAAAAAGGTGAACTATAAATTCCAGAGAGGGCACAAACTATTTTTCATTATGCTCCTCAATTTCGAATAATCTCTATGCAGTAGAAAAAAAAGAAAAAACAAAACAAAATTGTTTGAGAGTAATCCATGAAGAATATTGGGTTCAATGTATAGCAGTGATTGTACGGTTTAATCATTAATAAGAGATCAAGCACAACCACCAGGTTTTTCCTCCCAATTTTCAGGTACCCACATTATAGAGGCTGGGTCACCGACAGGTCTCCCCATAGCTGAAATAACTAAGTAAATAAATATCCTATCACAGCTGGTTTAAATCTAGGACCCAGAGATCAGTAGTCCAATGCACTACCGATGAGCTATCCGATCCATTCGAGAAGATTAAATAATAAAAAAATAATTGAAAGAGGAATGCAGAATAAACACTTAATTTAATGGGTACAGAGTGGTCCTGTCGCATTAATGCAGCCTTAGATATCAAATAACAGTGATTATCCAAATAATTACACAAAATAAGATACTATCCTTTAAAAAAATCAATATTAACCTTAATGCAACCATTTAAAACAAAATAATCAACAAAACAAACGAGGAGTAACATATTAATTTCAATTTCTCAGCCTAAATCAATACTTGCAGGTGATATTCCTTGTTGCTACTATAATATATATACGCATAGAACCATGCACATGCAATCCACTTCTTATAATACACGTTTTTTTCAGCGGATAATCTAAAAACATTTAAGTTGAAGTAAGATTATTCAGAACCTGCGGAAAGAAAAACCTTCTCCTGTAAAGGCATCGGGTAAAATCCAACAAAACTCATGTACGCAATTTAAGCACAATATTCCACTGGAAAGTACAATACACAAAAGATAAAGTTGCGGTGCACATGCTCATGCAAAACATTGAAATGATAATTTATGAAATTCATAATTAAAAATGAGTAGGTGATGAGTAATAATAGAAATCTAATTTTTATAATCTAAAAAGAAGCAATGGACTCTCATTATAAGGTAGGTTGAATACAACACGATTTATGAAAGGCCATTTAAGTTAATAATCTTATAAGACATAATTTTTACATATAACTTGAAAAAAAGATTTAAAGATAAAATGATGAACCTATGGGACTCTTTTAGGTTTAAAAGAATGAGACTTATATACCATCCATTCTACCTAGCACTCAGAATTGATTTTTTTAAAAATCCTGTACCAATGCAACCCATCAAGGTATAGAATACACAGGAATTCCGAACTTTTCGTAGGTCAATGACCATGCAAGGAAGGAAGGGTAATTAGCAGAGATCACGCTCAAGCTCCATGATGTTTTTCCCTAATTTTTAATAGTGGTTGTATGAGTCTCAAAAGGGTTTCCCAATGGCTGTAATAACACAATAAATAATTATCTTACCACAGCCGTGTTTGAACTCTGGATCAGGAGAATAGCAGCCCAGTGCACTACCACTCACAAGGAGAGGATCCTAAATGTGTCTGACCAATTTTGATGAAATGTTTTTAGGCAAAACTAAATATTAAACCATTAGAATGCAAAATATTAGGGGCCAACACTCTCCAAGAGTTGTGTAAATAAAACAAAAAGTTTGTGAGCGAAAAACACATTTTATTTAATATCTCTTGTTAGAGAAGGTAGAAAAATAAGCAAGGCATAAAAATTATCCTACTTCAAAGTGAAAATAACTGAAAAAGGAAGACATTAAAATATTCACGTTTATGCTTGATAATAATCCTACAAATATAAATAATCTCGCCAAAACAGTAGTTTTAATAAGGTTTCTGAAAAACTGAGTATTTCACTCCTAAAATATTTTTTTATATATTTTTATATTTTTTAGGGTTATTATCAAGCATAAAAATTAAATATTTTGATGGCTTTTTTTTTTAATTATTTCACTTTGAAATAGGGTAATGCTGACACCTTACTAATTTTTTTACATTCACTATAAACAGAGATAGTAAATAAAATGTGTTCCCCACCCCACAAACTTTTAGATTTTCTTACTCAATTAGAATCTGTTTATAATCGTAAACAGATGATTTGGAACATATCAATGTTAAATACTAAGTAACTGAAACCTTTTAAGTAGCAGGTACATAACAAAAAAGTATCGAATACTTAAAATCATTATTAAGTTTAGCTAGGACAATCATGAAAAAAACTGTGCTTAGATTAAGATTATTTTTAGGAGAGCGGAACACAGTTTTTAAGAAACTTTATTAAAAGTACTGTCTTGACGAGATTATTTATATTTGTAAGATTATTATCGAGCATAAAAATTAAATATTTTCATGGCTTATTTTTTCAATTATTTCCCTATGAAATAGGGTAATTTTCTTCCCAAACTTATTTTTCTACCTTCACTAGAACTAGAGATATTAAATAAAATGTTTTCCGCTCGAAAACTTTGTGATTTTTTTACACTACTCCTGGGGAGCGTTGGCCCCGAATATTTTGCTGAGTGTAATGGTTTAATATCTAGTTTTACTTTTTAAAAAGTCATCAAAATCGGTGAGATACATTTGGGATCCTCTCCTTCACACAGCTTCATAACACAATATATAACAACCTCGAAACCAATATATGTTCAAAATATTAATACAAATCAGAGAAATAATGGCGTAAAATATCCCTCTTTGATTTTGTTTAAACATTTTTGCCCAATAATATCATACTACCTCCTATCACAATAGTGAGGGTCCATTGAACTTGTTGAATTAATTTGTGAATAATTTTGATATCAACTAATCTTAATTTTCAAAAAACATACAAAATCATTCAATATACCTTCTGAGACAAAAAACTTGAAAAAATAAAATAAAAACTCAGAAAAGAAATTTATAGAAATTAGAATTCATCATTTATCAGTATCAGCTTTATAAACTGATAAAGGAAAAAGTTTAATGCTAATACAACACCAACAAGTCTGAAATAAGAGAATAACTAAAAACGCAATATTAGTTACTCTTAGGTATAATAAATTATATCATATTAAATAAAAACAAAATTAATTTTCATCTTATAGCAGTTTCTTGGCATCTAACATTGATACGATATAATTATTGTAGTCCAGTTTCAATTTAACTACTTATTTTAAATAATGAATTAATAGCTTATTGAGAGGAACTTATGACCCCTTTTATATCACGCATTGAATAAATGTACCATAGAAATAAATGTTAACAATTGCTAATAGTATTTATTAATGTATTTACTATATACTAGAGTAATAATGAATAGAAAATACTATGCAAAAACATATTTAATAACATTAAGAGCTATCTATATTTATACATCATATTCAATGAAATAGAAATTTTAAGAAACACGATGAGGAGAAAACTTTTATTTTGTACCAACCATGTCATTTATTTTTAACATTACCAATACATTAAGAAACAATTAAATCTATTTTGGTTGGTTGGTTTTATGGTAATTTATTTTTTCATTTCTACAAAATGATTGTTCAAATTAAAAAGGATAAATTTAGAAATCTATAGACAACTTGTTTGAAATTAATTGTTTACGTTACTTATTTGTACTGTGTTTAAATTTTTTTTTTATGTGATTTATATTTTATATTTATATTTACCTAATCAGTTATTTATACCTGAAAAAAAGTTCTAATTTAAAAAAAACAAATTTTGATAAATAAATGATATACTACATAAATTAGTACTTGTTACTTAAAGAAAATTTTAGTTTACTTTTAATTTTCTAACTTTTCAATTTCACTTATTTAAAACTATTTCGATTTTTCCATGAATAAAAATCCAGGCTCTATATGCTATTTTAAACATATTTTAAAAATACTGAACATGTCAAAAGATGAATAATGTGTTATTACTGTGTATTAAAAATAAAATATCAGTATATCAGAATTCTAATAATTAAATAACAAACTTCAATGACAAATAAGTAACACAATTATTACAATTTCAGAAGATCAATATTATTATTATTGAATTACGACATTGTTTAATTTATTGAGCAGTCTTCTATAAACTAAAAAAAATATTACCTACAATTCCATTTCAGGTGAATAGGTATTTATTTAAAAGATAACTTAATATGAATGAAATGTTAATTTGTTGATGGGGTGCTTTAAATATCTCATTTTATTAATTAAGTGATAAAACAATATATTATGAGATTATGAATAAGTTATTAGATCAATTTATTACTTTTAACTTTTAAATATCATTACTAAAAAAATATTTAGAACTATTAAAATATTAATTTAATATAAAACTATAAAAATTAAATCAGCTGATTATTTAATGTATAGTAATTGCAATTTTCTTTTTAATTTAAAAATTTCATGTTTAACTAAAGTTTTTTGTTTTGTTTTTCATACATGTACTGTATTACAATTAAACAAACAAATAATATTTAAATAAACAAACAGCACAAACCAGAGACATATTAATTACACTAAATTGCATGGTTCTATCTATATGCAAAAACAAGCTTGAAACATTAAATAAAAATAAGGAGAGTATTCACATTATCTTCACAACGATCCAAATTATCACATAAGGTTTTTCAAGTAAAAAGATGAACCAAACAACGCAAAATACTAAGATAAAAAGCAAATTTAGCAATTTTTTTTTTTTTTTTTTTTTTTTTTTTGCAGTTTCTGAAACATTATAAGTAAGGTATACTTCACACTAGCTACTTAAGACACATGAAAACGTTCACTAAATAAGCGATTAGTTACATTGCTAGCGATTGGTTGGATTAGTAACATTACTAAAGTAACAAAGAAGAAAAGGAAAAGAAGACCAAATCATTGCATAATTTAATAATAGTAACTATAGGATATTAAAGAAAATCTTGTCCTATATTAGTGTGTTTAAATTAACAAACTTTATTATTTTATTAATCACACTGAATATTAAATAGTATGATTATGGTCAAGGATAAAATGTGGTGACTGGTAAATAAATGACTACAACGATAGTGAAATAAATAGTTTTTCACTATTTTTGTAATAATTTATCACTAATCATTTATCTTTCATTTTTATAACGAAATTAAGACAAGATCTTAAAAAGATTGTTTACATCACTTAGTGATTCTTAGTGTAATCTGTAACTTTTTATTTAACATATCTCTTTTGTTAGTCAATTTTTTATTTATATTCTATTTATACTTAAATTGAATGTTTAATTCAAAATTACTGGTATTTAATCTTGTTCATGATGGTTTTCAAAAACAGAGAAAAGTGATCATTTTTCATATTAATATTTTTTAAATTTTGATTTAGTCTTCTTTATAAAATACATGAAGACATTGGCCCCGACTAACTATTAGTTAATAATTGGGTTGTAAAATAGGTTTGTAGCGCTTATTACTGTTGATTTCATTCAATAAAAACTTTAATTCTTGTAAATATTTTTAATTGATTATATATAGCCTATTTTGATCTATTACATGTTGCCATATATCAGATAATTTTTTTGAATTTAGTCATAGTCAACAGTTGAAGGAGGACACAAGCGTTTTGCGTCTTCCAAATCGAAATTTCCGGTTCTGAAACGAGCAAACCACTTAAGAATGGTGCTTTCTCCTAAGGTATCATCGTCACACACATCGCAAATTTCGTGAACCTTCTGTGCAGCAGATTTTCTTTTTCAGACATAAAAAATCATTTAGTGACAATAATTAACTTTTTTCTCTTCCATTTTGAGCAAGCAAAACACCACTTAAAGATAAGGAAGGTTAAAATTGATGCATAAAAGCACCTTACCTAATCCTTTTTTAAAATATGTAAACTTATTGACCACGTAAATATCATTTTATGAATGCAGAGATGATTAAATTGAAATATTTAAAAATGCTATAAACTTATTTAACAACCCAATACTTTTTAATACAAACATGATGAATGAATAAAATTGATTACTGACTTTATTTATTACTCATTGATATATATTTTAGGGGCGAAGTAGTTCAGGGTGCAGTCAAAAGAACCACAATTAAGTATAAACTTAATTTACTGGTGCTGACGTTTCAGCTTAAATTAAAGGCCTTCTTCAGGGGGATTAAAGGAGTGAGCGTCACCAGTAAATTAAGTTTATACTTAATTGTGTTCTTTTGACTTTTCCCTTGAACTAACTTTCCCCAAATATACACACAGTCAACCATTCTCACTTCATGGTATATATTTTAATACTTGAGTTTTAAACTTTGAAATACTTAATTTTTAAAAAAAGTTTGGTTCATCTTAGAAAACAGTCATTCACAATCGGATAATCATCAAAGGATAAGCTGTTATTAACATTTTAGTAGATGTTATTTTAAACTAAAATAATTCATACATATCGTTTATGATTAGTAAAGGAACAGGGAATGCTTCTATCACAAAGTTTTTTTTTTTGTATTTTTTTAATAAATACCGCCAATCTACACTCTAAAAACAAATCACCAACAAACTAACAAAAAGCCAAACTGTATAAAAACAGGCTCAAAAGCTTTTGAGCTGTTAATACAGTTTGCAAATAATTTTTATGGTTTAACTATACCTCAGTGCTGGTCCCCCCAGTACCCTGTAACATTTATAAAATCATATATAACAACCCTAGACAAAATGAAAAAAAGAAAGAAAAGAAATAACCCAAAATTAAAAAGAAGGAAAAACTAAAAGATAAATAAATAAATAATAACTTCTACAAATATCAAACTCATAAGAGAATTCGTAACACTTACAGGGTCTTCCTTCAGGCCGAGAGAGATTCCGGGAATGTTTCCAGCAGCCAGCAAACCCTAGACGAGATCATTCAGTGTTTTTTAATTCATTTGTACCAAAGAAAAAAAAAAAATAATCATTTGTTCAAAGGCAAGGGTGCCAACAAATAATTAAACAAAATAATTATAATACAAAATTAAATAGAACAAAAAATAAAATAAATAAATAAACAAAACATAACTACTATACGTCACTGAGCTATAATAAACATGATATATTTCTTCTTGTAGAAACTTCAAGAGTGACCATTTCATGTTTATAAATGACAAAACCTTGTCCGAATAGAATCGGCAGTTTTAAATTGAAGTTTCTTTAATGAGAAAGAAGTCATAATTCTTAGAGTGTAGATGGTTGAAGTATAATAAATACTATATTGCACAGCACTATAAAAACAAATAAACTTATTCTTAAACCAGTATAACAAAAACTAATTCTGAACCTGAAATGAAGATTTATAATTCACATATGCTTTTCACAAGACATTTTACTTTCACTTAACTATATATAAAATATATAGAAAGGGAAAGCATTACGATTGTGAAATTTTTTAAATTCCGGTTTTCAACAGAAATACACATTTTAGGGTCCCCTAAGTCCAAATAACCAAGTCAGTCACAAAAAGGTTGGTGTGTGTATGGTAAGTCTAGCATGAAAACGAAAAGTCGTCCAAAACTGAAATTTCATATTTAAGACTACACGCCCGAGATGTTACTTTAAGACTCTTCAGAAGAGCCACTTTATACGATGCATTTTACATCTTTTCACGATTTCCTCTGAAACGCCTTTAAACGATTTTGATTAAATGTAATTTTTGTTTTTTTGAATATAAGAACAGTAAACAAATGTGTAATATATTGTTGAGAAGCTAAAGATTTTAGAAAAAATATTATCTAATACACGAAGTAGTAAAGCGGATAAAAGTAACTGATTGTTGTAGATAACAATTCTATATTTATTTAATCAGAAACATATGTTTCCTACTAAACTAAATATATTTCGTTCAACCTTTTTAACTCTATTTATTAGTTATTAAATAAATGTTAACAACAGAGAATAGTTATGTATACTCTAAAAAAGTTTTCTCCTAAACTTTCAAGTTCTATAAATAAAGGTTCGATTGTATCATTGTTGATTGTATCAGAAGTGCTGCAACCTAAACTTTCCTTTGTCTAAAGATGACGAAATAACTAGATGGTCTAACTTATATCAAACTTGCTGGAATTCTTAATGTAATAATCAGTAAATAAAAACGTTAACATAGTTTCTATTGAGAGCAATAATGGATAACAACATTTATTTACCTGAAGTCTGTAATTACTGTCAGTAGCTGCGTGAGCCGCAAGAATAGGATCGTAATATACACCACTGTAACATATAATTATATTTTTAATGAATTTTAGAATATTTTTTTTTCATAATCCTGAAGATGTAAATGTTTTATTTTTTTTTCTTCTTGTAACTTAATAATACTGTAATTGAATTTATTTGACTTTAAAGATATTAAAATATAAATAGAAAATTAATATTAAATATGCTATAGATAATTAGCCCAACACATAAAAAAGCACAGTAAATAATACCCCACAAGGCATGGAAATAAATAAAAAAAAAAATAAATTAAAAAAAAAAACAAATGTGTGCTTCTACTAATAAAACAGTTCGTACAAATTAGTTGATTAATCAAAGTGACTCAAGCTTTTTCATTTTTTTTTCTTTCTTTTTTTTTCTCACCGAGCCAATACTTCACCAACAGCCAGTTCTGTGAATCATGCACTTCAACAGGCTCATTCAACAAGGCAACACACAATAAGGGTATATACACAAAATCACAGGTACATTCGTAGTAACGCTTTCATATACAGGAAGGAATAATAATAAACAGCTATCAGTTAAATTAAATTCCAAATATCATCACTCCATTGGCAAATTAAAAAAAAAAAAAATACAAAAAAAAAATAAATAAATAAAACTGAACTAATGAACTGCCAAATCGTGAATTTTTTGTGATGAATTGGAAATAGATCACTTGGCCACACTCCCAGATTACTTTATGATTGAATTGAAATATTAAATAGTTAAAAACAAAAAAAATATTAAAAACCCAAGATTATCACACTACTTTTTTTTTTTTTTTTCAGAAACCCATTTTAAAAATTAATTTTTGAATCTACTGATTTAGGTCGATAACAAATGTCTGAAAACAAAAAAATTAAAACAATTATTTATAACAAAATTGATAAGAATTCAGTTCTATATCTTAAACTGTTATTATTTTATATTCAAATGATTTTGAATTCAACTGGAAAAATTGATATTATAAAATATTATTCACCTTACATAAATTAAATAATATTAAAGGCTTTATACTAACATCAGAAAATGAATAAATAATAAAAATAAAACCTAAATTTAACAATCAAGCGTCAAGACTGAATTCTTTTCAACCTACAAGCTAAAGAAATTTCTTCCAAATGTACAAGGTACTATTGGCTGGACCCCTTCTATAAAAACATATTAAAAATTCTAGAAGAGAAAGGTTGAAATTTTGAGCAAAATGGAAATAAAATGAATTATGAAAAAATTACATATAAGGTTAGACGATTAGACGATTTTAACCAGAATATCATGAGAGAAATATTGTTTTAAAAGCACAATTACGCCAATAATTTGAAGTTAAATAAAAAATAAAAACAAGAATTATAACAGAGAAAATAAGGAAAGAATGAAAATAAGTAATTAATAGATATGAATACAAATGTATGATATTTGGATTAAATGGTTCAATAACCAATGAAAGTGAGTGTATCATTCATAATTTATAACATTGAAAATCACAAGCCAGAAATCAGAACAGGATTTCGGATTTATCAATTTTTTAAAGAATATGAACTGTGTGAAGTTTAGAGGAATAATTATAAAAGATAATACGATCAATGGCTAAGAAGCTAAAAGAACATGTAGAAATGAAAAACTAAAATATGTATATAAAAGAACCCATTTCAACCTTCCTCATCATTTAAAATTATATAAAATGCTTACCTCTGACCAGAGAAGGGGTTGGCTTCAATACCTGCCATTAAAAAGAAATACCAAATACCAAAATAAACCTGCTGCAATTAATAGAGTAGATACCGTTGGAGAAAATTGTGAATGACTGGTATAATAAAATTTTCATTAATCGATGAATAACTAAGACTGATCATTCAATAATATATAAAGGCAAATAATATGTTTTATAGAGTGAAAATGAGAGAAATTAGAATTTTGAAAAATTTTTTTGCTGTAAGATTTTATTTATAACATATCAACACCACTTAAGAAATAATTGTATATATTGACTTTGTTAAGTAATTTACCTACTTACTAAGTTGTTAAAGTGTTTCTTAATTACAATCATAATTCGCATATTTGCTGATTTTTATAAAATATTATCAAAAAGTAAAATGTTCATTGATCACACTTTTTATTTCTAATAACAATTGATTAATTAATAATGACAGGATTAACAGTGTAGCCACCGTTATAGGGTACTCGTTGCTGCCACAGTTTCTCTCTCACTTATTTAAAAAATATATTTAAAAGTGTATTTTATTTATATATATGTATATTTAGGACGGTTTTAATGCATAAAATGTTTTTTCCTTAAGATTATACTTTTAAAAAAATCAAACATACACTTTTATTCTTATTTGAGTTTTTTATGGTACACAGTTTTGCCAGTTTCTTTCTCACATAAAAAAAAACAAAAAAAAAAAAAAAAAAACATGCATAATATTTAGAAGTATATTGAAGAAGGGTGTTTTTCTCTAAATTTTAATATTACTAAAAAATCAAACATACACTTTAAGAATTATTAGAGTATAATCTTAAAACTGATTAAAAACGTTATTTTTGTAAAACATGCGACTTAAAAGATGTAAAATTTTGCTCATAAATTATTGAATGATCATTACATTCCAATAGGTTTATTTTGGTAAATGACATTTTACTAAAAATTCTATTTAACATCAATAAAAGATGATCTGTCTGAAGGGTAAGTCCAACGATATATATAAAAAGGAGTAGATCAGACAATCATAATTATTTCAAACCAACAAAAAATTACTGTTTCTTTATAATTAAGAATTTAACTACAAATATTAACACAACAATAGTGTTTTGTAATTTTTTTTATAGTCATTTATACCAGTAAAATAATAGTACTGTAAAGTCTTTTTAAAAATATTTAATCATTCTGATCTACTTTTAAAGCACTTGAGTTACATAACAAAATTGATTTATTTATACAAGTAGAATTTAACTTTGATTAAAAAAAAACGTTTTTTTGGTAAATTAAAGACAAAAACAAAAAGAAACATATGTTTTTACAATGATGATAATGAAAAAGTTATGTAACCCAAAATGCAGTGATAACTATATATATCGCTGATTATGTACTCACGGAGTGTATCCAAGCGCGGTTGCAGTGGCTAGGGGGGAGGGATGGCGAGCGAAGGCCGCGGCTGCAGGGAACGCCGCTCTGGCCCGCCTTTGTATTGCAGCCCCTCTCAGTGCGGCAGCTAGACATAATCAGCTCACAAAATCCCGCCCGCTCAATCATAGCAAGTTAACAACTTGTCTCTACTCTACCTAACTTACCCACCCTTTATACATTACAGGTTTTAATATTTACATCAGGTTTCTTCAATAAATAAATTAATACCAGCTAATAAACATCGACGAACCAATAAACTGAAGAAATCAATCGCGTTCTTCGACTCACCATGAATTCCTGCTTAAACCAGAACTTGTTTTTTACACTATGACAGTGAGAATCTTGAATCACTTTTCTATACATTAATAATTCCTTACATGTTAATACTAATTATACCTGTGAAACATTGATGCCATGCCTTTAAAAAGGAAAAGAAAATTACAGACCCAACACCATTTATATGCACTCTTTTGCGCATTTGCATGCCAGTGCTTTATCAAGTACACAGAAGCATATCTAAATCAAAATCATTATTTTTTTCTTAAATCACAGGGACAAATGCCATATCAAAACAAAAATTTATCATGATGATGCAGTTAAAAATTAGATCTATACGTTTAAAAATACTCAATGCATTTAATAATCAAATGTTAACGCAACAAGATTATCAATTATCTGGACATATCTCAATGCGTTAATTCAATAAATATAAATAAATCAAATGAATTTCTACTGAGAGGATAATTGTAAATAAAACAAGGTGGTATAAATCTAAAAAAAAAAAAAAAAAACTAATAAAATAATCAGTGAACTACTTCAAAATTACTAGTTTTATTCACCATTGTTCAAAATATTATATAAATTTCCAGATTATTGATAATCTATAATGCAAGTTAGAAAACTACAATGACAAAACAGAACTATGAACATTCAACGGTAATGATAGAAGTAGCTTGATGAAACTGTAGTACTATGTTATATTGGCTAATTTTATGTCTGAAGTCTGTCATGTAAGTGAACTTTGATACATTTACAGCCATATTCGACTTGAACTAAATGAAAAAGATTAATAATTAACCAATTCACAACCTTTTTGCATGGTAAGAGATATTTCATTAAAATATATAAAGAGACTTGTGTTTGTAACATTGTGACCTCAATAGTAAAAATAAACTAAATCTTAGATCCATATAAATTAAAATACTCCATATTATGAGCCTCCGTATTCTTAGGTACATAGGCAAACAAGTAGTCATATCCTAAGGTCAGCCAAAAATCGGCTCTTGAATGGTTGGAAATATACAACTGAGTATGAAATACTAAAAAAAAAAAAAAAAAAAAAAAAGTTATCTAGAAAACCATCGAAAAGAAAGGACATGAACAGTAAGTTAACCAAAAGAGAACAATTAAATACTACTTAAGACTTTGATGGACCATATCATAGCAATCTTCAAATTTTTTGACTAACGTTTTGTCCTAAATGCTGCTGGATACAAGAAGGAATCTTAAAACTGCTAAGATGGCAGTGTGTCTGGTGAAATATTGACCAACATATTGACCATAAAAAAGTATGAGGGAAAAATCTTTAAATAACTTTCAATTTGGATGTTTGACTAAACCTTTCTCAGATATGTTAATACCAGAAACTATGTTTATCATAGAGTATAAAATGTAATAATAACTTCAAAATATAATCTAGATACTAAAATTTATTTTAAAAAATAAAAAATACATGAATAAAATGAAATTTATGGTAATAGGACTTATGTACCATCAATGGATCGATGCAACAATCATAATAAGACTTCTAATAAGAATTTTCAAGTTGTCACAACAACTAGCAACATTATAGAAAAACACCAGTTTCTTCCATTCTTCTTGCACACCATAATCATCATAAATATTTATAATTGATATGTATAAATCTGAATTTCAGATATTTTCAAAGAGAAAGAAATTTAAGAGTAAAATATAATGACAGAAAAATCCTGTTATATAGTTCTAATATTACGAGTGGACAATATAGATCTTTTATATATCAAGATCACTTATCATCGATAGCTTTCTTACCAATAATTAGAAGTTAACTTTTTTTTCCCATTCTTTTCAAAAAAACATGTTTCATAGATTAATACTATCTTATAAATTAAAAATGTTTGTAAAACGAAAATACTTATGTACAAAGTATACATCTAGGAATTGAAATTATTTAAAAAATACACAACTAACATTACTGAAGAAATATGGCTTATATTAAAGACTATTATTTTTTTTCTTAAAAAGAATAATTAAAAAAATAATAAATAAAAACCTAGATTACTCTCTAGTGAAAAAGTTATAAAGAGATGATTTAAAATAAAAGAAGGCAAACTGGAAAATCATAAAACTAATACTGGATTAAAATAAGCTTATTATCTAGAAGATCATCATCTTTAGAAATGTAAACCTGAAGAATAATAAGTGGGTGACTCAAGAAAGAAAAATGTATTAAAAACGATTTATAAGTATTTTTTCAATATTAATCTATAATAAATTAATAAAAAATTTGGTCTTCAAATCTGCCTTTTGATGGAAGTATCACTTCTAAAAAAAGTCTTTTTAAGAATGACCAAATATGATGTAATCAACATTAATCTGTTTCACTATGAATCTTCTAGCAACTCATACAACTTTCAGATTTTAATTTGTCATGATTTACTTATGAATGTATAAGTTCGACAGAAAAGTTACAAATAAAATTTGAAGAAAAAATTTATAAAATGCCAAAAGCAAGCATTTCTTAAAGTTTTACTTCAGTTTGCTATGTTCACATATTTTAAATTCTTAAATAATATTTCTTAAAAGACCAGAATTTCTAATTTATACTTGTAAATTGAAATAGAAAAGCCTTATAAATCTATTCAACTATAAAGGCAACACGGTGAGAAATAGGCTATGTGTAGGTGAGGTGAAAGCAAGTCTTGTGAGAGTTCACGGAAGTAGCAGGAGAGGGGAAGGCTTATTATTTAAGAATAAATTTGGATAATGACATCAAATATTACTTTAAGAAATATTTACTTTAATATCATTAAATATTATTTTTTAAAAAAGATAAAAAAAAAGCTGAATAATAAAGTTATATCAAAACAAACAAGTGTAATATACACATCATGAAAACATGTTTTTTTAATGTAAAACCTCGATTTTAAGATATTAAACTTTATTTATAATAAAAAGTAAAAAAATAAATGATGAAGTAATATAGAAAATTTAGTAATTGAATATGTATTATAATATGTTAAAAGTATGTGAGAGTGTGTGATATTCACTTTCAACAAACCTCACCTACATCTATCTGAATTCTCCCCGTGTAGCGCTGTCCTTACATAGGTGTGTATTATTCTGAAACAGCTGTTGATTTAATGAGAATGATAGGAGTAAATATTAAAAAGTAAATTACTTTGCACCCATATCCATTATAAGAATTGAGTATTTCTCTAAATAAGTCACCGAGTCACTTGAACCTACAATTACTATCAACACTTAACAACTAAAATATGCTATACATAAATATTATAATATTTTTTTGTTGTTGTTATATATAGGTTTCAAGGATAAGATGAGAAGATAGTTTCACATAGTGGATGTAATTAGTTGACCGTTTAGAATTACTGGAAGGAATTAGTCCGGGTGGCGGTCATTAAATGAAACAACTAAATAGTTTCAACTATTTTATTGTTTGCCAACGTTTCGACCCCCTTTGTGGGTCATCATCAGGGCGCATGGTGGGAGAATGGAAAAAAGGGGGTCGAAACGTTGGCAAACAATAAAATAGTTGAAACTATTTAGTTGTTTCATTTAATGACCGTCACCCGGACTAATTCCTTCCAATAGTTTCACATAGTTTATACGATTCATAATTATAGTAAATATTAATTGCAATGTCAGGATGATAACAGCTTGCCCTAGATTTGGAGATTTACAAGAGTTCTAGACATATAAAAAAAAAATTAAAATTAGGCAAACCTGAAAAATCTACTGGGTCATCTTCGAGAAAATTGTAATTAATAACTCCTTCAGTTTATTGGTACCATCTTAGCCTTCAAAATTTAATAGAAATTTAAATGAGAATGAATGTTTGAATGATAAAAAATACAATTAAAGCCTGCAATGCATATTTTTTTCCAGTTTTCTTCTATAATTGCGGGAAATTATAAAAAGAAAAGTGTCATTTTGAAACCATTGGTCATTATTGTTTTAATATTCACTATCCGCGGCAACATTTATAATTAACTTGACTACACATGAGAGCAAAGAGTTATCATGCAGTCACAAACAGTCTTATATGATGAAAAAATAGACTCCACCAAAATAAAAAAGTAAAATAAAAAAAAATAAAATAAAAAAAATAATAAAAAAAGTTTTAGGAAATACCTTTAGCAAATGCAATTTAGTCTATAAAAGAAGTAGCATAGCACCAGAGTACCACAAATCTACTTGAAATGTTTAGAATACACAATAAGGCGACAAAACAGGCATCTATTATGATTAAAATTTAATTGTGGTGACTCTTAATACTAGTTTTAAAAGTGATAAATTAAAGCTATTTCACTAATATTGAATTTATCTTGATCAACGAGACAATGTCATTTGGCTGTTTGTTAACTTGCTATAAACGTGCCGCAGCCAATAAAAGTGATTTCTATAATCTTAACTTTTAATTATTTCAATAAAGATACCACTTTGGCATGTTTTATTTAAACACATGCGATTTAAGATAAACACAGTATAAAAAAAAAGTAATAAAATAAAAATAAAAACTGTACATCATACACAATTATGCAACACATAATGTAACGTATAAGAAATATTTTAGTAATTTAAAAAAAAAAAAAAGTCAAAGATTATAACACAGTTCCACTTTCTCAAACTTCTGAAAACCCTGGCATGGCCAAGAGATAAAAAGATAAAACAATGTGGAGCCCCTCATGCAACAATTTTCCAATATAATTACCAGCATAACCTTTCAAAAAAACTCACAAAACAGAAATGTGCATCTGAAACACTGTCGAAAATCTTGATCAATATGATAATGAAATAACTTTAAAAAATGTGCAAAATAAAAATAATAATAAATTAGACTTAATAATAATAATTAAAAAAAATGTAATTATTATACAAAAGTCAAATTAAATTAATACACACGGAGAGAATAAAGGTTATGCTTTTAAAACAAATAAGGTTTTATACAAAAAAAAAACTTTTAATTACAAACCAATTTGAACAAAAACCAAAAGCTTATTGGACTCAAATGCTCATTCTTTCTACAACAATTTCAAAATGAAGGCATACTCTGGACAATGCTTACAAATCCTCATGAGAATGCTGAGCAATTAAACAAAGTCTGATAAATAGCTCTCTACAAATACCATATTTACAAAACAAACAAAAAAAAAAATTAACTAATATCAGCTAATGTATCTTAAATAAAATGCTTAAAGAAAGAGATGGGGTAGCAAAACATCTCCATAGGAACAAGATGAATTAGTAAGGGATACGGACTATAGCGTGCGTTGGAAGTTGGGTAGCAAACACGATATACCTTCGCCTCGTTCGACTCAGTGCAGCCAACCACGGCCAAGTTGCAGCCAATCTGTACCCTGCATTAATAGCACGACTTCAACTAGTTTCCACGTTATCTAGCCTAGTTTTAGTCCTACATCTTAAAAAATGACACTTTCATCATTGTTGACATAAATAGAACAAACCAACCTAGTTTTAAATTAAGTTTTACACCCGATGAACAGTTGACAAAACATGCATTTCTCTGTAGGAAAAAAAAAAAAAATCCAAATTGGATTTCAAATATCAAACCAAATGCAAAGTAATTTATATCTGAATTATCTATTATAAATCTTTAAAATCTTTCTGAATTGGAAGAAGAGGGGTATATGCAAATTTAAGATTGCATATAGCCTTTGTATTTTCACTGCTCATAGATTTAAACTTAATAGTTCTTTTAGTTAATTTTTTTTCTCATTATTTTCAGCCAACAAACACAAATATGTTTAGTTCTAAACTAAACAAAATCATTTAATGAGAAATCAATGCTCACATAAGCTAGACTTTCATAAATTAAGTAATAAAAAAAAAAAAAAAATCACAAAATAAAATCTGAATATGGAGTAAATAATGATATACATGAAAATTTAGAAAATATATAAATAACAAACAAATTCAAAAAACGAGAAAATACTAGGTTAGATTCGAACTGTTTTTGGCAAAGAAAGATTAAAGCCTTGAAATATGAACTACTTTGAACCTTATTTTACTCATATAGACCATACTTCATTTTAAAATACCAACAAACACATATAAACTAAATACTAAAATACTTAAATATACATAGACCAAAGTAATCAGCCACATTAATTAAATATTTTTTATTAAAGAACATGTAATTTACAGCTACGTCACAGTTATTCCGGGCTTTATCTACATTTCTCATCATGCCTGTGAATGTTAGATAATTAATAACACTTAGTAAATAGATAACAGGAACAAGATACACAAATATTCTACATTGTGCTCGTGAGAGTTCACCAGAGTTTAACACGTACGGAATTAAATCTTCTTCTTTTTGAAATTTTTTTTTAGCTTAACTGCCAGAGGTCTCAATGTTTTTGAAAAGACAAATAAAAATAGAAATGAATAATAAAACAAAAAGTAGGAAAAAAGAAAATGAATTTCTCAATGTTAGTCCTCATGAGATGTGGCCTGCTTAGCACAAAAATATAACCATAGAGAAGCTTCTAGCAGGACACTATGTCTATTACAGCAAATGAGGTTTAGAACTCCAAAACCCATTAGTTTAAAAAGATGCCACAAATATTAAGATTTCACCATAATTTTTACTATATCTTCTGACTCATGCCAGGCTATTTAGTCGGTAAGCGTGTTGCATGCATGTGTATTAATTATAAATTCATAATTGGATAAATATTTATATAGTAAAAAAAGCTAATATCTGAATTCTTTAACATACCTTCGGGCCACTGGAGGCAAACTGAAACAAGAAATAACTTGTGAAAAACCAATCCCCAAAGGCGGTTTTCAAAATTTTATTTTTCTATATAATAGTAAATCAAGCTATATAATCTTAAAAAAAAAAAAAAAAATAATAATCATTTCTAAATCTTTGTACAGTTGAATGAAAACACAAATGCACCATAGAAAAGAAAACAACTTAAATGCAGACTAATTATATCAACCATGAACATCGATATTGAGAACAGAAAAAATGCATGTGCTAAATATGAAAATCTACATAGTGAGATGAAAAAGTTGATGGACTAAAACAAACCAAAAAAATAAAAATAATAAATTTAAATATTATTTTACCTAAAATAAAAGAAAGGCAACGAATAATGACTAAATAAATCTCAAACCGCTCAAACATAAATAATCAAAATAAAACTAAACAAAAAAAAATTAAGCATACAAAGCTCCGATAATTGTAGCGATATTAAGCGAGACGGCTCACCCGTATGAGGCACACTCCCACTCCTAGCGAGAAATACTAAAATGACAAAAATTTTATGTGTAATAATGGCAAATAATACATGCAGGCTAGGTATATGAAAACGAAAACAAGTTGTCTAAGATGTAATTTTCTTCAATTACTTATTATCTTGTAAACTAAGTAGATCTTTGGAATCAGTAATATTTAATTTGTAAATTAAGAGCTTTAAATTTTATTCGAGTTGGAAATCAGATAATTAATAAGTGAAATAAACAAAAATCTATTTGGATCATTAGTAACATATCCATAGCATGCCTATATTAATATTTTTAAACTGAATATATAAGTAATTAAAAAAATTACACTGAATCATAAAGTTTTATTGAGGCAAGCAGAATATTGAGTGACCTTTCATACTAAAAACTTCAGTTATAAAAATATAAAATTAAATGATAAGAAAAAAACGGAACAAATTAGAAATAATTTTTAACTACAAAATTAAACTTTGAGAGGAAGCATAGACATAAAGGAATAAATTCAAGTTCAATATATTAATACGAGTTGCTTCTTAATTTTTATTTTTGGTTAAAATAATAACTTCGTTTTAAAATTTCTTTACATATGAACTACTATTTAATTCGTGTTTTGGAGTCTTACTCCATCTCAAAGGCCTTATATTTCTTTAAAATTCACATAACTTTGAAAGAAGGTTAGTTAAAACAATAATGAATTTGTATTATTTGATTTAAGCAATATTTATCTTGTATCAACAGTTTCAAACATGAATAAATTAAAAAAAAAAATCTAAAACTTAATGTTTGTCTAGAGCCCTTTTCTTATAAATTATTTAATTCTCCCGTGACTAGTCTTGATTTCTTTCCCTTTGGTCCTCCTCAAAAAAACATGACTAAACCTTTTTCCAACATATTTTATTTCTTTTTAAGATTATCTTTCCATTTCCCATTGCATTTAATTTCTTTTTTTTTTTTTTTAAATACAACAAGAAATCAGTTATCATTATTATTGTCATACTTATTATAAATATTTTTAAAATTTAATAGAATTGGAGGAGAGAGATTTAACTGGGTTCAGATTTGTCAGGAAAGAGAATGGATTATTATGCAAGCTTGAAAATAAAACATTTTTTTTTTTAATATTGACTTGTTTCCAAAAATGATACACTATTCATTAGAAATTTTGTCTTGCTATTTTATTCTTCAATTGTTCATGCAAATCTTTTATATTTTATATTTACCTATTTATATCATCGCTAACATCAAGGAATGGTTAATGTTTTCAAACATTACCGGTACTGTAGGTAAAGAAATTTTGAAAGTATATCATATAAGCCCCATTTAGACTTTTTAAATGAATTTAAAAACACCATGGAATGAAAGCCCATTTAATTTTACACCAATATAGAACGGGATGGTAAAGAATATTTTAAGTATATCATAAACATTTAGATTTTAAATGAATTAAAACATATTAACTTAATGAATATAAGAAACCCATTAATACCCTAAATTATTAAGTTATCACCTAAATATATAAAAGAAATAAGACAAAATCTTATTTCAAATCAACTCAATATAAAAAAAAATTTCTCTTAGAATTAATTAAATGGAAAAATTAAAAACGTCGTCGTAATGTAGTCACATCATAACTTCAAATATCCAATAAAATATAAAATTTCTATTCTCTAAATCAAACTATAAAACTATATACTATTTAAATTGCAAGATTTATCAAATGTCCAAATGTGAAAATTCACATTTAAAAAACAAAGAATGTTATTTTAAAGACAACAAAATTTAAAAATTAGTTAATAAAACAACGGTAAACATTTAATAAATTAAAATTGCAAAAAGGATAATATTCAAATGCAGGGTGCTAAGTAACTTATCAAGATTATAAACAAAGCTTTATTGTGCATGTTTATATCGTTAATATTTACAATCATTTAAATAATATTAGTCTGGTAAAGCACTATTAACTACTAACTATAACCATAGCAAAATGTGAATCATAATAAAAAAATAAAAAAGTATTTCAAATAACAATAAATTTTAAAATATCTATGTTAATTGTAATTAAAAATGAAGTTTAAATTAAAAAAAAAAAAAAAGTAAAATAAATAAAAGCAGTTAGCTAAATAAATGTGAATTAAGTTCTCACCTCCGTTTGGAATAGTAGGGGGTTTCTTGGTTTGAACTCGTGCAGTTGCCATATTAACCTTAGTGGAAACAGATGAAATAATCAGACATTTTATAGAGGCATTTGGAAAACCAAATAACTAATACTTAAAATATTCTTAACATTAAGCATATGAAAAAAATAAATATTAATAGAAGTAAAATGAACTGTAATTATGGAATTTATAAGCTATAAAATTGTGGCAAAAATTAATTTTTTTTATATTGAGCCAATTTACTCACTTTTTATAGTAAAAATTGATAGTTATTAACTGTTAGATTTAAGAAATATATATTCAAGATTGGGTTTTCCCATTTTAATAAACATATTTACAAATAAATTTTTCAATTTCATAGTTATCTTATTTCTGGGACCAGATAGCCAAGAATAATTTTTTATGAGTCAATCGCATTTAATTTTTTAGTGAACATGAAAAATAAATCTGAACCATTACACTTACAGATTACCTGTAAGAGAAGTTACCAAGGGTTCAATAAAGTAAGTATGGAAACATCAATTTAGAACACACGAATGGAAAATTTTTTGCCACAACTTTATGCATAAAATTAAATAAATACTTTTATAGAATAATGGAATTGAATAAAAAATGATCTTAATTATTTAAAGTATAGTAAACTAGTATGTTAAAAAAAATATTAAGTTTTATTCCAAACAATCGAAAAGAGGAAAGATACAAAAAGAAAAGATGAATAAAGAATCAGTACTTAAAAGGATTATTTTCAAATAAATAATCCTTGTTCTGAAATAATTGGTTCTTTATCAATTAATAATTTTTTTAAACAAGCTAGTTTATAAATAATAATCAGCTTATAATCTATTCATTAAGTAAAAACAAATAAATAAAAATAAAAACCTTTGTAACTAACTACAAAACCTTAGTAACTGACACAGAAATACCCCCAATAAAATCTGAAGATATTTAAGTAGGAGACAAACCATAAAAAGTAAATAATTACAGTTAATTAACATAAATTATTCTGAAATTTTAAAACATTTTTGCTTTTTTTAAAAATAACAATGTTGGTTTAGGCTAAAATTACATTTGAATGACTTTAAACGGTTAATTTAGTCCAATATTAATTTTGATTGTATTGACGATTTATTTACTGTTTTTTTTTTTTATGCAGAGAAAAAACTTAAATCAAATATTAGCTGATGAAATAATAATAAATAAAAAAAATCAGATTTAAGGGGTAAAACTGTGACATATTTTCTTTTTTTTTTTTTTTTTTTTTTTTTTATAAAAAGTTAAATACTTTAGAAAATAATAAAAAATAGTCTTCTTACCTTCGAAAAAAGAAGGCTAACCCCCTGCCCAGGGAATTTTCTAAGGCAGACAAGAGCTCATTCAGCAAAGAAATGTCAAAATGCAATCAGTCAAAATATAATACCCACTCCTCACTGATTTTTATGAGAAAAAATAGGTATACAGTCATAACAAATACTGATTAAAAAACCGTTTTAATAGTATCAGGGAGAATTTAATGAGCTCAATCCCAAAGGAAAGTATTTGACATTGCTTTGCTGATTTGCGGCACCTTTCTACATAAACTCACTATGTGGTCGCATTGAAAACACTGCTTCAACAAAGACAATATTTGAAAGCAGTTAATAAGTACAATAAATTTTAAGTTGTTCGAAATAATTTTGAGGATTAAGAAAGCAACATAATAAATTAAAAAATAAAATAAATAGAGAAAAGATTAGGTAAGAGAAACATTCAAGATGAATAAAAAATGACACATATCTTAAAACTATGCATAAGTTTTTTTTAAAGAACTTTCTAATTACTATCAAGCATCATTCTCAAGGCAAAAACTACAAACTATTTAATTAGCACTTTTGGTTAACAAAATATTCACCTAATTAAAAGCAGGAATTAAACAAAACTACTCATTTAAAATTTAATCTATTGTACTGTTATTAAAGAGAATTCTGTATTACTATGCATACTTATTAGTTTTTAGCCTAAATATGCATAGCGAAACAGAACGATAGTGACATGACAACAAAAGACACAAAGTGACTATTACCACTTAACTGCCTAATACCTATAATTAACAAATATATATTTATATATGTATAATATATACATTCCATAGTTATAATATAAAACTAATGTTTAAAGAAGTGATGATAAATTATAATTACCAAATAAAAAAATACATTATACAAATTCATGCTCGTTGTTAATGAGCCATATTACATGTAAGCGCCACAAAGCGAGAGTTTGTAGTGGTGACGTGCTTTGTCAGAGGTTTTCGTAAAAAATAATAAGGTTTTGTTACAAAGGTAATAAATGTACTTATGTTATGTGCTACCAGATGTAGTAACAGGTTTTCATGCACACCTCAATCTTTCTTCCCTCAACCACTGTGCCGTGGAGCCGCTCGCGTGCTGTGTCCGCGTCGTTGCTATTTGCGAAAGTTACAAAACCGAACCCCTACATGCAACACAGACAAAACATGCAATGTAAACAACTGCAATTATCTCTAGAGAGAAATTAAATTAAAAAAAAATTATTTTCCAATATTATATTTTTTTTTTTTTTGTTTATTGCAAAAGGGGAAGGGCCAACGTGCAACACATGTCAGATCATCCCTTGATAATTTTTTTTATTATTAAAATCAAATTAAAAAGTAAACAAAAACCATATAAATAGAAAAAAAATACTGCAGACATTTCTGTTTTATCTATGATTAATACATGGGATAATTGTATAGCACAAAGGCAATAAAATTGGGTCATGTACCAGAATAAATAATAACAGAATAAAGGACCAAGTCATATCTTTGTCAGTACTTGTTGAATGTTAACAACAGGTTGATATTTCTCAAGCATTAAAATTTGATTTGAACAAATTTCACAATGACATGTTGCTTTATAAACAAAATTAAATAAAATTGATACATATTAACACTCTTGAAAGTTCGAGAAAAACTACAATATACTATAATAATAAAGTGCAGCAATTTTTATCATGCAATTAGTTCATTAACTAATATTCTTCATGACATATTCATTTGTATATGTAAATATATATATATATTTATATATCGCCATACATGGATTTTCAGTATGACAAAAAATTGCTTTACGTGGTTATTAAAACCGATTATGATGAAGTAATAGAAAAAATACCCATTTAAATTGTAAACAGTGATAAAAAATAAATAAATGGGGAATCACTAAAATAAAAGATAAGTACAGAGATGACTGGCAGGGCCCAGCTACACAAATCTTTGTTAAAATATACCACTGCGAGCCATAGTGGAGTAAGCAGCCAGATTACTGTACAAACTTATAACATATTCTACAGTGCAAAGTGAGTAATTAAATCACAGATCATCCACAGCTTTTTTGTATAGATCTTCTGGTGGTTACTAAAGAAATAATAGGGTTTACATGACGGCCTCAACACACATTCAATAATATAACCTTACGCAAGTTGTAAAATAAATGGAATTGAATCTAACTACTTAAAGGGCTAAAGAAATATTAAAAAAATAAAAATAAATAAATATATAAACAAATTAAAAATAACAAACAAAGGACATATTAAATGTAATAATAGAAACAAAACAAAATAATTCTGAAGTAGAAGCAGCTGTAAGCAAAGGAATAATTAATGTGATAGAATGAACAGTCTTGAGTGTCATATAAACCAAAAGAGATTGTATGTAGCGCTGTACCATGACTGATACAACCCCTCACATACAGTACTGTAAAAAACAGGTAATAAAATATGACGACCACCACCACAATTTGCCCTAACATGCCAGCCGAAAATAAAAACAGGCAAATCACTTCTTTTGGTCAGTTCAAAAATACAACCATAATTAATTTCAAAAGCTAAATCACGTTACCGGGCACTACGTTATGTGTACCACACATATCAGGCTTTCGTCTAAGCTAAGCTGTGAATAACGAAAGCAACAAGTTTCGTTCTATATTTACACACTTACTTCTCAAAGTCAGACAAGTAGATTCATGGAGCATTGAACTTAATTTTGCCAAGGAATTATGATTTTGATAAATAAATTGGTTTGCTCAGGACAAGGGAAGATTTTAGTATAGTATTAAAAAGTTCATTAACAACATCGTAAATATTTTTGCACTGTAATTCAACAAATTCATTTAAGAAATATGTTAAATATAAATTTCAAAAGTACAAGTAGTAGCTATTGTTGCCAGAATATGAAATTAATTTTTTTAAAAATCATTAAAGAAATTATGAAAACATCAAGTATAGGCTAAATTAATCTGCCAGAAAAAAATACATAACATTCTTCATGAATAAAAAGATAAATCATATGATCAGAAAAAAATAAGAAAATACTTGTCTGACTTGACAACTTAAATTCTGCAAAGAGATAAACCGCACAAGATAAACAAACTGTAATAAATAAATAAAACTCGTTCAAACAGAATCTGAGATAAGAGGTACAAATAGAAAAAGAAAGAGAAATAGAAGAGTAGGTATTAATCGCTGACATGCTCTGTAGCCTGTATACCTGCAACTTATTAGTGAGTATAACACATAAAGGGCAATTGTCAACATCGACATCCCACCTTGTTAAACATAAACATGTGCTTTGTTAAAACTAATAGAAAAGAAAATATTTATATCTTTATGGAAGAGAAAATTAATATTTAACACAATCTGTTAATGAATTTACAGCTCATAAATATCCTCAGACAAATCTTCAAGAATATGATATTATTCAAAAGAAGGGGTATAACTATTATCATGCAATGACTGAAATGGTTAATAATTAGATGAATCAAATTTAATTTTAAACACGATCGGGATTGGTACTACAATTACTCCAGTCATGCTGTGAAAATTTTCTTTACTTAAAATTTGATATCATTATCTATTCACTTAAAAAAAAAAAAGATAAAGAAAAAAAAAAGAGGTATTTTGTTTTTCACTAACTATATCTCACTCACATCAATCACCAAAAATTAAAATACTGAACAGCCAAAGGTGCAATAAAAAAGCTGAAAACATTTGGCATACGCAAGATCTTGTAAAATTTAGATGCCAAAGTGTCATAGCAACACAATATAAATAATTTAAATAACTATACTTTAAAAAATTGCAATACCCGGCACAAAAAGGAACTGTGGCGGAACCTTCTACTTCACAAAATGAGGGATTCAAACCAAACACTAATTAAGTGTGCTACATTAAAAATTATTAGCACCGCTTTTTAAAATAGCTAAAAGTTTAATAAAGTGATGAAACAAGAAATTAAGCATGCTGTACACATAATTGGCTTTGTAAATCAAAATCCTCCAATGAGTATCAGTCACTTATTGAAGTTTTCAGGCAAGTAAAGGCATTAGTTACCAAAAATTTCAAATTAATAACAAAATGTAATTAATAAGGACAATGATGCATCTTTCTTTTTTAAATATATTTTTTTTAATTTTAGCAGCAGTATTAGAGAGAAGTTGAATATGCCAAAATAAAAAAATAGTAAATAAAAACTTTAAAAAAATATTGCCTTTGGTGGTGTATATTTGTACAGTATGCAACCAACAATAGCGGCTAAGAGAATCTGATTCACCATGGTGCCACAGACAAAATCTTTCAAATGCACAAACAGATCGGACATGAATTGTGTGAGAAACGTTCGTACACTCTTTCCTGTTATTGGGGGACTGAGCTGACAATTCACTAACCACTGCTGCTATCTATTCGGCAACGATCAGTTTCTAGAAATAAAAATTATATTGGGATTCAATGAGGAGAGGGGAAAAATAAAGAAATTAAATAAAAAAACAAAAACAAAAACTAAAATGACCCTCAAATACTAATTCTAGTATCAGAGCAATAACTTTCAAATGCTCTCAGCTGAACAAGAATTTCCATTTAAAACATACGCACAATCATTGATCAATTTTCATAATCAACAATGAAAATTCGAGATATCTCCTCAATAAATATTAAATAAGTTATCGCTCTGGTAATTTAAGTTCAACATTCAACTTTTTTTTTTAAAATATGTAATAACTATAAGCTTATATTTACAGTAATTATTAAGAACATCTCCAGCTGAATGATGAACTATCACAAAACTAAAATTAAAATTTCAATGAAAATTTGTGTCTTAATTGGTGAACATATTATTTGTCTTCTTAAACATAATATATGTATATAAGAAATAGAAACTGTAAAATAACTCATATTCTCAGATATAATTTGTACATATATTATATAAATAAGTAGTATTTATATATTGTTAGGTAAATATAAATGAAATGAAATTAGTAATAGCATGAGCAAAGAAAGCAGAAACTGAATAAATTTACCTTCGATCCTCGCTCATTGAAGATAATTTCTACGTCCAAAATCACCCCAAATTGCTGTGAAATAAAAAAAAATAAAGTAAATGAAGAAAAACAATACAGACAATAACATTATAAAGTCTAGAATGAAGACTATTGATCGGATGATTTATTTTAACATGTCACAGTGATTTATTTTATTCTTCTTCAGTGCATAAATATATTAATAACTCATGGACAAATATGTTTATGAAATTATACATTCCAATCACTTACTATTGGATTTATTAACCATTATTGATTCTACTTATTTTGAACCTTCATGAACAGGAAGAGGCATAAATATCAAACTGAAGGAATTTTATTTAAATCTAAGTATTTATTTATCATTAACGGTAACCCACTTTATAAACTGCTTAAGGATAAAATTGTTTATTTATTTCTTAGGGTTTTTCAACCACAAGGGTCATTTGCACCCAATTTTACAATTTCAGTTCATGTATTGCTAATTAAAAGTTGCAATTTAAATTTTTTGAAATATTTTTGTTGATTTCAAAAATAATATCAACTTCTTAATTTGCTCTTCTGCCTGGAATATTTCCTCATGTCCATTTCCTGATAAATGATTTTGTCGTTCATTCTCATATGCAAGGATAAAATTAATTATTCAAATTGAAATACGATTTTAATGAAACACAAATAAAAACTCTTAGTTATGATGATGAAATTAACAGGAAAAAAATATTTTTTAATATTGTAAATGAAACTGTGATAGGTGTGATAACACATAATGATAATAATAACGGACAGAATGGTAGAATTCAAGAGGTAGGAAGAGATGTAGCTGGAGGACTGTGTTAGGTCTCATCTCAAGAATTTAGGCTTGGACAATAGTCATTAGATTGTGAATGCAGATCAATAGTATCGGTGGTCGAGCCTTCTGGTTCAGAAAGCCTTCAGTTTTTATTTAATTTTTTAAAATTTGTTTCTGCCTGCTGTGGATCACGTTCACGCTTGCACCCTTCAGCTTTAATTCTTTCCCAGTACTCAAGCATTCTTATTCTGTGAGCCTCCTTTCTTTCATCAGTCCACTTCTTGCCCGTTTTCAGCTTTGTTCTTTGTTAAAAGCACTTGTACTCTCAAAGGTTTTTCTAAAGTCTTCTGTTATTATTAACTACCTTAAATACATATTCATTAGTATTTATTACACAAGTTACAGGCCTTCTATCAGACCACGCAAAACAATGATGACTACTTGTTCTTCCTGTACTCGTTCATTCGTTCACTGAAGGCTCTCTTCCTTTCTTCACTCCACTTTGGCCTTTGGGCTTAGGTCCTGTTTTCTCGGACATGACTTTCCACTTTTACACTATGTGTCTGTAGACGCTTTTGTACATTGCTTCTGTGGTATCAATCTGAGCTCTTTCCAGATCAATTTCGACTTGTGCCATCCAGGGTGTAGTGGTCTTGAGCCCCGGGATGTATCTGAGGATTCTGTTGGTGAGACTTGTCTGTTGGAGTCTGCTGATGTGTCCATAAAAGTTCCTCTTTCTAATGTCGCCTGCGATATTGGAGAACTTCTCTTTCCTGTGTGAGAATGTTGTCTCATGTCATGAGAATGTCTCAACGTCGGTCTTTATGTGTAGCTTCAGTCTCTCACTGGCATATAGCACCTCAGGTTTGATTACAGTGTTGTAGTGACGAATTGCGGTGTACATGGACAGATATCTCTTGTTGTAAATACTCTGTGTTTTAAATAAGGCTCTCTTCATTTTCAATAACCTAGTGTTCTGGGCAATTTTCTCCTTTTCTGTCGGATCGAGCACTTCACCTAGATACTTATAGTGTGTGACCCTGTTGATCTTGCCATACTTGGTGTTCAAATTAATATATATTCATATTTATTTTTTTTTAAATTTCTATGTTTTATTATGAATGATACTATGTTAAGAACCGAAATAACTAATTTTATAATAAATTTGTTTTGCTTGTTGTATGTTATGATAATACGCTTGGTTTATTGAGAAAGGATTAGGTGTTTCAGTGATCGCTGGCAGTGGACAGTGTAGAGTGTACTGGGAGTTGTCACTGTCACTGAGTTGATGTATAGAATAGTCACCACCAAAGAAGATTTCCTTATCATTATACAAACAGTAAATTTATTTTTTTGTTTTTATAATTAATAAATGTTCAACATGATATGTTAGCTGGCAATTAAAATATCTACTTATGTTTTACGATTATTATTTTTTTTTTATTTACCCTAAACGTAATAATACAAATCGGTAGAAAATTCGGCGCCTCATAATAACGAATGGGTTAAGGCTGAAAGCAATTGCATTTTCACACCTAACTCATTCTTTTAATCTGTTTATTATATGACAATATTTATTCATTTATTTTGTTTATAAAAATAATCAAAATGTATTTTTTGCTTTTTAGCCCAGACAAAGAGCAGCAATGTGGATCAAACTGTTTCTTACTTGGGAGAGCTACATCTCCTTGGTCTACAAAACAAAACTAACCACCTACCCTCCTCTATCCCAGACAGCCTCCACCCAGTTTCTGAATCACAGCATCCTGGCTCCTACCCTCACCTAGCCTTTGACATCTCCCTCATCTTCATTTAGTGTCTATCACTGCTTTAAGGATCCTAAACATTCTACCTTCGTATACATTACGTGAATGAGTATACTAGCAGTTGATACTCACAATAGAATTAGGACTTATAATTTTGAAGATCTATCAGAAACTAACATCCTCCTCGAAGACCAATCGTCGTTACTTTTTGTGTGGATGACTCAGATCACCTTACAGTTCTGAATGTTGCCACACATGGTATCCACTCGTGAGACATACAGAACCGTGTGCTCATAAGAAAATTCCAAGGAGTTACTCAGGGTCATTTTACTATCGATAACTTCTTTGGAGGCCTTGGAGGACCAAGATTTCATTGCCTTAGGCAGTTCTTCAGCAGATATGTTCATTTTTTAAGATGATCTCAGTTTCGTCATTGTAATTTCTCCATATCCCATCAACAAAATATAAAAGTTTGGATTCACAATAAATAATTTTACACTTTTTTGGTAAAAATTCGACTGCCGCTTTAAGCATCTCATCCTTCATTACATACATAACATCAACTATTCAATATTAATTATGATATTTAATTTAAAAAATAACTATTATTTAAAAAAAACTTAATAATGTAATATAAAATGATAACATACCTTAAGACAATATATATATATATAATTGTATCAAGAACTGATGTAAGACATTACTTACCCCAAACATGGCCCTAAGATCAGGTTCCCTAAATCTGAAAGGTATATTTGAAACATGTAGCCTCTTTGACTGGGGTGCCTGGCCTGGAGGTTTCTGTTCCATGGCAACGAGGGAGTTGGTAGAAGACGTTGGTGCTCCGCTTGTACCCACTTTGGCAGCACCGTTTGCGTTCTGGGTTCCATCTCCTTCGCCTTCAGTCTGCTGCAAAACAAAAAATAAATGTATTAGAAGAAATTTTAAAGTATAATATTTAAGATACATTTTAAATATACCAATCTTCTCGTTAAAAGGGAATCCTATTCATGTTAAAAAAGTTATATAATACTCAAAGACATCTAATTTCAAAATGGTACTTATATAAATAAATAAGTATTAATATATAGTACATAAGTACTAGGTTAGTACCAATGACAAGGCCCTACTTCACTAAAATTTTAAATATAACTTTTTTATGGCCAAGAAAAGAGTTAATAAATCCCATATTAAGACTATATACTATATTAAAATACAAATAGGGGAGCCCTTGGCTGTGTGGTCATCATATTAGTCTAGCAGGCCAAAGGTTGTAAGTTCAAATCTTGATCCCGGTGGAACTTTTTCAAGCATGTAATTAAATGGAGATTCACTCACAGCCTTCTCCCTTCTGGGTATGAGAGACCCATCAGCCAACTGGTGGCCACTATCCAAAATAGGTGTAGGGAGTGATGACCCTACTCGATAACTTATAAAATCTACATCATGGGGTCAAGGGCCTACACTTTTGACCTGTGAATTTCTCCTAATTATTTATTTAGTCTATACCATGCATATTTCCCAGCTTCTCTTAAAATTAACAAAGTTTATATGAATTAAAGAATATTTATCACAATTAAAGTATGTTAAAAATAAGTCAGAGAAATTTATTTATATATTCTTTTCCCTATAAAGTGAGAAAAAGGATAGATAGTGACGAAACAGTGCTCTAGAATGTCAATAGTGTAAAGCGAAGACAGAAGAGGGCTTAAGACACTACTTTGAAGTACTGCAGTATGAAAGATCAAAGGAAAGAGTTAAGGGGAATAAAAAGAAAAAAAATATTACAAAAGAAGTGACGAGATCATAGCCGGAGTCTTTTTCCTTCTGAACATGGCCTTATTTCATGATGAACATATTTAGGAAATCGATAAGGTTTTCGTATTTTTATTTTTGCTGTGCTAAAAGCTCAAGTGTTGCCACCTCAAAATATTTGAGATGTAGTACATGGTTTTCGATAAAGACAACCTAGTAATTATAAAAAAACTATAAGAAATATATTTAAATTACTGAAACTAAAGTTTTGAATTTGTCCGATAACTAGATGCCAAGCCTTTTTTCATTTATCAAACCGTAGGCTGATGATGAAGGCTGAGGTTTGATGAAATGGTTATTGATTGACAGAAGTAACACAAGGTTATGGGAAAAATATATTTAAGTGGGCAATAAAAAAATTTATTAATCGAAGTTAACAAATTATAACCAGTTGATTACACATAAGCCAATTTTATTTCCATTAATTATGACAGTTCTGTCCTTAAGATGATAATGGCCTTTTTCATATTTATTTCTTTAATTATTTGTAATAATGAACTATTGAAATTGACCAATAAAATAAAATTGATTCTTGTTAAAAATTTTAAGTTTCAGATTCCGAGATGTGTAAAATCTAAATATCGAATAAAAAAACATGTTTGTACCTAGTCCGAAGCACTAACGGCAAGGCAGTACGCAATGATCCTCGGAACTCGCCGATAACATCAACCATTAGGTTTCAAAATGGCGCCTGATAAGTTTATCATTACTCAGTTAATTATTAAGAAAATCTGCAAAGTTTTTTTTGGAAGCAGTAAATCCAGATTAAAGCTACGATTACACAGAGTTACAATCAGAGTCAAGGGAAAGAATAAATATTAACTGAACTTTATGAAAATCCACCATATTTTAATAACTTGTTCAAAGAAATATATACAGATTTCATCATAATCAATCCTAAAAACAAAATTTGAAGAGAGAATTGTTAATTTTACCAGGAGGTGAATATGTGCCCTATGGTGGCAGTGTGACCTCGGTTCGTTACCAGCGCCCCCTTAATCTGATTTAGGAGGCCCTGCCTAGTTAGCCTCCCCATCTCCGCCCATCTCCCACTTCCGTTCTCACGGAATGGACTAGGCAACGCTGCATCCATAATACTACCCGCCATTATCAATGTAAATGTCAGTAAATTGGAGTAAATATAATATAAATAAAGTAAACTAAATTTGGTAAATTAAAACTCGTCAATAAATCAGAACTTTTCATCTAGAAATACAATTTTTTTTTTTAAGATATAATACGCAAGCACGATAAAACGAATGTGCAAAAAATAAAAGATAAACAATACAGAATATAGATTCGCTTCGTCGGAATTCCCGATATCACATCCGTAAAAAGATGAATTCTTTTCACTTCAATTATTTTTGCATAACTCCCAGCGATTTCTTATGTTTACTTAATTTTTAGAAAAAACAAAAAAAAAAAAAAAAACATTACGAGTGAGCAGAAGAGCTTTACACAAATATCAAAACGGCGATGACGTCAGAAAAAAGTTCGTACTCCCAAACGCCACTCCTCTGAAGGTGCGGAGACACCTTTCCCAAATCCATCCAAATGGCTTAGATACCGGTTCCATACACTTGATTAACATTCTTACATGCAACTTTCCCGGTTATCAAAAACTTTTTTAATGCAGTTAATAGAAGTATATAAATACAGATAAATAGAAACACAAACACTTAGGTATTAAAAGAAAAACCTGATCGTATTAAAATAAAAGTATTCGAAAAACAAGCGGAAGTACCTCACTCATTCACATATTTGATTAACCTAAGACTGATGAAGGTGAAAATGCACTATAAAAAAAAAAAAAACAGACACATTTTTTAAAAATTTTCATACACAGTTTGAATGATATGCAGATGTACACAAAATCTTGAAACTCACTAAAATCAGAGTTGAAAATTGGCTTGAAGCGTCCAAAAGTAGCATTGAAAATGCGTGAATACTTAGCAAATCGAAAGGTAGGTACTTCAATTATCATTAGACAATGTATTCATTTTACTTTCACTTACTATATATAGTAAGGGGAAGTATTGCGATTGTGAAAATTTTCGAATTCCAGTTTTCAACGGAAATACACTTTTTAGGGTCCCCTGAGTCCAAATAACCAAGTCCCGCAAAAAGGTCTGTGTGTGTGTGTGTGTGTGTGTGGTAACTCCCGTGCGGAAACGGTAAGTCCTATGAAACTGAAATTTCATATTTAAGACAACTATACGCCCGAGACGTGACAAAACGTTTTTCATCAAAATGAGCCTACTAGAAGAGGCACTTAAACCATGCATTTTGCACCTTTCTTCGATTTTCTCGAAAACGGTTCCGACGATTTTGATTAAACTCGCTATATCGATGTAAAATTTAATGGGCTTTAATATCATGTAGGTTTTATTTAGATAAAAATGGTCTGACAGGGCTTAAATGCAGATATTTTAAATTGTCTTCCCCTAAAGTACCTTTAATTTTGTAGATTCAATAATAATAACTAGATTATCTTGTTAACGCTGATGAAAAACAGGTAAATATATAAATTGAATAAATTCGATACCCAACTAAAGGAGAAAACAGAAAAAATATTTTTTCAATGCAATTTTTCGTTTTTGAACATAAGAGCAGTAATATACATGTATGATATACCGTTGGAAATCTAAAGATTTTAGAAAAAATATCATCTCATACACAAGCTTTTAAAAGTTAATAGAGAGTCATGAAATGAACATAAAACTTACTGATTATTTTAGATAATAATATAATAGATTTTTAATAAAACACATGTTTCTATATAAATTCAATTTGATTAATTCCTTAATAATTTCACGTATTTTTATCTCTAACTGTATTTGAAAATTCTTTCATTGATTTAAAAAATGGAGGTAAGTGAAAGTCGTGTGTTGCCGGCACCAGATTTTTATATAACTATTTGCTTCTCCACTTAGAGTACTTCCAATTTAAAATAATTCGGTAATCGGTAATAAAAGAAAAGATTAAAAAAAAAAAAAAAATTGAAATTCAGGCAGTTCAGGACTACCGAAATTTTTTATTCAAGTCTCAATTTGCGCTGGAAATTTTCCGGAAAATAGATTATTCGTTAAAGTAGATTATGTTGAGAATGTATGTTTTTTATTTATTTATTATTGTTTCATTTAATTGTAAAACATTATCACAATGTAGAGAAAAATCATCTTTAAATATGTCATCGTAATCTGAATGTGATTGTAGACTGTATGAGATGGCGGTACACTGGGCACATTTTTTTTTTTTAAAGGACCTGCCATTTGTATCTAGGAAATTCAGACATTTAGGAATAAGCTTTATAGTTGTTTCAAATAGATTAACTCAGTTTCGCTCCCAAGTAAACAAAAAACATATTTTTTAATTAGTAATGAAATATACATTGAGCTTAATTATTACTATATTATTAAACTGAATTTAATTTTCAAATGCCATATTTCTATGCTTATATAAGATATTCTTTTCGATTCGCTTTACTACGATTTAAATATTAACAGAAAGATCATTATGATTTTACTTCATATGTTTACATGTTTTCATGCAAAGTAATGTTTTAATAATATTTACAAATATCGATATTTCAGAGTCAATATAATTAAGATATTCATTATATTAACTTTATATACAGTAAGAGGTAAGTTTTAAGACATAGTTTATCCACCATGTCTTTACTCATTCATTTGCAACCGACTTTGATTCAATTGAATACTGAAATAAAGAATTTTAAATATCGATATTTTTGTGCCGATATTACACCAGTATTGAAAACGTTAACGGAAATTGATATGGTTATTCTATCTCCAATAGATAGGTATACACAGAGCGCATGCGCCAGTCTAGAGCATGTTGGTAACACTACCATGGTTACGAAATCAAACCTTTTACCCCTGCCAAAAGGCGCATAACGCACCTTAAGACGTTCACTTCAAAAACAAGACAAAATGTTAATTTGTTTATACACATGGAGAACGAAAATTAATCTAGCTGATTACTTTTTATTTAACTTTTACTTAGAACGTTTTCTACTTAAAGCAGTTGTAACAATAAAATTGGAGAAAAGAATTACTACTGACGAAAGCTGTGGAATAGTTTTCCGAGGAGAACGTGGATTAGAGTTTTCTAAGAAAGTCAGCAATAAGACTTTATTGAGAGGAAGATAAAAAAACAAATATACTTAGAGGATAGGTCAAACTGAAGGAGATAAAGGCGAATTAGATGGACTGGTGCATCCCAATAGCGACCTCCTTTAGAGTAACTACCATTCTCTTCCTTCGAAAGAATCGGAAACTTGTCAAGGGCCTTTTTACAGAACCAACCAATTCAGGAGAATCCTTATTTTCTACTTCGTCCATCTTCATCAGCCCCTTTCTAAACCAAGGAATAACTGCGGTAGATCATTCTGAATAAAAGTATTTCTGAAATTCAATTAGAATTAAAAAACAATATCCAATTAGAATAATCGATGAAAAAAGTTGGACTTGCTTGAACACGAGAAGAAATTTTTCAGGATGAAAAATGGCGAGAATCCATGATGAAATTCATGAAGAATTCCGCGTACTAATACAGAATATAAATTATTTTGTTCACTCTAAGGTGTAGGGCGGTTAAATAAATTAAAAACAATTACTTCTAAGACAATTCATGGAATAGAACTAGATCTGAAATTATAACATTTTAAGCTTAATGTAATATTAAAAATATATATTATATATATATATATAAATAAGAAGAAACGGCCTTAGCGAGTCACGCTATCAAAAATAACAATTTTGATTTTAAAAACATAAGGGTTTTGGATGTGGAAAAAAATAAAGATAAGAGAGTGATTATCGAAACGATGCACATCATTAGGAACGAACATACTGTAAATGCTTGGAATGATTGCACAAAACTTAGCAACGTATACAATAATATTTTAAATAAATTAGGAAGAATAAGTAGACGAAATCAAAAAAGTTTTATTATGGTTAATATATAAGTTGTTTATTGTTATTAGTTTTTATCATCATTATTTATATAAAATATTTTAGATTGTTTCATAGTTATTGGTCTATATAATAGTTTGGTTTGTTTTATTGTTGTTTTTGTGATATATTTTTTAAGCGTTGTTGATCTTTTATTTTTACTAGAATAATTTTATTAAATTTATTTATTAATAAGTTGAGCTTCGGCCGCTTATTGGAAGCGGAATAACCAAGTTTGAACTCATAAATATAGATCGTCCTAATTTCACATGTTTCCATTTTTACGTTTGAAATAAAATAAAAATGTTGCGAATTGAAGAAACGCAAAGAAAAACACTGTTATAGGCGAATAGGACATTTTTATTGAATATGGTCAAAAGTTTGCTAAAAATCAACAGACAACGACCTTCTCCTCCCTACCTAAACTTTAAGATTTGCAAATTCTGACCTTTCATGTGCAATAACTCAAAATAATAAGGCATTTGTATATAAATATGTAGAAAGGTAATATTGCTACCTTAAAGAATTTTAAATAAAAAAAAAAAAAAAAAAAAAAAAAAAAAAAAAAAAAAAAAAAAAAAAAAACATATAGTGAAGTGAGAATAGTAGACTGTGTGAGTAAGTGGGACGAGAGAGTTAGTTCAGGGTGCAGTCAAAAGAACACACAATTTAGATATAAACTTAATAAATGGGTGACGACGTTTCGACCTAAATTATAGGCCTTCTCAAGGGCTATAAAAAAACAACAACAAAAGATAACAACCAGACGTAGAAAACAATATAAAGATGATATGTAAAAGAAATATGAAGATAAATAAAAACAAGGTGTAATGAAGGTAATGGCAAATGAAAAATTAGAAACAAAAGTTAGTAGAAAGATAATAGAAGGTAATATTATGATATGGAGATATGATAGAAAATTAAAATTAAAAAAAAAAAAAAAAAAGAGATGAGATATTTAAATCAGATATGAGTTGTGTTTTTTTTTTTTTTTTTTAATAGCCCTGAAGAAGGTATATAATTTAGGCCGAAACGTCGGCACCAGTTTATATCTTAATTGTGTGTTCTTTTGACTGCACCTGAACTATCTATCTTCTCCAACAAAAACATATACTTAAACAATAAAAAATTAAGATAAACATTGAATAAAGAGGCTAAATAGTTCGACTTAACAAAGGCACGGTAGATCGATATTCTAGGAGATGGATGAATAGTTGATGTTTGAAGGCAGTTAAGGATTGAGATGTAGGAATGGACTTTGGTAAGGAATTCCAGAATAAACATGCACGAATGAAAAAGGATGTCTTAAAGGAAGTCCTATGAGAGGGAGTGAGTAGGTTTAAGGGCTGGGATATTGTTTTGATAGAGTGGACAAAGGAGAATGGGGTAAACATGTAAATATGCAGGGGTTTTTTGGTTCTGAATGTGAACTAGAATGGGATTATGAACGGATGCTGGTTTCGCAACAGGCTAAAATGGGCGATAGAAGATGAGACGGGACATTGCCTAAGAAGACATAAAAGCTTCTTGAAATGTAAAAGGAAAGGAAGCAGAGAAACGAAATGACAGCTAAGATAATGGGATTAGGAAGAGAGAGAGAAGACAAAAGTTGATTAGAGAGATACTCCTAAGGTCGATACTCGAGGACCCATCGCAATTGTCTGAGCCGAGGGGGGAGGGCACTTACTTGTCACCAGTGCTCTCCTCTTCTGCTCTTTCTTCAATACCCTTATTTTTTCACAACAATATTACAACCATCAAGAAAAATAAGTCGAGAGCTAAAAAATGTTCGTACTCACGATTATTCGCACACAATTATATATATTAGGTTGTACGGAAAGTTCGTAGAGAGATTTGGACAAAAATTAAAATTGATGAACAGCTTAAAATTTATTTATTTAATCTACTAAAAAGTTTCCACTGTTAGCGATTACCCTTTCCCAATGGCTTGGAAGGTCCAATATGCTTTTTTTACAAAAACCATCGTCCTTACTCCTGAAGAACAATAAAAGTCCGTTTTGAAGTCATCTTCTGAATAGTAGGATTTCCCTGTAGAAATTTTTCGAGGGAACGTAAAAGATGAAATCCGAAGGAACAATGTCAGGAGAGTACGGCGGGTGAGGTAAAATCTTCCATCTGAAGCTTATTAACTTTTGCCGAGTCCTTAAAGACTGGGGCCTTGCGTTGTCTTGGTGGAATAGCACCCCTTTACGATTTACCAATCCAGGCCGTTTCTCTTCAATTGCTGCCTTCAATCGATCTAACTGGGCGCAGTAAAAGTCCGTATTTATAGTTTGGTTTCGTCGAAGGAGCTCAAAATGTATGTGTCCATTCCAATCCCACCAAATACTTAGCATCTTTCTTGGATGCATGCCGGCCTTATAAGTTGCGAGCGACGTCGTTCCAGGCAACCCCTTTCTTTCGGCTGGTGTAAGTGTAGAAAATCCATTTTTCGTAACCAGTAACCAACTCGTTTCAAAAACGGATCCTCCACATTTTTTTTTTAATAAGGTTTCTTTCATTGCTGTCAAGGGGAACCCAAACTTACGACAGACGTACCCGGCATTCTTTAGATGATCAAAAACGGTCGATTTGCAGGCTTTTAACTCCGCAGCTATTTCACGGGCAGTAATTCATGGTTTATTTATGACGACCGTCACAATATTCTCTATGTCAAGAGTTGAACTCCGGCAGCCCGGGGTTGGTCTTCCAAATTGAAATCTCCTGATCTATACCGCGAAAAGCACTTCTGAACCGTGCTATCAGCATTGAACCGCTGCCATACATTGGGCTGCGTTTTCCCCTTTTTTAAAAAATAACAGCATAATATGCCCAAAATGAATCGTCACTCTACGGAGCCTTAATAAAGACGAATTCAGTGTGTAAACAGAGTTAATTCCATGAGGATTAAAGGTACATAAATAAACATTAAATTTGTGATTCATTTTTAGTCGAAAAAAAAAGGTAAATTTTATTCTAAAAATCTATTCGAAGTTTTCGGACAACCATAGTTTCATTTTAGTAATAACTCCTCACAGTTCAACACACCAAAATTAGATCTCTAATGCTCTTTAACTTGTTTTGACCGGTGCTTACATGAATCCTTTACCAAATTGAGAATTAGTACTTAGGATGACCGCATCAATGCTATGACGCATATTTGATGGTCGACAAATTTAAAAGAAAGATAGTTTGGGTGGCGAGAGGAGGAGACAGATTAATGCCTCTTTTTACCAAGAATCAAAACACAATAATTAGCAATAGACAATTCATATCAATTGCTGAATGGACGTTTGTAATCGGTTGAATAGGAATGGATAACAAGTTATCTAGCATAACGAATCATTTGCATGAGACGCTGTATTCCTTGTTGAAAAAATCTCACCGAGGTTTAAAATAGCCGAAAAACTACAAGTAAATAAATAGCTTAGAAACGGAATAAATAGCAAGTAGCAAGCGATAAACATAGCCAACTCGGTGGTGCATACTGAAGCGCAATAGATCCTCACAAAAACCGGTTCGCTTTGGTCAAGGAATGTGCGGCGCATGTTAACAGGGGCTCCGTCAGGCAGATAGCCTTGTTTCTCCTCATCTAACGGAACCCACTTTAGGTGTGACTTGAGGTGTAAGGGGGCGTCTGCAGTCCATTCTTACTCCTCTTTATGAAAACAGCTGTTTAATAAATTACGATTGGTGCGAGCAATAAAAAATATATCCAAAAGGATCAATAACAGCAGATTAAAAAAAAAAAAAAAAAAAAAAAAAAAAAAAAAAAAAAAAAAAAAAAAAAAGGCTTCATTAGTCCTTTGCCAATCCCAGAAGACTATAAAGGAAAAAAAATCACCTACCCTTGCTGAACAGAGTGATCATTTCAGATTAACTATTGCCGGGCGAAAAACGAGGGCCTATATGCGAAGATAACCGGCCGAATTTGACAAATATGCAACGATTTGGAAAAGATTTAAAAATCTCATGTTTTTGGGACTAAATAGGAGAATAAAGCAATGATAATGATTCTCTAATATCAATTGATAATAATATGAATAACAAAATTATAAATAATAAAAAAATTGAGTTCTATCTATCATAAACAGTTCTTGGACCTAGAGAGTGTCTGTGCCGAGTGTCCATCCAGCACACTCCAGTATAGAATGTGTAAAATGTCAGACCTATATCAGTCTACCAACTTTTTGTCATCGAAATTTGATCATTTACAATCAAATCACATTTTTTATAAATTTATTTAGAGATAAAATTTCTCGCAATGCGAAGAATAGGCGCTATTACACGCACGACGATATACCGTCCGGGACTAAAAGGGTTAACTTCTCGGGATCTTAACGAAATGAATATTAACTGACCTGGTTGGGAATCGAACCCACGCCGTACCCCAGTAGGAACTGAGCTTAAACTTAAGAATTTAACCTTAACCTGCTTGATCATAATGGTCTTGACGGATTAATAATTTATCTTCCATGCCTCTCAATAGTAATTAATTTGAAGGAAATGTAAAAAAATTAACAGCTGATTAAGGACCATGTTTTGTAAAGCCCAGTTTAAAATAATCCTAAGAGCAATCTGGGCTGAGGACATGGCTGATTAAATCGGAAACAAAAAAAATCCGGAGGGCTATCGAACTCGGCTACCCGCCATTGTTCGCGGCCAGGAACACAACAGCCACCGCGGGGGCCAATGAATTCTATATAAAGCAAGTCTTTCGTTCCAAATTAAACATATTAACCAAACGGAAAGAGGGGGAACGTTCTATTTAAGGCAACGCACACAGGATGCAGCGGCGGTAGGGTGGTTACTACACCTAAAATAAGGTTGGGTCGAACAAGTAATGAGAAAAATACACATCATCTTATACTCGAATAAATAAATAAAATGCTGCGAGAATTTTTCGATTGCTATATACCTTAATATATTATATTAAGGTATATAGCAATCGAAAAATTGAGTTTTCACGGAGACATACGCTTTAGGTGTTCCCTTGAACTCAAATGACTAAGTCCCGCAAACAAGTGTGTGTGTGGTAAGTCTAGCTTGGAACATATTTTGTATATTGTATACATCATATTTTAAAAGCATGGAGGCCTGAGATATTACAGCAGCTTTTTCATCGAGCAAACCAGAAGAGCCACTTTATACCATGGAATTTTGCACCTTTTTAAGATTTTCTCAAAAAATGCTCCAACGATTTTGATTAAACTACCGATGTAAAATTAATTGGGCTTTCATATAATGTAGGTTTCTATCTGACCGAAATGTCTAACAAGAGAAATGTCGATATCTGTCTTCCCTTAAAGTATCTTTAATTTTGTAGATTCAAAAACACTAACTATATCATATTGTTGTCAATAATAAAAATCGGCTAAGATAAAAAAGTTGAACGAATTTGATAACTAAAACTAAAGGAGAAAAGAGCAAACATATTTTTTAGGTAAATTTACTAAAGGTTTTAGAAACAAATGTTATCTTATACAAAAAGTTGTGGAAGGTAATGCTAAGTGAGGAATAGGGCGTAAAATTAAGTGATAATTGTATGTAACAATTTATATTGTTACATTATTTAACCTAAAACATGTGTGTTCGAGAATGAGCATTGTTTAAACTGAATTATGTAATAGTAATAAATGATTTAAATCGAGGTAGTGAAAGTGTCCTACCGGACTTTTATAAAGCAAAATAGAAACAAAACTTTTTTCAACGTTGCATACCCTTCCAAAATTATAAATCATGATAAAATATAACATGTTTTATTATCGATTACTCAACTTTATCCTATGTTGGAGAGACTGCAACCAATAGGTTCCCAAGAAATTCTATTGCTATTCACTGCCACAAGCCTAGTCACTTCTATACAGCATTCAATACACAAGAAAAAAAAAAACAACTTAAGAACCGATTCAGCTGCCAAGTCGCGCTCCGATTACAAGGCAAATTTACTGGAGAGTCTGGGACACGGAAGGTTTGGCCACTTGATTAAGGGTGATCAGAATAAGAAAATCCTAGAAAGCGCAAGCCGTTCAAATAATTTATAAATAAATATTGACAGCAATGGGATTGAACTTTCAAAAGTTTTTATTTTTGGGAAAGTGCTTGATGACACGTCTCCAAAACTGACTTTTTACAAAAAACCGTATTTCCGACTCTTCCTTGTCGAGAATATTTGACAGCACGGCATAAGAATTGGAAAAGTAGCTAGATTTCTCTGTGATCGAGTAAAAAGCTAAATTACTGGTCTGGCTTGGATTATGTTAATTTAGAAACGGAAAGATTTGACTTGAGAAACTATGGAAGTCGAACGCAGTAATGTAAAGAGCAATCTTAAGTCAAGAGCAGTGCGGGTTCGAAAACTGTAAGAGAGATGGATTTTATTATAATAAATTTCTAACTTTCCATTTTTGGCTTGTTTGAAAAATGAGTATCGTTTCATTTTCATTCTTTTTTAGAAGATAATGCAATCTGCCGCACTCAAGGATAAACCACGAAGTCCGCCGCGGAATCGAAGAGAAACCAGAGAGGAGTCGAGCAAGATGCTGGGGGATGAAACTTAAAAGAGACGCCTAAAACGAATTCCACCTTCACCAGCCAGCTAAGGTTTTTTTTTTTGTAATTTGAAAGGCAACGTTAATATAAATCAATCCCTCAGTATTCTCAATCATAGTTCTAGGCATTGTTGTATGTAGAGTCTAAGTTAAATGGACATGTATTAGTTAATTTTAATAATAATGTCATTTACTAAACCCTGATGGTTATTTAATATTTCCCTGCAAGCCACCTAATACTATAGCGAGGTTGACAAACAAGATACCCTTGGAAAGAACACAGGTTTACACAGGGTAAGACAATACAGTATATAAATACATTAAATATTTCAATCAGTACAGTTTTTGAAGCTACCGCTACCCAGAAAAAGCAGCCGTCAAAAACATAGCATATAAAATAACAGGATATATCCATTAATGCTGTAAGGTTTTATTCTACAAATTCAAAATAAAGCGAAACAATAATATTATAATAAAAATTAAATTAAGTATATAAATGTATCCTCACACAAGACTGAAACGACAGGAAACTGCTCATAGATACCGAATACAACCTTACTTAACAAACATTCGTAACTTCTAGTCTATTACAAAAAAATCATTTACGTCACTATTATCAGACTTCTTTGGACATATGGAATCAAGGTTAAGGGCTCTACTAAACCATTTAATTCCTTGCCCATCCAAAAATAATCCAAAATTTCCTATTTGCCGCAGACCTGCCCTAAATAACTATCCCTATTGTTCATTCTAAACTCCCTTGTCCGTAACCTATCTTCCTTAGATGTTCAATAATCCTTCGGGACTATTGAAAAGAAAGTGGCCTCGGATCCTACTCCCTTAAAATAGTTATTGGAGAGCTACAAATGGATAGTCTCTTTCATAATACATTTTAACGACTTGTATTCTTACTACACATTCACTTATTGTATTTGTTTAATACAGTTGAAAATTAATATAAATGATTAATGAAAAAAATTATATGAATGCTTTATATTCATTAAAAAAAAAATAAACCTTATGAATCCTTGGACACAACTATAATTCATAACGCATAAATTTATTGTCCTTTCACAATAATAATTACACACGAAATAAATTTTGTTTAAGAAATTTTTAAGTCCTAATAGAGAATGGAGTATGAAGCTTAATAACCAGCCAGAAGAGCTTCTTCAGCCGTTTCACCGTAGGATGGTTGCTTAAGTCGTATAATTTAGACTTTTCTTTTAAACAGAGACGCTAAGTCAATTTCAAATTCCTACCTTTCTAATGCAGCCCAAACAAACTTCTTCCTTTCATTTCGTTATGCAACTAAGGAAATTTCCTGATATGCGTCTAGCACGATCTGCCAGAAGTGTTTACGTAATTTAAGATTTCACTGGATACGCAGAAAAATAGAATTAACTTGCAAACGTTTTATCTCAAAAATGATAATTACATTGTGCTTGGCACTGGGTATTTTTCGATTGCTTAAAATTGTAGAATATTGGGAAATGTGGTTTTTTAACTCTGTAGATACTGTTTTATCTGAATTTTTGCGGTTATTTCCAATTGAGTAATTTTTTTGGTAACTTAATGATGCTTTAATGTATACTAAGAAACCTTTGCAATGCTGTAATAGTTCAATAAGGAACCATGAAATGTCATCAGCTATTTTAGTATGTCTTTGGCAATTGTTTAATGCACGAAACATTTTATGTCATGAAAAGGATATTTTAATCTAAACATCTTTTCGTTATAATTTACAATGATACTGCTGAGATGCAGAATATATCCGATTCTCTAAATCTAGGATTTTATTCTTTCAATTTATGGCATTATTGAGTCGATTTTTTTTATTAACTTACTACATAATTATTTAATATGATGTTTTAAAAAAAAATTTTTTAAAGAATTTTAGTACCACACAATAATTTTAATATAGGTGATATGGCTTCTTATTACAAGGTCAGCTGAACAGCCTATGCCTTGTGGCGTAAAGTCTCTGATGCATTGAGCGATAGTGATCGGGCCGCTGTCGACGGTGTCATTCAGTTGAAATGAAATGAAAAACTTTTTTATTATCCTGGGACTGAAGTCCCTTAAGAATAAAATAAAAATGCAGACTTAATGACCGGAACAATGTGGTCATGGCTTGAAACAACAACTAGTAAAACTAAAATAATTAAAAGGTTATAAAATATGTACATGATTACAAATAAGAATCTAGAATGAAATAATTAAACAAAAATAGCTACTTCATTAGTGATAATTGACATAATATAAACACAACAAAATTGGTATTTTCTAGCCTTTGCAGTTTGAGGTTATAGTTTGTTTGATGGTAAAGGAGAAGGTGATTAAAATGGAGTGATTTGAAGGAGGAAGCATGACGGATCTCAGGAGGGATAGAATTCCAAAGAGAGGTTGCTTTGGCCGGATAGGACTTGTCAGGCGCAGCAGTACGGGGAGGAGGAGGGTAGAGGTCAGAAAGACGGATCTGGTAGAACTGAGGGTTGAATTGATGACTTAAATTGAAGGGTTTGAAAGATATAGCTGGGAAGCTGAGTTCTGATAAAGGGAGGAAGCTAGGAAATACTGGCATCTGTAACGAGGATAAAGCCACCTTAATACGGCATAATACTGGGTTATATGCGTATCTCTAGTGATCCCGAATACAAATCGTATTGCACAGTTCACAATACGCCTGAGTTTTACTTCGTGCTCACCTGAAAGACCGCTGGGGTAAAGGAAATATAGATCTGAACATCGTCGGCATAGAGATGGCATTTGGAGAACATTCGATTATATCAGCTTATCTAACACATTCATCTTTTTTATTCAAATTTTTATTAATTTATTTATTTTTTACGTTTAATCGTAGCTAAGTTAATCGTCTTGTGAAGATGTTTGGGCTAATAATAACAATTCGCGTTTTTTTGCCCTTATAACCAAAACAACAACAACAAAGCTTGACCTCCAAAAACTTTAAAGCGAAGTTCATCTAGCAAAATTAGCCAACCACAGTTCACTATAGAACCGTCCGAGAAACAATTGTTTTGTAAATTCCAACCTTTATGTTTCTTAAAAGAAAAAAACAAAACAAATGTCTGAAAATAGCTCATACTTTGAGAATTACGCAATTGCGAACATTGCATAATATCACCTCTGTATTGGCCAGAAATTACAGTAAGGCAAAATATTCAAATATATTTCTATAAATTTATGTTGATTCCATGATGGCCCTAAGACCCGGGAAGGCGCATAAAATATAGGGAAGCTTAGAAAGGTATTCAGGCCCCGATATCACTTGCCCGTTTCCTTTTGTGCTCTCCTTCATGAAAAATTAATGAGCTTTCCCCCTCTGGAATATACATCCTCATCCTTTAAGGGCACCTTCCAGGGACCATTACGGATGCCTTCTGATGTCATGGAGGCGGGGCTCCAGGCCGGGCTGGATCCAAGGAGAGGATCTCACGGCGACAAAAGGGCCAGAATTGGATTCTGAAAACCCAAGAAGAATCCTTGTTAAATAAGAGAGGGCATTCTATTGGTTTTCTGCCGCCGGGGAAGGGGGAGTACTTTTTCCAATATCATCCAATCCTATTACGCCTCAACTCTTTATCTTCCCCCTCCTTTCCAATTAGTTCTTTCTCCAGGAACTGATGTACTGGAGGGTCGGGGCCGAACTTTTTTATTTCAAACATAATCTGGAGGGCAAGAATAAGCCGAATTCCTAGGATTATTTGAAGGAGGTTTCTTCTTTCTTAAGAATTTCCTTATTTATTCACGCATATTTATATAACATTCATATTTAATGAGATACCTGATTCTAAATTTTTTTTTTTTTTTACTTTCACTTACCTATATATGAAATATATAGTAAGAAAAAGTATTGCGATTGGGGAAATTTTCGACTTCCAGTTTTCGACGTTTTAGGGTCTCCTGAATCCAAATGACCAAGTGTAGCGCAAAAACGAAAAGTCGTTCGGAACTGAAATTTCACATTTATTACAACTACACGCCCGAGATGTTACACTAACTTTTTCATTTAAATCAACTAACCAAGAGCCACTTTATACTATGCATTTAGCACCTTTTTACGATTTTCTCAGAAACGGCTCTAACGATTTTGATTGAACTCACTATATTGATGTAAAATGTAATCGGATTTAGTATCATGTAGGTTTCATTCTGATTGAAATAGTCTGACAGGGCTTAAATGGCGATATTTCAATTTTTTCTTCCCCTAAATTATTTATAATTTTGCACATTCAAAAAGATTAACCGTACCATCTTAATGACATTGATGAAGGACGGCTAAATATAAAAGTTGGACGAATTTGATGACCAACTAAAGGGTACAAAAGCAAAACTATTTTTTTTATGCAGTTTTTGGTTTTTTGATAACAAGATCAGTAATATAGACGCATAATGTTGGAAAGAGAAATATTTTAAAAAAGATATGATCTGATACACGAAGTTGTATAGCGTAATATAAAGTGACGAATAGGAAATAAACTTATTACTGATTAACAATTTAATAGAGTTATATTATTTAATCTAAATCATATGTTTCCAACGAAAATGAATACACGTTTTATTAATATAAACTTAAAATGTTTTACAAATTGAATTATATTTAATAGTTTTTAACAGTCGGGGTAAGTGAAAGACGTGTGCTGCCCGAACCTGATTTTTTTAAAGAAATATTCACAGCACAAATGATAAGGTATCATAAATAATATTCAATACGTTTCAGCAGTAAAACTATAGATGATTACAAACTTAATACTAAAGTTTTTCCCATACATCTCTCCTACATTCTTATCTCGGGGAAACTTCATTCCTGTCACCTCAACTTCTCACTTTACCCCTTAGCATTTTTCGAACTATTTCCTAAACTCACAAACTACAAAAAGTACATTATCTACAACAGTGGTTTCCAACAGGTGATTCGCAGATGTCATTAGGAAATTATTTAAATTACTAAAATATTTGTGAAACCTTCCCGCTAGTAATAATAATCACAATTGTACGCAGACAAAATTAACATTTTAAGTGATATTATTGCAAGTGATCACTGACGCTTGTCACTGCTACTACACAATCACAATCGTTGAATTAGTAATTTTTTTAAATAATGGACTTAAAGGACAGATGTAACTTGGCGAAAGATAATGAACAAAAGTTGATTTTGTTCCGATTATTTGAATACATATCCGTTTTGTAATAATTTTAAATTATTATAATTCAATGTTGTACTGTTTTAATTAAACCCTTAGAACCAGGTTCTTTTTTTTCATTTCCATTTCTTCTACTTTGTTATTCCTGGCATACATATTTTCTGTAGCAGTACATATTTCTGGCATACATGTATTTCGCATGACATGTACGTGATTAATTGTGCTCTTAGGGTTGCAGCAAGTTAATACTTGTACTACACCATTCCGATTCTGCCATCTTTATTCCTGAAGCGTTGCGTCTGGCTTGGCTTTGTCACATGCGACTCAACCCTCTCCTGTGTCTACAACTAACGTGAGAAATCGACACAACGTCGGCATACTACGTCGTTTACATATATATATATATATATATATCCAAGATTTTTAGGATTTAGGGGGTCCTTGCCATTGAAGTGATTGACTGAAGGGGTCGGCTTTTTTTTTGGGAACCACTGATTTATAATAAATAAAAATTACAAAATTCTGCCAATTATTATTCTAAACATTTTTATGAATATCATAATTGTAAGTTGGCACTTTTGACACCAAATATCTTGTAATTTTGGATTATTTGTCATGTTAACCAACTTATTTTTCGTATTAGAATCTGAAGTATTAAGAAGAATGTTTACTTTGAAATAATCGAAGAGCTAATGAAACGCCATTTACCAGGCATTATACTAATTTTTGCAGAAGGAAAAATATGAATAATGACCGATAAAATCAAAATCTAATATCTCCATTAATATTTCAAAAAAAAAATTATTTTTTTTATTTGTAGTGAATTAAATCATCTATCGAATAGATCTTTTATCGAATACATCCTTCATCGTAAGAATGAAGGCAGTACGGTGCCATATGGTGTAGTGGCTACCATAACAGCCTTCTATTGCCAAGACCGTGGGTTCAAATCCGACAGATAGCCCTAGGATTTTGACTAGAATAAAGGTAGTAAAATAAAATCCATAATTACGAAGTCTTTCGGCCTTTGCGATGTCAGGTACCCGTTAAAGATCCTTATCCTAATTAAAGCAAAATTCAGGACTCCCATTGTAGCATCCTTCGATTAAACATTAGTAACAAAAATATATTAAATCAATAATTAACATATTTTTTTTTTCTAAATCTTCTGTTTATGCACTGTGTCGAGTAGTATTGTTGACATTTCATTAAAATGTGTAAAAAAACCAAGAACACTATAATATTATTTTTCTTAGTTTATTCAAGACGTCAAAGGAAGAAGACAGCAAGGATTCGTACACTTTCTAATTCTTTTTGCCTAGCCTTGGCGGTGGGTTTTTTCAGGGCCATAACTTCAACAGTTCAAACGTACCGAAACGTCTCAGCTGTATTTGGTAGTCGGTTTCTTCTTTTTCCTCTACGAGAACGGCATTTTTTTTTCCGTTTTTATTTAAAAAAGAACATTTATATGAGTATGAACCCTTCGTTTGAAAAAATTGATGACACAATTATTAATTAATAAAATGTAATTTGAGAAATCTAAGCAAGTCGTATATTAAATACCTGTTTTATAAATGAAAATAAGTTTCAGTACTCTTTATGATCTACTTTAACACATCACATTAAATGCAATTTTAAAGAAACGTTTGTATTTATTTATTTGAATTTTCAACTGTATCATAGTAATACAAATAAATGCGTACAAGTAACATTAGCAGGCTTGATAATGTATTGTAAAGGATAAAGCCATTAATAATAATAATAATAGGCTTAGCGAACCCGAAGGTTCGATGCCGATACCACCAAATTCCGCCTACACAGACTCGTCCAATGCTCACCATTCAAGCCCAAGCTCCCGAGATCAGCCTTAACGCAATCCTCCCATCTCCGCTTCGGCCTACCTTTCGGACGCCTACCAGTCGGATCAGCAAATACCAACTTTCTCGGAATCCGTTCGTCATCGAGCCCAACAACTTTACTCGCCCATTTGAGTCTCCGCGATGCAATCAGCTCAATTATATTCACAGGATGCAAGTTCCGCAATTCCGCGTTATGCAACCTTCTAAACTCCCCAGTGGCCTCATCTCTCTTTGGACCAAATATTTTACGCAATACTTTATTTTCGAAAACCTTAAGCCGCTGTTCATCCTTTAAAGTAAGCGGCCACGTTTCACATCCGTAAAGAACCGTTGGAAGAATAATAGTTTTATAAATTCTAATCTTTAAGTTTTTAGATAGAAGTCGCGAACTAAGTAACTTAGCAACTGAATAATAACACGCATTTCCCACCTTTAACCGGGACTTTATTTCTTCCTGGATTTCATTTTTTCTAGTTATAATTGAACCTAAATACTTGAATTTCTCTACGTGTTCAAAAGTATGACCTGATACATCAATATCTCCAAGATCGACACCGTTTCTGCTACTAATCATATACTTCGTTTTATCGGTATTTAATTCGAGTCCTATTTCTTTACCGGTTTTTATTAACACACTTGTATTTAGTTGTATGGTTTCCGTGTCTTCACCTAGCAGTACCAGATCATCGGCATACCCCAAAACCGGAATCTTGTCACCCATATTTAAGCCTTTCTCGGTACACATTACCTTTTCTATGACATATTCTAAAGCTATATTAAATAACACAGGTGAAAGGGAGTCACCCTGTTTTAAAACCCGATCGCACCTCAAATCTCTCGGAGTAATTATGACCGATTCTAACTTTATGGAATGTTTCCGACAAACACATCTCTACCAGGTTTACTAACTTTCTAGGTATTCCCTGTTCAATCATGATGTTATATAGCTTCTGACGGTCTATTGAATCATAAGCCTTTTTAAAATCGATATAAAGTTGATGGACTACACCGTTGTATTCCAATTTTTTCTCTAATATTTGACGTAGGGAAAATATTTGGTCAATAGTCGAGCGATTCCGCCTAAAACCACATTGGTAATCTCCGATAATTTCCTCAGCGTATTCCGTGATTCGACTAGTTAGAATTGACGAGAATATTTTATAGCATACTGGGAGAAGAGAGATCCCACGATAGTTGTTACAATCCGACCTCGGTCCTTTTTTGTGAATCGGAATAAGTATTGATTCTTTCCATTCCTCGGGCATTTTTTCAGTTTCCCAGATCTTTTTAACTAAAAAATGTATTTTGGAAACGCCCGCTTCTCCACACGCCTTGATTAATTCACTCGTGATATTATCATTTCCTGCGGCCTTATAACGTTTTAATTTTCCTATCGCCATTTCGACTTCCTCTTTACTCGGTGCGTCTATCCATGGTTCAGCGCTCTGATATTCAGAGAGAGGAGATTGATTATTATTTTCCGCATTTAAGATGCCGTCAAAGTGTTTTTAAATTTATTTAATATCTCAGAAGGATCCGCAATTATATTGTTATTTGCATCTTTAATCGCATTCAATAGAGGTTCAAATCTTTTACGCGATTTGTTTATACCTTTGTACATCTCTCTTACGTCATTTTCGTTTCTGTGTTTTTATATTTCTATTATTTTGCCTTTGGATAAAGCCATTAGTAGTACTTTAATGTCTTATTCAAAATAGTAGAAACTGAGGCCATCTTCTTTTCAGTCACCTTGGAGGGTTATCACCAAAATATAGGCATGGCAGGTTTCAGGTTTCTCCAGGGATTTAGATGGTTTAGTAAAGCCACAAAATTGAAACACGTCTGACATGGTTTTGTAAACAAGTTTTAAAAGAAAAATTGACATTTTGGCGGTTTGTCAATTGAACGTTACAACTATATCCAGGATATTCTTTGTCATTTTACTAACCTTGTTTCAGTAAGGAATTTTAAAAGGATTTTGAATTGCAAAGATTGGATAAGAGAGATATTTGATGGTTAAGTGGAAACCACCATCTCAATCTACATGCTCAAATAGGTCTGATGATGGTAAAATAACTGAGCTTTCTGGAGTAGATGGGAAATTTGTATAATTTATTATAAGTGTGCAAGTACAAGCATTTTAGTGTGTTCTCTAAAAATCCATAGCATAGAGTTTCCAAGTTTTGGAAAATGCATGGAAGTTAGAGGTTAAGAACAAGTGGGATTCGTGTAGACAGGGAGTTTGGAATTAAAAGAGTATAACTATTTCGGGCTAAGTCAGTAACAAATGGGATACTAAAATCTTTATGAGTGATTTTATTAGAGACAGAACAAGAGTTTGGTGAAGCCCTAAAGCTCAGTAACTTATGTTCAAATAGGCTTGATGGTGCTATTAAACATAAGTGGGTCATTTAAAGTAGTTTGAAAGTTTGGACCTTTTGTTAAATATATCATGATTTACAGGAAATTTTATTTTTTTGACACGACTGGCGAGCACACAGTGGTCAAAAATCAAATTCATTTGCTAAAATCTAAAACTTTCCTACATTTCATGTTTGAAGTCCCAGAATACGGGAAAAATAATACAAAAAATATTATTATCGGCTCGGAGTAACTTAAATCTACTAATAGATGTATTTTAAATCATTTAAGAAAATTTTCAAATTATAGATTGTAAAACTTTTGATGCGGAGTGTAGTGCCTGAAAAAAAATTATGTATCACCCAAAACGCAAAAATTGTTTACAACATTTAAAGACTAGATGGATTGATAACCTACAAACAAATCCTTGGGGTAACTTGGGGGTTATATAGTTTTTCGTTATTGAATAAGGGCATATATTTACAAATGGCTAAATTAACTCTACAGGTAGATCGCAATGTATATTCAATAACGAGTGTGGAAATATGGTGTCTTACCTGTCTCAGCAATGTCCATTGTTAAATAAAAGCAAAAAGACTTTGCGCTACACAAACCTTCAACATAATAAATGACCATTGAATAAAGATAATCCCACTGCCGCTTATTAACCACATTTATTTGTAATCACGGTATGGTGGGAAATATTAGTATTAAGCATCTTACCAACTAATAATAAAAAGTTCAAGCACTCAGAAATTTTCAACTTTTGAATTGACTTTCGTCCATCTAAATTGGTGATTTTGCCGTGTGTGCGTCGTATTTAACAAGAAATATAAATGAAGATTTCGTAAATAAAGGACGCGGAATGAGAATTTGTTTAAATCAATTTGCTTTGATGATAATTATAAATTTTAATCAAGAAAACTATTAGCGACTAAAGGGAGGACTAATTGGGAGAAGTAATCCCGAGGAGATCCTTAAGTAAGGTGGTCGCCGTGGTGTACCGCAGGGCTCCCAACATCCAACGCCATTAATCCTCTGTCCTGGTGGCGTCCGTCCCATCTTACAAACGACTGGGTCTGCGCAATAAATAATGCAAGTCCATCAGTTAGAAGAAGAATTTAGCACTTAAAAGAAGTAGATAAGGAATAATATATATTCACCACTGTTTCCTTTAATTTTCAGGAGAAGTAATCAATACGAGCTTTGCTTTAAATAAGAAAGGTGGTTAGTTTAGTAGATGGTGCACTGGACTACTGATTGCCGGGTCTTAGATTTGAATCCGGCCTGGTAGGATAATTATTTATTCTGTCATTTCGCAAGGGTAACCTCTATAATGTGGGTATCTATAATTTGGAAAAAAATCTTTGACAGCTGAGCATGATCTCGGACTAATCATGAGTTTTAGGGGAACAGTTATATTTGTTAAATGATATATTATATTCCGTAATTTTCAAATGTCACCGTTCAAGTATATCCAAGGAAAATTTATAGAAGAAGTAAAAGGGGTAGTGTCAAAAATCAATCAAGATCTTCCTTCTCTAAATAGGCGATCATTCAAACAATATATATATATATAATATATATATATATATATATATATATATATATATATATATATATATATATCGTTCCTTTTTTGGAATTATAATAATCAATAAATAACTGCAGAATTATTGTGTGTTTTTTTGTCCTTTGGCGCGAAAGAACGTGGTGTAATCTCCTGGGAGAATATACGCTTCTCGATGAAATTTTATAGGATAGGGTCACGCTCCCTTATTTTATTTTGTTTTTGTGAGTGGCCACCAGTAGACTGACGGGTCTCAGATACCCGGAGGAGGGAATGTGAGAGAATTTCTACTTTATTACATGCTTATAAAAGTCCCGTCGGATCTGGGATTCGAACTCGACAGCCACTCCCTATTCGGCTCCCGGAATTATTATTACACTATATAAATGACAATAACATTGTGTTTGTGTTTGTGAATGTGTGTATGAATATGTAGGTATATAAATGAATGTTTGTGTGTATATATGTGTGTACGTCTGCGTGTGTGCATGCATGTATATGCCATATGCTATATAATTTGATACCATGTTGTTAAAATTTATATATCCAAATTTAAATATTTTATTGTACATTTATATTATTCTTAGGGGACTAGCTGTCCCAGAATAAAATTTCTTTTCATTTCATTTCAACAATGACTGTAAAAATCTTAACAATACACGAAAAAAAAAAAACTGTACATCTACAACCCATAAAGCATATTGGGTTCATTACTTATAGAGATCCGTATTGTTTTTGTTCAACGACTGAACAAGTAGCTGATTAGGTCGCCAGGTTTTTCACCAATTTAGGGTATCCACTTTTTAGAGGATGGATGTTCAACGGCAGAAATAACAATAAATAATTCTGCCTCAGTTGGACTTCGAACCTGGGACCCCGAGAACAGAAGCCTAATGCACAATTAAATAAATGCTGTTTCTTAGACTCTAATAAGGGAAACTATTTAAACATAGTGAACATTAATTGAAGAATGGGTGAATGAGATTTTATGGACATATTTTTAGAATGGAAAAAAATAGGCTCACAAGAAAAATCTTTGAAATAACAAATTTAAGTGAAAACAAATAAAAATGGTTCAATGTAACAGAAGAGGATCTTAAAGAAGTGGGAATTACAAAAGATGGCATCAACAATAGGGAACGTTTTAGGAAAATCATTAAAGATCACACACTTGTAGATTATTCACTGAAAAGAACTATAAATTATATATAATTATAAATGGTCGGAAGAACGCAAAAAAGAACAAAGTGAGCGTATGAAAAGAATTTGGGAAGACGGAGAATAAAGAAGAAAACATCATAAAGTGTCAAGTTCAACCGTTCTCTTAAAATGGAATATAAACGGAAACAAAAGAAGAAACAAAAGAACATTAATTGAGATTTTCTCATTATCTAATATTTAATATTGAATTTAACATGAAGTTAAACCAAAGACAATAAATAAAACTAAATCAGAGAGACAGCAAAAATGTCAATGACGTTTGTTTCATGTAGGTGAACCTGGTTGATGGCTAATCGCTTGCAGCTTCTCAGATGTTCGCTGTAGCGATAGATTCGATACACCAACTCCCCTCTGTGTTGGCTTTGATGTTCAAATATTCAAAAGAAATAATGACTGCACCAATAAATAGATTAAACTTAAATACAGTGTCTTGCTGGGGCAAAGGCTAAGTGATGAGAGAATGCTTTAAATCGTATGTTTTTAAATAAATGAACCAATACTCTTGTTTTAGTACAAACAATTTTATACATCAAATATTTATTTCTTTTTTTAGAAAAGAATTAAATTAAATACAAGCAACAAAAAAAAATTACCTTCTATATGGGCTCGAAGAGTACATATAAAACATCAACACAATGTTAAAACACTTTCAAAATTCCGAAAAATAAACGACCAGAAAGGAAATTTTCATAAAAGTTTTAAATTTAAGGGAAGAGCACTTAAACAATTATACTATCGCTCGTCAAATACAAAAATACCATTTCAGCAGGTTAGAACCGATAAAAACCCTTTTTTTCGTCACAAAGGGAACAGCAAGCGGAGTGTTCAATTTGCACCATAACACGGAATATATTGAATAGACGGACAATGGATGTTTCCATTAGGGGCACAAAGAGCTGATGTTGCTGACAATAAAGCCCAGGGGAAAAGGGACGGGAGTGGGAGGGAATCTGAATTTAATTTTCCACTCCTAAAAGTTAGAGAATCGTTGATAAAAACCAGTTTCGCGATCCAATTTAACTTTTAATTAGTTAGAAGAAATCGAACCACGTTCCAATCCGACAGTGTAGGAGTACTAAGATTTAAAAAATTAAGTCCCCCGCATTTCATCCCCTTGGCTTATCCTTTCTTAATCACACCATCATAAACACAATTACAGTCCAGTTCGTCGGATGGTATTAAATCAGAGAAAAAAAATTCAACACTAATTAATCAATTCTAAATATTATTTTGGGGTTTTTAGCTAGTCCTACAAATGTGGGAATAATATCCGACATGGTTTGTATACTTCTCTGCATGGTTTGTATACCCTGGTTTAATAAATGTCAGAGTCGGACCCTACCTTTCCAATGGTCGGATTTGTCGGACCGTGTGAAAACTCTATTGCGGGAAAAATGCATCTTAGTAGTGTTTGCGCCACTGCATTTCAACGACAAATGAACTTTAAAGGATAAGATGGACTAAAATAAACTTTTAAATACCTCATGATTATCGAGTGAGGGTTGCATAATTTTAATTCCGGATAATATAACTATTGGTTACACACCAATTTATTTAAATAAGGATCTTTTAGCAACTAATTTTCTGAAGAATGCCTGGAATTACATTATATCCCAAATAAAAAAAAATGATAAATAGGAATAGAAGGAACTTAGAGATGGTCTCTTAAGATGAACTAGATTTGCTTATAGCTCTAAACAACCATAAATCATCAGAACAAAAGTAAACAGATAGTAAAATAACTGAAATTATAATTATTAAAAGGCTATTAACTACTTAAACAAAGCAAAAAATAAATAAAAATGTATAATAAACAAACAAACTAGGAAGGAAGAGGTCATAAATATGATGATAAATACAGATGAAAAAAATTGTAATAAAACATGATAAAGAGATAGAATTTGAGTATATGTAAAAATATAAAATTTAGGTATAACCTAAAAATTGTTTTTTTGGAACAATAGTGAAAAATATTTACACAGAAATACACTGATAAAATCGAACTCCGCAAAAAATAATTTCAAAAAATTTGAATTAAACTATCTAAAAGGTATTAATATTTTATCTTGATTGGTATAACATCAGTATTAAATAAAATAAAAGGAAATAATATCGCAGTATAATAATACTAACGACAGGAAGAATAACTTTTATATCGTTCCACACGGGTTTGTAATGTGTTCGCCAAACTTTAAAGAACTTTGCCGTTAGGTTTTCGAAATAAGGATTTCGTGTTAAAATATGGGTTCTTAAAAGGGATGAGGCAATACGGTTTATACGACGGATAACTTAGGTTATCATGTCTTCAGTACATCTAGAAGGTCACATGTTACCCACTTATACAGCGAGTTTAAGTGGCTCCTCCCCTCACCCTCAGAAAATATTTTCCAGGATTATACCTTTACCAAACCATTAAAACCCATCATCCGTCATATATCCATAGTCTCCTTCAATTTAAATCCTCATTCGACTCTCTTAAAACAAGATCGCGCCATTCTGACTTTTACGTTCCTACCCCAAAAAACTTAAACTTTTGATCGTTCATTTATTATCTGCTCTACTACCCTCTGGAATTCTCTACCTACCTATTTCCGACATGCTGCTTCTCTATCCTCATTCAAATCCCAATTTTTCCTGTACCTCCTGTCATCCCAAACTGACGCTTATGATTATTGAATTATGATATAAGAAAAAAGCCTACCGTTTAAATGTATATATTGTTTGTCAATTAATTTATTTTTCATTCCGTTCAACACCATCATTTTCGGAAGATTTCATTTTTATTTTTTGTTGTATAAGTCTCCTTATTTCTTATCTTATTATTTTAAATAACAACTAACTATGTTAATTTTGTCTGTTGGTCCGACATATTATTTCATATTTCAATGTACAACACAACCTGTTATTCTTAAGGGACCCAGTCCCAGAATAATTTTTTTTTCTATTCTATTCTAGAAATTAGACAAGATATCTTTGTTGATTTAAACTACCTTAAGTTTGTGGAAGAGCACTTATAATAGGTAAATTGGATAAAACACTAATTCTCCTAATTGGATGAGTTAAAAAAACAATGGGAAAGACCTTTTATTTAATTTTTTTACGAGAAGAATTATATTTAAGTAATAAAGAACATAAAACCTGTCTCTGTTAAATCAATTTAATTTTAAAAACTGTTTTCATTACTCTAAAAGATGAAAGGTATATTAGAAAAAAATATATATAGGACGAACTTCAAAACTGAAAGATTCTGCAGAATTCAATCACTAATTGCACTCACCTAATTGATATATTAATCGAAGTATATGGTATATCAAATTTTAACACTAGAGATGATAAGTGAAAAGATCAATGAATCATTTATGAAAAGTTTTCTCTCTCCATTGAGATTATTGCAGACACATCATACCGAGTAAATGGTACTAACGAGTATTACATAATGTAGGAAATGATTAAGCAGTTAATAACAAGGCTAGAGGTATAAGTTTTGAGTTGGAGTGAATAAGTAGAGAACTTGCAATAGTACCTAAGCTCGTTAAGGGGACCAATAGAGACAAATATCCAAGTTTTGATTAACGATGAGGGATATAGAAAATGGATAAGTAGAATGGAATTCGAATCTATAAGTCAATTACTTATAGATAACTTATGCGTAGTCAATTATACGATTTTCTGAAGTAGATGCAATATATATATATATATATAATTTTTTTTTTTTTTTAAATCGCTGATGTTTGGGAAAAAGGGCTTGAGTGATCATTTTTATGAAAATGATGTTACTATATTTTATTTCTCCGTTACAATATTTTGTTTAAGTTTATATATTACAATAAAGAACAGCCCCTTATGAGATAATATAATGATTCGTGAATTAATAAATATACTTAGGCAGGGTCTAAAATGATTTTCAAAACTATCGAAAATAGCCCTGTAAACTTCACATGCCAAGCTTTAAGTTTTAACCCTTTGAAATATCACATTAATTTCAAGTACTCTTATTTACAAAAGTTATGTTAAAATCTTTTATTAAGGAGCGAATCCTGTCCATAAGTTCATTTTAACTCCATACCACTTCGCTGTTCCGGTATTGGGTTTCTTACTAGACAAATGACTGACCTGGAACCCACATACTCGACTTAAAAGACATGAGCTCAACAGAAGATACGGACAGCTACATAGACTACTGAACAACATCACAATTTCATTGGAAACAAACTATTGATTTACAAGACAATTCTCAAACCATGTGGACCTACGGAATTGAAACATGGAAACTACTAAATTTTCGAAACATTAAACGTATCCAATCCTTCAGTCTATAGTCCTTAGAACAATAGTCAATGTCTCCCTATTATGTTACAAACAAGACCTACATCATGACCTTAAGATCCCTATGTACTGATCTCATCCCATCTAAATTCAACCTTCCACCAGAAACTTACTCTTCTTCCTAATCCTCTGGCACATTCCCTATCTAGTACCAACCATCCTTCACAACCTCCTCGTAGGCTGACAGGCGGCAGTGGCCGAGAAGATCTCTTATAGATACGCAACTGGAGTGCTGGCAATGGCCAACTTCTCCATCATGCCTGAGTGTGTGGCTCAAAGCGCTCACTCAGTCTCCACTGGCTAGACTGGTGACGCGGCTGAATGAGAGGCGCTGGAACTCTGGTGTTGTGCCACTCTATCCACTTCTGGGTAGGGATTCGATTCGAGTTCCCAGGGGCAGTATGTAAATATTTTAATAGGTATGATTGTGGCCAAGATTTTATTTACTTTATATTTTATTTTTATTTTCATTTGTTAGTTAAGTTTACTTATCTTATGTAATATATATTATTATATATATTATATATATATATTAATATTTTTTTTAAAATTATTATTATTTATTTATGCACTATTATTATTACCTTTTTTTTTTTTTTTATATTGTTATGTCTATTTTGTTTTGTTTTTACTCTGTACATATGGAATGAATGACTTCTTTTAGCTCTAATACTTATTGCCCAAGATAGTGGCAGATTGTTTTATTTCCCAATAAAGCAATATTATTAAAAAAAAAAAAAAAATTTATTAAGGATGTATAGTCGACTGTAGAAACTATTATAGGTGGAAATAATCAGGAGTCAGTCTTTTTCTAAATATTTTTAATTTTTCCGACGTTTCGACTCAAGCTTGTGAGTCATCATCAGGGCATTACTGAGCCATGTCTAAGCATAAACTCCTCAGTTATCTCTATTAATTCCAAACTTTCTGCAGAGACAAACCCATATGCATTTCCGATAACCCTGTGAGGCAACTGAAAAGAAAATGGCCTCGGAATCAGCCAAAGAGCTATGAATGGGTAGTTCCTTCACAAGATATTTATAAGCCCGATAATCTGACTTGAAGTATTATTGTAATATAGTTGTATTATTTCAATAAATAATAAATAAATCAATACCCTTACTTAGAATAGCGAGAGATCGATTAGCGGATAGTGTATACGGACTGATCCAGTGGATATCCCAGTCAAGGCGACGGACAAACAATCGACCGCTGAGGCAATCTCCGGCGGAAATCAAGAAAGATATATCAAGTTATCAGAGTTGATATCTAATGGATGGTGATAGGCCGCCAATAGTCCACCCTCCGTGATATCAAAACAACTTTCGCTACTACCGGACCGTACGATGAAAGTCTATACCAACTTCCTATAGCTGAGGTTTCGCTTAGCTTGTTTGATTTTCAAACCCTCAAATGTAGAAAGTTATTATTTTTTTTTTTTTCAGTTTGTTCTATTATCATTATTATCATCTCTATACGATTTAAAACGCTGCAAATTAGTACACAATAGTTAATAAATTTCAAATCACTATGTTAGGGTATAACAGTTATGTAGCAGAAGAGCCCCCCTCTTCGTTGCAAGACAAATCTATAGAGGCTGAAATAATCGATCTTGAAAAATGTTTAATAATAAAAAACATGTGCTAAAGCGGTTAATAAGAATGACGGAGGTTATAACCTGTTCTGTGTTTGTAAATACGTTCTTTTTATTTGTAAACTTATTTGTTCAATAAATGTTGTGTGCAAAACTTGTTAGTTTTTACACCGACCTGCCAAAGTTATATAGCTGTTTACAGGCAATTAACTATAAGAAAAACCGAGAAATCTATCAAAGGAAAATGGCTTATCACCAATATCTCTCTCCTATTTATATACGAATTTCTATTTATCTTTTTTTCATAAATTTGTAAGGCGGACAGACGGATTTTTTATTCGTTATTCAGGTTCTACGTATCTTGAAACGTACGCCCTCAAATTATTGAATATTTGGGTATTTTATTTCGCATATATGGAAGGACGTAACAATTTAGATGTCATGAGCACTTGACACAAATATAATGTTAATGGCCGTCATACCTCCACCTATAGGAAAGCATGACGATGCATTTCAAATTACACATTGTTGTATTGTTTTAAAAAATGTAGAATATTGTATTGTAATAAACATAAAAACCAAAAATATATGTAAATTATAGTAGTATAATTTGTAAGAGAGGAGTTGATCCACCGTTATTAGAATAGAATAGAATTAATGTATTCGTCATTAGTGAATCCCCCACACAAATAGAGCCTGTCTTGGCTATATACATTTTGTAAATTATATATATATATATATATATATATATATATATATATATATATATATATATATATATATATATATATATAGGTAAATTAAGAGTATTTTCGTAATAGAGTAGAGATCAAATAAAAATACACCCGTTTTAAAAATAAAAATACATCAGTTTTAGGTTGTTTGGATTGAAATTTTACAGTACAGTGATTAAGTTCGTGTAGTTTAGTTATGAGAATGAATAAAAAGTGGCATTTCACTTCATTGATTTACTCACATAAATTATAAATGGCTTAATATTGAACTTATGTAAAGTAAAAATGGGTGTTTATCTGAAATTTATATAATTCAAAACAGTCATCGGGATATAATACTAGAGGTACTCACTACGTTTGCTAAAGCATGCTATTTGTGTTATTTTGCTAAAACCGTCGAGTTTCTACAGTTATTTCCTGTATAAAATTGATGGGTTTAGCACAATAGCACAAATAGCATGCTATAGCAAACGTAGTGAGTACCCCTATTATGTGTATACTATTGCATATGTTTACTGGGTTATATAGATTTTGTATGTAAGCGTGTTGAATATTAACTTATTGAGTGCTCATGATTATTAATAACAATAGACGGTTCTTCTTTTATTAGTTATTTTAAATATAAAATTCATCTGTATTATTCTAAAAAAAAATATAATAATTGGGTATAATTGCAATAAAACTAATAAGTTAAAAAAAAATATGCTGTGATATTTAATACTTCAAAAACAGTTTATAAGAAATTAGTGCTTAAACAATCAACTTAAGAAAATTAAATAAATGATAAGATTTTCATTTTTTAAAACACTGCAAATCATAACAATGTTTTAGTATTTTATGATTATTCTTGATCCACTAATCCACATCTTACATTTTTTTTTGTAGATTATATCGATAACCGAGTATTAGCATAAAAGAGGGTAGTATAATGTCTTAAAATTACCGTAAAGGCATAATTTTTTTGTTCACTAATAAAAAATAAAAAAAGAATCCCATAGGCATAAGGAAATAACACGGCAAACAACGAGTTAAGTGATTGGTAATCGATTCTGTGTGTATTATGTGATGAACAAACAAAATAACCCATTGTATCAATCCGTGTCTTATTACCAATAATATTCTTAACTATGATATTATTCTACGATGATAATATTCTTAACTATGATACCAAAATTTACGCAAAAAGTGTGTACATGATTTTGTCTTTTTTTTATTATAATTACAAATTCATTCTTTAGAAATTTATTCTTTATAAAATATACGACGTGATTTTTCAGAAATACTCTTAAGTCTCCCACCAAAGTGGGGTATAGAAATAGTTAATAAGCCTAGAAGTTGCTTTCAATGTAACGCTATTTTTCGGTCAGCGTTCGTTAAACCCAGACAGGCGATTATTCACTTAAAACAATTATGAGTAATTGTTTCTGTTACAGAGCTAAGCGTTCTATAAGCCTTGGATTTATTGTTATTTCGTTGTTTATATATGATATATCGAGACATAATATTTAGTTGTCAATTATTTGAAAAATAAATACCTATAAACACTATATCAAATAGAGAACGAGCAGAACGAGAAATAAATACTTGTTTGTTGCACATTTTATTGTTAATACGAATTATTTATATATCTTTCGTATTACATGATAATATCTATTTAGTAAAGAGATTTTACTTATTCTACCTTTTGTTAAGAGCTAATAAAAACAAAATTTTGACCCCATATTACCTTGCAAGTAAACACAGAAAATTGAAAAAAAAATATTAGAAAGGCTTGTTTGCTTTAATCACAAACGGTTTTGATCACACTTTTTTTCTTTTGACAAATTTTTTTCTTTTATTATAGGTGGAAATAATCAGGAGTCAGTCTTTTTTTAAATGTTTTAATTTTGCCAACGTTTCGGCTTATCAGCCTTCATCAGGGCAATACTGAGCCATGTCCAAGCATATACTGGCTATCAGATAGACATGGCTCAGTAATGCCCTGATGGTGGCTCAAAACACTTGAGCCGAAACGTTGGCAAAATTAAAAATATTTAAAAAAAGGCTGACTCCTGATTATTTCAACCTATAATAGTTTTTACAGTCGACTATACATCCTCAATATAGTTTAATCTTTTATTATTGCCTTTATTTTTTTGAACAAATTTTAGAAATAACAAAAACCTAGATATTTTAAATTAAAATCTGCTATAAATTACCAAAATAGTATAATCTCACAATTACATTGCCTAATATCATTTTTATTAACTCAATCTAGTATTGTTTCAAGTCGATTTGCACTGAAATAGTCCCACCTAGGGCCTCTAAGTGGTTTCGCTGGACATTTACTCTTATGTCAGTCATTAGTAAGAGTTACTAAAGCGCAAGATATGTATTAGTATTATTTTTATTTTATTACATTTTTATTTTTTTTATTTTATATGCTAAAGGTATGTTATTGAAGCAGAGTTTCATATGGTTGTTATAGGATGTCATGTGATAATTATTATGATCATTATTAAAATATAATTTTTTTATTTTGTTGTTATGTACATATATATATATATATATATTTGAATTAATATGAGAGATAAGCAAGAAAAGAGAAAGAAAAAGGAGAATAAAATGAGAAAAATAATTAAAAAAAAAAAAAAAAAATTAAATTTTTTATATTGTATGTTAAGTTTGTTTGTTTTGTTTGTTTATTCGTTTAACGTCACTTTATGCTACTAAGGCTAATCGGACGATGCTACAATGGGAGTCCTAAATTTTGCCTATCCAGGTTTTATTAGGACCACCTTTTAACGTCCCCTCCGAAGGACGGCATAACTAAGGATTTTTTACTCCCATTAAAAGATCCTAGGGCCAACCGCATTGCATGTTAAGATTTTCATATTAAAAAATTTTCCATTAAGGAAAAAACAAAGTAAGCTGTGTAATTAGCAATCCAATGAAGTTAGGTAGCATCGCTTGTTCAATAAAGTGTATCACTCTAGGTATAGAAACGTTTATGATAAGGAAATATTCACGAGCAATTCCGCGGGTAACTACTAGTACTATAAGTATATAGTACAATATAGATATAGAAGTATCTAAGAGCAATAAAAATGGCATATGGGATGAGAATCCTATCGTTTAGTTACTAATCCTTGGAATGACTTACATTATTTCATTCATCATAGGGACTGTCTCCTTATTGAGACTACTAATATATATGAACATGCATACTATAATATATATAAAAATTAATATAATATAAGAGGGTACTCACAATGTTGACACTCTGCTGCTCGAGGCCGTTGATCTGCGGGGGGCCCTGGGAGGGGGAGAAAGGGGCGGGGGCCTGGGGTCCTGCCTCCTTGCCCTGGGGGGCCGGGGGGTCCTTGAGGGCCGCCGGGGGGCTGGCCACCACCGCCACCCCCGCCGCTGCCCCCGCCTCCCCGTTCTGCGGCTGGAACTGGGCCGCTGCAGCCGCCGCCGCCTGCTGATACGGCGAAGCGGTCATCCCCGCCTGCACCATGTGCTGCAACATAAAGTCAACCTTAGAACATGTGTAACACCATAAAACCATTTATAAAATACATTAAAATAAAATGTTTATTAATTATAGCTGTGTCAGTCATAAATCATGGTATTCACCAATTTTTTTTTTTTTTTTTTTCTAATATATTTGTATGATTTTTTTTACAACTGTATATACAAGTAAAAGGCATGAAATAGTCTTGTGAAGAAGCTACCCATTGGCAACACTTTAATCATTCTTTTAGGTAACACTGTAATGTTTATTTTATAAGCAGGTCTCGAGGCCACCTCTTTTTCAGGCGCTTGTTTTTACGGCTTTATTAGAAAAAAATAAGGAGCATTTAGGATTTTTCGTAGGATTTTGGATTGCAAGGATTGGATGCGGGAGGAATTTGAAGGATTAGTAGAGCCCCATAGCTCAATGCCATATGTCCAAATAGGTCTATGAATGGTTAGATAGATAAGTTTTTATAGGAAATAGGGAGTTTTGGTCATTCGTCGAGTAATTCATGTATTAAAGTGTTGTATTATTGTATCTGCGAGCAGTTTCTTGTCGTTGAATGAGGATTCCGAGTAAGACCTTTCTCAAGATGGAGTCCTATGTATCGAAATTGTTCGACAGGGATAAGTGAGTTATTATCAAAGGATACAGTAGGGCAGGAAGTCACGAAGTGGAGTAAAGGTGAGTTGAAGGGATTTATTTAAATTCTCCAGTTTTGGCATCTTTCAATACCAGATGAATTTATTGTTTAGATCGCGCTTATACTGTCCGCGTTTTGGTGACTTAAGGTCCTATTTAATTCTAGGAGCCTGCAGAATAAACGCGCCCTTACACTTTTGCTTACAAGAGATAATTTTTTAATATTTTGTTGAAGTAACCTTTAATAAATTTATTGCCTGGAGAAGTATTATGACAAATTATATTAAGAAGCAAAGCCACGTGCAGGAAAGCAACTACCTAACACGCCAGAAGTGGAAGACAACAGATGTTAACACAAGCACCGTGGCAGTTAAATGGGCAAACGAAAGAAAAAAAAAATAATATATATATAAATATATATATATATATTTTTGTGTTATTTAAGAGTCAGATAATTAGCTATGTTACATAGAAAAATTAACACGGCTATCCAAAGTGGTTTAATTAATACGAGTTCCAATAATATCTGCGTTAACTAAAAGCTACTAAGCTTCTTGCGGCTATTCTACATTCTTATAGGTTGTAAAGTAACTAGTTATCGACTGGTATATAACTAGACACTGTCTACTAGACAATGTTGTAACTGGATTTGAGAGATAATACTAAATTCCTGTTTATAGTTATAACTACTGGTTGTTTGTTGACGGAAAATAATAAGGGTTTTGAAATCAAGGGTGACACAAAAAAAGAGTTATACAAGATTTTACGATATTTTTTGAAAATCATGGAGGAGATTTCGTTAAAATCTATATTCACCTTCTTAAAAATATAAATTGTTTGTCGATTGCTCTCTACAGCGGAAGGCTAAAAATATAAATGAAAATGATTTAATCAAGACGATGAATTACTTGATTACATCAGTACCTTCAAAATCGATATTTTCATTACAGACTTTTATCTACGAACTACTGCAAAATACTATTAATGCAACATAACAGAGTAATTAACGTAATACAGCGGGAAAATAATTAGCGTATTCTATTCAGACTGAAGATAATGGGTCAACATAATTTTCACTGCATTGATTCCGAATGAAGCTGCAATTAAACCTCCCACAATAACAGGCTGATAACAGAATAATTATATAATTATTTTTAATGAATTAATGTATAACTCCTTAAAAAAGAGTAATTAATTCATTAAATAACAATTTGAAGAAGTTAAAATAAAAAGTGATTACAAATTTCTCATTATACACGACATCTATGATGTATACTTTAAACATCGCGAAAATATATTAAAAATGTATATTATAATAAAAGTATATTCATTAAGATAACGCAATTGAAATATACTTTAATATTTAAATAATGTACCCTTCAAGTAAAAATTCCACAAAGTCATGGGAAACTTCACGAATAGCCATTAAATTTAGAAATTTTAATCAGAGATTTTTTACGGTTTTTTTTTACAAGTTCTGAGTTCTTAAAATAACGTTTGAGGCGAAATAAAAGAGGTTTATTGGTGTCATCTTTAAGGAATATAACACAGAATTAAAATATACAAAATAATTAATTTTTTTTTTATTAATATTATACTATTTAGTGTTATATATTTCGTTATTTCAATTGTAGAGCAACTTTAGGGATGGAGATCCTCATGGATCACACTGTCTTAAAAATGGAGGAAAAAATCTGGAATCTATTATGTAAAAACACTCGTAATTTAATTAAGTAAAAAAAACCACAGACTCTTTATGCATTGTATATGAACGGGATTTCTCATATATTATTGCCCAGTAAGTAATAAATAATGATTTTGCGTTTCTACAATAAAACGCATATTTTCAATAAAATTAGTTTACTTGACGATTAATGTATCAAAAATACAAACACATTTATCTACAATAAGCAAGGCATTAATAATTAATAACAAAATCAATTCTTAAATAATCAGTTGGTAAGGTAGAACCAACGACCCATAATTATTTCAAGTAAAATAGCCCTCTTTTCAGGTGTTTTAAGGAACGTCGACCGAAAAATTTAGCACTTAATCGACCGCAACTATTATTATTTCAATAGCTCAATAGGTGTTGACTAAAATATGGGAAATACGACGTTCTTGAGACCTTCAACGTAACTTAATTGGATGCCATTATTAATTAATTAATTTATCTTCTTTAAATAAACGAATTAAGTTAGTTTAAAAATGCCGTAAAAAATAACGCTAAAAAAGAAACAAAAATGTTGTTAACGGAGGCAAACACGGAAGCATGATTTCATTAAAAATAGTCTGACCTTATCTCGTTCAAGGTTTCTCCACAACCTGCAATCGTCAATGATAGGAATGTCCTCTTTCTTGTGGAGTTGAATATGTAATGAGAGAAGTTTATATTTTATAATACAGAACTGTTATTGTTAAAATAATTTTAGGTAACGTTGTACTATACTACGTAAGTCAGTAAACATTTCTTTCTAAAATCTTTAGCTTTCCTACTGAATATTATCGTTATTATCATACTTATATCGTTATTATCTAAAAAAAAAAAAAAAAAAAAAAAAAAAAAAAAAAAAAAAAAAAAAAAAAACTCTGGTGAAGTATTTCTGCCGTTTTCTCTTTTAATCGGTTATCAAATTCTTTCATATTTACCTCCTGGGTTAATGTTTTCAATAATGAGCCTTTTTAATGGCCAAAAAATTTATGAATATTGACGAGTAGAAATGGTCAATTATTTCTAATAATCAAAATTAAAGGCACTTGAGTGAAAGAGATTTAAAAAAATTGGCATTCAATTCCTTTCCCACTATTTCAATCAGAATGAATAATCCTACGAAAAAAACAACCGATTTTAATTTTTAATTGATACAGAGAGTATCATGAAAATAGTTATTGTAAAATTGGCACTTATAGTTCTTCGATATTGGATGAAAAATAATTTTGTAAAGTCCACGGCATGTAATTGCCTTAAAAAACTTTTGTATTGAGGACGTATAGTCGACTGTAGAAACTATTATAGGTGGAATAATCAGGAGTCAGTTTGTTTACAAATATTTTTAATTTTGCCAACGTTTCGGCTCAAGCTTGTGAGCCATCATCAGTGCATTACTAAAGCATAAAAACCATAAGTTTTTCACGTTCGCAATACTGTTCCTTATATATTCCATAAATAGGTAAGTGAAATAAAAAAATTGATTTATATCGATAAGTTAGCTAACACAGTAAAACATTTTAACTGTTTTTTGAATCATTTAACAGAAAAAATTAGAAATTCCTTTTGGTCATCGGAATCATGAGTTGCTAGTTGACACAGAATAATAAATATTTCTAATTCTTAGTTTAGGAAATATTATATAATAATATATTATCCATTATTATTACTAAGGAATAATAATATAGATATCTTCATTAAGTAACTAATTATGGAAACTTAATAAGTTATAACAAGTTAAAAAAAAAAAAGTCAACAGAACCCCTAGGACTCATGATGCTAATTGCCAACCCGACGAAGTTGGAACATAAACATGGTTCTAGAGAAAATCAGGCAGTTTCAACAAGGGGTAGTATAAAGTTGTACATTCGCGAGGATGACGAAGTTTTAACATGGAGGTCCTCTGCAAACTGAGAATAGGGCAAACAGAAGGGAGCTCAAGACTTGTTAATTAAGAGAGTCCATTCGGGAACAACCCCTTCTGGGTTATTACTTATGGACCCTATGCGACGCACAACTACAACTGGGGATTACAACGCCACTGTTCTAGGCGGCCACATATAATATTCGCATATGTAAGGTTTACCAGCCCGGTATACCGAAAGTTTGTATGTTCTGTGGGAGAGGAGTTCGTCTGGAATAAAAAAGTAAACTAGGATCCACGTTTCAGAAACTTCCAACATGCAAGGTCTTTCAACACAAATGAAAATGTACATTAGGAATAGTCTCCAACAACAACAACGGGGGTAATTTATAACAAACGTCCCTGACCAACGAAATATGATCATTGTCAAAGTTGTTAGTTAAACCGTATTCTAACTGTTTATTCGTAATTGATAAGCAGTTGCAAGCAAACATTAAAGATACATGAGAAAGTTAAGTTTCATTTTAATCCATTAATTAAATGCTTTAAATCAAATAAATCTAATTGATGCTAAGCTTTGCGAACTGAACAACTTTTACAGAGTTGTCAAATTGACAAGGGCAGTTGCCTTCACTAACAGGTTAAAGTAATAATTGTAAAGTTAGATCTACAGGTGAAATGTACGCCACCTCAACGCAGCGTGTTGGAGGAAGTGAGAAAGGTGTATTAGGCTTGAATTGTGATGAAACCTTTCATGGGCTTGAGTAACTGAGAAAAAAAAAAGAAACTTGCCAGCTGAATCCAGGGATCTACGTTGACAAAAAGAACAGTTGCAGGTAATGATATGACCATACAAGAGAATAATACTTTCGCTCCGTTAGACAATTTAATTGAAATAGATCAAACCTACTGACAAAGCTAAATCCTCTTAAGACACACCACCTACAATATGCGTTCACGGTATCCAGGATTACCAAGCTTTAGTCACATTTTCAGAAAACAAACCGTCTCCAAATTCCATTTATCTCAAAACTACACTAAAAGGGGTAACAACCTTGGGAATTGAAGATGATTTTCATTTACATTATAATTTTATTTTATAATGCTTATTTAGTGAGGTGTTGATACTGTTTAAGGAATCTTGAATACAGGTGAAATACCCCGAAACGTTGATAAATGTTTTTCACTTCAATAAAATGTTTTTTTGGAAGAAATATATAACTATCCCAATTCTTTTTTACCTCAGAGAAATACTGCATTTTCTTCCGGGTAACAACAATAAAACTATAATAATAGTAGGTAGAAATAATCGGGAGTCAGTCGTTTTTTTAAAATAATTTAAATTTGCCGACGTTTCGGCTGAAACTTGTGGACCATTATCAGGGCATTACTGAGCCATGTCAAGCATAAACATTTATCAACACAATTTATGCTTGACATGGCTCAGTAATGTCCTGATGATGAATCACAAGTTTGAGCCGAAACGTTGGCAAAATTAAAATATTAGAAAAAAAAAAATGGCTGACTCCTGATTAATTCTACCCAGTTTAACAGGCGACTATACATCCTCAATAAAATAACTAAATCAAAACGAAGGAATAACTAAAAAAAAAATAAATCTCCGTATTAAAACAAGATTTAATCACATACCTACATGGTAAATTTTTGTACTGAGTGATAATACTGGATTGCAGTACTAACTAAATTTAAAACAAGAGATGCACCTGGGAGTTGATCCCAGCGCTATGAATAAGAATAGAACAAGGGAACGTCCTGACTCGCAGAGGTCATGAATATATCAGAGGATACATAATACATCCCACCGTAAATCTTGTCCGTAGTCAGAACCA